>OZ010795.1:160274571-161517321 GCA_963932465.1 Maratus speciosus
AAAATGAACTATTCAATGCTGTCAAAAAAGGGATTAAGCGTCCCTTGTCTGAGGAGAGTTCTACTATCCCTGTTGCTAATAAATTCAAAAATATCGCAAATGAAGTTAATTTAAGCGAAAATGTTGACATGGAGCAATCCAATCCTAATGTTAATTCCGTCCAGGAACCTGGTAACTGTAAAAAACCTAATAATCCTTTCTATATCGAAATCGACCAAAATTGGGCGACGCTAGCTCAACAAATTACCGAGGGAAATTCTGAAAAACCCAAAATAGCTCTAAAAGGAGAACGCTTAGTCGTTCAATGCGCTTCTGATAATAACTATACACTAACGCAGAGATGGCTAAATCAAAATAAAATAAAATATGCTACTCTTGACCCCAGAGAGTTAAGACCGAAGAAAATATTCATTAGGGCCCTCCCCTGTTATACAGATGTTAAACTAATAGAAGAAAGCCTTCGCGAGCATGGTTTTGCAGTCACTAGGGCTGCCATGCTTAAAAATAGAAAGACAGTGCATCCCATGCCAATCTATATGGTAAATGTCATACCACGTAAAAACTTTGAGGAAATCTACAAAATCAACGTGATGCACTATATCTCTGTTAAAATCGAAGCCTTTACTTCCAAAAATAAAGTCAAACAATGCTATCGGTGTCAAGGGTATGGGCATGCCTCAGAGGTAAGCGGCTTTGACGCCAAATGTGTCAAATGTGGTGAATTACACTTAAGCACTGCTTGTGAGCACAAAGGCAGAATTACACCTAAATGCGCTAATTGTGGCCTTGGACCTCCCGCGAATTTCCGCGGGTGTCCTAAAAATCCGTACAGACTTGAAAATAAATATAACATAAAAACAACAAATAATAGCGTCAGCAATCTCTCCACTGAAACTCAAATTCTTGCCGATATTATAACTACACTAAAAAATCTATGACCAATGAGCCTTCAACTAGTACTAACATGATAAATTCCGAAATTAATGGTAGCGAATCCTCAAATACCACTTCATTCCCTACTAGTGAAAATACAAATTATAGTAAAGTGAGGACAGATGCCGCAGATATTGTATTGGCGACACTAGCGCTCCCTAGGCCAAATTAAGAATTTCGTTGTGTGCCTAAGTGCTGTCTGTTGTGTTGTATGCGTTTCCACTGCTTAACTATTAGTATTCAAATATTTCTGCCTGCTTTTATGCTTCAAACCTGCGTGGAAAGTTGCTAAAATTATTCTAATAAAGTTTTATTGCATATTTTAAGCCAAATAAGCAGAGATTTCATCCCAAAACCAATTGCAACTGTAGAATAGATCATCGTAGAATACAGACATGTGCTTGCCTTTCTCACGCGTCGCTCACATGACACAAAATGGCGGCACGGTACCTTACCCTCCACTATGGTACATATGCCGCACAGAGGTCGAGGGACAGATGCCGCAAAATATATTTTTGTTTTTCGGTTCAATAAATTCATCACTGCGATTTAAGTATAACTAACATTTAAATCAAGGTATATTAGCGCATTCTGCTACTTATCAAAATATTCTCAGCAACAATGCTGGTTCTCCATGTGTGAATAAGGAAAACATAGGGCCTTTACAAGTCTCACCATTTAAACTGTTAAACAAAATATCTCTTATCCCAGTGGTCAAAAGGCCCATACAGCCAAGTAAGAGAAATCAAAAGGATGCAAATATTACAAGCAGAGAGTTTATAAACAATAAAAAAGAAGAATGAAATAAATAGCAAAAGAAACTAGAAAGCGTCAAAGAACGACAGCTTGGTGGAAGTAAAATGTTTAAAAAACGGAAAGAAAATATCAACTTGAACACACCTTACTTGAGGAAGAAACTAAAATATGAGTCATCTTCCAATAATGGCGAAATTGTTCTTTTATAGATTTTGATGACAGTATGTATTGGATTGGAATTTGATGACTCAGAATGTACTGATTGTGTCTGGAGTCTTATCAAGAAACAAAGTCTAAAGCGAACAGGGTTCAGTGCATCTAATTCAATCGATCGCTGCATGACAAAGGCTCACTTTACTTTTGCAACGGGAAGTGTGATGGGATTATGGGCGAATGGAAATACAAAATTAAAGAATGAGAGGAAAGGCAAAAAAATAGACTAGGGCCTAAATAGAATATAACTAATGCTTACATTAAGAGCAAACTGCAATGTTCGCCTGGATGTAAACCAGTGATTTATATCTTTTTTGTAATTATGTTGTCTATTGTTTCCAGTAATTATGCTATCCATTCACGTAAATTCAAATGTTTTTCGTTTCATTTTAATTTTTTGTCTTAAGTTTTATTTTTCGAGCTTACAATTTTGCAATTTCGTTAAACTTTTCACAGTTTCGTGATATATATAATTTATGTAAGTTTACTGTTATTTATTTTCATTTTAAGTAGTTTGAGGAAATAAAAATGTGATTTATTTGAAAAAAAAAATAAACAGCATAGCTTTTTCTCCATGCGGCATCTATACCACACCCCATGCGGCATCTTACCCAGCACTTAAAAAATGATGTTAAAAAAGGACGTTTGGGAAAATAATTATGCCTGCTTTAAGAGGGCTTTAACTTGTTTAACATAGAAATTAGATTCTAAAGGGTTTGATCAATGATTTCTGGTACTTAGTTTGCTGTTTTTTGCTTTATTGTACATTTTACAAGAAGAAAAGAAAATCTGCGGCATCTGTCCTCACTTTACTATATACTAAAAATCTAAAAATCCCCTCAAATTACTCTAATGATATTAAAGACATACTTAACACCTTCAGTGATATAAAAGAAGTTTTTCAAATTACAAAATTCTTAAGTTGCATCAAAAACATTTCAACTCAAACCAAAAAATATGATAACCCCATGCAAAAAGTGATGGTCATTTTAAACGAATTCGACAACTTAGATAAACTTCTCAACTTAAATGAAGAATAATTTCTTATTCTGCTAAACTTTTGTTCGTTTCTTGTCTTGTTTTGTCGGTTTTGTTATTAAAAGAAAAAAAACCCTCATTTAAACTGCTTTTCCTAGAATTTTTTCATGATTCTAAATTGTCTTGCTTTTCGTTTTATTGTTCTAGTAACGTGTTTTTCTTTTTATTATCTATTTCCATTGAGTTACCAGACTGGGCGAGTGCCGTTCTTTTCCCCCTTGTTCCCCTATGCTTTTTATGCTTTTTTCAGTTCTGTTAGTCTGAACTCTCCTCAGTGATGTTTTTTATTATCGTTTTTTATTCTCTATTGTGCATTAATTTATAAATTTTTATCATTATTTTTTGTATAAATGTAAATTTTCTTTTTTATTTTATAAACTTTCGAACTTTGCTTTGCATATGCTTGTGTTAAACTAATGTATGGTCTCTGAAAAGAGTCTTATTTTATGCTGGGGCTTCCTTTTGATAGATTTTTCGAATGTCATGGACATTTTATTAGGATGATATGGACCTTTTTTTTTATCTTTTCTACTTTAAATTTTTTTCTTGTGGCCACCAGCCGCGTTTAAACTTTATTTTTTTCTAAGGCTCCCAATGCATTGAAACACGCAATATTTATAGCCTGAATGTAAAGTTGCCAAGCAACTATTGAATCCAAAAACCTGCTAACATTGTTCCATTGTTCCAAAGCATTTTTAAAGATCGTATAATTATTTTGGGTTTTATTCTATTTTAAACTTTGATTAAAATCTTTTAAAAATCACCAACCAATTTTTTTTTTATTTTATTTTGATTATATTCCATTTACTAGTAGTCTACAACATTACTTTAAAAAAAGAAAGGCAAAAAAAAAAAAAAAAAAAAAACTGATCGCGAATGTTTGAGTAAAAATTTTGGAATTGCCCCCCTATGGAGCGTACGCTCCACGTTAGGAAGCACTGATCTAATATATTTAGATTGAATTTTAAACAAGTTTAATCGTGTTTTTTTATGAAAAAAATATTCACATAATAATTATAAGACTGACCCTAAATAACCAAAATCTGACCGCTGTTTCTTCATTTCTAAAAAAACTCAGTATCTGTTTTATCTTTTGTGACATCTATTAATTTTAGACTAATTGGATTTGTGTGGTGTTTAACATGTATTATAATGACATACGGAGAAATCTTAAATTTACCATTTTTATTTCTACTTTTTTAATTGGAGCAATAAAGTACTTAGAATCAAAATGAATGTCTTCAAAATCGCCCTTTTTAAACCGAAATTTAGAATATTTTAATTACAGAATTTTATTGCTCTTAAAACATATGAAAATTTTCTGAAATTCTCTTTTAAAGCTTCTCATTTAGTTCGAGTTCTTAAAGGATAAAATATTTCTACAAATGCATATGGAGTTTTCCAGAACCACCAAATTTTTTTAAACTCCACTACAATCCATTAAAAAGAGATTGTTTTAAAATGCGATACAAACGAAACAAATTTGGAAGCGTATTTCACATTTCATATTTCACACATTTCTTTTCTCATAAAAAACACCAAAATCAAATTTTGATACTTCAAAATATGGCCACTTCATTTTTCACCCATTTTAGAAATATGGCAAAATCATACACCGGCTAGATCTTAATTTTTAAAATTCTGTTAAACTGTTCGACTGATTTTTAATTTCCTATAATTTTCATGACCATTTAACATGATTCATTTAAGTATAATAACATACTTATTGAAACTTATAAATTTATTCATGTAAAATCATTAACAATGGATTGCAGAAAGGGGCATTATTGTATATGGAAGACAGTTGGGGAATAAAGAATCATTACTTAGGGTAATTCCTATACATTATATTTGGAAAGTAAAGTCAGCTGTTTCTCTAATCTCTTTCGTGTGTGGTATTCATTAACGAAATTTAAAAGGTGAAAAAAATATCCTATCATCTTAATTAAACTGTACAAATTAATTTGAAAGAAGATGAATACCTATACTTTCACACTCTTCACGCCGATATCAACATATTTTTAAAACTGTCAAATGATGATTAATGTTTAAAGTAAAGTTTACTTAATTTCTCTTTTAAAATATAAATTATTTAAATTATTTAATAAAAACAACTTAACTATTTCTCTTTTCCGAATATAAATATTTTTACATTCACACATTATAATGAAAAAGGGTTGATAGAGAAAGACATGAAGGAAACGTTTAACTAATCGTATGAAATGCTCTCTATTGTTGATACAACTGCCCCTTGGCTTATTGAAACCGGTGACCAGGTCCTGAAGGTACAGGGCGAAGGTTTACAGATTCCATCAAAATAAGGGAACACTGGGAAGCAAGGGGCGATTTTGATTGCAAACCCCTCTTGATTCCCAAGACCAATCCCTATTTTATATTGTTTAAATACATATCACACCTTGGTTGAGTTACTTTGAACTGAAATCTGGAAAAAAAATGTTTGTTTTGAAAAACCAATTTCAAAATTTAACTTGCAACATAAAATAATAATAATAATAATAATAAAAACAGTCGAAGTGTTGCACACATGAATCAAATGAGAACCCAATAAAAAATGTATAAATTTATATAACGGACGCAAAATAATACAGCTATAAATGAACTTTTTTTTCCATTCATCATTGGAGCAATAATGTTAAAATACGGCAGTATTTCCATAATCGAGTTTTTATCATGCTTCAATGCATTTTGTCACACTTATGTAGCGTTATATATTCACCACGTCCTTTATATTTCCAATATGACGTAATATTCCATTTTTTAAATTCGTAAAATTAATAAAATAATTATAATTTTTTACATAGAAATCATAAAACAGAAAAATTATGGCGTAATATTAACTTTTGCTTTTAAGTCACCAAACTATTTATTTTATTTTCACTTTTAACGTGAAAATCTTGTAGTAGAAAAGTTATGATGTAATATTCCTTTTTTTTTAATTAGTTAAATCATTTATTTCATTTTTTCACGGGGAAATCTTTTAATAGAAAAATAATTGTAGTGGTAAGAATTTTATTGTGAATTTTTAATTGTTGGCAACAGCTATAACGCTATAACGAAATTGTTTAAATTTGATTGAAACTTGCTGTTAAATTTGTGGTTTTTTTATTAATTAAAAATTAACTATAAGTTATTCTGATTCCGGATTACTTTAGTTGCCTCGGTTTAGTTTTAATACACATGTACGTGACATTTCACAATTCTCGCTTCCAAACTGTGGATTTGTATAGAATTACAGACAGACAGACAAATTTTCATTTTTATATATTCGATTATCTCCTCAGTAAATTACTTTTAACTTCTTTTTTCTGTGTACTCTTCTTGAAACATATCTCTTTTTCTTTTATTCGACAAGACATTTATAAAATATATAATTAATTTTATTTGAAGTGTTAAAATCTTACTCATAGTTCGTCAGCTTTTAACACATAAAACAATAAATTAAGCATGTATTTAAAAAATATTTTCACATATAAGAGAAAAAGAGAGACATCGCGGATATTTCGCAATTTTTCTAATTATAAATCTCTGAACTTTAACGGGCGATCTTTTCTTACCTTGTTTTCGATCCGATATTCTTTTTTAAAGCGTTTTATCACATACTGCACCGTAGAATGGGATAAATTAACTAATTTAGAACTACTTAATCTGGAGCTGATTTACCACAACTATGATGAAAGATAATCAATTTTCGAATGCTCTTAGTTGTTTCTTTACGACTACGAGCTACTTTTAAATAATAAATAGAATATTACGGCAGTATTGCCAGATAGTCAAAAGTCAATTTCTCCAAAATTTCTGAAATTTTCCCCAAGTCAGTGTTTTTTTTTCCGCAAAAGTCCCCAACTCAGTTTTTACTCAAAAAGGGAGTTTTTAAATTTTCAATTTACCAATGTAAAAAATATTTAAGTAATTTAAACTCAAAATTTCTCCCCAAATCAAGCCTTTTTTTGAAAAAATTCCCCATTTACAAAAAACAAACTTTCAATCTGGGCTGAATGCATATTCTGTAGCTATATTAAGAGAATGAGAGATATATTTTGTTGTGACGTTATTTTAGGTTTGTTTTTCAAAGTGTTGTCTAACAATGTTGGACTACTGTTACTATTATTGTCTAAAGCTCCATAGCTTTAGACAATCTGTTACAAGTTGGGATTTGAATGGATCCGAGTTGGTACGCTGTTTTAATTTTTTTTTCACCCTTATACTGAAGTACATATTCATAATGCAAAGTATTATCGTTGTATTAATCGATATGCTTTTGTATATCATAAGAGAAAAATAACTGCTTTCCACATATTTAAATTATTTTTTTAAGAGTACGACAAAGAATTTTTCGTATAAGTCCTGCAGATTTAGTCACGTGCAGGTTTAAGCTGCTTAAGACTTTAGAGTCTGATGCATCTGTAATACGTGTAAACTGTAATGTAGTGAACAACGTACACGACCATATCAAAGAGAATATTCATTGATATTTTTGATTGCTGGATTGTATTTTCGTTTTTCAAATCAAAATTGAGTTCGAGAAAGATCAAGTTTTTCTGCAGGACTAAAAGAAATTCTTACGGAAAATAGTAAAAAAGAAAAAAGCAATTTAACAAATTACAACAACCATTTGGAAAATGATTTTTTCAAAGACTAAAATTTAAGGCATAAAAAATCGCACGGAGTTGATAAAACATTACGTACGCCATGGATTAAACATTAACATTCCTGGACCCATCATGAACAAATTTTAAAAGAAATTTCAGTTTTAAAATTTTCGGTACTCTAAATTTTTAAACTTCTACGGAGCTGGTCATACATTACGTACGCCATGGATTAAACATTAATATTCCTGGACCAATGTTAAATGAAATTTTTAAACTTCTAAACATCCCACAATATTACTTTTTATATCGTCGCGTCGTATAGAGAAAAAAATGTGCTTTTAAATGCAGTTTATTTGAAAGCTGTATCTCAATTTGTTTCTGAGTTTTTAATTTTTTTTTGTAGTTTTTATTACTTTTTGTCATAGTGGCAACAAAAGTATCCATCTCTGTTGAAAATAAAGGGAAAATACAGATTACTGTATAGACGAATCAGAAAGCGAATAAAATGCCGGATTCAACTAATAAAATGCTTCAGATATGTTTTTGATTTCCTTAATTAAGCCTTAATTAAGAAAATACAGATTTCTTTTATTTGCAAAATTGCATAACTATTGTTTTTACTTTTAGAAGATATGGTGTAAGGAAAATATTGTAATACTGATTAGTATGTGTGTGTGTGTGAAAGTGAGAACAGCATAACTCCCAAACGGTACTTCCGATTAGGTTACGATTTAACGAATACCGTCGCAAGAACTGCATAAAATTTCGTACCAATTGGCCTACGTAGTGAATATTTGATTCATTTTAAACCATTTTCAAATCATTTTGCGTCCGATTCTCTAAGGGAAATCACCAAAATATTTTGCCAGAGTGTAAATGTTAAATATTGCGGCTATATACTGAAACACTGGTAATGCTGAGGTTAAGTCTTCAGTTTCAAAATGGGAAGTCCAGAGTTCGTTTCTAGCCTATTCAGTTATGTCAGTAATTTATAACCCCTCACGTCCTTTTTTTTATATACCAGTACGAGCAAAGTGGAGTGGAGCCATTCCAGATTTTTCATAATTTTTTTTTACTTAACTATTTCCAAAACTATTAAAAAAATAGTATTGAAATTTTCCCGATAGTTCTCAAGGAAAAGAGAACATCGATGTAAGTTGTTTTACATGAGATGATTTTTATTTTTTTGTGCTTGTGAAATCATTGATTCAAGATTAATTTTTTGTGTCGTCTAGTTGCAAAACCGACCAACTCCTCAAAAATTGAAAATGTGTTTTTTCAGTTTTTTTGGCTCTAAGTAAAGGTTTCTATCATCTGGAAACGAGAAACCATGCAAAAACCTGTCAATCCCTGCGTTATATGCGTTTGAAAATTACGATGTGGTGCAAAAGCGGCCAAATCCTTCAGCCGGTGAGTTTCAAAACCGGCCATCTCCATATCCGCTAGCTAAAGCTTCTGCTCGACTCCACAATAACTCCTCACTTGTTGATTAGATTAACGTTATCGTGTTTTCTCTCGCCTGTGATTGTTCTCCCTTGGTGCATACAAATTTTCTAATAATTTAGCTTCGTGTTTTGTACGACTATGGAAGTGTTTCTGGAAGAGGTGTCTACTAATCAACCAAGGAAGCGGCAAAGTGGATCTACGACGTGGTGAAGGAGAAAACCCAAAATTCAAAGGTAATGTACACCTTTTGATAACCAGGGGTGATTTATTATTTTTTGATGCCCTAGGCCGAAATACTTTTCCGCAGCCTTTCCACCCCCCTTCATAAAACTGTGAGTGAATTTTCTTTGACAAATTTAAGAATTTTTTAATCTATTTAATTAATAATACATTTAAATTTTGCTTTATAAATTTTAGTATTTTGAGGATTGTAGATTGGAAATGAATGGGCTGTTATTACAATTAAAATCTGAGAGAATTTTGTGTTGGTGTATCGAGAAGATGAAAAATTGTTTTAAATGTAATTATTACAAATTCATTTTTTATTTAACACTTTTCGTTAAAATTTTAAATTGTTCTTATTTCATTAAATTTAAAAACTTTAAAGTTCTTAATTTTGCGAACCCTACCTAACGTACGCCCCTTGGCCATAGCCTAAGTTGCCATATGGGTAATCTACCCTGGGGATAATATAATATATAATTGATAACATAATAACATCATAGTTAGCTTATTTTGATTAATTAATTATCATGATGCCATAATATATTATTAATAACTTGCCTACGTTGATTCAGTATTCTTTTATCCCTCCAGACCGTGTTTCAGCTCAAATTGAAAGGAGATTGAAGAAAATCTAGTCCCTCATTCAGCCCGCAAAGTATGAAGAAATTTTATCTGAATATGGAACAATTTTCGAGTCGGGGAGAGACCGACCATGATTGGAAGAAGACCCGCAATTTCTTCCCCAAACCACCTGCACTGAGGCATTTCAAATTTGCTCCTACGAAAAAAAAATAAATCATAACAGAATATAAAAATAAGCTGTTGGTGCAAGGGGAGGTTTTCTACAAATCTGAGGTAGAAGTCAGAAAGTCTGTTGTCAAGAGTAAGAGAAGTATTATGAACAGCAAGCTTGAGGACGTGGCTCCGGATACCGTGGTGAAGCCTCTAAAACTTCGGGATGACCAAACATTTCGGACCAAATTGGGTGCTGGCAAGCGGTTATTTTTTTTTACAAAAATATGTTGGCATCAGCTGCTTAAAAAGCAGAAAGCAAAGATGATGAAAAAAAGACGCGTGAATGGACCATCATGACGAAATTTGTGAGACTATCGAAAACGATGAGAGCACTAAAGTTTGAAATTGTATGCACATGTACATAGTATGATTTTTGCTTAAGTTTTAAAATTTAATAATTTTATTTAAAATAATATCATGTCATTTAAATCATTTGTTTAGTGACATTTAAATCAGTTTTAACAGCTAGTCAGTTAGTTTTAACTGTTAGTCAGTTTTAACAATCAGTAACTGTGTAAAAGTCATTTTACGATAATAACTTTCCTAAAATTCTTTTTGTTAAATAACATTAAGTTGAACAAAACATTTTTGTGTATTTGAAACCCCTAAAAACCCAATGTCAGATTAAATTTAGCAAAAATTAATTTCTGGTTTGTTGCAAAACCGGCCAACTCCAAAGTTAGTTGCAAAGGCGGCCAAATCCAAAACAAAGACCTAAATAACCCCTTCCCTTCATGTGCCCCTGCCACCTTATTTCGTGTTTTCAAATATACTGCCCTAATGACTATAAAACTGAAGAGTTTTGGTTATAAACTTTATTTGGCTAAGTGTGGTAAAAAATCAGCTTTTTCTCAAAATTTTATTTTTTGGAGATGGCCGGTTTTGCAACTAGGCGACACATTTAATAGTTCCTTCGAGCGATCAATTTATAGTTTCACTTTTGTCAAAAATAATTATAAAAAGTATCGAAATCGCTTCAGTCTTAAAATGACTCAAAGAGCAATCGTTTGTGAGAAAAATTATTGCAAAAATTGTGTTAAAGTCTTCTGTAGTGTCTCTCTATTCTAAAAAAAGTAACTACCGCTGTCACCGCCGCCGCCGCCGGTTTTGAATTTTTTGTGACCGGAGGTCTTTCTTCGTTAATATTGAGAAAAATAATGCATACAAAAATATGAAAATAAGTGGTTTTATACAGAAATGTTTGATAAACACGCTGATGCAGGCAGTTTTCAAATCGAAGAATTATTTTAAGAGATATTTAATGCTAAAGTTGGACAAAATCGTTCCACTAAAAAAGTTTTATAGCAGCAAAAACTATACATGGCAGTGTAGTCATTTTTAGATCATTTTATGCGTTAGAATTTGCCGGAGTGCAGATTGCATTAATTTTTTTATTTTGACTCATTTTTCGAGGTTTTATATCTATTTTAAATTCAAATTTTCAGCATTTTTAGAGATATTTTTTACAGATTTCAGAAAATTGTACTAATTTAAACTGTTGCCAACTGTATAAAAAGCGCAAGCAATAATGTTTGCTTCAAATTAAAAATTTATTTACACGTGACTATTATGAACAGGAAAAAAACTTTCAAATTAGAATTAAATAATTATGTATAAAAAGCAGGAACTTATTAAAAATTACGTCATAAAAAGTATACACGTGAATTTTAAAAGAGAAAGGATATTGTAAAATAATAAATTCATTAAATGCGTTAGAAGTCTTAGGAGAAATTACGTCATATTTACGTCACATTATAGTTATTACATGAAATGAACACAAAATAATATTGCAAAAAAGTTTAAATTTAGAAATTGCGCTAGACATTTATTTAATATTTTGAGAAAATATTTTCAACTATTTTTGTTAGGAAAGCGCAAATAATATTTCATTGCTAACAAAAGTACTTTCACGCTATTATTTAAAAGAGAAAGAATAGCTTGGTAAAAATTACGTCAGATTAAAAACGATTAATTTAAAATGTCTCATTTAAAAGAACTTTCTTTTCGCTTTGTTAAAAAATACCAGGAGACAAAGACTCTGTTTACTTAATTCCTTTTATATTAGCTGATTTTGAAATGTTGTTACACGTGTCTATGTCATCAAGTTATTTTTATTTCGACGTTTTATTTGTATTTTTATTAATGATGTACGAATTTATTTGTTCTTTCGTTATTTAAAATAAAAATTATTTCAATTTGTATAATTTGGCGAGTGGTTTGGCGATTTATATAATTTGGCGAAATTGGTCGACGGGATAATCAAGTAGTACCGCAGCGGATTTGGCGTTAAAATTCCCCAATCAAAGAGAAATGAATAGAAATTCGTTTATAGGGAGATCGCCACTGTTTTTTAAATTATAATTCAATCTTTCGAAATATTTTTAAAGCCGATCAAATTAGCGTGCATTTAGAGCCTGCGGTGTCTGGACGGGGGTTGGCGAGCGTAGCTCGTAGGGGGCCGAGCCCCCTAGTATTTTAAAAAATACCTATAAAAACGCCTGTAACTCTTATAATTTGGGTTGAGTTGTTTCAGACATTTATACTGTTGCAGTTTGATGTTGAATTTGAATTCTCCATCGAAAATAAGAAGACACTGGTATGCATAGAGAAATTTTGATTGAAACCGCTTTTGAGACACAGACAGATGTCAATTCTGTATTGTTCTAATGCACATTATCCCTTGGGATTCGCTGATTTACTTCGATATGATGCGCCCTTCGCTGCAAGAGCACTCGATGTTCAATTCAATTGCGCAAAGCTCGCCTTTTCCCTTGAAATTAAGCATAAGTATATCAGTACCAGTTACATATTATATCGCTCACCCGCAAGAAAAGTGACATATATCGACAAAAGTAAATTTCACATGAGAGGCAAAAGAAAATTTGAATGATTTTACTGTAGCATGAAATTATAGTACTTAGCTCTGCACGCAGGAATAAAAATTTACATAAACGCATAAAACCCTTAAGAATGAAGATGTAGGATGAGATTTGGAGGGTTGGGTAATTTTACCTGACCACACAATCCACCCCTATTTGTGGTCACAAATGGACGTATAGCGTAATAAAGTGATTTTCTGTATAACTACACTTATGAAACTGTTTGTGTAGCAAGACCTATTATTGATGACAGACCTATGATAGACCTATTATTAGAATAAAACACAAAATGAATTTTTGTGAGATGTGTCAGTTTTCTTGCTGGTGAGCGAATGTAAATGCACTTAAATGACAGTAATCCTTAAATCTACCCTATATATATAAAATCCTAATGAATCGAATTGAAACGAATTTATGTAACGATTCTATGAAACGACTGATTAAACAACTGATTACGTTTCACAGTGATTTCTCCTAAAATATCGAATACCTTGCGATGAAATTAACACCAAAAATCTGTATTGATCCACAGATCTCAAAACTGATATTTGAATTTTAAAATTAGAATTAGTTTTCGAAATATTATTTTTTTTTCTAATTTTAAATACCCTTTTCTAATGATGGCGACTCAAATTTTAATCATAACAGATATTTTTTTTTTCATATTTTAGAAAAGGTTATTTTAAATTAATTTGGCGACGAGTTTGGCCTCCCTTAAATGTATGCTAAGACATGCATCATGTTACTTTTATTCAGAATTCAATTTGTATTTCATTATCATTTTATTTAATACAAAACTTTCATTTAAAATTGAAACCTTTAAAATAAATGGCTTTTACTTCATTCTTTTTTTTAAACGAAACGAAAAGAGAAATATTAGACACAGATGTCATATACGCAACGGGGTACCTAATTGGCGCCAAAATGGCGTTATTTTGCCTGACATGGTAACCCGGCTATTGTTGCTTATTTATTAATAAATGTTTATTTGAATTTATTTTCTTTTTATTTACAGAAAATATTATAAATTGTTTTGTTCTATAGTTATTAATTAATTTTATTTATTTATTGTTATTTCATTTTAAAAATAACAGAAAATAATTTAAAAATACATATGTAACAGGTATTTGAAAACGAGGTTTTCGCCAAATTGTCGTAAAAAAAAAATCACGCCAAACCCGGTGCGTATGTGACAATGCAACAAATCATGAGATTTAATTTCCACTTCAAAGCAACGTTTTAATGTTATTACTTCTCTCGTCGACCAATTTCGCCAAATTATATAAATAGCCAAATTATACAAATTGACATATTTTTTTTTTTAAATAACAAAAGAACAAATAAATTAGTATAACATTAATAAAAATAAAAATAAAACGTCGAAATAAAAATCACTTGATGGCGTGAACATGTGTAACTTCCTTGAAGTCAAGTGAATGTGACATTTACGATCAACCATTATTGGCATTTAATCTTATAGTTTGGCGACAGATTTTTGGTCGATGGGATAACCAAGTAGCACCGTTTTAATTTACCACTCGAAAAATAAAAAAATGCTAACTGGCGAGTTTAAAAAAAAGCTATTGGCAAGATTTTCACCCAGCTAACATAAAAGTACCAGGAATTCTTTGTGATCATGACAACTTTTATGTTGTTTTATTCGAAACAATAATTTTGATTCTTTAATCAAAATGGAAACCTTTCTTATGAAAAGCGAAGGAATCAGCCCGTTGTTTATGGCAGTTACATGACTCGGACTATTATAATATAAACGAAATAATGGGGATAGAATAATATTCGGCGACTTATCACACCTGTGGCTGGCTAACATTAAACTATCAAAACGACCGCCTGGAATATAAAAAGCGAAGGGATCCGTCTGGAGCTGTTGATGATAGTCACATGACGTAGGCTATTATTATAGAGATTGTTTTCAATTTTAAAACAGCACAAAGAATAATATTTCCTAACGATTAAAAATTTATTTTCACGTGACTATTAAAAACAGAAAAAAAAACTTTAAAATTACTATTAAATGAGTACCTGTTAAAGGCAGGAAAATATTGAAAATTATGTCCTGAAAATTGTATTTACACGTGAATATTAAAAGGGAAAGGAAACTTTAAAATAATAAATACATTAATATGCGTTTAACCCTTTCACGGGCAAGGCACTTCTATTCGTAAAATCTTGAAATCAGTGAATGGCACCAGAATTTACAAGCAAATTTCGAAATACGAAAATGCTTTTGTTCACTTACTTAATAAAAGGGAAATTTTCATCCCAATATTCTGATGCTAATGTGGCATTTAAGAATTAAAATTAAGTGGTCCAAAAATGAACCACCGCCCTTGAAGGTTTAAAGCAGCAAATTTTAGTAATTGTATTATGTCAATCGTTTTATAACGCTGTTAAAAAATACCGACAGACAAAGACTCTGTTTACTTAATTCATTTTATTTTAGCTTCTTTTCAAATGTTTAACTGATCTTTTTAACCAAACACGAAAAAAAAATTATTGGATGTCTTAACAGCAACTGATTCTACTTTAAATTTTTGCAATCAAAGGGAATTGAATGGAAATACGTTTACAGGGAGATCGCTACAGGTTTTATCAGTATAATTCAATCTCCTCTAATCTTTTTAAAACCGATCAGATTAGCGTGCTTTTAGATTCTACAGTGTCTGAACGGGGGTTGGCGAGCGTAGCTTGCAGGGGGCAGAGCCCCCTAGTAATTTTATAATTTTATATTAGTGATTTCAAAAATTTCATTCTCATTTGAATTGTAAGACTTAATGGTCGGTATTCCTCCTCGATGATAATGATTTAGAATTCATTCTAAAGAATAAAATACATAAACTGGCATAAATTCACGTTTTACTCACAAGCATGACACAAATTTCAACAAAACAAAACTCGACTAGAATTCATTAGAAATAGATTTTCTTGAAGATAGACAGACATACAAAGATAATTTTAATTGTTTGCCATCCGTATACTAATCTACATGTCGAACTTCTAATAAAATTTTTCATAAAAGAAGTAAAAAACTAATTTTGGTAAAGTAAAACGTAACTACTTTAATTGGAACATAAATATTTTTATATTTGTTCGTAATAGTAAATGCCAAAATGATTGATAGAGATAGTTTTGGCATGCTTTTAAAGATGCGTTCAAACATTCTGTAATGTATTTTTAAAGTTCCTTTTGCAGTTAGGGTTTATAAATCATCCTAAAGAATAAATACTTTTGCTAATGCAAATTGAGTTTTTAGTGAAAAGAAAACATCATAGAACCCGTTAAAAATGGATTATCTTGAAAATAGAAAGACCTCAAGTAGGTTTTAAATTATTCTCTTTCTGTTTACTGATCCATATGCCAGTTTTCTCATACAATTCTTCTTAATGTAAGGAAGGAAAAACAAGAATACTAATATTAATTAATGTTAACATGGACTGTTGTTTAAATTTCTACCGTTTTATTTAAAATAATATTAACAAAGCACGAAGTTCGCACTTCAGAGCATGGCGTAGCATGCGAATGTAATGAGTTAACCCATTTATGCCTGGCGTCCCATTTTTGGGACGTTTCTTATTTTAATAAATTTGTGCAACTTTCATCTTCATTATAACATGGAAATTGTATGAAATAATTATCTATGTCTTTATCTGTTACCGAGAGATGACAGCATAAGATGGATATTATTTGCTTAAATGAAGGATTTTTTCGGGAGTTTATAGATTTTTCATATTTGAAGATGGCAAAATCTAAAAAGTAAGTTTATTTGAATTTTTTCGATCAAGGATCCAAATAAATATGCCAAACTTTAGCTTGTAGGCTTCTTTGAAATATGTATTTTTTTAAATTGTGAAATTATATGTTCAAACCTATCTTTTATGCATTTTTGTAACGTACAAAATATAGGGTGATAGGCACGAATGAGTACATATCTTTATTAGCTATTTAAGGGACAGTTACTTACGTAAAGTCCTTTTCAAGATGATTATGAAATAAATTGTTTTTAAGCGTCAAGTGCTATTTTTCTTAGCTTATTATTAATTATACTTATAATGTTATTAGTCTCTGTAACGAAATAAGTATAATTTTTAGTAGTTCATAAAAATAATAATTTTGGTACATACAGTAGCGCTCAAAAGTATTTTGACAAAGATAAAAATTCATTTAATTGAAAAGAATAATAAAATACAAAATTCAATCATTTATTTTATTTAACCATATTCAATGTTTTAATTTTAATAAATTAACAATAAATATTAATAATATTAATAAAATTACACACACATATATATATATCCATCCATCCATCCATATATATATATAGCTGCCAACTTGTACGGATATTTCATACCACTAAAATTTTATAGTGGATTTTAGCTACTTGAATCACCGAAATTCAAGCAAATTTAACGTTTAAAGAAGTCAAATTTTTTAATTAAATTTTAGTGGTAAGAAAAATCCGTACAAGTTGGCAGCTATGTATATATATCAGTGGCGTGGCGTCCGGTCATCGCTGGATGCGGCGATGACCAAGCAATATTTTAAAACTCTTAATAAGCTTTTAAAACTCTACGATCCAGTTTTAGCAGAACATTTGGAGTTCATGTATAAGTGAAGGTAAGATTTAAAGTTTCTTTTTTGAACATTCAACCATTGAATTTTAGAGTTAATAATTTTTCACCACAAACTTAAATAATTGCGATGACCACCGAAAATTTTCACGCCACGCCACTGATATATATATATATCTGAATTTTGTCATGCGGTAACTCTCGAATTTTTGAACCGATTTGGATGAAATTTTTCATATGCATAGTACATACTAATGTCTAGACCAAGTAAGTTGGCCAGCTTCATCCGCCATCTTGTTTCAAAATGGCGGCCATTGGAATTTTTGAATTTTTTTTTTATGTGTTCTAACATTGTATACTTGTAGAAAAAGTTACGTTTCGCAAAATGCAAGTTCTTATGTATCATTTTAAACAGAATGTTAGAAAATAAAAAGCACGTCATTATCTCATAAAGAAGACTTCCTATCAGGTAATTTGAGAATGGTGGATTTGATGTGTAATATTAGGTAGATTTCGTAAGAAATACTACCTATTGCAGTCGTTACCATGGTGCGACTTTTGAAAAATTCCTTCATAACTTTTCATTATAGGACCCCAGGAACCCAAATCCACCACCACCTAAAGAGTTTATATGTATGTATGTATGTATATACTAAATTTTGTCCTTACGATAAAAGTCGCAATTATGCACGGATCGTCTTCAAACTCGTCAACAACTTTGACATGGCTAATATCTCGGCGGGGATTGAAAATGAGCAAAATCGGCCCAATGGAATGGTAATGGGGAGGGTTCCAAATTTTGAAATATTTTTCGTTATAGCGGTTGCCAACAATTAAAAAAAAAGCAATAAAAGCCTCACCACAACAATTGCTTTTTTATTGAAAGTTCACGTGAAAAATTAAATTAAATAAATAGTTTGACGAATTGTAAACAAATTTAATATTACGTCATAAGTTTTCTAGAGCAAGATTTCCGTATGAAAACTCAAAATGAAATAAATAGTTTGACGAATTGTAAACAAATTTAATATTACGTCATAAGTTTTCTAGAGCAAGATTTCCGTATGAAAACTCAAAATGAAATAAATAGTTTGACGAATTAAAAAAATAAATATATATCGCGTCATATTGGAAATAAAATGGACCTCGGCAGGTGAATATGTAGCGTCATGTGAGTTTGAAAAAACGTATTAAAACATGATAAAAACCCGACTATGGAAATATTAATTATTTTAACACATTGAGCCCATTCTTAGTGAAGGAACTGGGTTTATCTCTAATCTTTATTTAAGTTTTGTCGGTGAATTTAGTACTTAACTTCGAAATCTACCTCCGCCTGTAGGCCCGAGCCGGCAGGAATTTTTTTGACTGAAATCTTTTCTAGTGTGATTAGAAAGATAAAAAAAATCCAGTTTAATTATTAATTGCTTTTAATTGGTTAATTTTCCTTTTAGGTAGATTTCGTAAGAAATACTATCTATTGCAGTCGTTACCATGGACTTTTGAAAAATTCCTTCATAACTTTTCATTATAGGAACCCAGGAACCCAAAACAACCCCTAACAAAAATGTTTATATATATATATATATATATATCTGTATGTACTAATTTTTGTCCGCACGATAAAAGTCGCAATTATGCACGGATCGTCTTCGAACTCGCCAACAACTTTGAGATGGCTGATATCTCGGCGGGGATTGAAAATATGCAAAATCGGCCCAAGGGAATGGAAATGGGGATGTTTCAAAATTTTGAATACCGTCTTAACATGATTCTGATAAAATCAGCTCTTACACAACAATGACAGGAAGAAGTAAATATTTTTCGTAATAGCAGTTGCCAACAATAAAAAAAAATCAATAAAATTATCACCACAACAATTGCTTTTCTATTCCAAGATTTTCACGTGAAACATTAAATTAAATAAATAGTTTGACGGATTGAAAACAAATTGAATATTATGTCATAAGTTTTCAACAGCAAGATTTCCGCATGAAAACTCAAAATGAAATAATTAGTTTGACGAATTAAAAACAAAACCAAAATATTGCGTCATATTGGAAATAAAATGGACCTCAACAGGTGAATATGTAACGTCATGTGAGTTTGAAGAAATGTATTAAAACATACACTGTAAGAAAACCACTGTAGATTTGCCAGAACAAACTCGATCACAGTGAATGTGCTGTATCTTTTTTTGGTTTCCTGACTATATTAACATGGAAAATACAGTAGTTGCGTAAAATAAACAGCACAATGTGCTGGCAATTTGGACGCATATTTTTACAGCACAAACTGCTGGCGTCCAAATTTCCAGCACATTGTGCTGTTAATTTTACGCAACTACTGTATTTTCCATGTTAATATAGTCAGGAAACCAAAGAAAGATACATCACATTCACTGTGATCGAGTTTGTGCGCAAGATGAACAGTACTTTGTACTCTAAAAACATCGTTTTTTTTTTACAGTGTAATAAAAATCCGACTATGGAAATATTAACTTATTTTAACACTTTGAGGTTATCTGAATTTGCTTTAGCTATTTTTTAAACCTATTCTATATAAATGCGTGTGTGTTTTCGTGTATATTAGAATTTTCACAAAATGTTTAGCTCCCTAAAGCTCATTCTTAGTGAAGAAACTGGGCTTATCTCTAATCTTGATTTAAGTTTTGTTGGTGAATTTAGTACTTAACTTCGAAATCTACCTCCGCCTGTAGGCCCGAGCCGGCAGTGATTTTTTTTATTAAGGAGACAACAACACTTACGAAATCCTTCGAAAAACAGCGGATATTATAGTATCTTTTTCTCAGGAACTGCTGAGGTAATTCCGAAATACAGGGTGTACATAAAGGAATATCCCAACTTTACAGGGTTATTAAAAGAAAAAAAAAAGTGTAATCTTGTTCTTCGGGGTAAGAGTTCCATATCCTGTTCTGGTTGGCGCGATTGGCGTAGGAATCCAAAATAGCGCCAAAAGGCCGTTTAAAATCTTACCAAATTTTTCAAGATGGCAGAAAAACATGGTTTTTAAATTTTCATAAACATATTTTTATATTATAAACGTTATACATGTATTATATGTATATATATATATATATATATATATATATATATATATATATATATATATATATATATATATATATATATATAATTACATATTACATACAGATATAATTATATTATTTTAGATATAATTACATATTTTTATATTATAAACGTTATATATGTACTTTATATACATATATATATATATATATATATATATATATATATATATATATATATATATACATATATAATATAATTAAATATTTAGATATACATATATAAATACATATTATATATAGGGGAGCTGGGGTATGAATGGGACAAGGGATGGATGGGACATTATCAATGTTTCATGCAGTCAACGTTTTATTTAGTTGATTTCTATTCTCATATATGGCCCTACCATAGTGTGCTTTAGAACCAAAGGCAAAACCACATGGCTCTTTTCATTTTTTTGCGAAGTTGCATTTTTTGAAACTCTGCTTTAAAGTAACTTTTTTTAAAATTTGAAACTGTTAAATATTTTATACAATATAAACAAATAAGATATGTTGTAGTTATTTATTTAAAGGTTCAATATTGGTAATTAAAATGAGTGCATATTAACCAATGTGACAAAATAATATCTGAGGCAAAGTAGCGGACAATTGAATCTATATATCATACGGATGGTTGAGACAATTTAAATGGGGATGAATGGGACAGCCCTTTAAAAAATTTCATTTGTTTATTATTAAAAATTATATTGAATCTTAATTATTGTATTGCAATAAAGGTTAAATAGTTTATAAAAAAATTGCTATTGAAACATTATCAAAATAGATAAAATTGTTAAAAGTAGTATATGTTTATAGATCAGATGGGGTAAATTTTATTGAATTTGAAACTTGCGCTTGAATAAATTCCCACTCGCACCTCCCCTAACATAATTTCATTTGCAGGGGTCGTACGCTTAAGGGATTTTTTCAGGACAAATATAACTATTTGTTTATAGAAAAATAAATCTACGTTAAACGCGTGAAATTTCGCCTTATATAAGAAGAGATTTTTTCCATAAGAAAGTACTGGTACCGAAGCACTTCCCAGTCGTGAAATTTCAGGACAAGTACGAACCCTGCATTTGTGAATGATATTTAAGATACATTGAATTAATATTTATTAATTAGTTGTGAATGAAAAATTTTGGCTATGCCGTATTTCAAAAACATTTTTCACTTTCATTTCATATCTAAAATGTCTCGTAAGTGGAAAAGGGGGACAGATAGACAGTCGAAGTTTGCATTACAAGTTGAAACTGCAGTAAATACAGTGATTAGTAACGCTGAGATATAATAGCCATATTATAAGATCATATATTACAAACATAAATACTTATAAGTTTATAATTATACATTTTAACTAGGTAACATTGAATACAGGGAGAAAAATATTGGTGTCCCATCCATCCCTATTAGTGTCCCATTCATCCCTGCTATAGAGATGATTGGGACAGAGAGTAACGTTTTTAAATTTTATAATATTTTGCTGTATAACAATAATCCAGACTAAATATGGTACATAGATGTAGTCAAATACCTAATGTATGAAATGTGGTATATAATATTGATAATAACTTAAAAAAAATATTAAAAATAAACATTTTTGTAAAAACGTCCCATTCATCCCCCACCTCCCCTACACATATATAAATACTTTATACTTATAGATATATTTATAATTTTGAATATTTCGTATATTAAACAATTATTTTATATGTGAAAGGAAAACATAACATTATATTATAAACTTAATGTTATATACAATTTAAAACATATGAAATGCACACGCAGAAAAAAATATTTACATAATATTACATCTACAGAAAAATATCGTTAAAAAACCGGGAGAATTATAATAAAAAAAATTAATTACAAAAAAAATATGTATGCGAAATTATTACTTATCCACCAGTAGCCTTCAAGTAATAAAATAAACAACCCTAGATGCTGAAGATCTGAACGACCACATTGGAAAATTACCGCTGAAAAAAGCTCGCCCCCCCCCAAAAAAAAGAGCATGATATGGAACTCTCCCCTTCTTCGGAAATTAAAAATAACAGTTGAAAGTTTAAATTCAACACAGTTATAAGTATTCAGTGTGAGCCCCTCTCGAAACACGAACGATATCCAGGCGGTACGATAATTCATGTCACATCTTTTTTCAGTATGTCTGGTGTGAGTCTTTGAATGGCTGCAGATATGCGTGTTCTAAGTCCAACAACATCAGCTGGTGGCAGTGGAACAAACATCTGATCTTTGATGAGCCCCACCACCCTCCACAAAAATAAATAAATAAAACTAGAGAACAGGAATTCTGCTTTTTCAAAATTTAGTGTCGCCCCAACATTTCCATTGCTTTATTTTCTTCTGGTGGACTGGTGGTTTCTATTATTATGAAACAGCCATTATAAATGAAGCGTTTAGGTGAAGATGAAAGAGCAGTCGTAAAAAAAATCGACAAAAAAAAAATATGGCCATTTTTTTTCTATTCTGACCAGAAAATCAGAGTTCTAACTTTTTACGACTGCTCTTTCATCTTCACCTAAACGCTTCTTTTATAATGGCTGTTTCATAATAATAGAAACCACCAGTCCACCAGAAGAAAATAACTCGGTTAAGCGGGACTCGGATAATCGGGACTCTATTGCAGTGCAAAACATATTTTAATTTTAAGACTTAAAGGACACACTTTTATTTTATGTAAAATGACGTCATTTGCATTAATATAGATATTTAAAATTATATATAATTTATAATATCTCCATGTTTTATCAGAAATAATAAATTTTTATTTTTTTCAAAATAGCACGTATTTTAATTACATTTTTGTTCAGTTGATATGGAAAAATGGTAACAAAAAGATATAATTACTATTTTCCAAATATTTTTCCTCTACTTTCTACAGAAATGGAGTATTGTGGTTGCAAACATTATTTTTTTTATATAAACTACAAAAAAATTAATATCTCAAAAATAAACTGAGATGCAGTTTTCAAACAAATTGCATTTCAAAGTACTTTTTTTCTCCCAGTACGATGGTATAAAAATTGAAAATGTGCAATGATTTAAAAAAATTGCAGTTTAAAAAATTGCCGTTGAGTATTTAAAAGTACAATGAAACATCTGCTTTGTTTTACAGCTGGGTTATACAACGGACCGTTATTTTTTGGAGAAGACATTTCAATAACTAGAAGAAAGAAATAGTATACCGGGGAGTAATAAAACACTCAACAGTTACGAAATCTAAAAATATACGTTCTTTTAAAATTAACGATGGAAGAGAGGAATTGATTTTACAGAAAACAAACGATCAAAATACAGTTAATTGCAATACAAAGAATACAGAAATAGCTTCAATAGATTGCGAGAGAAATGTAGGCAGTTTAAGGAATTTGAACTGCGCTTGTCTTTTAAAGATTTGAGAAATTTGTTTAATACCTGATGGAAATAAATATGTGCGTACGAACTTGGAAGATGAATTGATTTTTCTTAAGGCTGTTCTTAACTGCTCTGCTCAACAAGCGCAAAATGTTTTAACACATTTACAAATTCATTTTTTAGCGGAAAGATATAAAATTCGAAAGTCTGACCATGGAAGCGATTTGGAACCGAACTGTGTTTTCCATTTTTTTTTATCAAAAAATTATCTATTGAGTTATAAGCGATTTTGATCATGTGACAAACACTTGTTTTACCCTTTCTTCAGTGCTTATTATTCTTTCACGATCGAAAATCTATTGCGTTTGCAAAAAAAAAAAAAGGAAAAAACAGCTCGATGACATAGTTTCTGAACAACAAGACCAGCTAGTTTCAGGCATTTCCGAACAAAAATAAATTAAAACTTATGTCATAAAGTTGCCCTTTTGGATTTGAGAACAGCCTTAATCGCGTTTATATATATATATAAAGCTCCATTTGCAAAATGATCCGAAAAAAATCAAATACTTCAACTAATCTAAAATTCGTATTTTACTTAAAAACAAAACAAAATTTTAACCTCGTCTCGAATTTGTTAAATATCGATTGCCTTAAGCCTTAAGGGCGGTGTTCACAAAAAAGGACACCTAATTTTAATTCCAAAACTGACAAACGACACCAAGAATATTTAATTAAAATTTTCCTTTTATAAAGTATGGGAAAATAAGTAAGTTTTTATTTTCAAATAAATTCGTTTGTAAATTCTGGTGTCGGTCCATCATTTCATCATTTTACAAACAGACTTATTCCGCACCGGAAAGAAAGACATCAAAAGAGTTTTGAATTAGTTTTCCACCAAGTGTTAATCAAATTTCATGTTTCTTATGGCTTATTTTTAATTGAGTAATCAAATAAAACTAATTTTCAAATGTAAATAATAGGAAGTTTACTTGGAATATGAATATTTTTTATATCTATATACCAGAAAAAACTTCTATAATGATTGATAAAAACAAGATTTAACCCTTAAATGCCGGGTGTTGCTTTTCGGCAACATACCCAATTTAGGCTCTAAAATACTATTAGAATAATATTGAAGCTATAATGCCTAATGTTGCCAATAAAATGAATTCTGAAAATATTATTAAATCGATTTTTAACATGTAGATGGCAACACTTGTGCTGTTTAGGAATAAAGATAGATTTATTTTTTCAATTGTTGCTACTTGTTCTTTTTGTTTTGTTTGGAAGCTTGCGAAATACCCTATTTTGTTTTGCAGTGAGCAAGTTAAATTTATTTCTTATTATAGTTCCTAAAATTCTTGTTTGTTTAATATTATAGAATTTTATCAAGGAAAATTATTTTTTCAGTTAAAGACCAGTATTGCCGATTAGTAACAAACTGTTTTTTAGCCGTAAACCATAAGTATTTTCCCCATGATTTATTTAAAAAATGAAAGCCGAAAAACATTATTACAATGATTTTTGAAAAGTCAGGCATTTAAGGGTTAAGGCTACATCTATTACATTAAAATCTGCCTCTCTGTTTGTATTTCACCACTCCCCTTCCTAGATTATCGAAAGTTGCGTGATGAAATTAACACCAGTTAACAGCATAGATCCGAGGATGTCAAATAACATCTCAGAATTTAAAAAACTGCGTTAGTGTTCGAGAGTTTAGTTTTTTAATAACATTTGTGTCATGGTAGCAACTAAATTACTCAACTTTTCCTTTATCCCAGTAGTTCTTAGGTTGTTCTCCCTTTAACCGTCTGGCCCGGATTTTTCCGTTTCTAGAAATCGTGTTAAAATGGCTGTAGACAAATATATTTTAAACAGAATTTTATTTTGAACAGTATATGGAAAGAAGTGATATTAAAGATATTATAGCATCAAACTGCGATTAAAATATACATATAACCTGGAATTTACAAGCATTCTTAAAAAAATTCATAAAAATCCTTGGACGGTGAAAGGGTTAAATACTTCCATCATTACAATCTGTTTTGCCACATTTACAAATGAATTTAACATTAGAACTTCCAAATTTTAAACTTTTTAAATTCTTAAACTACTTGTCTAAATGACTTCTTTTACAGCATCTTAAAGTAAAATTTACTAAAACAAAAGAGATCTAAATACAAAGCCAGAATTAGTTGTTTGTATTGAAATTTTTAGGATTTGGTTCACTTTTATCACGAAGACGAGACCCTAAGCCTTTTTGTTCAAACATAAATAGAAAGAACAAACATCTATTTGAATGGTAATTTTCGTTTATTCTAGCACAGTTTGTTAATTACAACATATAAGGGGTTCCTTACTTCATTTTTTGTGGCCGACTGTACCTAATTCCTCAATATTAAAATCAAGCCAACTGAAAAAAAGTGTAATATGCAACTGCTATAAATATTACTGTATGAATTTCATAGTTACGAATCAGGTGTAATCGCGTAATCATTGCTTAGCCCTTTATGTACTGAATTATGAATTCATGAAAATTTTATCTTCTAAAGCAGTTTTCGTGAATTGCTTAAACTACATTAGAAGATTTACATAATCATTTAATAAATTTTAGAAGGATTTTAGAAGGATTGGAGGATTTAGAAGGATCAATTAAATTTGAATTTATAGGGATTTTGTGCAGTACAAATGATACTAGGAAAGTTTTGCAATACGGATTTATTTATCAAACTTTTTCAAAGTAATTTCCGTTACAAGCAATACAGTTCTCCAAACTCCGAAACCAGTCCCTAAACCAGTTCTGCCAAGTTTCACTTGGGAGTAATGAACACTCATTGTCCCAGGCCCTCAGAAGTGCCTCATCACTGGAAAACTGAATCCCTTTCTGCTTCAGTTTCACATGCGGGGACAGTACGAAGTCGTAGGGGGCAAGATCTGGACTGTAAGGAGGGTGTTCAAGAAGTTTCAGTCCTGTAGTGTCCAAATATTCAGTGCAGGATTTGGTCCAATGAGCTGGAGTTTTGTAACGATGGAGGAACCATTTGTTCATTCTTGACTTTGGTCACAGGTTCTTCTTAGATTCTATGACTTTAGGAAAGCACTGTTCATTGTACCACTTAGCAGTAACTGTCTTCTGTGCGTCCAAAACGACACATTCAACAATTCGACTCGATTTGAAAAATACAGCTATCATTTTCTTTTTGGCAGATCGTCATTTTCTGACAGCTACCGGTGTGTCTTCATCATCAAAGACCAAAATTTTGTTTTGAGACTTAGTCGGCACATTTTAATAGTATAGCCAGGTTTTGTCACCTGTCACGATGCTGTTCACATACCGAGATTATCCTTTACCAAACATTTTTAGCATCTCCCAGCACCAAGTCACATTTCGTGTCATCTGCTCCTCAGTCAGTCTATGTGGCACCCAGAGACAACACAGTTTCTTGATGTGCAAATGATCATGCAGAGTTGAATGAATTGCAGGTGCATTTAGGCCTAAGGTATCCTCTATATGCTTGTAAGTTATTCGTCTGTCTTCGTCAAGCATTTTCCTCACAGCAGTAATGTTTTCCTCCGTAATTAACGTTCGGGGCCTCCCCCCTCTTTCAGCGTCCTCCAGGGAGAAATTTCCTCTTTGGAATTATCTGTACCATCTGTGTATAGTCATACGATGTGAACAATCATCACCAAGTGCAAGAGTCATTTCTTTTAAGCATTGGTTTATGTTTAAACTACGCGCGAAGTTACACCGCAAAACTGCCCTTATCTCACTTCGTGACCAGGACACCACTGGAAGAACTTCACACGATCACAGCTAATGAATAACTGAGCCTACAGACATGTGGTTGCGTGCAGGTGCATAAGTATGAACCTATGTCAACACGCAGCCACAAGCAGCCACCTGCGACTTTTTGTTTCATCATATTGCAAAACTTTCCTAGTACCCTTTGTATTTATAAACCCACTCAAATCTTTTATTTTAAATACTTTTCTTAGTATTTTGTAGAATTAGGAAATGTACAAATATAGTGTTCTTACAATAGAAATATGGAATTATTTCCGAATTGAAAAATTTCCCCTACTCCCCACAAAGCCAAGAGCGCTGAAAAGATGCAAAGGCAAAAGAAATCATCCTTTTAAAAATATTTTTGTTTTATGTAACCAATAATGCCTTTGGAACAAGATAAAGTAATGTATCTATAATTCATTCTAAACGGTATTACAACTAATCGATGTATTAAATGAATTATATTACAAGTTATTTTAATGGTACTTATAAGTACCGTCAGTAGATAAAGGGTTAAAGCCAAATTAATTTACTTTTTCTTAAAAGTAGATTTAATAAATTATTTTTCACTTGTTTTATTTTCTACTTTCAAATATTTAAAAGTTCCATGCTTCATCCTGAAATAGAAAAGTTTAAGAGGTTGACACATTAGCAAAATGTAATTAATCTTTTAAAAATGTCCAAAAAATTCCGTCTTCATGATATAGGAAACGATAGAAAATACTTTCTCAGAGAATAAATAAAATAATAAGTAGCATACAAAGATTCTAGAAAAAGTCTTCGACATTCTTTTTGGATAGATTAATTATACCTTGCGAAAGCATTATCGTCTTAACACTTTCCGTAATTGCATTTTTTTGCGGAACAAAATAAATAAATAGTACAACAATAACAACAAAAAAGAAGCAACTTTGTTTCAAAAGAAATCATAATAGAAAAACAGATTCAAACGAAAGATTTGTTCATTGAAAGGGAAGTTATATTGATTCATAGAAGTTTTAAAATACGATATTTTAGGGATAAAAATATATTTGGAAACCGTGGGTTGGTGTAAAAATTCTGCAACGTTTTCTAAATAACGAATTTTGAGTGTATAATCACATTTAAAAAATAAAATTTATTTGTAAATTTTCATAATAATGGATAATTTAAAAAACAATTTTATATAAAATTGAAACCATTTTATAGTTTTAAAATATCAACAATAATTGAAAAGTTTTGAAAAAAAAATTCATAAAAAGCTCAACTGAAAACAAAATGTAATAGTTGGAAGAAAATATAGGAATATAGAAATATTGAAAGAAAATATAAAGTAGAATAAAAAATGACACTTCAATTAAATTCTCTGAAAAGATAAAATGATTAAAATATTACATTATTATTATTATTATTATTATTATTATTCCAATCAAGGGCTTCATCGTCAATTTTGCAAGTGATTTTAATTTTCGTCCGACTTCAGACAATATCTAATATCCCGAAATCCGCAATTAATAATTAAATTTGTATATTTCTAAATGTAAAAGATTTCCCAAAGATTAAAAAAATCTAAATTTTAAAAATGTCAAATTAATTTGTTATTTTAAAACTGTCTCCTTCTGATATGCTACGAAATTCAGTTCGTAGCAATCGTTAAGTGAAAACAAGGGGGAAAAAAGAGAAAGGCTGTACGAATCATTTTAAAATTGCAAAAATTCTTATAGAAAAGCATTATGACGTAAAAGGAAATGTTTCACATTTATTGAATGAAACCTCACGTTTAACAATCTGTAACAATGATGATAACACGGAAGTAAACTTTTTCCGAGTTCTGAACGTCGTCTGTTTCAAAAATGAATTATAAAAATATTTTTTATGCATAATTTAATAATATTAAAATTACGTTACAATTATTACAAAAAGTGGATATTGTAAAAAATAATTGATTATATTTATAGTGGTAATATCTCATTTAAAATTCTCTAGCAAAATTGATTGCAGACGAAAATTTTAGCGTTGTAATAGAAGAAAAAAAATATTGATTCTGGTTTAATATTAGTTAAACCAAGTGTCGTAAGTATTTTTAAAATATCTAGACTAGTTAAAATTGTTAAAAAATAAGTGATAAATGAGATATCAGAGCGAGTTATAGTACAGAAGCTAATGTATCCCTGATCGATCGCCAAAAATGTACCTTATGCCTCGATAGCAATTATTAGAAGTGACATTTTATGTTAAATGAAATATGTATATGTTACCGAAAATTTATAAAATAGGCTTACAAAATGAATTTTTTTGTTATAATGTAAGTGATTTTAATAGTGATTGCCGAAATAATTCTTTAAAAATTAACTTCACTGATGTACACTATATTATATTATTACCTGATTGTAGTACAACACGTATTTATGCAATCATATAAATGTATCTGTGTACTTTATTAATATTCAAACTTCATACATGCCTTCTTACAAAAATAAATGCAGATACATAAGTACCCATAACATAAAGATATACATATACAGGGTGTCCACGTATAAGGGGCATTCTCACAATCTTTTGACTTTTATGCCCTTGAATAATAATTTTTATTTTAATACAATTTTTTTTGTGTTTTTTTTTAAATTTCATATACTGGGGAACATCCCATTGCATGATTGCATAACAATATTAACAAGATAAATAAGTTTTGGACGATGTTGGGGGTCCAAATACCAGGACAACTCCCATACCGTCCCGTGTCCCTGATGTTGATTTTTAAGTTTGGAGCTGTCTGTATAAAATTGTTTCAATAAAAGTAATTCGATGTAAATTTTTTCCGAGACTAGAACAATTGATTTATATAAATATGTAGCAACAAATTAACCTACACACATTTTTACAGTTCATATTATTTTTTTTAACTCTGTCCCTGGGTTTTTCTTCCTTACCGTCCTTCTTGCAAAACTTATACAGAAAATCACTTCAGATGCAGCCACAGAATTTTTTCAAGTTTTTTCTCATGCAGAAGTATGCTAGAGAAAGAATGTCTAAAATTCTTTGACAGGAAATTTACTGCAGAATGTAAATCAGCATTTAAATATTATTTTCAAGATCGTGTCTTTATTGGTAGTCTTGCCGTCCCCAAGGTTTATTCCTGCACTTTTCAAGGTAAATTAAAAAAAAAATAATAATTTAATCCAATGTTAAAATCTGTTTCTAAAAATCAATGAAGATTGTGGCTATCACACAGTCTTAACATGATTTGCCTAAAAATAGGTGGTAATTTTCCTTACCATCCCATCCTTACCATCCCTATTTTTCCCATTTCGCCCCTTTTCTTCTATACCGTCCCCTTGTATTACCTTACCTTCTTTAAAACTCCTTTAAGGCAATGTTATACAAAATTTCTGTATTAAAAGTACTGCATTTTTATTATTTCTTATTTGAATGCCCTGTGGGTACTATGCATATTCATTATAAGTAAAAATTTCGAAGACAATAAAAAGTTTTAGTGGTAAAATGGTAAGGAAAATTAATTTCAAGTTTAACTTAAACCTCAGTTAAATGAAAAATGTTTTGCTGCAGACCATTTTTTCTTTATTTTGAATCATTAAGGCAATCGTCTATCAGATTAAAATGTTATTTTAGCAAATTTAATTTCACCAAATTTTTATTCCCGAAAGTCAAAAGATTGTGAGAATGCACCATAACCTGATCAACCTTTAATTTCGCAACCGTTGATCCTAGATGCGTACTTCCAATTACAAAAGTGGTCTAAATTAGGTGCAGAGTTAAGATAAAAATGTTTGAAGCAAAAAAAAAAAAAATAATAATAATAATTTTGTAAAGAATTACAGAATCTAAATTTTTATCCAGCTCCCAAGTCCCAATGCTTATATTTAGGGACGTTTTGTCTATTCAAAAGTATGGCAAACACAAAAAGCTCCGTATCTGTGCGACCAATATTCACTGAGAAATTTGATTCAAAGTTATCATGCATAGTATGGGACCGTATACAAATAGAGACGCAAGAAAATCCTATCAGAAAGACAAGAAGGTTTTAGAGTTAGATATGATCATGACAAAAGGGATGTTATTCAAGTAAAAAAACCGTATAATATTTGTCTAATCACTGGTATTGAAAATAAAAATGTATATTTTTTATAATATATAAAATCACAGTGCACAAACTCATACAAATTTAATAAAGTAATTTGAAATAATAACATAGTAAGTATTCTCGCAGATAAACTCAAATAAAAGCGAAATAGAAATAAACAATGTGAATAAATATCGTCTTTCATACTTTCGCACTACATGTGTTCCACGTGTCTTCCCTGGACTACAATACATAGACGGACACGCGACAGAAATTCGTCATTAACATTTTTTTAGCATTACAGGCGTGACTCACCTGATGGCGGATAAAATGCGATTCTGCAAATGTACTCGGTTTACTTATTCTACTTCACAAATCTTGCTTTTTAAATAACCCTAAAGAAAGAAATCTAGGGGATTTAGATCCAGCGATTTAGGAGGCCTATCTACCATAACCTATTATGTTATCTTAAAACATTCTACGTAGAAGTGTTCGGAAGGAGGCTGTTTTGTGTTTGTCCAAAGAATGTCATTCAGAAACGACGAGTCTGTTTGTAGCTTGTTCATACTGAAATTGCTAAAATAGAACCGTTTATCTTCATCTATTGGCAAAAACGCTTGCACCTATTGCGGTCTAAAAGGATGTGCTCCGTGTATATTTAGAACGTTCTAACACTACACTGTGGATACACAAGAGCATATTTCAAAATCTCCTCATCAGCATACTTCAGCTTTCAGATCGGGGATATTTTTTAATGCTACCCGTTTCTCGTAAGTGCTTTACAACATTAAAAAAAAATCGTGTTTTTCGATGGATGGCTATCATTTGGAAATTTAATTGTATAATGCCTTGCAGCCTCTCGTCCATTCCGATTATACTGGCCATAAAGTAATATCATTTCTACGTACTGTTGTGTATCGTGGTGTACAGTTTAACTACAAGCATGGACGAATCAACTAAATACATCTGGTGTAAGTCCCTTTTATTCAGCAATGAAGGGCTTACGTCATTTTTGTCTACCGATCGGTATGCAGTGAATGAAATTTGCATAGGAACCTGCAAATACCGCAGTACTGCGTACTGCTTTGACATAATAAGAATAGGGAAAATTCAAAACGCGATTTCGTCTTCAAATAATTGTGGTCGTTGGGTTAAATCAAGGGATTACTCTTTGAGTTAATAGTTAGATCGTTAATTCGAAGAAATATTGACTAATCTTAGTTGAACTTCAGTTTTCCGAAACTCAAGGAAAGCCTACTTTCCGTGTTATAGCGGCTAAATGGGCCACCCAAAGTGATCGGAGAGCGTTTTGGCTTAGAACTAACTCCAGGTAACACAACACAACAGCGTGAATTTGCCCAGGCTTGAGAGATTTTATAAAGGATGTAATCATACATATGCGACAGATTTCCTCTACGATTAAAACTGACCGAGTAATAGCTGTTTAAAGGTGGAGTATATTTTCTGCTGCGAAATAAGAGTTATTCACAAATGTAGTAGAGATATAAATAGTCGTCAGATATAGCCTAAAAATAATTAAGAGCAAAATTAACATTACAATCTAATATAAATGTGAAATCTATAAGCATTCTGACATAGTACTGCAAAATATACAATTTGTATTGAACATATAAGAGGATAAAAATAACAGAATTTTTGTTAAATAAAAAGATGAAAAACAACAGCCTCAATTCTTTACAAAATGTACATATTTTAAAATGCTGTTAGATTGCACCGTCTTTCAAATTTTGAATTGTGCCACGTTTTTTAGCTTTTAAAAATTGATTCTTATGTATTTTTTAATGCTGAATACGAAAATGACCTTCATTTTAAACCATCACGTCAGGATTTTTCGCAAATCGCGAATTTCAAAGTTAAAAAGTTCAAAGTTAAAATTGAGACCCCCTTCTCCTCCCATCCTCATCGGTCTCCTGAGTTATTTAGCTGTAAGAAACCCAGTATAAACGAATAAATTGAATAAAATATTTAATTAAATAAAATTAAGCTGAATAAAAAAGTCTTACATCTATTTTATAGTATCAGATTTTTCGCTGTTTTCTAACCTTGAAATTTACGATTTGCGAAAAATCCTGACACGATGGTTAAAAGTGGAGGTAATTTTTTTATTCATCGTTAAAAAATACATAAAACGCAATTATAAAAGTTTAAAAACACAACCATCGCAGGTTTATGCTACCTAATCTTAAGCTCTTTTTTAAACTTGTTGACAGTAATCTATCCGAACGTTTTTGTGTTATCCTCTAATATAAGTATGTATAAGGTAAGCGTCGAAAATCATAATAATACTACATTGTCATTGGATTTAAGTCAGTATGTAAAATTTAACTTCGATCAGACATTTGAAAGTGAGTTAAGTTCGAGTACAAATTTTAAACTGGAAAGACGATCGTTGCAAGTTAAATAAAACCTTATGAAAGTAACATACTTTTTGTTAAAAGAAATCATATCCCCAAATCCTTACAAAATAAAACATATGTTAAAATACAATTATTTTAATCATTTATTTGTACGATTTCTTTCAAAGCGCAGATACCTTGAAATAAGTTTAGGTACTTTATATACGACCCCTGAAAGCATGACCAAAATCATCTGTTTTGAGATGCAAAAAATAAGTCATGCATTTCAAAGTTTCATAAATCGGTCAATTTTAATGTTAGATGAATGGGACATTTTTTTGTCTTATTTGTTAGTGTCACAGTAAATTTTTACTAAATATTACTTATAGGACTGGGGGACCGTATAAAAATTTAAATTTCTTATTATTTTAATAAATGTTTTTCTTGACTCAAATCGCTTTAAAAATAATTCTTTACCTTATTTAAACAATTTTTGTAATGGGTAGTATGCATCTAGGACCAACGGTTGAGAAAATAAAGGCCGGTCAGGTTATACGTGGACACCCTGTATATTTTTCTAATGTTTTTACTATTGGATTTCGATAAATTTTTAAATACACATTTATAACATTTTTCTTCTTACTAGGACAGTGTTATAAAAGGTAAGTAAAAATTATTATTATCATTTACTTGAGGTTCATTATCTTATTTAGGGTTCCGCACTAAAAAAGTGAAAACGGAACCATTGTAAGATAACACCTGTGTCTGTCTGTCTGTCACAGCCATTTCACTCGTAAACTATGGAACGTGGAGAGTTCAAATTGTCTAAAGTAATAAAGGCTGTTAACCCACAAATTTATAGATTATTAACTATTCACAAATACATTTAGGAAAAAGGTATAAGGGCTAATTGAGTTACTTGATAAAAATAATCATTCCTTTGTATTTTGTGTTGGGTATCGTGTGAAAGCTTTCGTAACGCAGAACTCAAAAATACATTGTTTTTTTTTTAATTTTAAGTATTATATTTTCAGAGATATCGTTGAAAATGTAATGCAAAAATATGTCCCTCCCTCCCATCTATTTCCGAATATACTGAAACTAAAATTATGAAAAAAATAGGGGTAGTAGACGTTAATTTAAACCTTGCAGGAAAACTATAGCGATTTCCCTGGGTCATAGAAACTTTTAGAAATTATCATTTTTCCGTTACACACAAATTTCGATTTTTGGAAGTTCAGGAAAGGTGTTGAGGAGCGCTGTAGGTACCTATTGTCTCTGAAGTATAAAAGGATTGATAATAATGATTTTCGAAAAACATTGTAGGTAGTTAGCCAAGATATTAACTCTTAAAACCACGGACGGTTTGGACATACATAAAGACACGGGCGGCGTACTCTAAGCGCCATCGGCTTTTAAAGCCTAGACAACAACTATTAATGATATATTTGTATAATGCAATGTCCAATAGTAGTATAAAAGAAATAAACTTCAAACTGTTAAAAACAGACGTATTTAATTAGAATTAATCATAATTACTGTGGCATTCGCGACTAGTTTCCATTGATTGGCTCTCTCAATACGGCAATCGTGTCTTTAAAAGTTAAATTAAAACCTATCTGGCAAAACGCGGCACGAACCAAAGCGGCGCCGCGTTGTAGTTTTGGGATTTCCTTCCGAAGCGCACTTAGCACAATGACAAGTTTAAACTTTGAAGAAGGGTTTTGTTTTAGGTACACTATAAAAAATAAGATTATTACTACGCTGAATTTAAGTTTATGAAATGCCAAATAAAGCTTAAATAGGCACTATTTTTATTGTCTGAACCGAATTGAGTTCATCATAAACAGATTAGGATAAGATTAAAGCAGTTTCATACAGAATTGTAATATTTGACATTATTTAGGCTTCACGTCTTTGTGAACTTTCATGGTATATCCATTTATACTTTTCTAGTATATATAGCTATACCTACAGCCGTTGTATAATTTTTTAGAGAGTTTTATTATTGTTTCAGAAACGATTTTTTTTTATATTAATACAGTTACTAATGAATGTATATATAGTACGGAACCCTCTGTACGCCAGTAATACTCGTACTTGGCTGTTTATTTTTAGTTATTGCTTGGGCAATACATGAATCAATGAATACTTTTAAATATTTCCCATTTGATATGATCAGTATTATGGATTTTGGAGCTATTATGGTATAAAGTTTATTTTACTGCCCTGTTTTATTGATAAGCGAATTACAGTTACTATGCAGAAAATGCAAAATATAATCATCGTAGATGGTAATAACCAAAAGGCCACAATTGAAACACCCCTACTCTGACCTCCCTATATATCGGACTATTCACTGTAAAGGCTTCAAATTTTATGTACATAATATTTATAACGGATTGTGCATAATAATAATAATAATAATAATAGTTCCAGGAACAAAAAAAAGGAAAAAAAGACAAAAAATATAATAAAAAAACAAACACCTGGGGAATAAACTTTTTCCGTTTTAATTTCTATTGCCTGTATGTATTTGAATATAAAAAAAAATAAGCTTAAACTGTCATTGTAACTACAATTTCATTTTGAAGCATAAAACTTTCCATAAACCCATGGTTTTCAGCCATGTTCTGGGTATAAAAAAGGATAAAAAATGGGGTAAAAGTTATTTCTTCTGCAACATTTCAATAATGACAAAGCAACCAGTCATCCGTTTTTGACAACCTGGTCTTTTTGTTCTCTGGATCTTAATCCATGTGATTTTTTGTTGTGGGGACATTTAAAAAATCTTGCTTATCGAGGACTTCGGATAACCTTGGCATACCCGAAAAAGGTGTCATTCTACTTGTGAGAATTTTCTCAGTCGACTAGTTAAGATACGCAGTTAAGGAGTCTCAGGACTCATAAAGCTTTAAAATTTTCGAAATTTTAATTTTCTTAGATGTTAAACTCCCATTTTTTCTGAACTTTTTGATAAAATTGTTAACTTAAAATTTCCATTAGAACAGAAGTTGTGGCTTTTAGAATTATACCTGCTGAATAACTGAAGCGGCATTTCCGAAACTTTAAAGTCATTTTTTTCCCAAATGACGGTCTTTGGGGATAACTTGCATGATAGCACAAAAAGTATGCATATTTTTTCATGAAATTTTGAAAACATATGTTTCAATGTTTCATGTTAGTCTGTATAAACTGAACCTAAAATTTCCTTTTATTGTTAAAAAAAAGTTTTTTCAGGTGATTATATTGTTGAAAATTTTAAATTTTGCATTAGCTAAATACGAATTTGAACTAAAAATAAAAAAATGCTTTGAACACAAATTTATTTAGGTTCAGGGTAATTATTATAATCTGAAGTATAAGTAGGCACCAAAATTTTCATTCTAGTTGCAAAATTTATTTTGTAATCTGTTCATTTTTTTTCTGCTCGTCAAATGTCCCACAGTTTGGAAGCCCCTGTAAATGCTAATTCTACGTCTTGCAATTTTTAAATATTTGAAATGGAAGAGCATACTTATATCTTTCATCCCAAATAAAACTCTATCTTAAAATCAAATACATTTTGCGATATTAAATGTTGAAAATGATCTTTGTTTTTCATTTTTCCAATTTTAAGAGTCCTGAGAACCTTCAAACAAGCTATCCGCAGACTGCAGATTTTATATCTTCAAGAAGGAATCCATATTGATCAACGTTCCGTGGATAGATAAGGCGCGTGACAAAGGTACGTTCAAATAAAGTTTGTAGCGATTCATTTTTTCAGTGTATCACTATTTGTACAGCGCCTTCTATCGGTGGTTTCTAAAACTATTTTTGTTCGCATAATTCGTTTCCCCATGTCTTGAATTGCATGTGTAGAAAATGTGAAAGTCATACACTGAGTGGTTTAATATGTAGAGAGGTCAAAGTAGGGGTGTTTTAATTATGGCCACCATGTGTATTAAAAATTTGTGTATGTTTCGTAACAAAATATATATAAGAGAAGACGATGCTTTTCAGATGAGAAAATATTTTACTCTGTTTGAGCCAGCCAAATTCGTCAGAGATATTAAGAAATTAAAAGTGGCAGTAAATGACATATTTAGTTATTTTTTGAGAACTGTAAATAAACTATAAATGAAACTTTAACAATTTTTGCTACTGTCTATTATAACTCTCTAATTTTCTAATTTTATAGCAGACTAACACTCTAATTTTATAGCAGATCGGGCAGTTTTATCAAAGTTAAGTATCGAAAAAGACGAACAAGGTGATATTAAATTATGAAAAGAAAAAAAAAATGAAACAAAATTGCTTTAATAAAGAACAACAACAACAGGCCTGAATTGGTTAATTTATTCTGAAGTTATTCATGAATATACATACAAAAAGTATATATGCATTTTCATACTGTGCTTTCTAAACAAGGCTAAAAAATGTGCTTGAGCCTACACATGTATTTAAAGTGCATAAGGTGCTATTAAAAAGCTATAAAGTGTATCACAAAAACAGTTTCTTTCTGTTCAATGATAGGTTACTGTGAAGTTTGTTTTTATCGAATAATTTGCCTGTAGAGAATCTTGAAAAGTAACTCCCAGGAAGTTGTTTATAAAAATAAAGAAAATCAATACATGAAAAAATCTTATTCTAATGTAAGAATAAATGTGTTACGTATTTTGAAAATATTGAAGAAATATGATCGGCTGAAAATTCGTCGGTCAATACGTACATTTCTTAATGATAAAAGAAAACTTCAGACCCACTGTACTTCTGCATTAAATTGAAAAAATGGAATACCGATAAATTTCATTGATAAAAAAATGTGGTGCGTGAAAAGAATCACTCAAAAAAGCATGTATTATTTAAAGAAAAAGAAATCATTCACTCATTTAAATCATTATGGAGTGGTTTGATGTAAAAGCTTTTGATAAAAAATCCATTGAAATTTGGCGTAAAGACACTCACATGACAATTTCAAGCATTTTTGTAATAAGTATTGTCTACAATTAACAGATGAATGTCAGATATTTTAAATTTCATGTACATAGAAACTTTATATTTGTAAATTTTCTGACATTTATTATTATTTTATATTTTGAAACTCTGATAAATATTAAATGTATGCAGCACTTAAAAAACAACAACATATATTGATTTTTTTAATTTATTGAGATTATTAAAATTATCGATTATTTAAATTGATTATTTTAAATCGAAATTTTAAAAATAATTTGTGCTGATTTCTCAGCAATTTTTGCATCTTTAAAGTAAAACTACAATTCCTTCACAAATGGACTATTTAGATTTGTGAGTTAAAATACTAACTAAAAGATTTCCGCAAGTTTTTGACGTCATTTTGCAATATTCAGAAATCTCTCTGCAGAGTGAAACAAATAGTGCTCTGAAAGTACAGAGTCCGGGCTGTATGAAGGAAGCATAAAAGCCAGTGTTGAATTCCAGGAGGGGGCCGGGGGGGACATTCCCTCCGTAGCAATAAGTTGTCCTCCACGGAATATTTGAGATTTTGCGTTTGTAATGATCAAAAAGTGCAATTTCTATCCCCCCCCCCCCTTCCTCCGGAACTGTATAATATATGCTCCGGAACCACAGAAATCCCTCCCGGAGAAAACCTGTCTGAATTCAACTCTGATAAAAGCTTTCCAGCCAAGTTCTTTAGCTGTTAATGGTTCGCCAAATGTCTGGAATAGTAGGGGAGACCGGGGCTTGTTGGCTACAAGGATAAGTAGACGCAGTCCCCATAAATCGCTTGTGTGTGGATAGCTTGTGCATGTGCAATAGGGTGGAACTAAAAAACGAAGTTTCGAATTTTATATTCTAATAGTGATTATTTTTTTCCTTTTCAACTCCATAAAAAGAAAATATTTTTCTTTTAATTTTAAAATGATATTTTCCGGTTCCTCAAAGCGCACGATTTTCCATAAAAAACGAAAAAAAAAGTCAATAATTGCATGAAAAGTTTTTTAAGCTTATTGTTAAATTTATATTTTGCAAAATTAAATTAATTAAGTGTTAATGTCCTGTAATAAAGAGAATAATTTAGTTTGAGTGCCCTAGAAAAGTTAGCACCACTTTATTTGACTTTTGTAGAAGCCAGCGTCATGGGCGTCGGCTTTCATTGTATCTGATTTATTTGGCTGCGACAAGTTAGTCCGATTTAACGAGTGTTAACAGTTTCTTTAATTATTTTTCGATAAACATTCGGTGTCAAAAGTGACAAAGTCTGTTAACGTACCTAAATCTAGATAATTGTTGAAGTGTCCTGTATTTCGTGAACCAAAACAACTAACATTAGACTGTCATCTTTGACGAACATATGAAGAAGTTATGAAACATTATTTTTGGGTTCAATTTAACTTAAAATCTGACAGCTGGAATCTGGTACACACTATTTCTAAAATATCTAAAGCTGTTGATGATACAATTAAAAGTGTATTGCTGAGACCTTCAATTCCAACGGTTTCTGATACACAAATCATAAAAAATGATTAGAGACTAGTGCGAGAAATGTCAAAATTTGAAGAAAAATATTAAGATTAGAAAGAATAATCCCACATCCAATATAAAATTGCAAAATGTTAGGTAATCCTGCAAAAAACATTTCTTTGTGTAAAAGCACTAAATATTATCGTGTATCAGAACAAGAACGTCACTTTCTGAAAGACAAAATAGAGATGGGGTGATGACAATAGGATCAATAGATATAAAAACTACAATAAATGTGTAGCAAGACTGGAAATGGAAATATAAAGGAAAAAAGTTATTTTAAAACAAAAAAATGATGTTTTGATTGAATGATCGTCAAGTGTAAAAAACAGTTCGGAAGGAAATAGTTCAATCGGTTGTTTTTCTAAACCTGAATTTGATAATCAACACGGTGAAAGAACCGGAATATTAGACAGAACTGCAAATATTATTGCAAATGGAACCTTAGAAGATATGGGTATTTCTGATGATAATAAAGAAAAGGTAACTGAAAGAAGGACTTGAAGATGACAAAGAGAAAAGAAAAGGAAGAATTTGAAAGAACAGGAAAGACGAAATGAGTTTATTTTAGAAGGTTAGTATTTTTATGGCAGAAAGGATAACGCTGTGATAACTGAAGCAGAGGGAAAAAAGTATAAAGAATCATTAAAGACGAACATCTGGTCTCAGTTCAAAAACCAGGATAAAAATATATTGGTCATATTTCATTGACATCTTCTTCTTATATTAATATAGCCACTGCAATTTTGGTGTATTTTCAAAATAATAATACAGACATTTCAAGTTTGAGAGTTATTAGGTGAAACAGAAACGCCTTTAATGCGGGATGCAAATATGGAGTTGTTAAAACATCGGAAGCAATACCCTAAAAATTTTATAATGGATAATTTGATTATTACATGCAAATGAACTTTTTTCTTAGATACTTATTTCAACATCTTGCTGAAAAACTACGGGTACAAAAGGATTTTCTGGACCAGTAGGAAAGCGACTTGAAAAAATGCGAACATATTGAAATTATAGACTATAAAAACATTGATCCTATCTTGACGGTCTGATCGGATGAATAACTTAAAAAAAGTACAAATAGGGGATACACCTGAATTTTAGATTTTCCTTGTCATACTCAAACAGTGGAAACGTGTGTCAAAATTTCCCGCGAGCTGCATCAACCGTCTTTAAATATTAAGCAAAAGACGGCTTAATCTTGGGAAAGTTGAATTCCCACAATGTAATGACAAAGTTTGCCTCAAAAGACAGTAGGTTGAATATCCAATTTAATTAATTCATAACAAAGGGAGGTAAGGAGGGTGGAAGTCGACATTTAACCACCTCCTCGTGGTGACTTCTGGATAGTATTTGCTAAATAAAAGTAGATATGAGCTAACAGCTACGTTGTTTACTCAAAACTTTGACCTCCTCGAGGAACCGGAAAACAACTTAATTTAAAAAAATCTTTTCAGCCAAAAGTTTAGACATCCAAAAAGGAAAAAAAGTTTTCACTATTACACATTAAAATGAAAAAGTTTTTTTTTTACCCTATACTTAAGTTCCACCCTAATGTGCAACCAGTTACATAGTACATTTCTTCTTGCGTTTTACAATCCCCATTGTAGTTTTGCAGCGTTACCTACGTGCTGTGGACATTTATTACGATTTTTCTATTTTTTGCGCTCATAAGTAATTTTTTGTTGCTTCATTCTTTTTCTAATTTCTAATACTTATCTTAATAATTGCAATCTAACTTGTGCAATTTTTCTTAGTGTATGATTAACTGTACCTACCCAATATGTGATTTACTTGGATTATTTATGCTTAAATGGTTACATGTCCCTTTTGTGAAGAAATTTATTATGGGGCTAGTAGGCGCATTGAACACGGGGCAAGTTGGCTCAGTGTCTGGTGTATGCTGGTAGCTTGAAAAACAGCAAACACCGAGAAAAGTATTTGCAATGCACGATTTTGGGCACACGGCGGTTGCCCAAACGGAGACACTCGATTTTTTATTTGTGACAACTCTAACTCTGATGATGTTATCGAGTAGGATAGAAGTTACTCAAAGTTAATGTTTTATTCATTATATTTATCTCTGTATAATTTAGAATTTACATTGTACGGCGATAACGCCTTTGATTAAACCTACTGGTAATAAGGAAATTGATTTCTCTTAACTGCGTGCCTTATTTAAATTTTTATAAAGCGTGGGCCAACTTACCCCATAGGTATAGGCAACTTGCCCCGTGACGGGGTAAGTTGGCGCACAATTTTCCTTTTAATTTAGGCTTCCGCTAAACATAAACTACAAAAGCTACAAACTCAAAACTCCGGGTATTTATAGCCCAATGCCTGCTCTTTAAAAGTACAGTTAAAGTTTCATAAAAAAACTTAAACAAAAAATTAATAAAAATAACTAACTAAAAACTGCGCCTACTACCCCCGGTCACCCCTACAAATCGTCTGTCAATGCCGTGTAAAACACGACTATTGATTAATTTAAGTCAGTTCTTTTTTAAATTGCTTTTCTAATCTTATTAGTTGAAGACAGTACAAATCGAAATCTATCTTTTCGCCAGCTTTTCTACCCCATGATTACCTTCAAATCCTTTCACACCATGACCTTAGCTGAGTTCAAAATTTCTTTAGCGAAAAAGCTAAAATTAGAAAAAAGTTTATTAAAACACCAAAATATGCTTATGAAAATGCATATTGTCACCTTTCCTTCTTAGTATGCTTCAGTTACATTTACAAACTAAATGTTAAAAGTCAGTTAGTTTTCTATATTATTTTAGCATATAAACTTAGCTAAAAAATAAAGAGCAAGTAAAAGTACCGCTAAACTAGAGCATATGATAAAAGAAAATTTTATATCAATGGAATTATGTAAAAGAGGATTTAAAACCCTTTTTATCCAACGCATGCAGATGTAGACTCACACACGTTTCCCTGTTTGAATGTGTTTGTGTGCCACAGCTCGAACAGAAACAGGAAAAAAAACTAGTATCAAAATATATAAAATATAGGTTTCATATCACTTCTTTTCTAATAATCTTTTTAGAATATATAATAAAAGATATAGCTTTAAAAAATATTTATAGTAATCATAGATTCGTTTAAAATACGTCAAATAACATAACATAGCCTCAGCTAAATATAAACAGTGTTTCTGGGAATTTATATTACTTTAATACTGCAGAATATGTCATATTATGATTGGATTATAACGCTTTTAATAATATCTAAAATGCTTATAAATTACTGATGAGACATACAATTCAAATTGCAGTGAAATGTGAATTGATGATCCTTAATATAGTTGGGTGTAAATTATAACCGAACCATCATACACCTTCAATCTTATATACACTTTAATCTCGCTCAATTGTCTTTAAAAGTTACGGCAGTCTTATGAGTTAGAAATATTTCAGGACCTATGATAATTTTTGGCTGCTAAATAAAAATGCAATGGTGGGTTGTACGTTAAATATAGAAGTATTATTTTAAATTCATCCATTAATGCTTATATATGGGAAACTGGAGGCTAATGTGACATGTTTTGCATTTCATAAATTGCATTGTAAAAGTGGAGTAGAAAATTATAAACTAATTGTAAACTAATTTTTATATTATTATCCATAATTAGCACATTCATATCACAATAATGTCTAATTTATGCATAAAGTCAAATTTTCGGTAGTTTTAAAATGCTATTAATTAGAGAAATTATCCATAATTACGATTATAGGACGTGATATATTGGTGTACAAAAGCATAGCAAAATTTGCTACAGCTATTTAAAATTTGCTATATTTAAACAGAAGTGTAGCAAGTTGCTTACTGCCTAAATGGTAATCGTTTCGTCAATTGCTAAATGTAGAACTGGAAACACAGTAATGAAACCTTATGCTGAAAACCAGCATATTTATGTAAAAGTGCCATTAATTTCTTAAGATAACCTTTTTCTGTGCTAAAACATGATACTAAACATCTTTTACTGAACATCCAACACTACATATGGTTTTGCAGCTTTTAATTAATGCCATTCATTTTATTATTGATAACTATTTCATTTACAGTAAGCCTAAATGCAGTTCAATATGGTCTGGGAACTGGCGGAGTATGTCAGATTGAGAGACGCAGAAGTGATATATATAAATGTTTTCAGAATATATAAATGTTCTTTATTATTTATATCTTCTAAAATCCACACCATTTTACCAAATTAACTTTTAATAAAAGTATACTTAAGTAATAAAAACCTTACTCAATTTTTCTTCAACTAGCTTCACAAAATTAAAAAAAAAGTAAGATATTATTCTTCGAAATTATAATACTGTAGATATAACTCTTGAATTCGCCTATTTTGGAAACATTCATACTTAATGTATCTTATTAGAATGATAGCAAGACTTATTAGATTCCGGAGACAAAATCTAACGGAATAAAATTTCATTTCAGAAATTAAGGGTATTTCTTGTTCAATAATTAAACTATGACTAACATTTTATACATATTTATATAAAATGGATTTAAACGGATAAAGTAACTGTCTGTCAAAAAAATAAAAGGAATTTTATGTATTCCACTTTCTACAAGGCAATCAATGTATGGAATGCAAAACGTGTCTCCTTAGTCTCCAGTTTCCCCTGTATCTAAACATTAATGGATGAACTTAAAATATTACTTCTATATTTAATTTACAACCCACCATTAAATTTTTATTTTCAAGACAAAAATTCTCATAAATCTTGAAATATTTCTAACCCATAACTGTTAAAATGTATGAAATCCTGAACATATTCATAAAATTCAGAAATGATTGAATAAATCTTTTTTTTTTAGTTTAAAATTATTAGACACGTTTCCAGATTTACATGAAAAATCTTCCTAAAACATAAAAATGTATATTTGGCAATTCAAATTATGACTAACTGTGTTGTTTTCTGAGTAACTGAAAGTTAGAAAATATCTAAGCAATATATGTATATTCATTTGGCCATAGCTATTTCCACAAGTGATAACGATCTTTTTTAAGCTAATAGTAAAATAAAAATAAAGTGGAGAAAGAGTTTTCGGTTAAGGAAAATAAAGTTAAAAAAATTAAGTGCTGTTATGAGAAAGTGGCAGTGTTTTATAAATAGTTAAACAGATGTCTTAAATATATCTAGGGATCTTTGAACCATTATTAAAAAATAATAAATGTGCACTAAACTTCGAAAAAAAGAAAACAAGAAAGTTACTTTTCTAATATTTTTCTTAAGTGATCTAAAATTGCAAAGTAGAGAAGAAAAAAAAGATCGACCTATCGTTATTAAACGAACGATAAATAATTTGGAGTAAGATAAATTTAATTTTTTTTTCAGTTATCTCCATATATTATTAAAAATGACAAATAGGGATAAATCTTTAAACTTATTTTATTTCGTAAAAGTAGTCAAATGTAAATATTTTTAAATCAACGTATCGTTATAAAAGCCTAAATTATTGAAAGACTGAACGAACTCTTTTAAATTTTTGTGTACGTTGAGCTTAAATGCTCATTGATGCATTTTAAATGTCCCTCTTGCAGTTTGAACAACAAATAATCCTAAAGAATAGACTACTTCTGCAAATTGTAAATTCAGTTTCTAATGAAAATCAAAACAAATTTTAAACTCGACTAGTGCCCATTAAAAATCGATTGTCTTAAAAATAGACAGGCATCAAATGAGTTTGGAAGTATTTCCTTTCCATGCGTCAACCCATACGTAGGGTTTATAATGAAATGTTTCATAAAAAACGTAAAGCTATTTTGATTAATCAAACCATTGTTGGTATAATTAGCACATAAAAGTACCAAGGCGTTAGCAACGGGCACATGACTTGCCACTCCTATTTTCATGTGGAAAACAAGTTACGATATGAAAAGCATGGGCCCCTGCTCTTTCTCTCCCTATATTTGCGTAAGTTGGGACTCTTTTATCTTATGCCTAACTTTTGGAATTTAAATAATCATTTATTCATGAACAGAAAAAATTGCTTAAATATATTTTTTTTAGGAATTATACTTACATTCTATGTTAATGTTTCGTTTATTTTAATACTGTTTTCATGCTGCACAGGGTGCATAATTTTATATATCTCCTGACAATATGTTAGACATTAAAAAATACCTTAAATTAAGCTATATGCAATGTTCTTATTCTTGAACTTCTTTTTTCTGAAATAATGCTTTTATTCTTAGATTTCCTTTCTCTGTAATGTATTTTTTAAATGTACATTACAACATATAACATTCTAATGTATTGGTCCGTACTAAGACGTCTGAAAATATAAGTAAGACGAACGGATTTTGGTATAATTAATGTGCTTTTTAAGGGTATGTGTTCGCAGCAGGATATGAATTTTTATATCCCTCCGAGTTATGCAGTTTTTTCGTTATCAAGCCTGACTTTGCCACCTCCTTAGGCTACATAGTCGAGAGCATACTGTACTTTCTTCTTCTTAATAAGGAATGAATTAATAGTATATTTAGATAAATAAATATGATCAGAGCTAATTTATTTGTGATTTATTTGTGAGGTATTTCTTTATAAATACATTTTTACTCCTTTCCCATTTTTTAACACTTTCCAACAAAGTTGAAAAGTGTTTATGCATTTGGTTTGTCTGGCCGTCAGTCCGTCTGGCCGTCTGTCCGCGCTCTAACTCCCGTAAATATACTTGGATTTTCATGAAATTGATAAAAGTTATTTAGAGTCACCAAAGCATGTTTGGTATTGTATATGAAGTATGTAGGATTAATCGTTCATTTACAGGGGCACTTAAAAGTATTCCATTACATTATGGTATATGGAGAATAACTCCCGTAAATATACTCGGATTTTCATGAAATTGATAAAGGTTATTTAGGGTCACCAAAGTATGTTTGGAATTGTATATGAAGTATGTAGGATTAATCGTCCATTTACAAAGGCACTCAAAAGTATTCCATTACATTATGGTATATGGGGAAAAATCGTTTGCAGAGTATTTTAATGACAATATGCTATTTCAAATGTATTGAAACTGATATAAATCACTGAATTTCACTACGATCACGTTAGAACAGGACATTCATAAAAATTTTTATTCATTTACAGGGACACACAAAAGAAATCGGTTACAGTACAGTACTATCTTCGAATAATAATTGCTGGAGCACACGGTTTAAAATTCGGTATGCGTTTTTAAATTTAATTAATTTTTTGCATCTTAGCCGTTATATATAAATTCTATACCTCAAATACAGGGCTGCACAAAAGTATTCACGTACCGTTCTCCTTATTAGAGGAAATTGCTGAAAGTAAATTTTCAACTGAAGTATATGTAGCCCTTAAGTGAACTAAATTTTGGCTTGCATGTAGCTAATAGATTCAAATCTATAAATCGTATACAGGGCTGCAATTCGCATAATTTTCCGATTGTGGATGGGGACAGCCGAAATTGGGTTCTGAAATGTATTTTGCGTTTCCATATGGTTGAATTCGACGTAATATTTTAATTTTTTAAACAGTGCAGTTTTGTTACATTATTCTGAATGTGTTGGAAAGTGTTTCATAATCTATGCTTGACGCATGATTTTTTCTTACTTGTTAATACTTACAACGTTTTCGGAAATCTGAAACTTTCTTTGATCAGTTTTTATTTTCCAAAATTCTATAAGACATTTTGGTTGATTTTTGCTTTTGCGTAATTTAGTTGAGAGATTATTATAGTATTATACGAAAGTAAATTAATGTACGTATTGGAATTCATCTATTAATAAAAGTAAAACAACAGTACATCGAAAAAACTGACATTATCCTTTATGATAGATATATAGAAAATGAAAACTGATTTCTCAAGAAAAAGCGTGTATTATTCTTTGAAAAAAAAAATAAAGTCAGGTAATTTATTTTTCTAATCTCTTTCATGAGTGAAATTCATTAAAGAAATTTAAACGATGACAATAAAAAATGAGTTTATTAACTCAATTACACTGCAGGAATTGATTTAAGAGAATTTGCGCTTTCAAAATTGTCTTTCTCCACGTTTCTTTGAAAATCATTTATCAATGAAAATGAAAAATGGCGATAAATTTTCAAAATAAAGATTATTTACGTAACTTTAAAAAAATCACAGATCAAAATCAGTTTATGTTTGTGTATTGTGGTATTTGATTAATATTAGGCTATTGGAGTAAATATCATGTTTGATGTAGAAAGAAATTAATCGGATATGTAAAGTTTTTAAAATTGTTTCCAAATATTCTGGATAAAATTTAAGTGTTGTTCATATAGATCACGCTACAAACCCACAAAAAGAATAAAATGCTTCTGAAGTTCCATATTCTTTTTTTTTTAAAACGGGAGAAAAATTGCTCTTACACTACAATTAATTAAATGCAGATTGTTTTGAGAATAAACATAAATCTTGACAAGTTTGAGATTAACTTCATTCGAAGTTATTCCACATGTCTTGTTTCTCACGAAAAATTTCCTAACATAAACAATGAAAGAAAACATAAGCAACTTAATTTTGACATTTCGAATATGGTTAGTTAAGTTTTCCGTTCAAAATAAAGTTAGCTTTTCAGATATATTTCAGTATAATTTTATGTAACAATTATTACATTCTAAAATCTTGTCTAGTTTGACTGATTTATTTATTTCCTATATTTTTTGAGAAATTACCATGACCCACAAAAATTAAGTTTAATAACATAGGCATTAAAAAAAAAAGATTAACACACATAAAGTAATTAACAGCCGTTCTAAAGAAATGGGACATTATTCACAACAGATATTTAGGAAATGAAAAATCATTATTTAGGGTAATCCGAGCATTATTCTTGGAAGAAAAAGAAGAAAGCTCTTTCTCTAATGCTTTTCTTGCATGGTCTTCATTAACAAAAATTAAACAGTAAAAAAAAATTATTTATTGTCATAATTAAACTAAGCCAATTAATTTAGGGGAAGATAAATTAAACTTTACTCATTAATCTGCATACATCTTCAAAAGTAGCAAATTATGAAGAATGTTTAAATTAAAGCTAACTACTTTTATCTTTTAAAAATTGACGAACATAAATATTTTTACACATTTTCATCATCGTAAATACCAAAATAATTGACAGAGAAATACCTAGAGCGAACTTTCGAATGATTATACAAGTTGCGATCAGGGATGTAGTGGAGAGTATACGGGGGTATACGTCGTATACCTTCTGGATTTGTTTAAGGAACACCGTATATCCTATGTTTCTCAAGAAAGCTATAGTATGTACACTCTAGGGTATACGCTCTGCCTTGAGCGTATACCATCTGCTTAGAGTGTATACTCTCTGTTTTTTTTTACGACTACACCACTGGTTGCGATCTTAAATTACGTAGTGCAGTTTTTAAGTAATTTGTATAATATGATTGGAAATTCATTCTGAATGAAAATACATTTCTGGTAATAAAAATTAAATTAAATTTAAAAATAAAACACACTTTTAAGCTTGATAACTTTACAATAAAAATAGCTGTCATGAAAATAGTTAGACATTAAATGGTTTTTGAATTGTTTCCCTTTCTTATCCTTGTCTGGTTTTTCATGAAAATATCCTGAAAATAAATAATTAAATAAAACTTATCTATACTAATACTAGAAGTAAAGTTTGTGTATTTGTGTGTTTGTTCGTAGGGGTTGATCTGTTAGAAAAACTTTAAGGCATGAGTAAGTAAGTTCCTCAAAATATATTTATATGCAATAACTATATAAGTTAGGTATGTTAAATCTGCTTACCTTTTTCTAAGATATCCTAACTGTACTGGTCTCCTGGTGAGCTTTAATTCATTTGTTTATTCGGCAACATGTTGAAGATGTAATTGTAACCTCTAATTTTAATTGTGTCACTTGACGTAGGATGTGTTGCTGTGTATTTAATTTACTTTAATCATTCCTACTTCTGGAATAAACAATATATTTATTTTGTATTAAAAAAACAGTAGCAGTGATGAAACTGCACGTCTCTCATATTGAGAGCCTTAAACTGTTAGAGAAAAACATAAGCCTGACGTGTCCCTAACAGTTCTTGGCGTGAGTTTACACGCTTCTCAATTAATCATATTCTATAAATACATACAGTGTTCTGCCTCATCATACACTATGACGCAAAAGTTTAGACAATGACGTCATTCAGCTTTAAAATGTAGAATTATGACGTCAGAATTACAAAAACCTGTAAATATATTCAAAAACTGATTTAAAATGCTATGTACAAAAGACAGTCGTTTTATTTGATATAATACTAATTTTTTTCATAAAAATTCAAATGTGCTTGTCGCAAAAGTTTAGACACTATTCTAAATTTCTTTGAATATTCGCTGGCATATGCAAATTTAGAATCGATGATGTCACAAATTTGGAGTACTTAAGTTCTGCAAACGATTGCGCTTCATAGTCGACATGCCGAGAGCTAAAGAAATTCAAGTGAATGAGGTTTCAAGGATTTGGCAGTTGAAAGGTGAAGGGAAGAGCGTTTCTGAAATTTCTGCTATTATTAATAGGTCAAAAAAATCTATTTATCGAGTTTTATCGAGTGGTTCCGAATATAAAGCAAAATGTCGGTCTGGGAGGCCACGTGTGACAAATGTACGAGAGGATCGCTTGATACAAAGACTAGCGAGTACTCAACAAATGAGCGTACGTGGAGTTCAAAGCTCATCGGGACTCTCTGTATCAAAGGATACGATTCGTAGACGAATTTTGGAAAAAGGAACAATCGTTTATAGCAAAATGCAGAAGAAACCAGCTCTGAAACCACATCATAAGTTACAAAGACTTATGTGGGCTCGAAAGCATATGTCATATGGAGAGAAATGGCAGTCAGTCATATTTAGCGATGAAAAAAAGTGGAATCTGGATGGTCCAGATGGTTGTTTATCGTATTGGCATGACTTGCGGAAGGAACCTCGACGTTTTTTTAGTCGCAGACAAGGAGGGGGCTCGGTGATGGTTTGGGCAGCCTTTTGCTATAATGGACAAGTATCTCTGACCTTCACCAGTGGTCGTCAAACTTCACAGCATTATACACAGACATTAGAAGAAAACCTACTGCCATTTGCTGAGCTTCTAGGGGGTCCTCATTGGGAATTTCAGCAAGACAATGCTTCAATTCACACTGCAAAACATTCAAAATCTTGGTTTAATTCCCATAATATAAGAGTTCTCGACTGGCCAGCATGTAGCCCAGATCTTAACCCTATAGAAAACCTTTGGAGCATCATGTGTCGCAAAGTTTATAGCAACGCTAGACAATACTCTTCTGAAAAGGAACTTAAGACATCTATTGAGAATGCATGGTACGATATCGATCCACAAACTATGCAAGATTTAGTTTCTTCCATGCAATCTCGTGTATATGACGTAATACACAAGCATGGATCCGCAACCAGGTTTTAAAAATTGTTTATTTCGATTTTATTTAATTTGTGTCTAAACTTTTGAGACAGCAGTTTATTTTTGTTACCATTTAATTTATTGCAATATGCACAATTCCACTTTTCTTTGTTATAAATATTGTTTATATGTACAGCACATTAATTCCAAGCAGTGATTTGAAAATTGAATAAATATTTTTCAAAGTATGTAAGAATTTCTTCATTGTCTAAACTTTTGCGTCATAGTGTAGTAAAAAAAGGAATAAGTAAATCTCTTACCTCTTTTAAGATATCCGTATTCCGGTATGTCAGGAATCGTGGAGCGTATATAAGATTACTCGTTATTTATCCATTTTCATTGTTCCGCATTCTGTTTGGTCATCTTGTATAATAGTGAGTGTGCACGGGTGTTGAACATTATGAAGCTACTTCTTTTGGTAGGAAAACAAAGAGAGAAATTTAATTAAACATATTAAAGAAAGAACAGCGAAACATTTTACGTCCCGCTCCAGCGAGATCGCATTGGGAAGTGAGTTAAAAACATATTATCATCACGTGTGTTACATCATTAATTTTAAATAGTATATGGATGTATTTTTGGCACTTTGATGCAATCGTCCAATTAGGCATAATTGGGTATTCATATTAAAGTCAAAATGAAATAATGTTCTATAAAAAGTGTTCAGTTTGAATCAGTCAATTATATTGTTTTTAAGCTCTTTTACAAGACAGAAAAACCATATGAGAGGGAGAAAAAGGTTTTGAGTCTTTGATTACTGGGATTATACGATATATCTCCCATCATAAACAACAACTAACATTATTTTATTTACACATGAAAAAGTTATTTTTCAAACAGGAAGTATAAAATAAACTTAGGAAGATATATGAAAATCGTTAAAGTTAACATTAAGAATGTTCAAAAATTTTTTATAAGTCATTATTCATAATTACATTGTCCTTGAAACACTCAGCGTAGATCAGATTAATAAATGCTTTACTTCGTTATTCATATGTCAAAACTGATTGACGTTCCTTGATTAACTGATGATAGATGAAAGAATTTCATAAGATTTAATAGTCAATTTTGCATTTGGGGATTATAAATATTTGATATAATGTAACATGATCTCTAGAACAACCGAACCGAGTAAAAAAACTAATTAAAGCAAAATGCTGTAGACCATCTCTGCTCCAACATACGCTATATTTTATGTCGGTATAACAACTCCCAAAAGCAAGCAGGAGAAAAAAATATTCTGAACTGGCGATTTCTGTGATATTGTTAGGGCTAGAAACTGTAAATTTGATGTAGTGTTAATGTTTAAAATGTAAATACTCGCTATGAACGGTTTCAAAAAAGTTCGAAATTTAAAAGCGTGAAATGAGTGAAAAACGTTCTAAAAATTTTCTCAATTATTACTTATATGTGTAATAGTGTAATCCAGCATTGTATCTTATATGAAAAAAAGGGGAGAAATTTCTTTTAATTCCCATTGTTTTTGTTGCATCTGTAAGTCCTATTAAGTGGATTTTCCACATTTGGTTCACATCTGGACTTCTTTTGTTTAGTGTATTTTTTTCGTTTTCTACTTGTCCACCAATGTATAATACTGCATTATGAAGTTTGTTTTTTGTTTTTCCCTTCACAATCTGTAATGCACATAAGATTGTATAATGATAAGTCCAGCACGCCTGAGATATAACTGGGCTGTCACTTGTAACATTTTTGTATAATTTTGTAAGTTTTAGTATATAGGGGTCTTATTCAAAGAAGGTTTTTTCAGGCCTTGTTCCCGGCAGCGGCCCGTGCTGATGGTAGTTATTCTGCTGGGCGGGTTCTGTTGAGCTAAAACCATATTGGTAGGCCTTTCAGCCTGGCCTGAAACTGAACTGTTAGTGTTAGAAACTTGAATAATCATGTGGCTGTTTCTTTTAAGACTTAACCCATTTATGCCTGGCGCAACATTTTTGGGATGTTTCGAATTTTAACATTTTTTTTATAATTTTCTTCTTCTTTACAACATGAAAACTGTATGAAGTAATTGTCTATAAATGTCTTTATCTATTACCGAGAGTTGACAGTACATTTATTTCCTTAAATGAAAGCCTTTTTTCGCTGTTTTTAAGTTTTTCGTTTTTCAAGATAACGGAATGTAAAAAGTAAGATTATTTATATTTTTTGTATCAAGGATCAAAATAAATAAATCATAATCTTAGCTTGTAGACTTCTTTGAAATACGTATTTTTTTAAATTGCGAAATTATATGTTCAAGCCTATTTTTTATGCATGTTTGTAACGTACAAAATATACGGCGCTAGGCGCAAATCGGTACATATTTCTATTATCCAGTTAGGGGACAGTTATTTATGTAAAGCCTTTTTCAAGATGATTTTGAAATGAATTGTTTTCTAGCCTCAAATACGATTATTCTTAAATTTTTATTAATAATACTTATAATGTTATTAATCTCTGTTGTTAGATTTTAAGAATAATAGAATATAAATTGTCTTTATTTGAACAGAATTAATCAATAATTGCGTTCGAAATGTGAATTATGAGACCACTTAATTAAAATTCAGGAACCTTGACTGCTTACATTAATGAGTTGATGTTAACAAAAATACTTAAAGAATAAGAATTGACTCAAATGAAATTACGAATTAACTGGTCTTTCATATTTTTAATTGAACAGAATTAGATTTAGATTTTTAACCAACTCACATCACGAATAAAAAAAAAACATTCTGAGCTTCGATTACAACTTCGCACAAAAGCCCAAAAATACAGAAGAAAGTTATCTAATAAAAATAAAAACAAAAGACAATATTAATATACACAATACTTAAAAATGACAATAAGAATTTTAAGATTAAAAAACAGTTAAAAGGAATATGTTTTAGAATTATTTAAAGCCCTTTATTTTTAAAGCAGTAAGAGTTTGAATTAGAAACAGTCCTTGCAAAATTTTAGTGCTGCCATCTACAGTCACTTTTTAATATTAAAGTCTCTATTCCTAAGGAAATCATACATCTGTAAAGAAACAAATATATATATTTTAATAGTTCATAAAAATACTAATTATAGCATATAATGTACAATTCAAAAGCTTAATGTTTATAAATTTAGACAAAACGTACAATTATGCGTTTTTACAGATATAGATAGTCAAATATTTAGAACGTTTGCATTTACTCCCCCCCTCTCCCCCCCCCCCCCCAAAAAAAAAAAAAGCGTAATTTCTTTAAGTATTTTTCCAGTTCATTATGGAACATTTTAAACGGATTTTACCAACAAATTTGAGAAAACAAAAACTCAGGCATACATGGGTTAAATGCTCTAATAAACCAGATGAAAAAAAAAAAAAAAAAAAAACTAAATATAAATGGGTGCTTGAGAAAAAGACGTTCTAAAATTGAGATTTCTTCGATTTTGTTAGACATAGAAACTTGAAATTTGGCGTAATGGTTACTTATAAGATGTAAATGCTCTCTAAGAAGGGTTTTTAAATTAATTCGAAATGAGCGAAAAATTTCGAAAAAAGTTCCGTATTAGGAGGATTTTAGAGCTTTTATGAGTACAAACTTGAAACTTTACACGACTCTTATTTTTAAGATGTAAATAATCGTAACAGAACAATTTGTAAAAAAATCGAAAAAAGAAAGGATGCAGGAGCAGAAAATGTTTTAAAATTGAGATTTATGTGGTACTGCAGAGGGTGAAAACTTGAAAATGAACATGATGGTTACGTTTAAGGTGTAAAATGGTCTCTAATTACCATATGTAAAAAACTGGAAATTTACAAAAGGTGAAATGAATATTAACTTTCCAAAAACGTTCTAAATTACGATTTATTTGGCATTTTAGGGCTAGAAACTTGAAATGTATAATAAAATAAGCGGTCAAGTGCGAGTATCACTCGCGCACAGAGGGTTCCGTAGAATAAATATATCAATTTGTAATTGTACCCAGCAAACACATACCTTTCGGCACACGATCGAACCGCAGCCGGCAGTGTCGGTTAAGTGTCGGCATCGACACAGTGGTATCGCTGAAGTTTCGGCAGCATATCGGCAACTGAAACTTAAGAATCTGCTTTTTCGACTGCCGATTACCGTAATTGGTCCGATTATGGTTACATATCGGCAAGCGACTTATACCAGCAAGTGACGCAGGACCGATATGTGATATCTGATAGTGGTACGATTAGATGAATACCAACATCGGTCCGAATTCGGAATTTTTAGTCTTAGCCGACATTTTTTCTTTTACTTAATTTTGTGCGAGTTTGAGCTTTGATAAGAGTTATATATTTCCCATAAAATTCTAATAGTGATAAACATAAAAATTGTCAAAAAAGCCTATATTTATTTATTTAGAAAAATGTTTTGAATTCATTTTAAAAAGGACTTACAATTTTTTGAATCATCAAAAAATTTTTTTAAATCGTTCCTTAAAATTATTATTCATTATAAACTTAACTGTAGAAAGAAAAGAAAAATACTTCATAAGTTAATTCAAATTATTTTCCAATTATGTATTCATTTTAAAAATAATAGCTAAGTTTCTTATTTTATTTAAAAATCAAATTATTAAAAAGCTTTAAAAATTATTTTACAAGCTATGAAAATATCAAAAAATCTACACATCTTTTTAGCATTAAAATTTAAAAGAAAAGATTCCGAAATTTCTCCCTTCTAAAAAATTATTTACTAAACGAAAAAAAAAAAAATAATATTTCTATTTTATTTTAAGATTAAAAAATGCTCATAAGTAAAAGAATAAATATTGCTACATTGTCATTAAAAATATATTCTACTTTAAATCATCAAATGACAGATAATGAATTCTTATTCTAATTAAAATTTTAATTAAAGTGATTAATTTACAACTTTATTTATTAAAATAAGTTTTTCCATGTTAAAACTAGTATGTTGTGGCCATCACAAAACTTTCTTCTATATAAATCACGTCAATTAAATCATTTAAATAGTAGAAGAAATTACATCAATTTATCACCAATTCATATCAAAGTATATCTGAATTTCAAATTTGATGAAAATTCGTGCATTAGTTCTTGAAATAGAGCTATAGCGGAAATTCTGAAAAAATGTAGCATAGCAGTGCCACCTGTTGAGCTATTTACACCAAAACATAAACAGCACCAATTGATATCAAGGTATAAGGTATACCTGAGTCTGAAGTTTGATGAAAATTCGTGCATTAGCTATTGAGATAGAGCTATAGTGGAAATTCTCAAAAATGCAGCATAGCAACGCCATCTGTTGAGCGATTTTGCACCAAAACATAAACAGCACTAATTCATATCAAGGTATGCCTGAATCTGAAGTTTGATGAAAATCTGTGCAATAGTTCTTGAGATAGAGCTATTGCAGAAATCGCGAAAAATGCAGCATAGCAGCGCCACTTGTGGGGCGATTTACACCAAAAACTAATCAGCACCAATTTATATTAGGGGCTGCTGGAATATAAATTTTTATTAAATTCCGTGCATTAGTTTTTGAGATAGAGCGCCCACAAAATTTGTGTCACAAACAGACAGACAGACAAACTCACAGAACCACAGACTCACAGACCGACATTTTGTAAAAACATGTTGTTTTTCGGAATCTCTGACCCCTAAAACGTGTAAATCCGTCGAAAACCGGAAGTCGAAATTTTTCATGAATCCAATGCTTTCTTCTTGTAAAGATAGAAGAAAGTAAAAATATGTTTTATAAATTAATGCAACGCATGTAATTATATTATAATAACTAATAAGAAAATTTTATTAACGGAACAAAACCTCAAAAGATAATTAATTTCATTAAATATTTAATAATTTTTAAATTTATAAAAAAAAAAACCAATTCGTTTGCTTTAACTAGTTCGCTAAAATATTTATTTCATTCATTTAAATACTAAATTAACTTTTAAATAAATGCGGATAAGACAATTACAAAAAACAACAACTTTAAAACACTTCAAAATTCCAATTTCCCATCTACGATCTATCCACAACAACAAGCTATCACTTAAAGAAATGTCTTCCCCGTATTATCCCATAAGAAACCTTCCCGCAGCAAGGCTCAGTGGCTGAGTGGTTAAGGCTTACCTTCTGATACCTTCTGATACCTTCTCTACCCATACCGTTTACCTTCTGTCCCTAGAGTCCTCGGATCGAAATTAACCTGTTCCAACGCCGAAATACGCTCCCTTGAAATATTGACAAAGACACATGCCAAGATGGCTAATAGATGGCGCCATCAAAAAAAATATATTTTTTTCAATTTATGCTGCTGTCGGGCTGCAGCCGGCATAGCATCCTGCCGGCTGTCTCACTGTTCTTGCCGGCACCGGTCCGACCAAGTGCCAGCCCAACGGACCGACTATCGCCCGGGGACCACAAAAATGTTGGACCCGATATCGGCAACCTGATATCGTGCCGATACCGCCAGAATCGGCAAGCGGCAGTTGTCCGATTGCTTCCCGATAGCTCTGTGTTTGTTGGGTATTATTAAAAAAAAAAGTTGCTAAAATAATACTAAGACTTTGTAAAAAACTATACAACGTAGAGTTGGGTATAACAGTATATATTAGAAAACTGTAAATGGATATATCATGAAAATTCAAAGAGATATGGAACCTAAATAATATCAAATATAGCTATTCTGTATAACTCATTTTTTAATATTATCCTAATCTGTTTGTGATGTACTTAATTCGGTACTGACAATAAAAGCAGTCCATATTTAAACTTCATTTGTCATTTCATAAAACTAAATTCAGCCTAGAAAAACCCTATATTTCTACAGTGTAGCTAAAACAAAACCTTTGTTCAAATTTTAAATTTGGCATTGTGGTAAGCGCGCTTCGAAAGAAGGTCGCAAAAATGCAACGCTGCCTTGGTCAGTACCACGTTTTGCCAGATAGGTTTTTAATTAACTTTTAAAGTTACTCACGGGGTACTGAGAGATCCACTCAATGCAAACTAGTCGCGAATCCCACAGTATTTATGTGATTCATTCTAATTAAACATTTCGAGGGCAGTGTCCTAAAAAAAAGCACACCTAATTTTAATTCCAAAACGGACAAACGGCACCAAGAATATTTAATTAAAATTTTCCTTTTATCATGTACGTGAAAATAAGCAAGTTCGTATTTTCTAATAAATTCATTTATAAATTCTGGTGTCAGTTCATTATTTCATAAGTTTATAAACAGAGTTACTCCGCGCCGGTAAGGGTTAAGTGGTCGCAGGACTCTTAAAGCTTCAAAATTTTAGAAAATTTAATTTTTTTAGATGTTAAACTCCTATCTTTTCTGAACATTTTGATATAATTGTTTCCTTGAAATTCCCATTAGAAGAGAAGTTATGGCTTTTAGAATTATACTCGCTCAACAGCTGAAACGGCGCGGCGTTCCGAAACTTTGAAGTCATTTTTCTCCAAATGTCGTTTTTTGGGCATAACGCGCAGGATACCTCAAAAACTTCTGAATATTTTTTCATGAAATTTTTAAAACATATATTTCATGTTAGTCTGTATAAGCTGAACCGAAAATTTCCTTTTTATTGTTCAAAAAAATATTTTTTTAGGTGATTTTACTGTTGAAATTTTCAAAATTTTGTATTAGCTAAATGCAACATTGCATTAAATATATAAAAATGCCTTAAATGCAAATTTACTTAATTTCAGGGTAATTATTACAATCTGAAGTATAAGTAAGCACTAAAATTTTTATTCTAGTTGCAATATTCATTTTATAATACGTCGCGTAAGCTGTAATGCCAATTTTCTGTTCGACAAATGCCTAACAGTTTCAACCCCACTATAAATACTAATTCTGCACCTTGATATTTTTTTAAATGCATGAAATGAAAGAACATACTTATATCTTTCAACCCAATTAAAATTGTGTTTTGAATTCATATACATTTTAAGGCATTAAATGTTGAAAATGGTCTTTTTTTTTAAAATTTTTTCCAATTTTTTGTGTCCTGTGATCCTTGAAATTAGTATGTTTTTAACAATTTGACATTTATTGCTTTTATAATGTTACTGGACATTACATTACACATATATATCATTAAAGCTTGTTAACTTGGCATAGAGTACGCCTCCCCTGTCATTGTGTATGTCCAAACTGGCCGTATCTTTAAGGGATAATATCTCGGCTAATTACCGATGATTTTTTTCGAAATTCATTATCAACAATGCTTTTGTATTTCTGCTACGATAGGTACATACAGCGATGCTCAACAATTTTCCTGAATGCCCGTAAATTGAAATTTGTGTGTAACAGAAAAATGCGATTTTCCCAAAAACTATGTAGCCTATGGTGTTCGCTATAATTTTCCGGCAAGGTTTAAATTAACGTCTACTACCTCTAAATTTTTTCATAATTTTAGTTTCAGTAGATTCGGAATTGGATGGGAGGAACATATTTTTGCGCTACATTTTCAACAATATTTTGGAAAATATAATACCTAAGATTAATAGGAATGTATTTTTGAGTTAAGCGTTACAAAAGCTTTCACACGATATACAAAAAAAAAAAAAAAAAAAAAAAAAAATTTTTTTCAAGTACCATAATTAGTCCCACTACATTTTTACTAAATATATTTATGAATGTTTATTAATCTGAAAATATGTGGGTCAATGGTCTTTATTACTTCCGCGAATTTGAATTTTCCACGTTCCATAGTTTACGAGTAAAATAGATGTGACAGACATACAGACAGACATACAGACACAGGAGTGATCTTATAATGGTTCCGTTTTTACTTTTTAAGTACGGAATCCTAAAAATATATACAATATAAAAAAGATAGATTTCTTTCCTCCTTAAAACCTCGAAAGACCTCATACAATTTAAATGCAAAACAATGGGTTGCGGCACAGCTATTTTTGTTATAAATGAGGACATAATCAAATTAATTGGAATAAAGATAATTTTACATCAGTTCATTATAATAAATGTCAAAACGATTGACAGAGAAACAGTTTGAGCGAGCATTTATGTGGCGGTCAAGTAGTCTGAAACGCATTTTTAAAGTTACTAATGTAGTTAACAGTCATACTACAAAATAAAATATATCTCGTACACTGCAAATTCTCAAACACAAAAATAAACACATTTTGTCGCCAAATTAACAACCCTTTAATGTGCGTGAATTAGAAAACTTCATAAACAAAATATTTTTGGTGTTGTGATTGTGTTTTTAATATGTTGCAAAAGTGTTGTTATCTAGAAATGTGTTCTTAATATGTTCCATAAGTGTTGCTATCGAAAAAAGTTTTCTAAAAATAGTGTTGTTAATTGTGTTGAAATCGTGTTGTAGATAGTATTGATAAAAATATTTTTACAATAGTGCTGTGCTGCACAACACTTTGTCGCCAAATTAACAACACATTGTAAACACCACACAATTTAGAACACTATAAAATAACACATGTAAAACACTTTCTACACGGTACCTTAAAAATAACATGCACACACACTTAAAACATATTATTTATTGAACATTAATAACACAATTTTAAAAATGAATGTTTTGAAAAAGCATTTTCTTTTCTTGTAATTTTTAACAACATTTTTTGCACAATCTTTTTATTTGGCACAAAACTTTAGCAACACATTCACAACACAATCGAAAATTATTTTAGTTAGAAATGTTAATAATTATGTTCAGTTTGTATTGCAAAACTATTTCACGAATGTAATGCAAATTATGTTTTTACTCAAAATTAAAACAAATTTTTAAACTCGCCTCGAATCCGATAAAAATTGATTGCCCTTTCATCTACTAATCCACAGGTCTTGTTTATCACGAAAATCTTTTTTAAAAATAAATAAAATGTTAAAACGAATTTTGAAAATTAAAACATGAGTAATTTAATTGGATTATAGATATTTTTCTATCAATTCATTACAGCAGATGCCAAAAGGATCGATAGAGAAATAGTTTGAATGAACTTTTAAATCCTAATGCAAGTTTTGCTCAAATAATCTGTAATGCATTTCTCACGTAGCTCATAATACGATTTAAAATTTATCTAAAATAGCAACATGATTCTGTTAATGGAAATTCGGTTTTTAATCAAAATCAAAACACATTTTTCAACTTGACTAGAACACATTAAAACTAGATTGTCTTGAAAATAGACAGATATCAAAATGTGTTTTAAATTACATTATTTCCATGTACTAATCCATATGTCTCGTTTCTCACGAAAAGTTTCCTAACGTAATCAAGAAAAAAAAATCCTTTTTAGTAATCTTAACATGGCCAGTTGTTTTTATTTTTACAGTTTTATAAACATCGAGTTAGCACTTTAGAGTGTGGCATATCATGCAATGTTAGATAAAGGATTTTAGAAAAGCGTTGCTTAGAAAATGAACCCAAAACTTGATGTGATTAGAAATTTTAGTTAATTTGTTTGGATTTTTAGTCATTTTGAACAAAGTCGTGTATGAAAAGCTCGCAATTTCCTCATGAAGACGTTTTCTCATGTGCAAATTTTTGTATTTTCGAGATGAAGTACATTATTTTGATCGAAATTTTGTGTTTTAAAAGAATTTACTACAACTTAAAAATTTATGTGTCTTTATCTGGTTAATTATCTCCTCTTTCATTCGTGTTTTTGAGTAAAAAAAAAACATATTCAAGAATACAAACGGATTTTGGTACATCAAAACACCCTTAGTTTTTATTAAATGCTTGTAAATTACAAAAACAAAAAAAATCATATTAAAAGCATTAGGATTAAATCATGCAATGTCGCCGGTGTTAATGAGTTTGAGTTATGAATAGTAAAGAAATTATAGCACGCGATTAGAAGATTAGTTTAACTGCTTCATCATTCTTCTTTTAAATAAAATATACATGCAGGTGGTATGTTATTAAAGGTATGCGAATTAGTCATTCTTCGCAAAAGGTTACATTTTGAGAAAAATTTCAGTAAGTGAATTAAATCCAAAAATTATAGTGATATCTACTGCTCATCTTCCACATCTTTTAAGATTCATGTAGGTCAGGGTTGGCGAACCTTTTTGTTGCCGCGTGCCAAAAAAAAAAAAAAAAAAAAAAAAAGCATTTTACTTGACCATGACGTGCCCACTAAAAAACAAATTTAGTAGGTTAAAAAAAATAATGGATGAAAATTACTTAAAATTTTCTATTAAGATTTAAAAAATATGAGCAACTTACATGTAGGTATTACACCAAAATAATTATGGAGACAAATATATTTTAGAAATAAATAGAAAAAAAAATAAATGCGATGTAATTTGATTTTTGTTGTTGCCTCTTAATACCTGGTTAAATTTAATGCAAACTGAACGGATTTATCTAACAAGTGCTTTCAGTTTCAGTTTTAACACGCTCACGCTGGCGTGCATCACCGGTGGGTCACGCTTGAATATCGCATCGGGCGGCGTGCATCACCGGTGGGTCACACTCCACTGTTAAATAGAAGGCGTACACTACAGGTGGGTCACACTCGGCTATGCTACAGACGGCGTGCACTACAGATGGGTCACACTTGAATATTTGAAAATTCAGTAATAAAAACAATTCAATATTATAAACCTTATACATTAACGACGGGAAACGAGAATTCTCGTTTGCATTCAAAAGATATCATTGACTAAGGGCGTGGCTCCTACCTTACAGAAAATGCATTTATATCATGTTGTCCATATTTCTTTACATTTTATATTGAATTCGTAGATATGTAGTCTATAAAATCATGTCTCTAAGTAATTTGCTTACTCCTTACGAACTTTCAGACATTCACAATCAACTCTGCTTGTTATATTCGAGTTCAATTTAATAAATATGAGAGGGGCGTGTCTTTACATACAGTGTGTGAATAAGCGAAAGTACCGCGCCGCCAGATGAAGCAAAATATGAATTCGAGCGCCGCCTCACAGCGAAAAACATGAATATAGGCACCGGTGTGAACGTGTTAATATTATTCATTTGTGAAAACAGTGGCTCGAAAGCATAGATAGGCAGAAAAACTGTTAAAATGGCAAACGCCAGTTTCTTTGAATAGATATGAAATAAAATCAAATTTACCATCGGAATTTAATAATGTCTAATAACCAATTTTTGTCAATAGTGTTTCAATCAATAGAATATTGTCTTTGTTTGAAAACAATTTGAGACCATAATTAATTAGATTGGAATATAGCATGCCATTATTAAAAGTTGTCAATTTTCATTTAATCGAATTTAGAAAACATCAGTTGCGGTTTTGTGTAATCTCACTTTGTTTTTATTTAAAGACACTGCCAATGCCATGCCAAAGTTATTCTTTCGCGCACCAAAAGTGGCGCGCGTGCCATAGGTTCGCCTTCCCTGATGTAGGTGATCCTAAAATCTTTTCGTTACATGGTGCTTAAATTATTTCATAAGAATTTAGTGGTAATTTCCTTAATATTGTAACGGAGGATACAAATTCAGACTGCGTTATTTCATAATTCCAGGCTTATTTAGTGTAGGATTTGGAATTTGTGGTAAATATTTCCAAAAAAAGCTTTATATATCTGAATTAAAAAGGTAGTTTTACTAAATAAATGATGCTAACCTTTTAAATCCAGAACGGATGGTAAGTAAAGGTCATGACCAGTTCAGTGTTTAAGTTCACTGAGAATACTTCAAAATCAATAACAAACAACAATGTGCATTTGCATAGCTAACAACTGAAATTAAAAAGTAATTCCTCCTGTCTCTGAATATTTTTATTACGTGACAAATGCTAGCCAGCGAAAGTTGGGTTATGTCATTTTTTTTTAGCTTTTGACAATTGATTCTTATATATTCTGTACCGCTGGATCCGAAATTGACCTTCATTTTTAACTATTACATCAGAATGTTTCGTAAATTGCAAATTTCAAAGTTAAAAAGTTCAAACTTAAAATTGAATCTCCTCCCCCATCTCATCGGACCACTCAGTTGTTTAGCGGTAATAACAGGATAAGCAAAAATATCGAATAAATTATTGAATTTAAAAAAAAAAAAAAAAAAATGTTTTAGATATGTTTTATAGTATGAGATTTTCGCTATATTTTAACTTACACATTGGCGAATTAAAAAAAAAAAAATTAACGTGATGGTTAAAAATGAAGGTCCTTTTCAGATTCAGTGCTAAAAAGTACATAAAATTCAATTATCAAAAGTTAAAAAACACAACCATCTTCTCTACTTTATAGTATCCGATTTTCGTTATTCTTTAAATTTGACAATTTATGATTTGTGAAATATGCTGACATGATGGTTAAAAATTAAGGTGATTTTCGGATTCTGTGTTAAAAAATACATAAACGTTTAAAAACCCAACAATCGCAGTCTTGTATTATCTAATCTAAAACTTTTTCTTAAGCTTCTTGTCGGTAATCTATCCGAAAATTTTGTGTTATCCTGTAAAATAAGTATAAATGGTAACCACCGAAAATAATAATATTAGATTGTTATTGGATTTGCGCCAGTATGTAAAATGTAATCTCCATCGGATATTTAAAAGTGGGTTAAAGTTCGAGTACAAATTTTGAACTGGAAAAACATACATACGGTCGTTGAAGTAACATAAAAACTTATAAAAAAACATAATTTTTGTTAAAAGAAATCATAAAAGAAACAGTCTCAAATCCCAACAAAATAAAACATGTTATTTTAGCCAATTTGAAACTTAATCGCAATACTTGTACGATTTTTTCAAAGCGCAGATACATATGAAAAAGGAAATTCGAATACTTTAAGCACTTGGTATATGACTCCTCAAAGCCAAGCCGAACTCATTTGTTTTCAGAGCAGAAAAGTGGCATAGGTCATGCATTTTTAAAGTTTCATAACTCGCTTAATTTTAGTGTTATATAAATGGGACTTTTTTTGTCTTACTTGTCAGTGCAATAAGAAAAATTTACTAAATATAATTTATAGGACCGGGGGACCATATAAAAATTTAAATTTCGTAATTTTTTAAGAAATGGTTTTATTGACCCAAATCGCTTTTAAAATATTTCTTTACCTGATTTAAAACATTTTTGTAATTGGAACTATATGTCTGTGACTAACGGTTTAGGAATTAGCCATTGGACACCGTTGAGACCGGACACCCTGTATAAGTTAATCACGCATACACACACACATATGTATATATATATTTACAGTGTATATAGTACTCTCAACCACTTAAATAAAATCATCTACCTCCACAAGACATTTTTTATGCTCATATTTTATTTTATTAGAGATAAAAGAAAAAAAAAACGAACATTGAGTTCACTTTGATATCCCACAATACTATATTAACCCTTTATCTACTGAATTATGAAATCATGAAAATTTTATCTTCTAAAGCATTTTTCGTGAATTGGTTAAACTACATTAGACGATTTACATAATCATTTAATAAATTTTAGAAAGATTTTAAAGGATTGAAGGATTTAGAAGGATTAATTAAATTTGAATTTATAGGGATTTTGTGCAATATTTATAACCCCACTCAAATCCTTTATTTTAAATATTTTCCTTAGTATTTTGTAGAACTGGGAAAAGTACAAATATAATGTTCTTACAATAGAAATATAGATATATTTCCGAATTGAAAGGCAAAAGAAATCATCCTTTAAAAAATAATTTTGTTTTGTGTAACCAATAATGCTTTTGAAATAAGATAAAGTAATGTATCTATAACTCATTCTGAACTGTATTACAACTAATCAATGCATTAAATGAATTTTATAACAAGTTATTTTAATGGTAGTTATAAGTACTGTCAGTAGATAAAGGATTAAGAGGTTTATTGCCTGTAGAAGGCCGAAACAAAGATGTTTTTTAGCAATTTTTTTTTTTCTGAAATAGGAATAAAGATTTTAGCTCCGGGCTTTTTGAATGGTATTTGTTGTAATTTGTAAAATATTTGAAATTTCTTTTAAATAAAAAGTCGATGATGTCGCTCGAGCTGTGCGGGTGGATGCCCTAGCGTGCGCGCCGCGTGCACTTCCAATCGGGCTCAGTGTTGAGAGAGGCTATTTTTTAAAATTCAGATTTCTTGATTAGCACCACTTTTTGGAAATGGTAAAATTGTCTTTGTTTTCTCCTTATGTACAGTGTAACCTCTGAATAACGATTACTCGTGGGACCGGTGAAAAGTGACCGCTTTTGAGAGATGGGTGTTATTCAGAGGTTTCACTTATAAAAAAATCCAAATTGCATAAATTGAAATAGAAATATACGCAGTCATTTTAATTAATCCTCATTGTTTTAATATAATAAGAAAATCAATGATTTGCAGTTGCTTTGTTTTTTTTTGCTGCAAATGTCTTTCTCCAAAGCAAAAAAAAAAAAAAAAAAAAAAAAAAAAAAACTGGATTTGCTATACAACTTATCACCATTATGATTTAATGAGAAATTTTGGATTTCCCGAAGGTTCTTCAAATCTTCGGTACATGTATTAATGCTGGAAATTTTGGGTAATTCTATTATCTATTTCCTCTTCCTCTCTATCTTCCACAATTTGCTGTATGGAATGTGGCAGTAACTGTCAAATTTTTGACCAGACATACAAACAAGCTGGCCTTTACGTTAGTTATGCCTGCCGTTCTAAGAATATTAAAATTTCTCTATTATTAATGTCTTCATTTTCTATTTGTTCACATGTCAGTTAATTTTGTTTGATCTGCTTCACATTTCGGTTTACAAATAAATATGAAATTGTACCAGGAGCTGTAAAATTTCTTTCTCGTGATTTTTGAGTGGCCGTTGTTCAGAATTCCTTATTTAAAGGTTCGTACTAATGTTAATGCTATGCAACGTGTTGGGTTCCATCAACATGTGGCCGGTATTCGGAGTTTTAGTTGTTTAGAGGTGGCCCTTCAAGGAAGTTTCATTGTAATATATAATTAAATATAGCGAGTTTTACCATTTCAAAAATAGTGCTGATAATCAAGAAATATGAATTAAAAAAAGTAACCCCCTGGCAACACTGACCGGCGCACAGGGAAATATTTGACCTGACCAAAAATATTTTTCTATGTAAATATAGTCCGATTGTCCTGAAAGTCATAGATGTTATTGAGTATCACTATGGAATGTTTGGTATTGAAAATGAAGTCTATAGCATTTACGGTTCAGTTACAGAGACACCCAAAATAATTTCCTTACATTATGGTCTATGGGAAAAAATCGTTTGCCCGTATTTTAATGACATCACACTATTTTAAACGTACTGAAATTTATATACAATACTGAGGTGTACTAAGGCTCTTATTGTAGAATAGGGTGTGCATAGAATATATCGCTCATATACAGGGACACACAAAAGAATTTGGCTGAAGAATAAATTTAACTATTGAAGTCTATGACCAAATAATTGTTGGAAGTGCGTTTGTAGTTATGATATGCGTTTTTAAGTTGAACTATTTTTTTTAAATATTACTTGGTGTGGATACATTCTATAGATCGTATACAGGGCTGCACAAAAGTTCTCAAGTACATTTCCGTTTATTCACGGAAATGGCTGAATGGAAATTTTTAACTGTGCTATGCATTTCACTGAACTAACTTTTAGCATACTATGCAGTATACATACAAATCCATAGCTTAGTTTAATATTTTATATCTTAAAAGCTGACGAAGTGTAAGTAAGATTTTAAGACTTCACATAATAATAAGTATACATTTTATAAATAATTTGACAACTAAGAAAAAAAAGAGACATCATTTAAGAAGAGCACAAAGAAAAAAGAAGTTAAAATATTAACTTACTAAGTAGATATTTTAAAAATACGAATACATCACATGCCCATAGATTTAACATTACCGAAGGGAGTTTGGAAGTTGAGTGACTAGCAGCATTAAATATTTACTGTTTATAAGAGAAAAGTAATTGTTGATAGATTGTTTTATTTACTAGTAATGTTTAATTAAATGTATTTAATTGTGCTATTTATAAAATTTATTATTTACATTTAATTTACTTTAATAATAATTATTACATTTAATTTACATTTAATAAAGATTATTTACATTTGATAAAGTTACATTTAATAATACATCTAATAAAGTGGAGTCTCTACATTATAGAGATGCTGATTTTTCAGTGTATTTAATAGATTATCAATATCAATCTGATTCTTCAGATCTCTGTTTTTCCTCTTCTTCATCACACTCTTCTTGGCTTTTATCAGGACTACTATCAGACCTAGCTGAAAGAAAAAGTTGTAGTGTCTCGCTATTGTATGGCTTGCTCTTTTCCCTTGGTTTTTGTCTAGTTCAGTTTATAAAAAGACCACTGCTTAAAAGAAGCCAATTTGGAACATCTCTATTGCAAACTTCTCTATTGTACTTTCTTGAGTACTTTGTACGGTACTGTCTAAAGTGTTTGTTTCTGGCCTCGGCAGCATCTTCTGATCGTTGACCAATGGGTACGATTGCTGTTTTAATTACAGTGCCACCATGAATCAACACCTTGTGCATTGTTGGAATCATGGAGTACCAATTGTAAAGGTTCACATACAGTCTTGCTGTTGCATCAGCAGATGTTTAGAACTTTTTTTTTGCCAATGCGATGGCCACTTGTTATGGCTTCCAATATTACTTACAACCTTTTAATATTTTCTGCGTCTACTCCAGACTTCTTTAATTCCCTCTTTCCTCTCCATATTTTCTACCTATGAGTCCCCGAAACTAATTGGAGAAACTTTTTTCAGTAAATGAGCATTTTCAATTTGAAGCCGATCTGATATTTCTATCAAGAGGTGTTGAGTTGTGTACGTATATACGTACCTACGTACGTACGTACATGCATACATACAGAATCTGTACGGAAAAAAGCTCTAAGGCAATATCCTGTTAGATAAAAACCACCAATACGAGAGTAAAAATATAGTTTTTATCTCTTCAATTCGGTTGCCGCAAAAAAGGGACTTAAGTAGTCTCCCGAAAAAAATGGCAACAATATGCGGAACATTTTTTTGTGAAATTGGTATTCAGAACTATAGCCAATACGATTACAGTTTAAAAATGACCCGGCAAAGCCCGACACACTTTTAAAAAGCTTTCGATATGTTTAAACTAGAGCCAAAAACGCTATAAAAATACCCCTTTTACAAATTTAATGTTTTTTTATTATATTAAAATTTAAACTATTTAATTTAACACATAGTTTAACATTAAGCTCTGACCTTTTTTAAATACGTAAGCATTATTCAATTTCAGTTCAACAATTCATTCAGCCACAAAAAATGACGTTTAAAAGTAACAACAATGCCAAAAGCAACAAAAAATCATGTCTTCTTTCAAAGAAGTTTTCTCTTCAACTGAGGCCTGGAGACACCGCATATGGCTCAGGTTCCTGAAATTGACATTGATCGACATGCCAATTTGTCTGCTATTAAACAATATGATTTTTACAATTGTTGATGAATTTTTAATTTTTGCATTTTTGGTCAGGTTTTTTGGTCAAATACTCACTCCACTGTGCGGCGGATCCGATAAATTGCCCGATTGGAAGAATCATTTGCCCAGAGTTATTTGCATTCAATTTCCGTGAAGGATTATGAAAGTATATAATATTGTCTTTAGCTTGAGCCACTTTGAGATCAAACGGTTGAAAATCAACAAAGTGGCAGCGATTTGAAAAAAAAAACCCGTCTATTTTTGACCTCTTTTTCCGCCATTTGGCGTGCTTCTAAAAATATTTATTTTTTTTATAAAAATGGCTGAAAAGTGTCCAAGATCTAATAAATTATATCACTTTTAATTAAAAAAGTAATTAGCAAGATCTATTCAATAGTTTTTGTTTTCTGATCTCGCCCACTTTGAAAAACAATCACTTTGTGTAAAATAGTATATAGTGTATCTCAATATAAAAATATTTATTTCCTTAAAAGACGTTATAAAAACACATTAAAAGTAAATTAAAAATCTAATGAATATTCTGATGACGACTCAGTAAAAGAGTTGAAACATGTAAATATAGATTTTTAATTTACTTTTAATGTGTTTTTATAATGTCTTTTAAACAAATAAATATTTTAATATTGTGATATGGTTAGTAGTGGACGTTATTTTGACTTACTACTCGCACTTATTTACATTCGTACATAGTGGTTCAAAACAGTGTATGTCGACGGACGCGTTGTCTCCTTTCCTACACAGAGAAATTCTGTTCCTAAAATGATGAAATGATTGTCTGACACCAGAATTTACAAACGAACTTCTTATAAATTAAAAACCTGTTATTTTAAACTTTCATTAACCAAAGTAAAATATTATTTATATATTCAGTGTGCCGTTTGTAAATTTAGAATTAAAATTAGGCGTTCCTACAGTGGGACTACTGAGCCGGAAAGGGTTAAAGCACTAAATAACTAGATAAGGGCTTCAAATTCAGCCAAATCGTTATACATGGATAATCTACAGACTATAGAGAATAGAAAAATTTAAGAAAAGAAAAATCGATTTTTTCAACAGAAAAAAAAGGAAATCCTCTCTTTATGAATTCATGAAATGAATAGTAATGAAAATAAAGAAAAACTGCTATGCGCGTTTAGGAAGTTTGTTTTCATCACTCGGTCCATTAGTCGGTTCTGGTGTAGCGTCCTGTAAATAGGACATGTCTTTTCATTCAGAATTACTGTGTCAGCAATTATTTTAGGTAGCTTTCTTTACAAAAAGATACCTATTGCAGCCGTTCGGAGGAAAGCGATTTCAAAAAATTTTGGTATATTTTCATCGATCATGACCCCCAGACCCCGAAACCACCCTCCGTTCAAAATTGATATATATATATATATATATATATATATATATATATCTGACCTATGTCACACTGTAACTGTCGTATTTATGAACCGATTTGGATGTAATTCGGTGTGTACATAGTACATACCAATGTCTCGACCGAGTTCGTTGGCCAGCTTCATCCGCCATTTTATTTCAAAATGGCGACCATTTAAAAATTTTAAAAAAAATTAAAATTTAAAATGTGGTATCAAAAAATTGAAAATGGAAAAATATTTTTTTCTTATGTATTTGACCTTTATACAAAGACTCCGTAGCAGTTTTTTTTTCGTCTATATCTTAAAAAATGGCTGAATTATAGCATTTTGAATTTCTAGCGAAGCTGACATTTTGAAACGTCCTGAATTTTGTCACGCGGTAAAAGGCGTATTTATGAACCGATTTGGATGTAACTTCGTTTATACATAGTACAGACCAATGTCTCGACCGAGTTCGTTAGCCAGCTTCATCCGCCATTTTGTTTAAAAATGGCGGCCATTTAAAATTTTACGAAAAATTTAAATTTGGAATGTGATACCAAAAAATTGAAAATTGAAAAAATATTTTTTTCTTATGTGTTTGACGTCGATAAAAAGATTCGGGAGCAGTTTTTGTTTCGTCTATATCTTAAAAAATGGCTGAGTTATAGCATTTTGAATTTCTAGCGTGGCTGGCATTTTGAAATGCCCTGATTTTTGTCAAGCGATAACAGGCGTATTTATGAACCGATTTGAATGTAACTTGGTCTGTACATAGTACATACCAATGTTTCGACCGAGTTTGTTGGCCAGCTTCATTCGCCATCTTGTTTCAAAAGGGTTGCCATTTAAAAAAAAATGTAATTTAAAATTTAAAATGAGGTATTTAAAAATTGGAAAATGAAAAAGATTTTTTTTATGTGTTTGGCCTTGATACAAAGATTCTGGAGCAGTTTTTGTTTCTGAAAATTTGTTCTTTTGTTTATATCTTAAAAAGTGGTTGAATTATAGCACTTTGAATTTCTATCATGGCTAACACTTTGAAACGATCTTGTATTTGTCTCACAATACAACACGTATTCGCCTATTTCGATGGAAGAAGGCATGTGGATAGTATACATCAATATCTCGACCAAATTCGCTGGCCAGCTACATCAGCCATCTTGTTTCAAAATGGCGGCCATTAAATTAAAAAAAAAATATATATTTAAAGTGAGGTGCAAAAAAATTAGAAATTGAAAAAGGTTTCTTTCTTAAGTATTTGACCTTGATACAAGGATTCAGGAGCATTTTTTGTTTGTCTTTATCTTAAAAAATGGCTCAGATATAGCAGTTTCAATTTCTAACGTGGGTGACATTTTGAAAAATCTGATATTTTGCCTGCGACAGCACTCGTATGTATCAACCGATTCCGATGTGAGTGAGCATGTGCACAGCAATTACTAAGGTCTCGACCAAGTTCACTGGTTAGCCTCATCCACCATGTTGTCTTAAAATGGCAGGCACTTTAAGAAATCGCCGAATTTGGCAGCGAAATATAAGTTACTTTAAATAAAAGCAGCTTGGATAAAGCTGACTAATTTTGCGAAATTCTCATTCATAATGATTTAGTATTGATGAAAATTAGTATTGAATCTCCTACATTCGGTTTCCACTTAATTGAGCTTCGTGTGTTTGAATAATATAAGTTGGCTTTTTTAAAATAAGGAACATGAAAGTTACCTCTTCCTCCCGGCACTGGCCGGAAGGACTTTTTGTTATTGTAATGATAGTATTGTCTATATATTAGGTTGTAACGAAAGTTTTTCGCCAAATTACCGTTACATAATACTAATTATGCTATTTATAATTAACTATGATTTTATATATAACAACCATTCCGCCAAACCCTCACAGTGTCATATAATACAGAACTAGTACCTAAAGCTGTACACATTATACGGTGACATTCTGTAGCTGACTTTTTGCAAAATAACTGTGTAATATAAATGATGGTTCTAATCTGGTTGCGTGATAGTTAAATTTCAGACACCCTGTACTTAATTATAACGATATTTTTTTACAAATTTCACAACGCAGTGTTATAAAGCACGACTTTTTCTTTCACATGCCAAAAATCGTTTGACAAAGTATGAGCAAGCACGTCAACGCGAACTGTTTGCACAGACCGTATTATCTGTGGCGGGAAACTTTCGTTACAACCTGATATTTTTTATTATGACTTCTCTCTGTTTTAGCACTTAGTAATAATAAAAGTTTGCTTAACTATCTTTACACCGTTGGCGATACTTTTATTTCAAACATAAGTTTCATTTTTTAAATTCAAAATAGTAATTCTAATTTTTCTAATGGATGTTTTGTGATAAAGCGTGAAAAAATACTACAAAGTTGTATGTTTAATCCTGTTATGAAACGACTTTTTCCAAATGTCTTCAAAAATTCTTCTTTAACTTATTACCATATGAACGGTATGCAAAATAACTGGGTTCGTTTGATTTTAGTCAATGGATTATTTGTTAAATGTTAGTAAACCTTTACATTTTTGATTTGAATAGCTACTTTTAATAGTATTAATTGTTTCAATTTATTTATAAAGTTACACTTTCCTTTTTTTGCCTAAAACAAACGATATTACATACAGCATACTATACCGTTATATATCGCGTCTTTAATAGGAATCTTATACAACGGAAATGAAATAAAGTTTGTATTGTAAAAAGAACCGCACATTAAAATGTACATGTTTGAGATAACTGGCCCTTCTGAAGCGTTTATACTTTTTTAAATAATTGAGAATACCCTATATCACTCAAGGTTTATGTTATTTTAATGCATAACGTATTATATGTTTCAATAACAATTTGAATTCCATTCCTGTTAAAAATAAATTTTCTGATTGCTGAAGAAAATACATTTAAATTTTTTTGACAACAGTTATATATTTTGCATAATTATAACTGTACAAAACAGCTTTTACAAAACAGTTTTCATCTAATTATTCAAAAAAGAAAGGCTTTTGATGAATGTCATTTGTATAATAAAAAAAGCTTGATAAAAACTCAGAAACTAATTTTTTAATAATTAAAAAAAATAAAGAAAAACTGTGTGTCATGCACAAATGATGAAGTAACTTTGCAGCTTTAAAATAAATATGTTATAAGCATTATTGGTTATATATTGGTTAGGATATATTGGTATCGGATATACTGTTTATAGGCAAATGTATTTTACAACAAAAGTAGCTCGTGCTCGGAAAACAATGTTTAACTATGTGCAATTTTAACAAAATTTAGTTCAGTTAAAAAACTTGTAATACCATTGAAAAAGTTCCAGCTAATAACAGCAAAGTATCAGATTGATATATAAAATTCACAAAAGTTTTTTTTGCATAATATATGAAAGCTTCTGAAGTTATAGATGATCTAATAGTCATGTTGATTAGTTGTAAAAATCCGCAAATGGTATATTTTATACATTGTTCAAAATTTTGCACTAAGTCGAACCAACTTTTGTTGCTGCAGTAGCTGCAATCATAAGATGTTGAAACTTCGTTCCAACATTCTGAGCTATGAATTAACCAGAGAATCAGATATTGGAACAAGATTTCACCATTTGCAGCTACTGCCGCACTAACGGTTGGGTCAACACAGAGCAAAATTTTGGGCAGTGGAGAAGTAACAATGTTTAACTTTTATTAATGAAATAATTTAAAGGCAATCCATTAGCTTAAGTAATTTTGTAAAAGAATAGAAATCAATACATGACGTTGTTGTGATATTTGTAACTGCGAAAATGCTGATATAATTGACGCTATATTTGTAAAATAACTTTTTTCTATTATGAATGATATAATGAAAGCATAATCAAATATTTAAATACTATATAACATTAGAATTCCATGGATGCATGCTTTCGTAGTCAGTCAGATTAGTTGTGAAGTTAACGGTATAAATGGTGATGTTTTTCTATAGTAGTTCTTTATTTCTTATCTGTACTAATAAAATAATCAATTACTCCTCTAAAAAATATAGGCACATCCTTAATTGAATAAGCCACATTAAATAAATTTCGAAATTTTACATTTTCTAACCCAACGATATTTTCTTTCTGCAATCAACTCATTTATTTTCCAATAAAAACATGGAATTCTCATGAGAAACATTGATTATCAATTTCTCTATATTTAAATAGAACTGTGCATACAAAATTTTTGATCAATAATCGTATTGTGATAATTAGTGAGGAAAAACATCAAACCACTTGTAGATGCATCTGAATATGTGATTAAAAGATTTGGTTTTGCACGTAAACAAAGTTGTTTTCGATAATATTTTTTTATTAACCTATAGAAATCTGCAAAACAATTTTTTTAGAAATAGCTCTGCGACAAATATCAATTCAATTATATTGATTAACTAATATTTAATATATTTATAGTGCTTTTTAAACAAGTTTAATTGTTTTTTTAGCAGTTATGCGCATCGATAATTATGAGAATGACAAAAAAAATAACCGAAATCTCTTTTTTTTTTTTTTCATTTTTAAATGATGTAATAAAGTACTTAAAATGAAAATGAATGTCTTCAAAGTCTTCTTTTTACCCGACTGAAAAGAAGGGTTATGTGTTTCACGCGTATATGTGTATGTGTATTTCTTTATACCCTCGAAACATCCTAACGGATGGATGGATTTTAATGAGCGAGGTCTCTATTGATTCGTCTTAAAGGCCCGATGGTTATAGGCTAGGTTTTGTTTTTATAAATTAAAAAGGGCGGTAGGGACGAAAAAAAAATTTACGCACCCTATTGAGTGGCATATCATTGGATAGGTCTTTCAAAATGAAGACGATGTTTCATTGACTATTTTACAGTCAGAAGCTCCGTTAAAATATTATACAACCTGGAAGTTGTGTATGTATTGTGGATCTCTAGCTTTACTGCAACTCTAACCATCATAGACATCTATAGACCTCATCAAAACAGTGTTTATAGATAAAAACTAACAGTTAAACACAACTTAAAAGTCATCAATACAAGTAAATAAAAAAATAGGTAAGTAATGTAAACAAGTAATATACAAAAAAATATATTTTTTAAGTCAATTCCTACTTAGATCAATAAGAGATTTTTTTTCTCCCATTCTTCTTTCCATTTGAGTGGCGCTTAAAATGCCTTGATCAAAAACAGGGCTCCCTCGGTCTTAAAAAACCTTGATCAAGATGGGGGGGGGGGGGGCTCTCTCGATTATTGAAAATTAATTAATTTAATTTAATTAATGAATTAATATGTGAAAAAAAAATGGATTAACATCAAGTGTCATCCACTACAAGTTTAAAAAAAGTTATTTGAGCTTGATTGGATGAATAATAAGTATTTTATTAACGATTCAAAATTTGAACAATATATATATATAGAGAGAGAGTGTGAGCTAATAGTAGGAATTGAAAAAAAAAATTGTTTCACATTGATGAGAAATGATTAATTAGTTCGCAGTCGGGTTTTTTGATTTTTTAAATTTAATTGTTTATTACATGCTTTCTTTTAACTTACAATTCAGTTTGTATGTGGCAGTCGAATCTTGTTATTCATTTTTCATGAATTGGACATTGATTTTTAAAAAATTCGAACCCTAAGGGGGGGGGGGGGGCAACGGGGAGAAAATTTAAAATAAAAAATTACTATACCTCATAAATCAATGGAAATAAAATCTTGATTTTTGACATGCCTATAGAGCGCATACAGGGCTGCACAAAGAATTCACGTACCATTCTCTTTATTAGCGGAAATTGCTGAAGGGAAATTTTCAACTGTGGTATGTATTTCCTAATTGAACTAAATTTTTGCATGCATGTAGTTTTTTGGTACAAATCTATATATATATACAGGGCTGCTCAACTAGTTCGGATAATTTTCCGACTGTAGATGAGAATTGCTAAAATTGCGTTTTCAAATGAGTTATGCCTTTCCAAATGTTCAATTAGACATCCTATTTCAACTTATTAAACAGTGAAGTTTTGTTATATATTGTACTGAATGTGTTGGAACGTGTTTCATAGTCTATGCTTGGCGCAAGATTTTTCTTTATTGTTTTAAATACTTTTTGACAGTAGCTAAACTTTAGACTAATTGTTCAGCTGAAGAAAAATAAATAAAAAATGCAATAGTTAGGTTAATAAAAAAAAAAACCCCTAGATTTCTTTTGTTTACAAAATTGCGTAACTATTGTATTGACTTTTCATTCACATAGTGTAACGGAGGCATTGTAAACTTGATCTGTATCTGTGTGTGTGTGCGAACACGATAACAACCAAACGGTACTTCCAATTAGGTTCCCATTTGTCTAATATATTATAGTCTACAGTCGCAAGAACCTCATAGAATTTCGTAAAAACAGGCCAACGGATTGGTTATTTAACCCATTTTTGAACGATTTTCCAATCATTTTGTGTCCGATTTTTTAAGCAAAATCACCAAATAATTGTGACAGAGTGTAAGTGGTAAATTTTGCGGCGACGTAATCAAACATTATTAACTCAGAGGTAACGCCTCTAGTTTCAAAATGGGAGGTGCAGCGTTTGAATCCAGATGATGTAATTATGTAAACGATTTATAAAAAAACCTCGCTTTTTTTGCAAACCAGTGTCCGCAAAGTCGAATGGTGTCACTTGAGATTATTTTTATTTTTTTTCTTTCCTGACGATCGATTAAGCTAGAACGAAAAGTAATACATAATAGCATTAAAATTTCTCCAATAGTTCTCGAGAAAAAATGTACATTAACACTGAAAAAAATGAAGTTCTCAAATATGAGTAAATCGATGTACTCATATCGAATTGAGTATGCTTAGTTCAAAAGTGAACATATGCTTTCTCAATTTTGAAACATAACATGTTATCGAACCCAAACAAAACGATAATTCTGTACCCTGTAATGGTTTAATTCATTTATGGTGGGATAAAAGATGTTTATTAATGTAAATATTAAATTATGTACAGTATTTTAAAATAATTTAAAAGTGCTTGTAAACAATGCTCTTGTCATAAAAATATACGATTTGGTATCGTCATCGGTTAACCATTTTGCTATTTTTGTTAATAAATAATCAATTAAACGTTTTCTGTTAATAACTTTGAACGGGAAATAAATGTCAGTTCATTTTTACTTTAATTTGTGGGTTCAGGAGGGCAGTAAACAGCGATTCATATTTGAACACAACCATGGAATCAAAAGCGAGTACAAGTGTTTGTAAATTTTGAGTACATTTAGATCGGAGCTATTTGGAGTATGTGACATTTAAAATTGAGTACTTTTTAGTCAATTTTGAGTATCGTTTTTTTCAGTGAATGTGAATTGTTTAACACGTGATTTTTTTTTTTGTGAAATCACTTAAGTACCGTAATTTTACAATTTAATATTTCCAGACGAAAGGTCAATTTATAGTTTCATTATTGCCAAAATTATAATAAAAAATATTGGATTTGCTTCAGCATTAAAATGATCCACAGAGAAACTGTTTATGAGAACTTTATTATAAAAGTTGCGCTCGAGTATTCTGTAGTGAATATTTATACAGTCCGACCTCGTTATCACGACACCTGGTTTTCACGTCACTCCGCTTAACCAGTCAGCTTTTCAAAGTCCCGGTTTTCCGTATAGGATTTTAATGTAAATAAACACCGGATTTTACGTCGTTGAATAATATTGAACTCCGGATATTTCGACGGTTTAGAAAAATTGTCCATTTTTCATAATCCATCTTATACGCACGGAAATTAAGCGGTAAAAAATCTCAAACTTTTCACAAAAGTGTCTAAAATACCCATTTAGATATATGAGAAATTTTACTTCAATTATTTATCTGAATAAATAAACCCACACACTATGAATGACCCACTTAATCTCCAAATAGAAGTATCAGTCTACTCGCGGTCTTTTTGTTCTGGTCAGGCGGCGCTTTCTTGTGATTACACTAAAACTGAAGTATTGCATTGCATTGAAACGATAAGAAATTATCTAACATCCATTTCTGAAACAACGAATTGATTACAATTCATTGTAAAATATTGAAAAGAGAATTGTAGGAAGCACAGCTAGGGATAAGCAAACCTTAATTTATCAATATTTCATGTAACAATAAAAAAACAAGTCATCATAAATCTGATTTTTATTCTTTTCAATTTTGGTTTTTGTTTTTATTTTGTTTAATAATAATTTTTTATTGCTTAAAACTGCAAGAACAGCTATGAATTTTAAAGTGTCTTAAATCAATTAAAAATACAGCTTTATATAAAAATATTTTTTTCAACACCGGTTACCGCGACACTTCACTTATGACAACACTTTTTCTGGTCATTAGAGTGTCGGGATAATGAGGTTCGACTGTAATTGCTAACTCTTACAAAACGGTTTGGGGTGTTTCAAACATTTATACTGTGAAAATATGATAATGAATTTGAATTTTTCATCAAAAATAAGGGGACATTGGCGCGCTTGTTTTGTTTGGGCCGAATGGGCATTTAAATTTGAGCGATAACGCGTGTCATATTACAAACCGTTTTTAAGGCATTATGCATCTCCATTTATTTCTTTCCTCCATGTCTATAAGTATAATTAAACGATACAATAAAGATCGTATTTTCTCTAAAGATAAAATAAAAATTCCCGAGCAGTCTACCAAATGTACATTATAATTTTTTTTTTATTGAATTTCCTTGAAACTTTAAAAAAAGTTATTAAAAAATGGTATTTTGTTAGTTTTTGACAGAACAAATAAAAAATAAGCAGTTTTTAACATAAAAATTTCTCTATACTTTTTGCCATTAATGAGTAATAACCGAAAGGTTGAAAATAATATCATTTTCATAAATGAATGTTGGTAACAAAAAGTAACTGAAAATTACATACCCCTATAAGCAAGGGGCGATTTTGATTGAAAGCTCTTTTGAGCCCTTACACCTCCATTCCCAATCCTTATTTCACTTTGTTCTAATGCACATCACACCTTTAGAATTGCTTACTCAATTCCATGATCACTTGATGTTCAATTCAATTATGCAAACCATTGCCATTTTCTTTGAATTTAGACATAAATATACTAGTACCAGTTATATGTTATATGCTAATGCACTTCGATGTCAGGAATTTTTATATAATTTTATAATTTTATGTTAGTGATATCATAAATTTTATTCACTTATTTAAATGGTAAAAGTTAATGGTCTGTCGTCCGCCTTAATGATAGTGACTTAAAATTCATTCTCAAGAACAATATACTTAAACTGTCATAAATTCATCTATTACTCAAAAACAAAAGAAATTTCAACAAAACAAAACTCATCTAGAATAAATTAGAAATAGATTGACTTGAAAATAGACAGACATCAAATGAGATCTTTAATTGTTTTTCATCCGTATACTAATCTACATATCAAACTTCTAGTATTTTTCTTTTTCATAAAAGAAGTTTAAAACTAATTTTTGTAAAGGAAAACATGACTAGTTTAGTTGGAATCTAAATAAATTTATACTTATTTATAATGGAAAATGCCAAAATGATTGATAAAGATAGTTTTGGCATGCTTTTAAAGTTGCGGCTAAATATTCTGCAATGCATTTTTAAAATTCCTCATGCAGCTAAGGCTTGGAAACCATCCTAAAGAATAAAATACTTTTGCTAATGCGAATTCTGTTTTTAGTACAAAAAAAAAAAATTAAATATGATTAGAAAACATTAAAAATAGATTGTCTTGAAAATAGACAGAATGAGCCATCAAGTGAGTTTTGAATTGTTTTCGTTCCATTCATTTATCCATATGTTAATTTTCTCACGAAATATTTCTTAATGTATACAAGAAACGCAAGCAAACTGATATTGGTTAATCTAAACGTGGCCAGTTGTTTAAATTATAACAGTTTGAATAAAAAAGAAATAAAAACAAATCGAGTTCGCAATTTACAGCACGGTATATTTCTGAAGATAATGGGTTTTAAAAATGAGTGGTAAAGAGGGAAAAAAATACATACATGTTTAGACGATTAAATTATTTTTTTTCGCCATTTAGAGCAAAATGGTAAAAAAAAAGTCACAATTTTCCCATAAAGGAGGCCTCACATGTATGAATTTTAGAGTTGTGGAGTTGGGGTATAATGCTTTGTTGAAATCATGTGTGATCTAATTCGAAAGAAAATAAAATACAGTCCAAATACTAACATGGGAAATTTCCCAAAAGGCAAATAAAAAAAAACATGAAACTTTGGGGATAGATAGGGCTCCATTTGCAGTTATTTTCTGTTGCACAAATTCTCTTTAAAGGTTTAGATTTTATCCCTTAATATTGTTGAATTTAATGTAATTATTCATGAATGATCAGAGATGGAGAATTTCTTTTCTTATGTTAAAGACTGTTTCATTAGTTAGAGAGTTATTAGAATTTTCATTAGTTCTCTAATAATAACTCACAGCCTCATCCATACTTTTATAGACAATAACTACAGAGTAAAGAGAAAGAGTAGAGATGAAGTGTGGTGACTGGAGGTGGGGCCAAAAATGTAACCCTAAAATCCACTACGTTCGGCCAAAACACAATCATGTGCTTTCGAAAAAAAAAAAAAAAAAAAGAAAACTTCCAGTAATATAGTTTTTAATTCATAATACAATGAAATGCTACTATAGAATGCTTAACTATAAGCAGATAATTTTCATTTAGAGAAAAAAGTGCACGGGAGATGTCAAAGAATTCGGTCCCTGTTCCACGCCCTTGTTTTGTTTGATCCGAATGAGGTCATTTAAATTTGAGCCATAACGCGCATCATATTACAAACCGTTTTTACGGTATACTGCGTCTCCATCTATCTCTTTCCTCTATAACCATAACTATAATTAAACGATACTATAAAGATCGTATTTTATCTAAAGATCAAATAAAAATTTCCGAGCAGTGTACCAAATGAACGTATAATTTTTTTATTGAATTTCCTTGTAATTAAAAAAAAAATGTTATTAAAAATGATATTTTGTTACTTTCTGACAGAACTAATAAAAGAAGCAGTTTTTAACATAAAAGTTTTTCTATACCTTTTACCATTAATGAGTAATAACCGTAAGATTGAAAATATTATCTCGTAAAAGTTACCCCTTTAAAGGGAATTTTTGTAACAAAAATTAACTGAGAATTACATATCCCTATAAGTCCTACATATCACCAGGGCTAATTTCTTTTTTTAATTTCCGGTTGCTAATGTTTTTCTCTTTCTTCGATCTTCAATAGAAAAAAGTATTGTAATCGAAATTTTTTCGACATCCGGTTTTTGACGGATTTATACGATTTAGAGGTCAGAGGTCCCAAAAAATAAAATTACAAAATATATGTCTATCCATGTGTCTGCCCGTGTGCCGCCATTCTACCATAGAAAACTGGAGTTATGCATAGAATTAAACAAAAAAGTTTTGTGTATGTTTTTGGCTATGCCATCAGATCCTTCTTGAATTTAGAAATATTTTGCCAGAAGGGGGTGCTGTTAGAGCGATTTTTGTGCTATTTTCCTTATTGTACCATCGAAAAGTGTATAGATTTATGTAAAGAGTTGAACCAAATTTCATATTTATGCTTTTGCCTATGGAAAGCAGCTCCTCCTTGAGTTTCAAAATATTCCGCTGGAAGGGGGCGCTGTAATAGCAATTTTTGTATAATTTTCTTGATTTTTAGGGTTCCGTACTTAAAAAGTAAAAACGGAACCGTTATAAGATCACTCCTGTGTCTGTCTGTCTGTCTGTCACAGTCATTTTATTCGTAAGCTATGGAACGTGGAAAGTTCAAATTCGGGGAAGTAATAAAGAATATTGACCCACATATTTTCAGATTAATAAACATTCATAAATATATTTAGTAAAAAAGTAGAGGGGCTAATTATGCTACTTGAAAAAAATGATCTTTTCTTTGCATATTATGTGGGGTATCCTGTGAAAGCATTTGTAACGCTGAACTCAAAAATACTTTCCTTTTAATTTTAGATGTTATATTTTCAAAGATATTGTTGAAAATGTAGCGCAAAAATATGTCCCTACCCCATCTAATTCCGAATCTACTGAAACTAAAATTATGAAAAAAATAGAAGTAGTAGACGTTAATGTAAACCTTGCCGGAAAATTATAGCGATTACCCTAGGTCACATAGTTTTTGAGTAATTAGCATTTTTCTGTTATACACAAATTTCGATTTACGGGCATTCAGAAAAATTGTTGAGCATCGCTGAATATACCTATCGTTGCAGAAGAATAAAAGCATTGTTGATAATGATTTTGTGAAAAAAATCATCGGTAATTAGCCGAGATATTAACCCTTAAAGGTACGGTCAGTTTGGACATACACAAAGACAGGGGCGGCGTACTCTAAGCCTAGTTAACAACTTTTAATGATATATATGTGTAATGTAATGTCCAGTAATAGTATAAAAGCAATAAACGTCAAATTGTTAAAAACATACTAATTTAAGGTGTCTCGAGATTCTAAAAAGTGGAAAAAATGAAAAAAAGACCCTTTTCAACATTTAATGTCTTAAAATGTATATGATTTTAAAACACAATTTTAATTGGGATAAAAAATTGCAAAATACAGAATTAGTATTTATAGGGGGCTCGAAACTGTTAGACATTTGTCGAACAAAAAATTGGCATAACAGTTTACGCGCAGGATTACAAAATAAATATTGCAACTAGAATGAAAATTTTGGTGCTTACTTATACTTCAGATTGTAATAATTTCCCTGAACTTAAATAAATTTGTATTTAAAGCATTTTTATATTTTTAATGCAATGTTGTATTTAGCTAATACAAAATTTTGAAAATTTCAACAGTAAAATCACCTAAAAAATATTTTTTTGAACAATAAAAAGGAAAATTTTGGTTCAGTTTATACAGACTAACATGAAATATATGCTTTAAAAATTTCACGAAAAAATATTCAGAAGTTTTTGAGGTATCCTGCGCGTTGTGCCCAAAAGACGACTTTCGGAAAATAATGACTTTAAAGTTTCGAAAACGCCGCTTCAGCTATTGAGCGGGTATAATTCTAAAGGCCAAAACTTCTGTCCTAATAGGAATTTCAAGGAAACAATTATATCAAAAAATTCAGAAAAGACAGGAGTTTAACATCTAAAAAAATTAAAAGTTCTTAAATTTTGAAGCTTTAAGAGTCCTGCGACCTCTTAATTTTTTTCCGACACGCAGTAATTCTATTTATAAACTTATGAAATAAGGAACTGACACCAGAATTTATAAACGAATTTATTAGAAAATGCTAACTTGCTTATTTTCACGTACATGATAAAAGGAAAACTTTAATTAAATATTCTTGGTGCCGTTTGTCTGTTTTGGAATTAAAATTAGGTGTCCGTTTTTTAAGGGCCGTTTTTTCCGTATTGTCAGTACCGATTTAAGTTCATCATAAACAGATTAGGATAATATTAAAAAAAGTCCTTCCGGCCAGTGCCGGGAGGAAGAGGTAGCTTTCATAATCCTTATTTAAAAAAAGCCAACTTATATCATGCAAACACACGAAGCTCAATTTAGTGGAAACCGAATATAGGAGATTCAATACTAATTTTTATCAATATAATGAATGAGAATTTCGCGAAATTAGTCAGCTTTATCCAAGCTGCTTTTATTTAAAGTAAGTTATATTTGGCTGCAAAATTCGGCAATTTCTTAAAGTGCCTGTCATTTTAAGACAACATGCTGGATGAGGCTAAGCAGTGAACTTGGTCGAGACCTTAGTAATTGCTGTGCACATGCTCACTCACATCGGAATCGGTTAATATATAGGAGTGTTGTCGCATGCAAAAAATCAGATTTTTCAAAATGTCACCCACAATAGAAATTGAAACTGCTATATCTGAGACATTTTTTAAGGTAAAGACAAACAAAAAATGCTCCTGAATCCTTATATCAAGATCAAATACTTAAGAAAGAAACCTTTTTCAATTTCTAATTTTTTTGCACCTCAGTTTAAATATATATATATATATTTTAATTTAATGGCCGCCATTTTGAAACAAGATGGCTGATGAATCTGGCCAGCGAACTTGGTCGAGGTGTTGATGTATACTATCCACATGCCTTCTTACATCGAAATAGGCGAATACGTGTGTTATCGCGTGACAAATACAAGGTCGTTTCAAAATGTTAGCCAGGCTAGAAATTCAAAGTGCTATAAATCAACCATTTTTAAGATATCAACAAAAGAACAAATTTTCAGAAACAAAAACTGCTCCGGAATCTTTGTATCAAGGCCAAACACATAAAAAAAATCTTTTTCATTTTCCAATTTTTTAATACCTCATTTTGAATTTTAAATTAAATTTTTTTTAAATGGCAACCCTTTTGAAACAAGATGGCGAATGAAGCTGGCCAACGAACTCGGTCGAGACATTGGTATGTACTATGTACAGACCAAGTTAGATCCAAATAGGTTCATAAATACGCCTGTTATCGCGTGACAAAAACCAGGTCGTTTTAAAATGTCAGCCACAAGAGAAATTTAAAATGCTATTACTCAGTCATTTTTTAAGATATAGACGAAAGAAAAACTGTTCCGGAATCTTTGTATTAAGGTCAAACACATACAAAAAAAATCTTTTTCATTTTCCAATTTTTTGGTATCTCATTTAAATTTTTTTATTTTTTAATTTTTTTAAATGGCCGCCATTTTGAAACAAGATGGCGGATGAATCTGGCCAACGAACTCGGTCGAGATATTTGTATGTACTATGTACACACCAAGGTACATCCGAGTCGGTTCATAAATATGCCTGTTATTACGTGAGAAAAATCAGGACGTTTCAAAATGTCAGCCACGCTAGAAATTCAAAATGCCATTTCTTAAGATATAGACGAAACAAAAACTGCTCCCGAATCTTATTATCAAGGTCAAACACATAAGAAGAAAATATTTTTTCAATTTTCAATTTTTGGTACCACATTTCAAATTTAAATTTTTCTTAAAAATTTAAATGGCCGCCATTTTTAAACAAGATGGCGGGTGAAGCTGGCCATCGAACCCGGTCGAGACATTGGTATGTACTATATATAAACGAAGTTACATCCAAATCGGTTCATAAATACGCCTTTTATCGCGTGACAAAGTTCAGGACGTTTCAAAATGTCAGCCACGCTAGAAATTCAAAATGCTATAACTCAGCCATTTTAGGTAGCTTTCTTTACAAAAAAGCTACCTATTGCAGCCGTTCGGAGGAAAGCGATTTCAAAAAATTTTGGTATATTTTCATCGATCATGACCCCCAGACCCCGAAACCACCCTCCGTTCAAAATTGATATATATATATATATATATATATATATATATCTATATATATATATATATATATATCTGACCTATGTCACACTGTAACTCCCGTAATTATGAACCGATTTCGATGAAATTTGGTGTGTACATAGTACATACCAATGTCTCGACCGAGTTCGTTGGCCAGCTTCATCCGCCATTTTGTTTCAAAATGGCGGCCATTTAAAATTTTTAAAAAATTTTAAAACTTGAAATGTGGTACCAAAAAATTAAAAATGGAAAAATATTTTTTTCTTATGTATTTGACCTTTATACAAAGATTCTGAAGCAGTTTTTGTTTCGTCTATATCTTAAAAAATGGCTGAGTTATAGCATTTTGAATTTCTAGCGTGGCTGACATTTTGAAACGTCCTGAATTTTGTCACGCGATAAAAGGCGTATTTATGAACCGATTTGGATGTAATTCAGTGTGTACATAGTACATACCAATCTCTCGACCGAGTTCGTTGGCCAGCTTCATCCGCCATTTTGTTTCAAAATGGCGGCCATTTAAAATTTTTTTAAAAATTTAAAAATTGAAATGTGGTACCAAAAAATTGAAAATGGAAAAATATTTTTTCTTATGTATTTGACCTTTATACAAAGATTTCGGAGCAGTTTTTGTTTCGTCTATATCTTAAAAAATGGCTGAGTTATAGCATTTTGAATTTCTAGCGTGGCTGACATTTTGAAACGTCCTGAATTTTGTCACGCGATAAAAGGCGTATTTATGAACCGATTTGGATGTAACTTCGTTTATACATAGTACATACCAATGTCTCGACCGGGTTCGTTGGTCAGCTTCATCTGCTGTCTTGTTTAAAAATGGTGGCCATTTAAATTTTTAAGAAAAATTTAAATTTGAAATGTGGTACCGAAAAATTAAAAATTGAAAAAATATTTTCTTTTTATGTGTTTGACCTTGATAAAAAGATTCGGGAGCAGTTTTTGTTTCGTCTATATCTTAAGAAATGGCTGAGTTATAGCATTTTGAATTTCTAGCATGGCTGACATTTTGAAACGTCCTGATTTTTCTCACGTAATAACAGGCGTATTTATGAACCGACTTGGATGTACCTTGGTGTGTACATAGTACATACAAATATCTCGACCGAGTTCGTCGGCCGGCTTCATCCGCCATCTTGTTTCAAAATGGCGGCCATTAAAAAAATTAAAAAATTAAAAAATTTAAATGAGATACCAAAAAAATTGGAAAGTGAAAAAGATTTTTTTTGTATGTGTTTTACCTTAATACAAAGATTCCGGAACAGTTTTTCTTTCGTCTATATCTAATAAAAATGGCTGAGTAATAGCATTTTGAATTTATCTTGTGGCTGACCTTTTAAAACGACCTGATTTTTGTCACGCGACAACAGGCGTAATTATGAACCTATTTGGATGTAACTTGGTCTGTACATAGTACATACCAATGTCTCGACCGAGTTCGTTGGCCAGCTTCATTCGCCATCTTGTTTCAAAAGGGTTGCCATTTAAAAAAAATTAAATTTAAAATTCAAAATGAGGTATTAAACAATTGGAAAATGAAAAAGATTTTTTTATGTGTTTGACCTTGATACAAAGATTCCGGAGCAGTTTTTGTTTCTGAAAATTTGTTCTTTTGTTTATATCTTAAAAAATGGTTGATTTATAGCACTTTGAATTTCTAGCATGGCTAACATTTTGAAACGATCTTGTATTTGTCACGCGATAACACACGTATTCGCCTATTTCGATGTAAGAAGGCATGTGGATAGTATACATCAACACCTCGACCAAGTTCGCTGGCCAGATTCATCAGCCATCTTGTTTCAAAATGGCGACCATTAAATTAAAATATATATATATATATTTAAAGTGAGGTGCAAAAAAATTAGAAATTGAAAAGGGTTTCTTTCTTAAGTATTTGACCTTGATATAAGGATTCAGGAGCATTTTTTGTTTGTCTTTACCTTAAAAAATGGCTCAGTTTCAATTTCTATTGTGGGTGACATTTTGAAAAATCTGATTTTTTGCATGCGACAGCACTCCTATATATCAACCGATTCCGATGTGAGTGAGCATGTGCACAGCAATTACTAAGGTCTCGACCGAGTTCACTGCTTAGCCTCATCCACCATGTTGTCTTAAAATGACAGGCACTTTAAGAAATTGCCGAATTTGGCAGCCAAATATATGTTACTTCAAAGAAAAGCAGCTTGGATAAAGCTGACTAATTTCGCGAAATTCTCATTCATTATATTGATAAAAATTAGTATTGAATCTCCTATATTCGGTTTCCACTAAATTGAGCTTCGTGTGTTTGAATGATATAATTTGGCTTTTTTTAAATAAGGATTATGAAAGCTACCTCTTCCTCCCGGCACTGGCCGGAAGGACTTTTTTAAGATATAGACGAAACAAAAACTGCTCCGAAATCTTTGTATAAAGGTCAAATACATAAGAAAAAAATATTTTTCCATTTTCAATTTTTTGGTACCACATTTCAAATTTTAAATTTTTAAAAAATTTTTAAATGGCCGCCATTTTGAAACAAAATGGCGGATGAAGCTGGCCAACGAACTCGGTCGAGAGATTGGTATGTACTATGTACACACCGAATTACATCCAAATCGGTTCATAAATACGCCTTTTATCGCGTGACAAAATTCAGGACGTTTCAAAATGTCAGCCATGCTAGAAATTCAAAATGCTATAACTCAGCCATTTTTTAAGATATAGACGAAACAAAAACTGCTCCGGAATCTTTTTATAAAGTTCAAATACATAAGAAAAAAATATTTTTCCATTTTTAATTTTTTGGTACCCCATTTCAAAATTTAAATTTTTTTAAAAATTTTAAATGGCCGCCATTTTGAAACAAAACGGCGGATGAAGCTGGCCAACGAACTCGGTCGAGACATTTGTATGTACTATGTACACACCGAATTACATCGAAATCGGTTCATAATTACGGGAGTTACAGTGTGACATAGGTCAGATATATATATATATATATATATATATATATATATATATATATATATATATATATATATATATATATATCAATTTTGAACGGAGGGTGGTTTCGGGGTCTGGGGGTCATGATCGATGAAAATATACCAAAATTTTTTGAAATCGCTTTCCTCCGAACGGCTGCAATAGGTAGCTTTTTTGTAAAGAAAGCTACCTAAAAGAGTTATACGAATAGATATATTTGATATTATTTAGGTTCCATATCTCTTTGAAGTTTCATGGTATTACACTTTTCTAACTTTTCTAAATTTACACTTTTCTAATATATACAGATATACCCAACCCTACGTTGTATAGTTTTTTACAAAGTCTTAGTATTCTTTTAGCAACTTATTTTTTTTTTTAATAATACAATTACAAATTCATATATTTATTCTACGGAACCCCCTGTGCGCGAGTAATGCTCGCACTTGACCATTTTATTCTTAGTTCTATTGTACATCGTCGGCTCTTCCAGGGACGGGAACTTCGCATCCTGCTAAGCCGGGTATTCGAAAAAAGCTGATGTATAGTCGTGGATAAAAAGGAAACACTCCCTACTAACTCTGCAACTAATTATAATAGATAAAATTTACAGGCACCAAACGATTGGAAATAAAGTCTACTTTTAAATGATGTATATATAATTTGCCTAGGGGCCATATACAAATCAAAACCAGACCAAACATTGTTTTTTCAATGGCAACATCGAATTCTGACTATATATTTTAAATCTTCGGCTCAAACTATGCCTAGAAATGAAATTTCAACTCATTTGGATGATAAGTTTTTGAATTATAAACATTCGAAATTTAGAGCTTCTAATGTTAAATTACATTTCAATAATTTTATTAATATCTCCTGAAATTATAATCCTAATGTGATAAATTTTTTGTTTAGTTATAATACTAAAAAACCCAAACATAAATACATTGAATTTGTAATTTTAAAAATTTTTATAATATGAATTATGAAATTAATATTCGAAAAAATATGAACTGCAACCTACAATTTTTTGATAGATTTATATATATTACGTCTTGCTTTATAGAGATTCTAAATTTCAATTTTTTTTCCAAGTAGTTTTCGAATTATGAACAAAAAAGTCAAAATGACGGTTTAAGGGGGCCATCTATGATGTCCAGAAAAGCATATTTGAAAATAATATTTTCTAACTCCTTTTAACATTTGGAATAGCAATAGTCGAAACATATAAAGCGAGAGAAATGGTCATATTGGCAAGAAATAATTCATTAATAGAAGTGACATAGTCATATTGTAGCATTTCAACATTCGAGTACCGAACTTCAATTTGGATACAGCCCCTAAAATAGGCTCATTTTAAAATAATTAATTTATCGGAAACTAATCATACAAATTTTACAAAAATTCGGATTTAGGCTAATTGAAGGGTGTAGAATCAATTTATTGTGTCAAACTTGGGTATTGCTATTGAAAAAAAAACAAAAAAAAAAAACAAAAAAAAAAAAACAACAAAAAAAAAAAAAACAAAGTTTGGGTTCGTGTTGATATGTAGATCCCCAAGCAAATTTTATATACACCATTTAAAAGTAGACTTTATTTCCAGTCGTTTGGTACCAGTAACTTTCTTCTACAATAATTTGTTGCAGAGTTAGTAGGGGATGTTTATTTTTTTTCCATTACTTTACAGCAGCATAACGTAAAACTATTGATTTTTATAAATATAATGATCTAATGATCGAGATTAACTCGTTTTTACTCCTATTAATTGATACCCAACCAGTGGCCGAGAGGTACTCCTCTCGAAGCTGGTAGACGGGAGGTTCGAACCCAATTGTGCCCGTCAGCCTAATTGTTCGGAGTTTTCGTGGTTTTCTTCGAACCGTGGATTTCGAAGCGTAAATACGGGTTAGGTTCCCTTAGAAAACCCCCACGGAGGGCACTCCCCCCACTTAGGGCCTATATTCCTCGTGTTGATTTTTGGCCATCATAAACACAACCAACCAATCAACCTATTAATTGATTGAAGCAGAAATTTAGAATGGAAATAAAAGTTGGTATAGTGTTGAATTAATATTATTGAAGTATTAAAATTTGTAACTACTTTTTGCAATATTAAGATGTATGAGATAGAAGAAAGTTTTGGGATTGGCACATTCAACTAGTTTGTAAAAGTGCTTTTAAATGTTTTATCTTCTTTTCATTAACCAAACAACAACGCTTTCGAAAACCCATGTAATATAACTGATAATGAAGTATATATGTCTGGAGAATTATTGAAGAAATTTTAGTATGTATTTTTACTTTCTTCTATCTTCAATAGAAGAAAGTATTGTAATCGAAATTTTTTTCTACTTCCTGTTTTCGGCATTTTTACACGTTATAGGGGTCAGAGGTACCAAAAAACATGTTTATAGAAAATGTTTGTCACTCCGTGTGACCGTGTGTTCGTATGTCAATGTGTCCGTATGTCTGTCGCCATTGTACCATCAAAAAGTGTATGAAATTATGTATAGAATTGAACCAATTTTTTGGCTATGGGAAGCAGGTGCTCTCTGAAACTGGAAAAAATCCGCCGGAAGGGGGGGGGGGGGGGCTGTAATTACGATTTTTATGCCATTTTGAATATTGAACCATCGAAAAGTGCATGAAGTTATGCATGGAATTGAACCAAATTTTTTGTGTATGTTTGTGGACATGGCAAGAAGGTCCTCCCTGAATTTGGAAATATTCCGCCGAAAAAGGGCACTATAATAAAAAATTTTGTGTAATTTTCTTGATTTTTCGTAGTTCTATTGTACACCGGCGGCGGCTGGTGAATCGACGGGAACTTCCCATCCTTATAAGCCGATTATTCGCAAACAGCTGATATACAACAGAATAACGGAAAACTATTGATTTTAATAAATATCATGATCGAGATTAACTCATTTTTACTCCAAATTATTGACTGAAGCAGAAATTTAAGATGAAAGTCAAAGTTGATATAGTATTGAACTAATAAAAATGAAATATTGACATTTGTAACAACATTTTAAAATATTAAAATATATGAGATAGAAGAAAGTTTTGGGGTTTGCACATCCAACTAGTTTAAAATAGTTTCGGCAGTACCTAAACTATAAATTTATTATTCGGTAAGAAACAAAAATAAAAATAAATTATAATATGTCAGTTTTAAAATCCAGGATCTATTTGAATCAATGTTACTAAAGAGGAATTGATTTTATAGGAAAACGAAACGATCAAAATATAGTTAATTATAATGCAAAAAATATAGAAATGAGTCAGGGGCGGATCCAGAGAATCGTTTTTTTTGGGGGGGGGGCGATACCGAGTAACATATAATCAACATAGTCATAATTAGGAATGCATCGAATATTCGGCATTCGGTCATGTTACCGAATATTCGGCATTCGGTCATGTTACCGAATATTCGGTTTGGCTGAATATCAAACTAATCGGTATGCCGAATATTCGGCTTGGACGAATATCAAACTATTCGGCCTGCCGAATATTCGGTTTGGCCGAATATCGAAATATTCGGCCATATTATTTAAATATAAAAAACTTTTTAAACATATATTTTAAAAAACCGTATTCAACTTCTAAGTTTAAGAGTCAACTTATAAAGATATTCAGAATAATTAGAAACAGAATCATATTTAAATAAAAGAGAATGTTTTTACATTATTTATTTGCTGTTTGTTAAGTATTATTTAAGAAAATTAACCAATCACGAGGATTTTCACAGGAATTATATACTAATGCAAGTCCCTGAACATTGTCCAGTAAGTAATCTGTTTCTTGCTAAGATTTTCAGAACAACGTTTACTATCTCTGAAAATGATTGCCCATTCCAGACATCGATGTAGGATGCATTTAAAAACTTCCTTGCTTAACCAAAGGGTGTAGAACAGTTATTCTTGCTAAGCTGCCACCGTATAAAATTTGAATAGATTGTATTATTTATTTACTTTTATTTTAGTCTCTTCCTGACAAACAAATAATATATGATCCTGTACAATTTTTCTTCCATTTTTTTCACAATTTCTCTTTGATTTTTGAATGATTGTTTTAGAATTTAAGAAAATTTTATTCATTTGTTTTAATTCACAGAAGCAGCCATGAAATTTAAAATTTTATTAATTTAAAAAGTTTTATAACTATCCTCTTCTTAAATAACTCAAAGCAGATATTTTCAGCATAAAGTTTACTTGAAAAAAGCTCTTGTTTATCAAATTGAAAGTTTCTGTTTCAAATATTGTGTAAAATTGTTTTAAAATTTAACATTTTAATGCCTTTAAACTTTGAAATATAAAAGCATTCGACAAGCCGAATATTCGGTATTCGGCAGAATAGTTACTATTGGGCCTATCAGTTACTATTCGGCTATCCGAATATTCTGTATTCAGTTCGCCTGTAGGCCGAATATTCGGTATTCGACCAAAATCACTATTCGGTGCATCCCTAGTCATAATTTTTGATAGACAAATCATTCCTTGCAGTTAATTATTAAATGAATATGAAATAACTAATGCGGTTTGAAAATTATTATAGACTCTCGATCATCTGATGTCCGATTAAACGAAACACTCAGTTAACCAACACTCTTATTATATTAATAACCCCTGCGATGATTGTGTTTTTTAACTTTTGATAGCTCATTTTTATGTATATTTTAGCGCTGAACCTGAAAATGACCTTTATTTGTAACCATCAATTCAGGATTTTCTCAAATTGTACATTTCAAAGATTAAAAGTAAAAAAAATTGCGCAAATCTGATACTATAAAATACATGTGATGATTGTGTTTTTTAACTTTTGATAGCTGATTTTTATGTATCTTTTAGCGCTGAATCCGAAAATGACATTCATTTTTGACCACCACGTCAAGATTTTGGCAAATCGTAAATTTCAAAGTTAAAAAGTAAACAAATAGCGAAAATTTCTCAAAGATTAAGGCTGTTCTCAAATCCAAAAAGGCAACTATATGACATTAAGTTTTAATTCATTTTTGCTCGGAAATGCACGAAACTAGCCGGCGTTGATGTTCAGAAACCATGTAATCGAACTGTTCCTTCCGTTTTTTGCAATTGCAATAGATCTTTCATAAAATAGCGTCAAAGTGGGTTTTTTGAGACGAAATTTCCGCGCGAAAGAAGAATAACCAGTTAAGGAAGGTTGAAAAACATCTTTATTACGTTTTCAAAATCGCTTATAACTCAATAAGTAATTTATCAAAAAATGGAAAACACAGTTCGATTCCAAATCGCTTCCATAGTCAGGCCATCCTATTTTATACCTTTCCGTTAAAAAATGAATTTGTAAATGTGTCAAAACGTTTTGCGCTTGTTGAACAGAGCAGTTGAGAGCCTTAACGAAAGAAGGTAAATGTTTTAAACACATCTGCGACAAATTTCCTAGCCTTATTATGATATCAAATCATATATATTAATCTTTTCCCCTCATCATAATTTTATTCACCTGTCCTATCTTATAATAACTTAAAGAAAACCCCCCCCCCCTTTTCATTTATGTAATATGTTCTCTTATTTAATATAAGCGTAATTACATTTCAAGACACGATAAAGTATCCCTTTTCATACATATACATTCCCTATTCTTATTTTCGTAATATATATAGGACCTCTTCCTAAATAAACCGTTAGAAGCTATATGCCATGATTTTAGTTTCGATCGTGAACCAGATCTTTTCATGACCATATTTGGTATTCAATGAAAGCCGCTATAAGTTCTTAGTTCTGCTCGCTAATCAAAAATTTATAAACCTCTCCTTATTTGGTTTTTAAGCCGCGATCACAAAATTCCGATATCCCTTCATGAGCCCCTGCTATTGTCTTGACTTAAAATACGTCTACATACAGCTTGAATACAAAAGTGCGCGTTAATTATGCCAAAATAGCACAGTTCATATAAAACAAACTTTTCAGAGAAATACGCCAAATTTCCTGTATTGCAACCATTGTGGCGAATATATTGGCGATAATTAACTTTGCTCATATGCATATGTTATTCAGCAGACTCTCGCTAGCTTCCTTCCTGTAATAGTGCTCTCTGAGGGGCCTCCCATCTCCAACGAACTTTCAATAATTTTTTCGTATCTTTAATGAACCTGAATATTATTATTCACGGCCACTAATTCTGTTTATCCTTTGCTGCTGCAAACAAAATGTCTAAAGAATCGTAACAATGCTTATTCAACCAATCCCAATGTAAAAACTATATTACACAAATCAACTGCCAAAATAAAAGAGGATACCGAGATGAACACCATAGAGAAGATAAAGGAAAAGCGCGAAGCAGAGCGTGAGCGGTTTAAAGACACTTCCACACATGGAATAAAATTGTAAGGATTTTAAATGCAGAATGTTTTGCATGTTTAACTGTAAAAATGCATAGTATAAGCAAAAAGATGAATAAATTATTATGAAAAAAAGTTACCTCTATTTTATAGTAGCAGATTTTCGCAATATTTCGACTTTTTAAAAATTTGCCATTTGTGAAAAATCCTGACGTGATGGTATAGTAAAAAAGAAGGTCATTTTTTGATTCAGCACTAAAAAATACATAAGAACCAATTATCGAAAGCTAAAAAACATAACCATCACATCTATTTTTTTAATATCAGATTTCTGAAAGAGGATCCCCTTCAGAAATCTGAAGGAGCCTTAACATCCTTGAAAGTCAAATTTTGTCTTCTAAGTGTGTGTATATTTCTTCATAATCTACTCATTATTAGTTCATAAAAGTTTACACTTGTCACTGAGGCTCAGGCATGGGTGCAAGTTTGAAATTTCGCCAAGACTGAAAATATTTTGAACCCCCCCCCCCCCCCCCTCCACACACACTGAATGAGCACATATTCACGCGCCGACACACCACTTAGACAAAACCCTAACACGTTAAATATTATATGCAGTAACATTCAATTATGTTGAAACCGAATTAAAAAAAGTTCATATACATGTAAAACATCCATATTCATGTAAACAGTATTTGAAAAGTTTATTCATACTACAGTCCTATCCTATTCACGTCCACGGCCCATTGACGAAATTCGCGTATTTTGCACGATTTTTCGACGAAATTCGCATATTTTCCACGTTTTTAGACGAAATTAACGTATTTTCCACAATCTTTTGACGAAATTCGCGTATTTTCCACGATCTTTTGACGAAATTCGCATTTTTCCCACCATCTCTTCACGAAATTCGCATTTTCCCCCGCCATTTTTTGACGAAATTTGCGTTTTTCCGCGATATTTTGACGGAAATCGCATTTTATCCCGCAATCTTTTTGCGAAAATCGCGTCTTTTTCGTGATCCTTAGACAAAAATAGCGTTTTTTCTGCGATCCTTTGACAGAAATTGCGTCTTTTCCGCGACATTGTATCAGAAATTGCGTTTTTTTCCGCAATCCTTTGACGAAAATCATGTTTTCTTTTGCAATCCTTTAACGAAAATCACGTCCTTTCCGCGATCTTTTGATGAAAATCGCGTCTTTTTCGCAATCCTTTGACAGAGCCCGCGTCCTTTTCGCGAACCTTTGAGAGAAATCACGTTTTTTCCGCAATCCTTTGAGGGAAATCGCGTTTTTTCCGCGATCCTTTGACGAAAATCCGTTTTTTTCCCCTCAAACTTTTGCCGTCAATCGCGTCTTTTTCGCAATCCTTTGACAGAAATTGCCTTTTTCCTGTGATTCTTTGAAGGAAGTGGAGTTATTTTAAGCCCTTTACGTAAACATTTTTCGCAAATCCTGTTAACCTAAAAACGGATTTTTTTTTTTTTCGTCCTCGGAGATTTTTCCGTCCCGCTTCCGTCCTCGGGAATTTTCAAAAGACGGAATTCCGTCTATGGACGGAAAACTTGCACCCATGGTCTCAGGTCTGTTTCCACAGCTCCTCTGCAAGAGGCAGAAGGAAAGCGAAAAATGATAAACCAAACAATCAACTGGGAGAGACAGTAAGGCGGTATTTCAGTTCAAAACACCTAGAAGGCCTTTCATTATGTAAAGACATAAGGGAAGAACCAATTTACTAAGTTGGCTTTTAAGAAATCAACACACCATATGCATTTTAGCTTTTAACTGACCAGGATTAGGACATAATCCTTTTTTGTTCTTTCATCAAATACCCCTTGAAATTTACTAATGTAGGTGGCAATAACAGTACATTTTTTACACATTAGTGGCTTTCTTCAGAAACCTTAAGATGCTTGAGTTTTTCAAGGAACCTTTTTTTTGTTGTTTCATTGGAAATTGCGACGATCCCCATTGTTTTATCAAGTAATAGAGCACTTCTCAAAAATATCATTATACATAAATTAGAATTGCAGCATCTTTGAAAGAATGAAAAAGTTTCAACACTTTAAAGGGATACAAATAACGGTGTAATTTTCTGTTGTAGAGATTCAACAAAAGGTACACGAAGTGGCCCCGTCCCCCCACCTCAACACACAGTGTCAAAAATTATGGCGCCATATGCCTTTTGACAGGACATAATCCTTTTTTGTTCATTAATTGCCGAAACGTCAGTGAGGTTTACCATTGACACCCGAAAAGTGTTCGGTTTTCGTTTGCTTGTATTTCTGTTCCACGAAAACTGCCATTAAAAGTGTTGGATTTATATCTTAGAGGAGAAACACACCGATCCCCCCCCCCCCTCCCGCGCCTGGAGAAATCTCCTCCTGTCGCTAATTATGCGTTTTTCCCGCAGCCCTTTGACGAAATTTGCGTTTTTTCAGCGATTCTTTGGCGAAATTCGCTTTTTTTTCGCGATCCCTTGACGAAATTGGCATTTTTCCGCGATTCTTTCGCAAAATTAGCGTTTTTTCGTGATTCTTTGGCGAAATTCACGTTTTTTTCAGCGATCCTTTGACAAAGTTTGCGTTTTTTTTCGTGCTTTTTTGACGAAATTCGCGTTTTTCCGCTATTCTTTCAGGAAATTCGCGTTTTTTTGTGATCCTTTGAATAAATTGGCTATTTTTCTGCGAACGATTGACGAAATTAATTTTTTCGCCGACCATTTGTTGAACCTTTTCATAAGCGGCGATTTATATATATATATTTTTTGGGGTGGGGGGGGGGTGGGGGTGGATCCGCGCCTGAAATGAGTAGTTTTCGAGAGAAATGTAGTCGATTTAAACTGATTTACACAAGATTTCTAAACTGCTGTTGCCTTTTAAATATTTGAGAAATTCTTTCGGTACATGATCGAAATAAATAAGTGTTTATGAACGTGGAACTGGAATTAAGATTTTTCTTCACCGCTTTTATTTGTGAAAAAAAGGAAATAAGTAACTCACATAAAAAATAAAATATTTCCAATACTCACAAATTTAATTTGTACTGAAAATAAGAACAAAATTTTAGTCTAGATTCGTTAAAAATTGACTAGAATTAATTAAAAATCCATTGACATCAAATGAGTTTTGAATTACTTTTCACCATGTATTTATTAAATCCTGGTTTTCATGACATTTAACATATTAAACAAACAAATAAAGCTGATTTTTAACCCGGGAGAACTCGCTAATGAGAATTTCTCTCACGGTGCCCAATTGCTTTTCTTTTACTTTACATTCGCTTAATATCATTTTTTCTACTTGACTTTGTACTTTTACTCACAAATAGGTAAAATAACTGAAATAGGTTATGTATGATGTCAGGAGTTTTTTTACTATGATTTTTTATTTTAGTTCGAATTTCAAACAATAGATGGCGCTGACAGCGAGTGATGCTCAGTCGAGGCCTAAACTGATGTCACTCAGCATTGATGCGAAGGAAGGAGATTAAGGCTATGGAGTGGATCTCATTCGCCTGCACAATCTTGCTGTTAGGGCCCGATTCTGAACTCATTCGATATGACTCAATGGAGTGCGTTGTTGCCATGGAAACAACAAATTCTTCGATAGTGGAATACAGCTTTAAGAACTGGGCATGAATTTAAGAAGTAGTATTCGAGTTTGCAGGCGATTTTACAATGATGAAGTTTTATTTTGCAGGATTAAATTATTTTTTATGGTCTGATTTAAAGAATATTTTATGCATCGTATTTTAAAATTAGGAGAAGAGATTTAGTATTTTTTGTTGTTGTTAAAAATTTCACAACTTTTATTACATTCTAATAAATTTTAGATCTTTTAAGGAAGTTCGTCAGTAGGTTTTTATGAATTTTGGATAATAATCGTGAAAATGGTTAATAGTATATTGTTGTTCAAAAAAACTACTTAAAAAACAAATTAAACAAAAACATCTGCGAGTTCGACTCTCGCTGGCTCCATTGCACACTCTTTGTGGAGCTCCCGGATGTAATTTCTCTGTGTTGTAAATTTCATTGTGCTATCTCTTCCCTGTATATTGACGATGACTTATAAGCGGACCTAGATGTCAAGCACACAAGTCAGATGTATGTGAAAATAAATAAATAAATAAATAAATGCAAAAACATAATTTGAAGAACAAATTAAAAAAACAAAATTTATTTCCTACATTGTTTAAGCCAGAGAAGTGACAGATATTAAGATATTTCATTCAATTAGTTTTACATTTAATGTTAAATTTTTGTAACAAATTAGTTAAGGCAATTAAAGATTAAAAAATAAAAATAAAATTCATGCAATATGATACTTAAAACACCCTAAAAAATTAGATTCCGTTCAAATGAAATCGAAATAAATCTTAGACTTCTTCCATTTTTAACTGAAAATATTTGTACTGCAGATTTTGCATTATGTTTATGACAATTGTGCATAAAATGATAAGATGCATGCAAAATACAAAACTTAAAAAAAAAAAAAAGTCTAAGATTTATTTCGATTTCATTTGAACGGAATCTAATTTTTTTAGGGTGTTTTAAGTATCATATTGTATGAATTTTTTTTTATTTTTTAATCTTCAATTAGTTTAACTAATTTGTTACAAAAATTTAACCTTAAATGTAGAACAAATTGAATGAAATATCTTAATATCTGTCCCTTCTCGGGCTTATACAATGTAGGAAATAAATTTTGTTTTTTTAATTTGTTTTTCAAATTATGTTTTTGTTTAATATGTCAAGTTTTTTAATAACTACTGCACTCAGACGAACGCATTTCAAAATTAATGGAGAGTATCATCATCAGGCATTGATGTATGCGGTATTGCATCACAATGTGGGATGCAGTTTACCAATGTGAAATTCAAAATTCATCACTATTGTAGTAATGCAGGTTGCGGTAGTTTGGACAAAAACTTCCAATCTGAACGTAAAAAATCTATAATCAAAACATAAAAAATTAACTTAATTTAAATTTAGATACCCTTTTTCCCACTCAGGAACGCTATGAATGTAAATGTAAATTGTGTTGAATCCGTACTGCTAATATTTAACAATATTATAGCTGTGATACAGTAAAAAATAAAAAATAAAATAAAAGTTTTACTTAAATTTTTAAACCCTATTCTCTCACAAGGGGTGATGTAAACACATCTGAAATTTATTACCTAAGTTTAACTTGGGGTATAAATAGTTTTCATCTCGGAAAAAAAATACATTTTAAAATTTAAGTTATGTAATTCCCCACTAAGTTCGCTACCTTGCGTAAAAATAGCTATCCATTAGAAACTTTTTACTAAAATATAAACTTGACCAAAGTAAAAACTTATTCTGAAAATATCCCTTTTATTTCCACTATGACGCCATATTCACCTTTTTAATTTTTGAAAAAAAAAAAAAAACTAGCTCAATTTAATATTTCACGTGAAAATCTTTCAACTAAAAATAAATAAATTATTATTACGGCTTTTGAAATTTTTGCAACAATGAAGTAAAAATGTTACATTTTCTATGAAAAATGTCCGTTGATTTTCAATGAAAAAAAGCGAAAATTGAAATTATTAAGAAAAATATTTGAATAATACATAAGTAAATTGGCCCATGTTTCTCTCTGTGTTATAATTCTTCCATGCACAAAGGCATTTTACCATTCGTTTTGACCCTGACGTCAGGCAAATATTTTTACACTGTAAATTTAAAATATTATTAAAATTAACAAAGAATAAAAAATGAGTGGCATCAGGGACGAAAAGGTGGGAAGAAAAAATCAAAAAGTTATGATCTCCATAGGCTCTTCTATGTTAAATTAACATTGATAAGTGACACTGGAAATAAATAAGTATTGTGCTGCCGCGCAATGCTTAAATATTAGAAGTTACATTGTTTAACCCTTTTGAATAGAGGTATTATATCGTTGCATTAAAATAAAAAAAAATAAAATGAATGCTAGTTGATTAAAATTTCTTTTGACAGTTTGATATTAAAATAATGTACTATATGCTTGCTGCTTCATCTTGATGTTTGATAAAATAAAACTAGTAAATATTTTTTATCTATATCTACTATTTAAATTGTAAAAATGTGTTGAGAGAATTCTTGAAGTTTGAATTTTTACGCTTTGGCAACTCTTTCTACACGCAAATGCTAATATGCATATATTTTTAAATAATAAAGATATCAATGATATTTAATGTGATAAACTAAGTTCAAATTAAACTTGCCTAGAGTCTAAAACTTAGTAGTACTTAAATTATTGAAGGCCACAAAAAATTTTTTATTGAAATTTTTATCTTGATATAAATTAAGACCGTATTTCTAATAGCACTTTTTGTTGAATGCAATTGTAATTAAAAACTTTTTAGTTTATATATATTTTTAAAAAATTCATGAATCGTAATAATCAGGGCTTGGCAAATGCGGTCGTCACTTATAATCAATATTTTTTACTCGACGACCAAGATTTTTAATCTGGCGTTTTTTGTAGCGTTAACGAAAGAACAAAGTGTAAACGGCATTTTCCATATCATGCACAGAAAACGACATTCTTTGCTGCTCTAACCAGCGATTAGCTAGCATGTCATGTCATGTGATTAGAATGTGGGGAGAGGGTGGGTCGTTCTTACGGGTTGTTTACCAACGTTTTTTGCAAGAGTGTTCAGTTTACAGTTTTTCAGAGAAATTTGGTAGTAGAGCCCAGGGGGGGGGGGGGGGGGTTGAGAGAGAATTTTAAATAGAATAATAACTTTATTTAATGAAGAATATTCTATAATTATACGTGTTTAGTGTTTGAATTATCATCCATAGTAAATGGAAAAATATTCCACTGAAAATCAGAAGGACATTTTTTTGGAGGGGGCAGGAGGGGGGGGAGGTATTTATCCTTAGCGATTTCATTGTTTTATCAAATCAATCCTTAGATTGTTGTATTAATCAATCCTTAGATTGTTGTATTAATCAATCCTTAGATTGTTGTATTAAATCAATTCTTTGATTGTTGTATCAACCCGTAAGAACGACGCAGCCTCTCCCCACATTCTAACCACATGACATGATATGCTAGCTGGCTATAGCTGCAGAGAATGTCGTTTTCTGTGCATGATATGGAAAATGCCGTTTACATCTTGTTCTTTCGTTAACACTACAAAAACCGCCAGATTAAAAATCTTGGTCGTCGAGTAAAAAATATTGGTTGCAAGTGGCGATCGCATTTGCCAAGCCCTGATTATTACGATTCATGAATTTTTAAAAAATATATATAAACGAAAGAGCTTAAAAAATTACAACTGCATTCCAAAAAATGTGCTATTAGAAATACGGTCGTAATTTATATCAAGATAAAAATTTCAATAAAAATTTGTTTGTGGCCTTCAATAATTAAGAACTACTACGTTTTAGACACTTGTAAAATTTTATTTGAACTTAGTTTATCACATTAGATATCATTGATATCTTTATTATTAAAAATATATGCATATTAGCGTTTGTGCGTAGAAAAAGTTGCCAAAGCATAAAAATCCAAACTCCAAGAATTCTTTTAACGCATTTTTACAATTTAAATAGTAGATGTAGATAAAAAATATTTATTAATTTTATTTTATCAAACATCAAGATGAAGCTGCATGTAGTACAATATTTTATTATCAAACTGTCAAACAAAGTTTTAATTAACTAGCATTTATTTATTTTTTTTTTTTATTTTAATGTAACGATCTAATACTCCTATTCAAAAAGGTTACACATGGTAACTTCTAATATTTGTTTTTAAGTAGTTATTTTGAACAACAATATACTATTAGCCATTTTCACTGTTATTATCCAAAATTCATAAGAACTATTGACGAACTTCCTTAAGGGGTTTCAGGACTCTTAAAGCTTCAAATTTTCGAAATTTCAATTATTTTAGATGTTAAACTACTATTTTTTCTAAACATTTTGATGTAATTATTTCCTTGAAATTCCGATTAGAACGGAGATTATGGGTTTTAGAATTATACCCGCGGAATAGCTGAAGCGGCATTTCCGAAGTTTTGAAGTCATTTTTCTCCAAATGACGTTTTTGGGCATAACGCGCAGGATAACTCAAAAACTTATGAATGTTTTTTCATGAAAATTAAAAAAAAAAAGTTTCATGTTATTCTGTATAAACTGAACCTAAAATTTCTTTTTTATTGTTCAAACAAATATTTTTTTAGGTGAAATTTTCAAAATTTGGTATTAGCTAAATACAACTTTGTATTAAAAATATAAAAATGCTTAAAAAAAAAATTTATTTAGGTTCAGGATAATTATTGTAATCTAAAGTAAATTAGGCACAAAAAAGTAATTTTAGTGACAAAATTTATTTTGTAATCCTGCGCGTAAGCTGTCATAGAAATTTTCTGCTCGACAAATATCTGACAGTTTGGAGCCCCCTATAAATACTAATTCTGCAACTTTAATTTTTTTAAAATACATGAAAGGAAAGGACATATTTATATCTTTCATCCGAATTAAAATTGTGTTTTTAAATCATATGTATTTTAAAATATTAAATACTGAAAATGATCTTTTTTTTTCATTTATTCCAATTTTAAGAGTCTTGAGACCCCTTAAAAGATCTAAATTTTATTAGAATGTAACAAAAGTTATGAAATTTTTAACAACAACAAAAAATACTAAATCTCTTCACCTAGTTTTAATATACGATGCATAAAATATCCTTTAAATCAGACTTAAACTGGGTAATTTAATTTAATCCGGGAAAATAAAACTTCATCAATGTAAAATCGCCTGCAAACTCGAATACTACTTAAATTCATGCCCAGTTCTTAACGCTGTATTCCACTATCGAAGAATTTGTTGTTTCCATGGCAACAACGCACTCCATTGAAGTCATATCGAATGAGTTCAGAATCGGGCCCTAAGAGAAAGATTATACTGGCGAATAAGATCCACTCCATAGCCTTAATCTCCTTCCTTCGCATCAATGTTGATTGACGTCAGTTTCGGCCTCGGCTGAGCGTCAATCGCTGTCAGCACCATCTATTGTTTGAGATTTGAACTAAAATCAAGAATCACAATAAAAAAACTCCTGACATCATACATAACCCTCCTGCAAGAATTTTTTAAGTATCTGTCACCGTTTGCAAGTTATTGAATTTTAAAATCCATCAGTCATTTTTGGGACACCCATATATATGTATTTGGTATACTATATACTTTAAATATATATACATATATTTAAAGACATTTCTGCCAAGGTGGCAAATACATTACTCTATTTATGTAGCTAATAGACAGAAAAAGGGGAAACATGGTGATTATCAGATTTTTTTAAAGTCATTTTCTCATTAAAGTTGAAATGTGAACCTGTATTTTAGTTGAGTAGATTTTGAAAAGAATATTGTTATTAAATTTATTTGAAAAAGAAATTATTTCCACATATTCAGTCTTCAAGAATCACATTATTGCAGCGAAAAATCCTGTGACCACTGGTACATTGACATAAATTTCATTGACATAAAAAAAACCATTGTAGCTAATTCCAGTTTTACATTCAACCAAGGAGATTAAGCAAAAATATATTTGAACTTTGCATTTAAATAGAGACTTATTTCCCCCTATTTACCAGTTTTTAATTTAAAAAAGAGACACAGTTTTCGATAATTTTTATTCCTTACAGAAGACGATTAAGGATTTTTAGAAATGCGCTTAAAAGGAAATGGTTTAATCGAGAAGAATACAGTTTTTTTCTTTTCTTTTAATTGGTATAATTGAAATAATTTTGAATAAGTTCGTCCAAATAACATCATTTTTGTAAATATTACTGCTAAAGCAAATTCTGTTTTTTACGAAAAAATTAAAGTGAAAAATATAAAACAAAAAATAAGAATAAAATCAAAATCAAAATTGATTAGACCCCACCAATATAGATTCACTTGGAAATAGACAGGAACGAAATGAATTTTAAATTGTTTTTCTTCCAATCCGCATGTCTAAGGTTGCATGAAAAATTTCTTAAAATAAATAACAAATAACGCAAAAATAAAAATAAAAAATAAAAATCAAATAAAAATCAAAATTGATTAGACCCCACCAATATAGATTCACTTGAAAATAGATAGGAACCAAATGAATTTTGAATTGTTTTTCTTCCAATCCACATGTCTAGGGTGTCATGAAAAAAATCTTAAAATAAATAACAAATAACGCAAAAATAAAAATAAAAAATCAAAATCAAATCAAAATCAAAATCGATCAGACCCCACCAATATAGATTCACTTGAAAATAGACAGGAACGAAATGAATTTTAAATTGTTTTTCTTCCAATCCACATGTCTAGGGTTTCATGAAAAAATTCTTAAAATAAATAACAAATAACGTAAAAATAAAAATAAGAAATAAAAATAAAATCAAAATCAAAATCGATTAGACCCCACCGATATAGATTCACTTGAAAATAGACAGAAACGAAAGGTATTTTGAATTGTCTTTCTTCCAATCCACATGTCTAGGGTTTCATGAAAAAATTCTAAAAGTAAAAAAAAAATATTGATAACCCATAATATGATGGTTTCATTGCAATCTAAGTAATTTTACTGTTCATTATAGCAAATGTCAAACAGATTGGCAAAAAAAAAAATAATTCTAGAGAATATCAAACACTCAAGCTGAATATTCTATAAAGAGTTTTTAAAAACACCACTGTAATTCGGATTTATAAACCATTCAAAATAATTAAATACTTCTACTAATAAAAATTCAATTTTTATCAAAAAATCACATTCGAATAGAACCTAATAACAATAGACCACTAAAAATAGACAGGTGTCAATTTAATTGTATATCGTTTAACGTATATATACTAATCTATCTGTCTCGGTTCGTAACAAAAAAATCATAAAAATTAAATAAATAAATAAAATTTTGACAAAGTAACGATGTATAGATTAAGTGAAAAGAAATTACTTATTTTCATTATAGTAAATGTTTAAATTACTGATTGAGAAATAATTGGGAGCAAATATTTAAAACTAACTTTGACACACATATAACAAAAAATCAAGCAAACTAATTTACAAGAATCTAAACTCGGCAAATTCTTTAAATGATATCTGTTAAAAAAAAAAAAAAGAAAAAAAAAAAAAAGAAAGAAAGAGAAACTGCAAGATGGGTTTAGATGTCTAATTTATTTCTTTTGATTTTAAGTCGTTTTGAACAAAATGGTGCCTAAATAGCTCGCAATTTTCTTATAAAAAGGTAGGCTCATGAGATAATTTAAGAATATAGCAGTAGAGTTACATTATTCCAATGAACTTCATTACACCTTAAACATTTAAGTACCTTTATCTGGTTAATCTATCTTCTTTCCTTCTTCATGAGAACTAAAGATATAATAATTTTAATAACGTAAAATAAATCAAGCCCATTTTATTAATCGGATTTAATTTAAATAAGGACTTTAAGTAATTTAAATAAGTAAATTTAATTAATTTAAATAAGTAAAAAAAAAAAAAAAACCCTGCCGGCTCGGCCTACAGCCGCAGGTAGATTTCGAAGTTCAGTACTAATTTCACTAACAAAAACTAAATCAAGATTAGAAATAAATCCAGTTTAACAATTTTATCTGGCCAAAAAGTTTTTAATTTCATTTTTCTGTAAGAGCTGGTTTTATCAGAATCTGTTAAGGCAGTATTCAAACAATATTTTTCCACGCTCAACAACTCGAAATTTTCGACACATTTTCAGACTCATTTTTAAAAGAAAAAACAGGAAACTTGTTCATGTTTTTTTCGAAGAGATTTATAAGAGACTTGTGTTGATATTTTTCGTTTTCTTAATCAGAACTTAATTTATAAACAATTATTTCCTCAGTACGGCCATATTTTTCGTTTCCAGCTCTATCACTTCAGAAAATTCGGTTCAAAATTACCCCTTTGACAGCATTTTTTGAAATATATTCCGCCTTAATAAAAAATTGACCTATACGGCGCACTACATAGTTTTTGAATAGCAGAACCTGCCAATTGGATGCGTCTGAGATCACAAATAAATTTAAAAATGATTCGGAAAATAAGCAGTTTGGATTTGAGTACACTTTTAATACGATAATTTTTTCTTCAACCTCTATGCATTATTAATTTGTTTTTGCTGTAAGAGTTGGTCCTATCAAAAACTTGTCAATATAAAAGTTGTAGAAATTATTAAGAAGATTTATAATAAATTCATACGGATTTGATATTGTGAGAATTAACGAAGTTATGTTTTTATTTTCTTCACCCATCCCCCCCTCTTTTTGTTTTCCTTTTTATTTTTTTTATTTTCTTTTGCAGTAAGAGTTGGTCCAATCAAAAATTTGTGAACATAAAAGTTTTAGATAATATTAAGAAGTTTTATAATAAGTTTAATTGGATTTGATATCTTGACTAGAATTGTTGAAGTTATGAATTTATTTCTCCCTAAAACCCTACTTTTTTCGCCCTTTGAACCCATTTTTAATTTTATCAAAAATCTGTCATACATACATTTTTACCCTTTTTCTACAAGTAATTATAACTTTAAACTGATTCGATATGTATTATAATTCAAAAGTTATGGGTTTTTTTTCTGTTTTCACAAAACCCCTCCCTATTTTCAGCTTCTTCGTCAGATTTTGACCTTTAACGAACTTGATATTTTCTACCCCTTGATTTTATGTATTAGTTTGGAAGGGATTTGTGCAAAATTATAGAAGTTTTAGTGTCTATAAAAAAGTGATATAGATAGATAGATAAAGTTTTTAACTGGGGATGGTTTTGAATTCTAGGGGTCATAATCGGTGCAAATCTGCAAAAATCTTTAGAAATTCCAACATAGGAGAGAATGTAATAGGTAGTTTTCCTTACGAAATGTACCTAACAAAACCTAATGCTGCTGATTCTAATGCAATTGAATAAATTGTGACATTTTCACTTTCTTGGCTTATACAGCAACCACTATAGGATTTAGAAACATCAAAATAGAAATTTTGTACAGAAATGTATGATAAACACTCTGAAGTAGAGAGTTTTTTAATCGAAGAATTATTTTATGTGCTATACGATTTTGAAATTGTTCAGGATAGTTCTGTTAAGGAGACATACAACACTTTAAAATCTTAAAAAATCTATTTTTTGTTTTTTAATTAATTTGACAGCTAAGGTTTTCCTGAACAATTTGCCACAAACCGCATCAAAATATTCGTAAAATTGCGCTCGTTATAGTAAAAAATTTAAATTAGCCTTGGACTGTTTCAAGTGAAACATTTATGTTTAAATTGATTTTTCTCAAAATCACTATTTTTTTCCCTTGCGCGACGGTGACTCCAAATGTATTAAAAGTAATGATTCGAAACTTTATATTTACCTTCACTAGATCATTTTCTTCAAATTGAACTAAAATCTAAGAAATTTAACAAAAATTATTGAATGTATGGATAAAAAACTTTAGAAATTTTTTGTTTATTCATTAGATTTTAGTCTATTTTATTTTTTGTAATATTCTTAAATTTATATTAAAAATTTCGAAGTTCTAGAGGCTATAGATATTTTTAAATGTCCTACATTTAAAAATTAAACAGTTATGTATAATAACCATGAACAATTATGTAAAAATCTTAACTTTAACTTCAGAGTTGAATGTTACTTTTTTTCTATTGCTTTTGTTAGACTTAATGCTGATAATCTGTAAAGATTTAAATATTTGGAAATTTTTAATGGAGTTTTTAGATTAAAAATGTCAGACCAGATATTCAGGATTTGATTCAGTATGACCGGAATATTACCAGAATTTGTTTCCTTATCAAGAGTCATATTTATTAGAAAATATTCTTTAGAAAAAAAATAAAGAAAAATAGAAAGACATAACTATTTTTTAAAGAAATATATATAGGTTTTTCTTTGTTGTTATTTGTTAGGGGTCATAGTGCAAGAGTTGACTGCGAGGTTGAATTTGATGAGATAATTTGATGAGCAAAATTTTTAAAAGCATTTTCTGGCAATCTTTATTTACATTTTAATAATGCCATCAGATCGTTATAATTTTTAAAATAACTATTAATTTATCAAATGCACAAACAATTTGTTTTGTGTTTACTTCCATTTAATGCATACGTGGAGAAGTAATTTGTTTAATTTACTCAAAGTTAGTCACATAACAATATAATACAAAATATATTGCATAAATAGGCCATATAAGATTAGAACTGCCCATTTTCCGTGATCGCCGTTTCACTTTTGTGATTGTTTATACATTTTGGCGCGAAATCGCTATTTCTTAAACTGAGTTTTTCCAAGGCCTTATAACAGAGAAGTACCTATATATATATAAATATACATATAAACTTCAAATTTTATGGTACAAATATAAATTCTTCATTTGAATATGTTTTAATTTATATTACCAAATTATATTTTCAGCTAAAAGCGGTCAATAAGCATACACAACTGGACATTATATTTCACTTCTTTAATATAAATGTTTTAAAACGAGAAATGAAACATTTTTATTTTGTAAAAAGAACCATCTATTAAAGTGCTTATCAATGGAATAATTGAGGTTTACAAGCAGTTTAGACATTTGAAATAATTGAATACATCTTATATTATTCGAAGTTTACTTTAGTTTAAACTGATTTTGGTACAGTAGACTTTCGATACACTTGACTACATTAAAACACAGAAATTAAATTAAATATATATATCTCTATATATAAATTTAATTAAAAACAAAAATATATACAAAAATAGACGTTTCGTTGCACAGCCTCAGCAATAGCGGAATATCGAAACATGTCCTGGGCACAGGTAAAGTCAAAGTTATTCTTAAAAAAAAAAAAAAAATATTCCTTTGGGATTGTACTAGATTCGTTGAGTGTGTAAGGGTATAGTCTAGTGAACCAATTTTCCATGAATAATCTACAGTGATAAGCAATTATTTTCCAAAATCAATGAATTTTTGAAAACTAAAAAAATTTTGATTTTAAAAATGGAAAATTAAGCTCTAAATTAGTACAGCATGCATTTGAAACGGATCACACCCCATCCTTCAAAAATTCATTTCCCTTACACGTTCAACGAATCTGGTACGATTCCGAAAGAATATTTTGTTTTTTTGAAAGAATAACTTTGACTTTAACTGTGTTCAGGACACGTTTCGATATTTCCCTATTGCTGATGTGTGTACTCAGGAGGCTGTGCGTTGCACAGCGAAACGTCTACTTTTGTATGTATTTTTGTATTTAATTAAATGTTTTTATATTTTTTTATTTCATTTCTCTGTTTTAATGTAGTCAAGTCTGTCTAGTGTATCAAAATCAGTTTAAGTATTTTAATTCAGACGTTAAACATGTATCTTACTTTATCACAAATCTTACTTTGGTTTAGTTTCTAATTAGTTATAGGTTTTAGTTAAGCATTTGAATCCGAGCCAAAGTTGTTAGAAATGGCTTTTCTGGAAGTTAAAGGCAATTCATTTTTAATTTTAAAGTTCTCTGCATAATTATAAATGTGCAAAACAACTTCTTAATAGAATAGTTAGTCAACTAGTCCATTAAGGAAAAAAAAATATTGTAAATGACATTTGTATAACGGAATGGAATTATTAAAGCATGGTAAGAAATCAGAAATTTAAACTAATTTTCGTAATAAGTTAAAAAATAAGAATAAGAAACTCTTTTCAATACTGATAGTATGTTATGAAAGTTTCTTCAAGATATATCGGATATACTGTTAATACCGATTAAACCTGCCTGGTCCTTACATTATACTCATCATTCACAAATGTTTCTAAAAATATTTTTACAACCACGAAAATTAATGTATTCTGAAGCACTTTTTGAGATTTTAATTTTTTTCTAAATTGATCATAAAATTTTGTTCAATTCAAATTTTCAACATCACATAGAAAAGTTTTTACTCCAGTAATCATAACACATATTCAAAGTAAAATCTAATTTTTTTCCGCAATATAGGAGCACTCTTTAACTTACAAATGCTTGGTAGACATAAGGTGAAATAAGATGAATAGATGAATAATAGATGAATCATAAGATGAATTAGTGGTGATGGCACTGGTGCGTGTGATATTTCTTTAAAATAACAATTCTTTACTTCTGTTAATTAAATAAAAAATAATGCACAAGTACTTAAAATAAGTAATTTTGTAATGCAGTCGGACCTCTATTTAACGAACCTCTATTTTGTGAATTTCTCTAATTTGCGAACTTTTCCTTGGAACCAAGAACATTTTGCGAATTTCTTCGTTAAATAACCTCCAAACAGCGAAGTTCATTCTCTATTTAACGAACTTTTTCTTTTGATCTAATTTTTTTTCTCCCCATTTCTCAAAATATTTCTGGACATTTCAAACTTATTCTTTGTTTAAACGCATTTTATGATGTTCAATGGCCTTGAACTGGCTTTACCAGGCTCCTTCTTTGTCAGCAGTGAGAATTCGGTAAGTACCGAAGACGGAAACGATAATCCCTTAGAGTAACTTAAAAAAATGTGGATACAGATGAGAAAAAAAGAAGAAATTAACCATGATGTGCTGATTGATGATTGTATTTAACTTAATTCTGAAATTGAGACCTCGGAAACACTATCCGAATTGGATATTTTCGACAGTGTCAAAAATAAGAACAATACAGCAAGGAGTTGCGATGAAGACGAATATGATGATGATGGAAATGAACATGATGCAGGAATTAACAAAATTTCGTATGATGAAATGCTAAAATTATTTGAAAGAATCCGACGCGGATTATAGTTAGAAGAAAATACGCAGGAAGGTGGTTTTGGTGCATTGCGAAGATGCGAGACGTATTATGAGAGAAAGCACTTTTTAAAAGAAAAACCCAGGCAAAATTAACAGAATTTATCAGAAATTAAATTTAAAGAAGCATATGTTAATGTATGGTTTAAATTATTTGTTTATAATAATAATAAATACGATAATCCCATTAAAATTCGTTAATTTTAATGTTAAACTATTTACTTTAAACAGAAAATACAGTGTATTCCCGGACAATGTTTTCTTTTCCTTGCAGATTTGAAAGCTTTAAACACATAGAAAAAACGCATTGATGATAGATATTGGTCGGTAAAATAAATAAAACAAATTGATATAATTTATTTAAAAAATGTGATTAATTACTTTCAATAAAAACATGTAGAGATTATGAATTTAAAATATGTTTTACGTAGTTTAAATGATTTTAAAAGGTGAATCTCTATTTAACGAATTTTCCATATAACGAACTTTTTTCCGGGACTTAAGCGACTTCGTTAAATAGAGTTTCGACTGTAATAATGAAAATAATAACCCACATTAGAGCAGAGATTTTTTAAATAGAGACATTCAGAACTTAGAACACGTTGAACAAGTATTAACACGTTGACAGACACTTGCGTCTATAGCCGTCAAAGCAAAGTTCACTCTGTGGCATAATGATTGATTAACACCAGGATTTACATGAAAAAAATATATTAAAATAAGTAAAAGCTGGAACAATGGAACAATGTGAGCAGCGTTCTTGGATTCCCCAGTTGCGTTGCAACTTTACATCCAGGCTATAAATTTTGCGTGTTTCAATGCATTGGGAGCCTTAGAAAAAATAAAGTTTAAACGCGGCTGAAGCCACAAGTAAAAATTAAAAGTAGAGAAGAAAAAACAATTAAAATTTTTTATTATAGCAATAAGAGAGAGAAAAGAAAAAGTTCCATATGATCCTAATAAAATGTCCATGAAAGTCGAAAAAGCTACCAAAAGGAAGCCCCAGCATAAAAAAAAGACTCTTTTCAGAGACCATACACTAGTTTAACACAATAAATGCAAAGCAAAGTTCGAGAGTTTATTAAAAAAAAAATGAAAATATTTACATATTTACAAAAATAATAAGGAAAAGTTTTTAAGTTAATGCACAATAGAGAATAAAAAAACGATAATAAAAAACATCACTGAGGAGAGTTCAGACTAACAGAACTGAAAAAAAGCACAAAAAGGATAGGGGAACAAGGGGAAAAGAGGACGGCGCCCGCCCAGTCTGGTAACTTAGTGGAAATAGATGATAGAAAGAAATCGTGTTACTATAACAATAAAACAAAAAAAGCAAGACAATTTACAATCATCAAAAAACACTAGGAAATGCAGTTTAAATGAGTTTTTATTTTATTTTTTATTATTTATTATTTTTTTTTATAACAAAACAGACAAAACAAGACAAGGAAAAAAAAGCAAAAGTTTAGCAGATTAAGAAGTTATTCTTCATTTAAGCTGAGAAGGTTAGCAAGTTTGTCGAATTCGTTTATAATGACAATCACTTTTTGCATGGGGTTATCATATTTTTTGGTTTGAGTTGAAATGTTTTTGATACAGCTTAAGAATTTTGTAATTTGAAAAACTTATTTTATTTCGTTGAAGGTGTTAAGTATGTCTTTAATATCATTAGAGTAATTTGAGGGGATTTTTAGATTTTTAGTATCATTTGTATTTTTACTAGTAGGGGAGGAAGTGGTATTTGAGGATTAGCTACCATTAATTTCGGAATTTATCATGCTAGTACTAGTTGAAGGCTCATTGTTCATATTTGTTTAGTGTAGTTATAATCTTTAAAGATATCGGCAAGAATTTGAGTTTCGGTGGAGAGATTGCTGACACTATTACTTGTAGTTTTTTGTTATGTTTATTTTCAAGTCTGTAGGGGTTTTTAGGACAGCCGCGGTAATTCGCTGGAGGCCCAAGTCCACAATTAGCGCATGTAGGTTTAATTCTGCCTTTGTGCTCAGAAGCAGTGCTTAAGTGTAATTCACCACATTTTACACATTTGGCATCAAAGCCACATACCTCTGAGGCATGTCCATAACCATGACACCTATAGCATTGTTTAACTTTAAATTTGGTAGTAAAGGCTTCGATTTTGACAGAAATATAATGGATCACGTTTATTTTGTAGATGCCCTCAAAGTTTTTACGCGGCATGACATTTACCATATAGATTGGCTTTGGATGCCCAGTTTTTCTATTTTTAAGCATGGCAGCCCTAGTGACTGCAAACCCATGCTAGCTAAGGCTTTCTTCTATTAGTTTAACATCAGTATAACAGGGGAGGTCCCTAATGCATATTTTTTTCGGATTTAGCTGTCTAGGGTCAAGAGTGGTATATTTGTTCTTATTTTAATCTAACCATCTCTGCGTTACTCATAGTCATTATCGGAAGTACACTGAACAACTAAGCGTTCTCCTTTAAGGGCTATTTTGGGTTTTTCAGAATTTATATCGGTAATTTGACGGGCTAGCGTCGCCCAATTTTGGTCGATTTCAATATAGAATGGATTAGGTTTTTTTGAGTTACCAGGTTCCTGGACGGAACTAACATTAGAACTGGATTGCTCCATATCATCATTTTCACTTAAATTAACTTCATTTGCGATATTTTTGTATTTATTAATAAGAGGGATAGCAGAACTCTTCTCTGACAACGGACGCTTAATCCGTTTTTTGACAGCATTGAATAGTTCATTTTTAAGGTTAGAGTCATTAATGATTAAGTTAGGTGCTTTCTTATACTGAATAGAACAGAAAAAACTAAAAATAGCAGAGTTTAACAAGTTATCAATAGTAGGCTCCGTTAGCAAAGAAAAAGCATCAAAGCAGGTTCTTCTTACCTCCTCTTGATCGGTAGGTGAAGTAATGTAACCATCTTTAGCTTTCAAGTCCAATATATATCTATCCACAAAGGCGTAGAAGACAGTCAGTATTTTTTTAGAATAGTCCTCGAAATTGGATGAAATATTATCAAATTGTTCCTTAAAATTGCTGTCTAACGTACCATTTGCGCTATTGTAATAACATGCGCCATATAACTTGTATCCTCCATCGACGCCATGCTACAGCTCAAACAGCTATAAAACTATTCGTACGAACTGCCCAATCTGCTGCTCATCGCTGCGTCAATGTAACACACGAAGGAGCTATCACCTCATACGACCTCCTCACAACAAAGCTCCAACGCAACTGAAAAAAGTAAAAGCTTAACTTAACGTACATTAAATAATGCAAAATTTAGTTTTAAAATACTGGTGCCAATTTAGGAATTTAAATTTAATGGTATATATAATATACCGATGCCCTTCAACGGGTTAATATAAAAGTAAAATTCATTTTTTTAACACTCTTTTATAAGCATTCATTGTTCATATTAATACCCACACCTAATTTCACGACTTAAATTTATTTTGTTCCCCCAAAATTCCGTTAAAATACATTAGTTTGGCGTGGGACCCGATGATATAAAATTTGCCGCTTTGATTTAACTCTTTTTCTACTGACGGTTCTTATAAGTACCATTCAAATAACTTGTTATAAAATTCATTTAAAACATCGATTAGTAGAAATACAGTTTAGAATAAGTTATAGATGTATTACTTTATCTTGTTTCAAAAGCATTATTGGTTACACAAAACAAAAATATTTTGAGGATGATTTCTTTTGCCTAGCTTTCTTGGCGTTGGCAGGGGGGGAGGGGATTTTTCAATTCGGAAATAATTCTATATTTCTATTGTAAGAACACTATATTTGTACATTTCCTAATTCTACAAAATACTAAGAAAAATATTTAAAATAAAAGATTAAAATTTTCATGAATTTATAATTCAGTACATAAAAGATAAAGGGCTTGGTAGAAAGCGCGAAATATTTAAGGTATTAAAATATTATCATTTTTGCTTTGTTTCTGTTACACACTATGGCAACAAGAAAGATAAAAAAGTATTGTTTAAACTATTCAGGATTTCTAAATTGTTTTCTTAACGTATAACAATACTTTAACTAGCTGTTTAACATGTTCTATGCACGGGAGTTCATGTTCAATAACTATTCGATTTAGAAAAATATTTTTCTACCATTGTGCATTTTTTTAAGGAAATTTAATTTATCATGTTGCTATGGCAGCAGACGACAAAAAAATATCTTTGGCATAAGGGAATAAATAGAATACAAAGTTTTGTTGATGTTTGTGATAAAATGTTTTTTAAAGGTAATTATTAAGCGCAATTAAATAATCTCTAATTATTTGCATGCAAGGTAAAAGAGTACTAACCGCCACAGCTTCTTAGTATTTCAGCGTGGTGTACGTAATATGAATATCTCACATTGCACTAAACATTTAGAACTGGTTAGAACTCGCGCGATTGCGGGTTGAACATAAAAAAATGGCAAAAATTCATCAAAAATATTTAAAAAAATTTAATTTTCGATTTTTTTGAGCCAATCGTTCATGGGCCCCCTATCCGCAACCTGTGTGCCAAATTTTGTAGCTCTGTGCCCTGCAGTTTCCGAGTTTTTGAGGTTACATAGGTACTCGTACGGATTTTAATAAGGTAGATAATTACTAAACTATTCTTCTAAAAGTATTAAAGTATTAATATCTAAGATAATTATAATATTAAAATATAAAAAAATATCTAAAAATCTTAAAATATTGTATTGTTATTGAAAACGACTTTTGTATACAATTTTTATAATTCTAGAAGTTATTGTAAATTAATGAAAAAATTCCATCTTTATATACAGGGTGCGTCATAAGTTCATGCAAACTTAAGAAAATCATAATAAAAAAACCAATGATCGGAAAACATTTCGGTTTGCGCGATTATGATCTGAGGGACATTAATTTTTTTCCCTTTACAAAAAAAAAGTAATTCCGAAAGAGGGAGTTCGCCCATCATACTGAGGCATTTTATGCAAATCAGGCAAACATAAACAGGCAACGAAACAAATCACAATAACATGACATTTTGCATTTATTTTTAAGTGAAAAATGTTCAACATGCCGGGGGTCAAGGCATGTGATCGTGAGGGCCACTCCAACTACAACATGACTTATCACTTGGTCTTCAGGGAAAGTGTCCAAGAGCAACGTGTACGATTCTTCACACTCTCCGTTTCCCCGAAACGTCGTACTAAATTCAGCATCCCATTCAATTAAATAAGGAAATAATTTTTGCGCCTTCGGCCCTTTCTCCGTGCGAAACTTTCGCAATGCATATTGTGAATTCACCCTTCTTGTAGAAAAGTTTAAACATCAAACCTCGATCTGGTAAGGATAGTATGCTGCAGATATTGAATAATGAATCGATTTGCATCGAGGTGTTTTATTCCTAGCCTGATTTGCATAAAACGTCTCAATATGACGTGTGAGTGCCCTCTTTCGGTTACTTCTGGAATCCTTTTTTTTAATGCATGGGAAAAAAATCCAATGACTCTCTGATCATATTTGCGCAAACCGAAATTAATTCTGACCATTACTTTTTTATTAAGAATTTTTTTTTTTAAATTTGCAAGAAATTATGACGCATTTCAAACATGATTCAAATTAAGGGGCTAGGATAAAGTAAAAAATATCACTATGTTTCAAGCTTCAATAATTGTGTAATAAGTCAAAAATAAAAATCAAACTTCATTTAAATTTATATTAAAAAAATATACATACTTGTAAATACATAAATAAATATTGAAATGATGTTAAAAAATATATGATAATAAGAAAAAAAAATCTTGCGCACATGATGAAATCTGAAAATATGCATATAAAGAGGAAATTTTGTTGAAAATAAATACATAATAGTGTTTTACCTTTATACTAAAACCAGAATATTTGAAAAAAATATTGACTAAATTAAAAAATTAACAGAAAATTAAAAATTTTCTCTTAAAAAAAATATTTTCAAAGTAAAAAAACAGAAAAAAAATTATCTTTTTCTGGTTTTAAGTTGTAGATAAGACAGAAATGAATATATTTTGAAAACTCCTTTTGATTGCCATGCATAGTATTTTAGTAACACTGCGTGCAGTATCAAAATTCATCATTTTGAATAAACGCAACGCAAAGTTTAATTACCCTAGGTAGTCTTAATATATAGTCTTAATAAAACTGCTATAATCAGTAAACTAATGGGAATTTTTTAATGCGGTTTTTTTTTCCATATTGTTCAGAAATGATTACGGATTCAAAATATGTATAAAAAAAATTCGAAAATTTTGTAGGTTTAAAGGTATCCTACCCCCATAACTTGATTAAAAGAGTTTAGTAAATCGCTTTGTAGTAATTCGAGTTAATTTCAAAAGGATTGTTGTAATTGGAAACATATTCTCAAAATAATACTTTTCTTCAGTGAATGATATAAATCAGCGGTCGCCAATCTTTTGAACTTCACAGGCCACCAAATTCATAATTTTAAGCAGATTGCTAATAAGAAAGTTTGAACAATATAAATACGTTTGTACAATAAGTATCATGAAGTTTCCATTTTATTAATATGAAATGTAGTACAACCTCTTTTATCCGATATTATTTTAATCGAAACTCTCGGTTAACTGAAATCCATTTTTAAAGCTTTCTTTTTTTTACTATCACATTCCTCGGGTGCAAGCGATCTTTTCCAAACCACGAGTATAGATAAATATTTTGGATTCCCTTTCTTAGAAATTCTTTGAATTTAACTTGAGTTCCTGTACGAGATTTTAACTAGAATAAAAATTTTCCTTTTTAACACACACACATATATACTAATATATATATATATATATAATACCAAAAACACATACTATACTTCTAGTCCCAAAACTCCTTAACGACTGAGAAAAATTAACAAAATAACAAAGGAAAATTCTTACTAACAAAACCATGAACAAAAAGTCCTTCCAGCCAGTGCCGGGAGGAAGAGGTAGCTTTCATATTCCTTATTTTTAAAAAGCCAACTTATATTATTCAAACACACGAAGCTCAATTAAGTGGAAACCGAATGTAGGAGATTCAATGCTAATTTTTATCAATACTAAATCATTATGAATGAGAATTTCGCGAAATTAGTCAGCTTTATCCAAGCTACATTTATTTAAAGTCACTTATATTTGGCTGCCAAATTCGGCGATTTCTTAAAGTGCTTGCCATTTTAAGACAACATGGTAGATGAGGCTAACCAGTAAACTTGGTCGAGACCTTAGTAATTGCTGTGCACATGCTCACTCATATCGGAATCGGTCGATATATACGAGTGCTGTCGCAGGCAAAAAATCAGATTTTTCAAAATGTCACCCACTTTAGAAATTGAAACTGCTATATCTGAGCCATTTTTTAAGATAAAGACAAACAAAAAATTGCTCCTGAATCCTTATATCAAGGTCAAATACTTAAGAAAGAAACCTTTTTCAATTTCTAATTTTTTTGCACCTCACTTTAAATATAATTTTTTTTTAATTTAATGGCCGCCATTTTGAAACAAGATGGCTGATGAAGCTGGCCAGCGAACTTGGTCGAGATATTGATGTATACTATCCACATGCCTTCTTCCATCGAAATAGGCGAATAAGTGTGGTATCGCGTGACAAATACAAGATCGTTTCAAAGTGTTAGCCATGATAGAAATTCAAAGTGCTATAATTCAACCACTTTTTAAGATATAAACAAAAGAACAAATTTTCAGAAACAAAAACTGCTCCAGAATCTTTGTATCAAGGCCAAACACATAAAAAAAATCTTTTTCATTTTCCAATTTTTTAATACCTCATTTTAAATTTTAAATTACATTTTTTTTTTAAAATGGCAACCCTTTTGAAACAAGATGGTGAATGAAGCTGGCCAACGAACTCGGTCGAGACATTGGTATGTACTATGTACAGACCAAGTTACATTCAAATCGGTTCATAAATACGCCTGTTATCGCGTGACAAAAATCAGGTCGTTTTAAAATGTCAGCCACAATAGAAATTCAAAATGTTATAACTCAGCCATTTTTTTAGATGTAGACGAAACAAAACCTGTTCCGGAATCTTTGTATTAAGGTCAAACACACACAAAAAAAATCTTTTTCATTTTCCAATTTTTTGGTATCTCATTTTAATTTTTTTAAATGGCCACCATTTTGATACAAGATGGCGAATGAAGCTGGTCAACGAACTCGGTTGAGTTATTTGTATGCACTATGTACACACCAAGTTACATTCAAATCGGTTCATAAATACGCCTGTTATCGCGTGACAAAAATCAGGTCGTTTTAAAATGTCAGCCACAATATAAATTCAAAATGTTATAACTCAGCCATTTTTTTAGATGTAGACGAAACAAAACCTGTTCCGGAATCTTTGTATTAAGGTCAAACACATACAAAAAAAAATCTTTTTCATTTTCCAATTTTTTGGTATCTCATTTTAAATTTTTTTTTTTAATTTTTTTAAATGGCCACCAGTTTGAAACAAGATGGCGAATGAAGCTGGTCAACGAACTCGGTTGAGTTATTTGTATGTACTATGTACACACCAAGGTACATCCAAATCGGTTCATAAATATGTTTGTTATCACGTGGCAAAAATCAGGACGTTTCAAAATGTCAGCCACGCTAGAAATTCAAAATGCTATAACTCAGCCATTTTTTAAGATATAGACGAAACAAAAACTGCTTCCGAATCTTTTTATCAAGGTCAAATACATAAGAAAAAAATATTTTTTTCAATTTTCAATTTTTTGCTACCACATTTCAAATTTAAATTTTTCTTAAAATTTTAAATGGCCGCCATTTTTAAACAAGATGGCGGATGAAGCTGGTCAACGAACTCGTTCGAGACATTGGTCTGTACTATGTATAAACGAAGTTACAACCAAATCGGTTCATAAATACGCCTTTTATCGCGTGACAAATTTCAGGACGTTTCAAAAGTGTCAGCTTCGCTAGAAATTCAAAATGCTATAACTCAGCCATTTTTTAAGATATAGACGAAACAAAAACTGCTACGGAGTCTTTGTATAAAGGTCAAATACATAAGAAAAAAATATTTTTCTATTTTCAATTTTTTGGTACCACATTTCAAATTTAAAATTTTTTTTTAAATTTTAAATGGCCGCCATTTTGAAACAAAATGACGGATGAAGCTGGCCAACGAACTCGGTCGAGACATTGGTATGTACTATGTACACACCGAATTACATCCAAATCGGTTCATAAATACGAGAGTTACAGTGTGACATACGTCAGATATATATATATAAATTTTGAACGGAGGGTGGTTTCGGGGTCTGGGGGTCATGATCGATGAAAATATACCAAAATTTTTTGAAATCGCTTTCCTCCGAACGGCTGCAATAGGTAGCTTTTTGTAAAGAAAGCTACCTAAAAGAAAAGGAAACATCCAATGGAGACAGACTGCAAGGCTAAAGACTTGCATGCTGGGTTATACCGGTAATTACTCATGAAACTTCCACCATGTCTGTCGAGACCAAACTGATCAAAGAAAGCATTAAACCGGCCATAGAAAGCAGTAACTCAGTTAAAAAAGAACGCCACATCCAGACAGAGCTCCTTATAAAGCCTACAATTAATTGGCGATGTTTTTAATTGCCAAAAGTAATTCATCTCGATAATATTTATCCTTGACGAAATTGCTTGTCAAACTATTTAAAAAACTAATAGGATAATTCTGAAGCATTGCATCTTGATAGATTTATAATCTCATTTATTATACTATTATGATTAGAATTTAACTTTGCAATCCTTATCAAACTATTGATAATGATATTTCTGAAAATGGAAATATGTACATTGGAATTAAAATTTAATATCTTTATTGTTTCAAAATTATAATCCTTTCTCTTATCATAAATGAAAGTACTCAAGCTACCCCTCTCAATGTCGATAGTGAGATCCAAATAATTTGTATGTTTTACGTCATATGAAGTTTTCTTTAATGTCAAACCCTGCGGATAGTAATCCGAATTTAAATCAGTATTGGAATCGTTAATCCTTACCAACAATACATCATCAATATATCTAAAACTTAAAGAGTCCTTATTTAATGTTTCATTAATCTCGTATAAAAATAAATATATATCTGCAAATACAGAGCTGCAACTACCCCCTATAGGTATACCCCTTATCTGCTGAAACACATGCTTACCATCGAATAAATACCGCCAAATTAGGGTTATTTCATCTAAAAATTTGAGCCAACTTTTATAGGTCGAACAACATTCAAACGTACCGATGATACCGGCTAAAGGTGGTTTCGCCGTAAAAAGCACATTGCACCCTGATTTTGATCTCGAATTAGTTTAATTCTCCTTTTAACTGATCCTTCAGTGAAAGACAAAATCATGTGCAAAAATCTCAAACTTTGAAATTTAATAACGGCGTCAATTTTTATAGTACAGATGTCAAACTTTTTGTGTTATACTTGTTATGATCTGTGTAAACTTTTACTAAATATAACCATAGGGACTGGGGGACCATATAAAAAGATAGTTTTCGAAATTTTTATCAAATTGATTTTTTACTTTAAATAATGCCACAACATGAATATTTACCTCATTTGAAGCGTTTTTGTAACTGGAACTATATATCTACGACCAACGGTTGAGAAATTAAAGGTCGGCGATAGATAACATATTGCACCCTGTATATAAAACGCATTACTTTAAGTAGAGAAGAAAAAAATTCAAATCATAAATGATGTAGAATCGGGTGAGAGTATGACAAAATAAGCTTAAGAATACGACATGGGTATTGCAGCGGTTTGCATTGTGAAGAGAGATGCTGCAAAAATGAAAGAGTTTTATGCAGAAAGCAGTAGAATGACTGTGATAGTGGTGAACCAGCAGTATTAAAAAATCTTCATGATAGGGCTGCAAAGCAAAGGCAATCGAAATTTCAACAAACAAAACTTCTTTTCGAATCCTTGTGAAATATGTAAAAGGTACTTAATTTCAAAATTAAAATTCAGGTACTTTATTCTTGTTTTTTTATTTTGCAATTGATTTATTTTTATTAAGCACTTGTTACGATAGTAAAAAATAGCGCACATATTTGCCCTTAACCTTAAAATCGAAGTATTCTCGATTATCCAAAAATTTCGATTTTCCGAAAGGTGGTCGGTCTCAATTACTTCGGATAATCAAGGTTCTACTGTATACCTATTCAATATAACAAAATTTTAAATGAGGGAGTGTCAAGCTGTGATCCGCTGTATACCATTATTTTATAAAAATAATCTTCGCCTTTTTTTTAATCTCAGAAAGAGCTAATTTAATCATAACCAAATTCTTTAAAGGTTGTTGAATTGTAACAAAATTGTGGGAGTTAACTTAAATACTACAAAATAATGGAAGCTTATTTAAGTATCACATGAGAAAATAATGTGGTATTTGTTCCTACTTGTGTAAAATAAGTTCATATACTTATAGCATCAACGATGTAACTAACTGGAACATGGACAGCTGTTTTTATTTTAAGCCGAGTCCAGCACCGAGTTTTAATGGCTGTGAAAGAATCAAAATATTTGTTTCGTAGAAATATGTACACTTAAAAAAAAAAAAGACCAGTTTTCCTGTAGGAATTGGAAAAATAGTTACCCTTATCGTACCGGAAAATTTTCCGACACAGCTTGGAATAAAATCCGTAAATAAAAGGAAATAGTCAATAAAACGGTATTTTACGGATTTTATTCCGATTTTACGGATTTTATTCAGAGCTGGGTCGGAAATTTTTCCGGTACGATAAGGGCAACTATTTTTCCGATTCCTACAGGAAAATGGTCGTATTTTTTTTACAGTGTAGTTGAAAACTGAATCAAAATTTTCATTGCTTTTTTTGTCAGTAATGAATATTCACATTTTGGGTAGAGCCAAAAATTAAAAATTGCGTGTTTCGAAAATAAATAACAAATCATATATATTAACATAATTATGAATGCTTAAAATAAGTTCATATGTTCATGGCATCAACGATATAACTATTTGGAACACGGGGAGCCGTTTTTTAAGTCGAGTCCGGTACCGAATTTTAATTGCTGTGATAAAATCATAAATATTTGTTTCGTACAAATATGTAGTTGAAAATTGAGTCAAAATTTTCATCGCTTTTTCAGTCAGTAATGAATATTCACATTTTAGGTAGAGCCAAAATTAAAAAAATTCCTGTTTTGAATATACAGTCGTGGCCATAAGTTTAGGACGAGCACTGAAAATTATGATCCAGACAATAAATTGAATACTCACTCGTTAGTAAAATTATTATTCCGTTTATTACATGAATATTGCATTTCTACGGATATAAATTAGATTCATTAAACACAAATTTTACAGAAAAATCAATATTTTGTTGATCTGCCGTTAGCTTTTATTACATCCTGCAAACGTTTTGGCATGCCCTCTAACATACTTCGGCAGTATGCAGTTGGTAATTCTTTCACCCAAACTTCCTTAATTGCTTTTTCCAGTTCCTTAACACTTGTTGGCAGTTTCTCAGAGATCTTGTGCTTTAAGAGAGTCTATAAGTTTTCAATTGGATTCAAATCGGGACTGTTTCCAGGTCAGTCAAGGATTTGAATTTTCTTTGTCTTCAAGAACTGAGTAACAATTTCAGAGCGATGATATGGTGCACCATCATGCATAAAAATTGTGCATTTATGAACGGTCATGTGTAATTCTAACTTTTTCTTCAACAAATCCACGTATTTTTTTCCATTCATAGTGATTCCTGGTGGTAGGAAGAAGGATGCAGCCGTTCCGTTCATTGACATTCCAACCCAAATCATGACACTTGGGGAGTGTTTAACAGTCTGTAAAGTGTAAGGTTCATCGAATCGCTTTCCAGGAGGTCTACGGACATAGTGTTTGCGTGTAGAGAACTGCTGTATGGTAGATTCGTCCGAAAAAATACCAGGTGCCACTGACGAATTGTCCATTTGGCATGTTTCTTGGCAAAGTCCAAGCGCTTAGCTCTCATGGCGGCTGTTAACCTGGTTTTTTTCGCAGGTTTATGGGATTTTAAATGAAAGTCGCCGAACAAACGTCAACTTATTGTTCTACGATTGACATCCGCACCTTTTGCAAGCAGTACTGATCGTTTCTTGCTTGCGGAACTCATTGGAGGACGAACTGCTATTCTCCTAATGACATGGTCATCCCTAGGTGTGGTTTTACGAGGTCGATCACGCCTTTTGGCTTCAACGTAAGTCCCTGTTTCTTTAATTTTCATGATCGCATTGTGAACTGCATTCTTACTACGTCTTACTAGTTCACTAATTAGTTGTTCAGAATATCCTTCATTATGAAGAATAACAATTTGTGAGACCTGAGCTTCAGAAACTGATGATTTTCGACCCATTTTCATAGGTTTTCAAAACTTGTAAAACAGGCAACAATTCCGTCTGCGACGGTTATTACTCAAAGATCAAACAAAAAGAGAATACAGTACTCCACTGCCAGACTGAATGACGTCATCTGACGCAATCGATTTGATTTATGACGTTAGCAGTGGTTTCAATTGCCAAAACACTAGTTTCTGAACGGTGGTCCTAAACTTTTGGCCACGACTGTAAATAACAAATAATATATATTAACATAATTATTAATGTTTTCTATAATTTAAATTTTCAAAACTCGAAATTTAAATTTTCGTAAATGTAATATTTTTTAAAAAGTTTATTATGTTTTATTATTACCAATTCTATTATCTATTATTTATAGAGTACATTTATTAATAAAACATTTTAAAAAAAATTGCATTTTTATGCGGACCTTAGTGACCCCTGATGTAGATGAAACAATAATCGTATTATTTCAGAATTTTTAATTTTAATTATTATAAATAAATTAATAGTTCATCATTCGCGTAGTTAAAGAATTAATTTTGTAAAAAAAATCTCTGCCTGCTCTCCTTACACGCGCAGGTAGATTTCAAAGTTAAGTACTAATTTCACCAACAAAAAATAAATGAACACTAGAAATAAACTCAGATTAACAACTTTATCTGGCCGCTTTTGACGAGATTTTAATTTCATTTTTCTGTAAAAGCTGGTTTTATCAGAATCATGTTAATACGATATTGTATTCTTCAATCACTACACTCTAAATTAAAATGTCTGAAATTCAGACACTTAAGTGTCTGAAATGGAGTGTTCAATTTTCAGACATTTTAAAATGTCTGAATTTTTTCAGACACTTTTTGCGTCTGAATTTCAGACACTTCAAACGTCTGAATCGCATCCATTTTTTTTGTAAGCATCATACGTAGCCATGTTTGACCACGTTGAATCCTGGAAAAATATTTGGCTGTGGTCCTGCCCCTCCCCCCCCCCCCCAATACAGCCTGATTTTTTTGGTGCTCTCAGTTTTGGTATACAATTTTCGTTACGTTGATAATTTAAATCTTTTACGACATTGTACTGATTATAATCAATATCTTTAACTTCAGGAGTAGAACAAGATTAAAAAACAAAAAATATTTATCTAAATATTAGATTTTTTAAAATTTATTTTGTTTTTAACCTTATTTTACTTTAAAAGTTCAAAATATTGATTATAATCAGTACAATTTCGAAACAGATTTAAAATATAAGCTTTACAAATATTGCACATCAAATTTGGGGGCACTACAGTCGTAGGGGGACGGGGCACTTCCCAGTTTGCCCTTCCTTTAATCAAGAAGTACTTTTGCAAAAAACGCAACCCTGCATTATAGTTGTCTAAATTGAGATGTCCGATATTCGGGAGTATCCGTTGTGGAGGTTAATGAACATTCTCGAATAGCGAACACCTCTATTTAACGAATACTTTTTTAATCAGCAGACATACATATTTTTATATTTTTACCTCAAAAAAGTAGACATCTCCAATTATCGGACAAATTCCGCGTTCCCGAAGTGTTCGCTATTAAGGGCTTTTAAGGTACATAGATAAATATATATATATATGTTTTATAATCTTGTCCTACTCTAAAAGTTCAAAATATTTATTATACTCGGTTGAATGTGGAAAAAGATTTAAAATATCAGATGTACGAAAATTGCAAAAATCCCCCCCCCCCCAAAAAAAATGAAAATATAAAAAAATATATTGCCACATAGGCAATTTTACATATACATCACTTGATAATCACAACAGCCATTTAACTATGAATAATGAAAATAAATAAATAAATATTCTACTTTAATAACATTGGGGAAAAAATGACTTTGGTATTTTGTTAAATATATTTGCGTTTTTAAACTTGTCCTACTCTAAAAGTTCAAAACTTTCATTATAATCAGTGCAAGATTTAAGATATCAGCTTTACAAAAATTCATGCAAAATCCCCCCCCTCCCCCCCAAAAAATGAAAATACTTATTTAAAAATTATGTTTTTAAAAAATTTATATTTCCACATGGGCAAGTTTTTATGTAGATCAGAGGGTACTCACAAAAGCTATTCAACTATCAATAAAAACAAATAAGTACATATTCTATATTAAAAACATGAGGAAAAAATAACTTATGATTTCCAAACTTCTTTCGTCTTAAATATATACAGTAACATCTGTCATTTTTGTATTTTTCGTATAAGTGCATATAAATAAAGTTACCACAATTTTAAATACGAAATCTAGTTAGAGGTTTTTACTTTTTCCCATTATAAATTTCAAATTACTTTTTTATTAAAAATAATAAAAAAATCAGTATTAGAGTTGATTGCAAATCAAATACATATGTATATTTTTACAGGCAGCTTCATATAATAGACGAGTCTCATTTACTTTATTTATCTTTTTTTAATCTGCGGTTTTATGCCAGGAAGTAAGAAAGCATTAGGTCATCTTTCAAAGTTTTTTTTATCTTTACTTCCTTGTGGCCGTCATTTACTGCGAGATAAAAATTATCCATTGAAACTAAGAACTGACATTGAATATATAATTCGTAATAAAAAAGAACGTCATAAGTTTAAAAATATATACTTCTAGAATTAGTGGGGTTTTTTGCGAACAGATTCAAAACTAATTAAATTTCATGCAGGATTTTGTTTAGTACAATAAATAAAATCATAAAATACACTAATTTTACTACTATAAAGAAACTTACTTGAGTTGCTGCAAGAGGTAAGAAATATTCCTCGATTTGAAATTTTAAAAACTACCACAACCACAGTGAGGGAGAAAGACTTTCATCAGTTTAAAAGGTAATCCATAATACATCCGACTAGCCATATTTAAAGGATGAGATGTTTCATCCTAAAAACAGGACCCGCCAGACAAAAGTTTCTTTTTTTTTTGCCAGCTTCGACAGGACGAAGATGAATAACACAATATTATTGATATAAATTGATACGAGTTAACACTAAGCCCATTGCACACGCTTTGTAGAATTTCCGGGTGTAATCTTCAACCGTCGTCTACTTCTGTTCTGTGTCTATCCCGCCCTTGTATCGACGACAGCTTCTAAGAGACATTTGATGCCGAGCACACACGTCAGATGTATGTATTCAATAAATACATAATCCAAGTTAATACGAATTAAAATCACAGTACTTCACATTTCGCAAAAAACGAATTAAAATACACGCGTACATAAAAACAAACTTTGTTTGAATTACAACGTATACCACTTCGAACGAAGACATCTAAAACGCATGCGCAACTGGGAGTGCTAGTGCCCCCTGGTGGTTATTGCGTCGGAAGAATCAAAAATTAAGACACGTTTAAAGCAATGAAGTGTCTTAAAATAAGACGTTTGCGGATATTTTAGACATTATTCTCAGTTCGTTTACACCATGGTCATAGTAAGACGCTTATGTATCTTAAATTAAGACATCTATAGTGTCTTAATTTTCAGATTAAGACACTTAAGTGTCTAAAATTCTTTTTCAGTCACATATGTGTCTAAATTTAAGACGCTTCTATTTGCAGTGTATGTATTCTTAATTTGTATTTAGTGTAGGATTTTATTCATAATTTAATTTGATTATATTCCCTTAAATATAATTAATATAATCCCTTAAGCTAATACTAGGATACTACTTAGTTATCCAGTCGATCAATTTTGCCAAATTGTATAAATCGCCAAACCACTTGCCAAATTATACAAATTGACATAATTTTTATTTTAAATAACGAAATAACAAATAAATTAGTATAATATTAATAAAAATACAAATAAAACGTCGAAATAAAAATTACTTGATGACGTAAACACGTGTAATTTTCTTAAAATCAAGTGAATGTGACATTTATGATCAACCATTATTGGCATTTAATCTTATACTTCGGCGATAGATTTTTAGTCGACGGGATAACCAAATAGTACAAATATTAGTTTTTGTTGCATTAAAATATCGCAATTTGTTGATTTTCTGTAAGCAAGTAAACCCTATTATTTACAATGGAAGTCTATAGGAATTTGGCGAAATATTAGAGATATAGCCAAGTTGGCGGCATACTTGGCGGCATGTGGCTATAGAAAAGGGTACCCTACGGTACCCTACACTCTACGGTAACCGCCCTTATATGTATGGAGATACGATAGCGTAATATATATATATATAGATTTTTATTTTTCACGTGGAAAACTTGCAATAGAAAAGTAATTGTTGTGGTAAGAATTTTATTGTGGTTATTTTTAATTGATGGCAACTGCTAAAACGAATTTTTTTTTAATTTTCCAGTCATTTTTTCTGTAAGAGCTGGTTTCATCAGAATCATCTTAAGGCGATATTCAGAATTTTTAACCCCACCCCCATTTCTACTGCCTTGGGCCTATTTTTCTCATTTGCAATCCGTGCCGAGATATTGGCCATCTCAATGTGTTTGGCGAGCTTGAAGATGACCCGTGCATAATTGTGACTTTATCGTGCGGACAAAATTTAGTACATACATACATATATATAAACTTTTTAGGTGGGGTTGGTTTTGGGTTCCCGAGGTCATATAATGAAAAGTTATGGAGGAATTTTTCAAAAGTCGCACCATGGTAACGACTGCAATAGGTAGTATTTCTTACGATATATACCTAAAAGCACAACCTCATTTTGAATTCATTAAATTTATTCTAGTAATTGTGTAAAATTTGTCTTGATTTGCAAAAGTTTTTGCAACAATTGGCTTATTTTCCATTAGTTATAGAACTTTCATGACATAAATAGAATATCGGCTTCTAAAGATATGAATTTAAAAAGAACTGTGCATAAAAATTAATGATCAATAGTAAAGTACTGTAATAATTAGTGGGTAAAACATTAAACCACTCACTTGTAAATGCTTCTAAATATGGGATTAAAAGCTTTGGTTTTACATATGAAAGTAATTCGTTGTCGCTAACATTTTTTAACTAGGACTTCCCTCAGAGGGATTAGTCTGAGCGATATTACTGAGAACATAGATTTAATAATAACATGTGGAAGCAAAGAAAATGGGATGTTATCTTTAATTGTCCATATACTGCGAAAAATTGAAATGATGAAAATAAACGAATTGTAGAATTACAAAATCTTATATATAAATTCGTATACACTGTTTAAAAAAATGGGAAATCAAACCATTCAAGACAGCCATGCATGGATATAAAATTGAAAGTACGCAATATATTAAAAGTAATATAGAAAATGAGACACTAATTTACTTATATCGGAATTTTAACTGTATAAAATGATGTCAAGAGCATAATCAGACGCTCCGCACAAATTTGAGTAACTTTAAATGACAAATATATGATATTTAAAAAGAATGGACTATACTTTATATGGTGTGTGCTCCCCCGGAATAGTTAATAATTACAATATCTGTTTTCCACGGATGCAATGAGGTTGTCGATAACATTTAAGGAATTCTCTTCTCAAAATCTAATATAGTATTAAAGTACCGAATACATCAAAAGTGGCATGCAATGCTTCGTTAGATTGTGTTTTAGATATGCTCGATCGGATTTAAATGATGAGTGTATGCTGGCCACTACATACGCTGTATTGTTTTGTTTTCAAACATATTCTGCACAAGTTGAGCTGTATTTAGCATGTATTAAATAAAAGAAATCGGCAATGATTGCAACATAAAGTATGACACAAGATCTGAATATATCGTCTGCATAACTTTTGAGCTGTCAAAGTGTCATTTGAAGTAATTTACAAATCCATACATATTTATTCAGCAAATCATGCAAGCTAACATACGCCAATATGAACCCGATTACAAAATTTCACCAGAATAAGTTAATATATAAAAAATATGCTAATGATAATTGAGAATATGACCTTATGATAAAATCTCTAGAAAAATGAATCGGATAAAAAATTCATATCACATTTAAAACGGCACTTCCCTCTGTTAGTGGCCTTGGCGAGAGAGAGAAAAGCCTAGAGAAGGAACACTTTAACAAGTACTTTCGGGCAACCTACTCACTGTTTCATACAGGTTTTTATTCAATATTTACACAATTTATTTAATGCTAGGTGGGTAGCTATCAGTTTTGTTGCATTTAAATCGCATTTTTTGCAGCATTATGAAATATTTAAAGTTGCTGTACCTAATAATTCCAAATTAATGGTAATTGAGATCGCTTTCCGTTAATTTCATCTTTTTAAATTTTAATTTGTTTAGAAACCATTCATAGAGACAATTGTATATTTTAAAACTAACCCGAAGCAAAATTTCAAGATTTTGGGCTCAGCAGTAACAGAGAAATAGAAAATTTTTGAAAGTTTTTTGTTTCTGCACTGTTTTATATAGCGACATTTTTAGAAATTGTTCTATTGCGAGAATTTACGTCATGATAAATGCAGCCATGTCAATTTTCATGTTTATATTCCTAACAGTTCCATGTTCTTCGTTACTTAGATCATCTTTAGATCTTTTTCCGCTTTGTTTAGTCTTTCTATTTTTTAGAATTCGTTCAACAACGAGCATTTACATCTTATTAATTACTACCATACCAAAGTTCTAGTTTCTAACCCCAACAGTATCCCAAAAATTTCAGTATTCCAAATAAATCATAGTTTAGAACCTTTCTAGAAATTTTTACGTTTATCCGTCAAATTGAATCTTTTAGAGAGCATTCATTACGAGTATTTACATCTTAAAAGTAACTACCGCACCAAATTTAAAGTTTCTAACTCAATCAATATCGCAGAAATCAGAATTTTAGAACTTTTTTGCTCCTGCAGCGTTGTAGGTTCTTGCACTGACATAAAATAGTCTTTTTTTCGGAGCAGAGATGGCCAGCAACATTTTTTTAAGTTGGCTATGTAGTTTCAGAGATAACACCTCACGAACGTACAAGAATTAATAATATTATATACTTTATAATATTATAACGCTTTATAATATTAGCATTAGATGTACAGATACAAAAGCCATTTATCTGTTACAAACTAAAATGCCGGCGTTGCCCAGAATTTGAAGGATGTTTGTTCTGAAAAATCAATTTCAAAATTTAACATACAACACAAAACAAACATTAAAAAAAGCAGTCGAAATGTTGTTGAATGAATCATATGAAAACGCTATATAAAAATGTATAAATGTATATAACAGACGCAAAAGAATACAGCTATAAATGAACTTATTTCAGTTTATAATTGGAGCAATAATGTTAAAATACGCCAATATTTCCCTAATCGGGTTTTTATCATGCTTCAATACATTTTTCACACTCATATGACGTTATACTATATCCACCATGCCCTTTATATTTCCAATATGACGTAATATTTTCCTCTTTCACGTGGAAACCTTGAAATGGAAAAGTTATGAAGTTATATTCACTTTCATTTAAATTCGTCAAACCATTTATTTCATTTTCATATTTCACGTGAATATCTTGCAATAGAAAAGTTATGACGTAATATTTGCCTTTTTTTAAATTCGGCAAACTATTTATTGCATTTTCATTTTTCACGTGGAAATCTTGCAGTAGAAAATTAATTGTTGTAGTAATAATTTTATTGTGTTTTTAATTGTTGGCAACTGCTATAACGAAAAATGTTTAAATTTGATAAGAAATTGCTGTTAAATTGGTGGTTTTTTATTAATTAAAAATTAACTATAAGTTATTTCGATTCCGGATTACTTTAGTTGTCTCGGCCATGTTTTAATACACATGTACGTATCTCTTCACAATTTTGGCTTCCAAATTGTGGATTTTTTATAGAATTACAAACAGACAGATAGACAAGTTTTCATTTTTATATATCTCTCTATTCTATAAAAAGTAACTAACGCTGTCACCGCCGCAGCCGCCGGTTTTGAATTTTTTGTGACCGGAGGTCTTTCTTCGTTAATATTAAGAAAACTATTGCATACAAATATATGAAAATCGGTGGTATTATAGCGAAATGTTTGATCAACACACTAATGCATACAGTTTTCAAATCGAAGAATTATTTTAAGAGATATTTAATGCTAAAGTTGGACAAAATCGTTCCATTAAAAAAAAAATTATAAGAGCAAAAGCTATACATGGGAATTTAATCATTTTTAGATCATTTTATTCAATACAAGATCCCGGTCTGCAGATTTCATTAATTTTTTTAATTTGACTCATTTTTTGAGGCTTTATTTCTATTTTAAATTCAAATTTTCAGCATTTTGACAGATATTTTTTACATATTTTTGAAAATGGTATTAATTTAAACTGTTGCCAACTGTATAAACAGCGCAAACAATAATGTTTGCTTCAAATAAAAAAAATATTTACACGTTACTATTATAAACAGAAAAAAACCTTCAAATTATAATTAAATAAATAGATATAAAAAGCAGGTACTTATTGAAAATTACGCCATAAAAACTATATTTACATGTGAATTTTAAAAGAGAAAGGATATTGTAAAATAAATAAATTATCATGCGTTAGAAATCTGAAATAGAACAAATTACGTCACATTACACTTATTATGCAAAATGAACAAAAAATAGTATTGCAAAACAGTTTAAATTTAAAAATTGCGCGAGACAAAATAATAGAGGTTAAATATTAGATTTTTTCAAAATTTTATTATTTGTCGTTTGATGTGAGGTGTTCAGCTATAAGTATGCAAATTTTTATGTTTCCAACATAATTAGTGGCTGAGTTAGAAAAATTGCTTTAAATACACAAGTTAGAGACCAGAGGGTTAAATATTAGACTTTTTCAAAATTTTATTATTTGCTGTTTGATGTGAGGTGTTCAGCTAGAAGTATGCAAAATTTCATGTCTCCAACTTAATTAGGGGCTGAGTTAGAAAAATTGCTTAAAATACACAAGTTAGAGCCCATAGGGTTAAATAATAGACTTTTTCAAAATTTTATTATTTGTCGTTTGATGTGAGGTGTTCAGCTATAAGTATGCAAAATGTCATGTCTCCAACTTAATTAGGGGCTGAGTTAGAAAAATTGCTTTAAATACACAAGTTAGAGACCGGAGGGTTAAATATGACTTTTTCAAAATTTTATGATTTATCGTGTTATCGCAAGTGTTCAGCTATAAGTATTCAAACTTTCATGTCTCCAACTTAATTAGGGGCTGAGTTAGAAAAATTGCTTAAAATACACAAGTTAGAGCCCACAGGGTTAAATATTAGACCTTTTTCAAAATTTTATTATTTGTCGTTTGATGTGAGGTGATCAGCTATAAGTATGCAAAATTTCATGTCTCCAAATTAATTAGGGGCTGAGTTAGAAAAATTGCTTAAAATACAGAAGTTAGAGACTGGAGGGTTAAATATGACTGTTTCAAAATTTTATGATTTATCGTGTTATCGCAAGTGTTCAGCTATAAGTGCGCAAACTTTCAAGTCTCCAACTTAGTTAGGGGATGAGTTAGAAAAATTGCTTAAAATACATAAGTTAGAGCCCAGAGGGTTAAATATCAGACATTTTTCAAAATTTTATTATTTGTTGTTTGATGTGAGGATTTCAGCTATAAGTATGCGAAATTTCATGTCTCCAACTTAATTAGGGGCTGAGTTAGAAAAATTGTTTAAAATACATTAGTTAGAGCCCAGAGGGTTAAATATTAGACTTTTTAAAAATTTTATTATTTGTCGTTTGATGTGAGGTGTTCAGCTATAAGTATGCAAAATGTCATGTCTCCAACTTAATTAGTGGCTGAGTTAGAAAAATTGCTTAAAATACACAAGTTAGAGCCCAAAGGGTTAAATATTAAGCCTTTTTCAAAATTTTATTATTTGTCGTTTGATGTGAGATGTTCAGCTATAAGTATGCAAAATTTCATGTCTCCAACTTAATTAGGGGCTGAGTTAGAAAAATTGCTTTAAATACACAAGTTAGAGCCCAAAGGGTTAAATATTAAGCCTTTTTCAAAATTTTATTATTTGTCGTTTGATGTGAGATGTTCAGCTATAAGTATGCAAAATTTCATGTCTCCAACTTAATTAAATTAGGGGCTCAGTTAGAAAAATTGCTTAAAATAAACAAGTTAGAGCCTAGAGGGTTAAATATTAGACTTTTTCAAAATTTTATTATTTGCCGTTTGATGTGTGGTGTTCAGCTATAAGTATGCAAATTTTCAAGTCTCCGACATATATAGTTTCTGAGAACGGGCTCTGTGACAGACGGACAAACACACTGACAAAGGAGTGAGACAGGTAGGGTTTCGTTAGATGAACGAAACTCTAAAAACATGCTGCGGATGACTGTAACAACATCCTAAAATTACATTACCATCAGCGATCTACCAATCCCGAATTTAGTTTACATTCGTTTCGTATATTCTTATTCTTTTGTGCGGCCCTGTAGAATAATTATCAATATTATATACAGTAAAACCTCTGAATAGCGGACACCCCGAAAATGCAGAATTTGTCCTCTATTTAGAGGTGACCGCTACTGAGAGTAAAACATGTACAGTTATTTAAGAGTTGGTAATCGAAAAAATGTCCGCTAAATAGGGGTATCCGCTAATCGGGTGTGTCCGCTATGGAGGTTTTACCAGTAAAACTTCTGAATAGCGAACACCTCCGGAGGGCAGAATTTGTCTTCTATTTGGAGGTGTCCGCTACTGAGAGTAAAAAATGTACAGTTATTTAAGGGTTGTAATCGAAAAAATGCCCGCTAAATAGAGGTGTCCACTAATCGGGTGTGTCCGTTATGGAGGTTTTACTGCATAATAATATCATCCTTTACAAGAAAAATGCATGCTGTATGATAGACAGACAGACATCCAGAGAAAGTTAACCTCCCGGATCAATAAACACTCATGTCTTTTGTTTTAATCATCCACAATTGTATGTCATACAACATGCCAGATTTTATACAACAGGCTAAAAACGGTCACCGTGGTACGGAGTACTGTATTATTATTTGTTTGCCCACCAAAACTCGTTGCCACGGGTTGTTGCAAGGTTTGTGATCACGTGCTCGAAACTGATCTATTCAATATTACTGCGTGCGTATTTTTTTTTTTTTTATTTGCTCCATGTGTTTAAACCAGTTGTCTACGAAAACATAAACCGGTGAAAGTGACGCACACCAAATTTCTGTGACGTATGCAGATAAATTGTGCTTTTTTAAGAGTTTTTTCTATATAATTTTTAAACGGTTTGCAACTTATTTTTCATAGTATGGCGACCAGTATTTCAGTAGGCGACCCTCATAGGTACCTTCTGGTGCAATCAGAAACGAAATCCGACAAATATTTTTTGAGTTATGCTTGACGAAAGGTTTTTATTAGGCTTTTTTTTTAGCAGGACATGGCGTTAATATCCATCGTAGTAGTAAAGTGTCCGGACAGTAATATTTCGCTGAGTATTAGCCTTCGCTTCGCTCAGACAATTATTCAAGAGAATTATTGAATTATTCTACCTAATGGTTTTTCCATAAATAACGTTTTTGCAGCATATTTAAATTAAAATATATCGATTGGCTAATATCCAGTCCTTTAAGTCGTGGTTAAAGCAATTTTAATTCTGTTGTGTTTTGAAAGAAAAACAAACATTTAAAGTAATTATGCGCATCAATAACTATAAATAGATTAAAAAAAAAAAAAAAAAAAAAAAAAAAAAAAAAAAAAAAAAAACAAGAGGCTTTTTCTGATTTGATTTCTAAAAAAGTAGAATGCATCATTTATCTTTTAGGATTCTAGATTTAATTAATAATGTAATTTGTAATATAATTCGTATAATGCGTATTTGGTTAACGTTATGATAAGGAGATCAATTTATATTTAAAAATTGTTTTAAAAATTTCTGCACAAAAGAGTTTAAAATGAAAAAATGTTTCAAAATTTTTATTCAAACTTATAATTCTTTTTTGTCTAAAATTGATAAAAAATAATTTCCGTTATTTTATTTCAAACACAGAAGGGTGAAAATTTTCCCTTATCAAATTCGTTTTTATTTCTGGAAATTGTACCGGGTATTTATAATTAAACAGATGCTAGTCAAATTCACCTGTAGTTCGAGGTAACTAGTGGAAATGCACCATATTTTGTTGAGGAATCAATAACAATATGGATAGAAGGATTTTTAAAAGTAAATACAAGTGAGTACTGTCGCACTGTTCGGAAGTTCGGGTCTGTTGTTAACATTCCTTCTGCTATGTTACCTTTGTCTGGAGAGAATTCTGTGTAGGCATGCAAAATATGTGATTTTAGGGGTCTCAGGACTCTTAAAGCTTCAAAATTTTTGAAATTTTCCTTTTTTATATGTTAAACTCCTATCTTTTCTGAACATTTTAATATACTTGTTTCCTTGAAATTCTCATTAGAACAGAAGTTAAGACTTTTAGAAATATACTCGCTCAATAGCTGAAGCGGCGTTTCCGATACTTTGAAGTCTTTTTCCTCCAAATGACGTTTTTGGACATAATGCAGGATATCTCAAAAACTTCTGAATATTTTTTCATAAAAATTTCAAAACACACGTTTCATGTTAATCTGTATAAACTGAACCTAAAATGTCCTTTTTATTGCTAAAAAAAAATATTTTTTTTATGTGATTATGTTGTTGAAATTTTCAAAATTTTGTATTAGCTAAATACAACTTTGTATTAAAAATATAAAATGCTTTAAATGCAAATTTATTTAGGTTTAAGGTACTTATTATAATCTGAAGTATAAGTAGGCACCAAAACTTTCATTCTAGTTGCAATATTCATTTTCTAATCGTGCGCGTAAGCTGTTCCAGCAATTTTCTGCTCGTCAAATATATGACAGTTTGGAGCCCCCTGTAAATGCTAATTCTGCGTCTTGCAATTTTTTAAATACATAAAATGAAAAAACGTATTTATATCTTTTGTCTCAATAAAAATTGTAATTTAAAATCATATACATTTTAAGATATTAAATTTTGAAAATGGTGTTTTTTCTCTTTTTTTCCAATTTTAAGAGTCCTGAGAACCCTTAAGAGAAAAACATTCATGTGTTAGGTGGTCAATATCTTCTAGGTATTACAAAGGTCAAACGTGTCCGTGCGTAACGCTGACGTATTTATGAAACGGCAACACTTGACGATGAAATGTCTTTTTGAAATTTGCCCTACGGCAATTTTTTAAACTTCTAAACACCGCACATTTTCAATTTTCACACCGTCTAATAGGGGGAAAGATTTTCTTTCAAATGCAATTTGTTTGAAAAGTGTACCGCAATTTACTCATTTTTAAGGGTTTTTAAAATAATTTTCCAGCATGATTTTTTATCTATCTCTTTCCAGCATGATTTTTTTTTTATCTATCTCTATCACGCGCAGACAATTATGAAAGTTAAATCCGTTTGTACGTAAGATAATATGAATAGTTCAGCATTTGTTTCCGACTGATGTTCCATCACAAAGTTAAAACTTCATCATAAAAACAGAAATGTAACAGACATGTAACCGAACTAAGCGCTCAAACAATTGAAATGATCCGAATAAAAAAGAACTTCTACAAGCAACGAAGTCTAGAATCGTCAAAGAATAAATCTTTGGCGATTTATTTCGCTATTAACTCGTACAGAAGTATCGTTTTTAATAAATTTTAAAACTTTACTTGAATGCAAAATTGATACTCTTCAGATAAAAATGCTTTTGGGTATTGTTAGTGGGCGATCTAAAAGAAATATATAAATATATATAATTATTAAAAAAACTGTTTTCCCTTATATTTTGTAACCAGGGAGGTCAGGATTGAATCCCATAGTACAGGAGGGGGTACATTTTTACATCCGCGTGCCAAATGTTTCCAGAAAATATTTTTTGTAACCATAAGGTGCCAACAATATCCCCCCTCCTTCATTCTTTCTCAAAAATAAACAGTAATGAATCAAATTTACTTGAAATTTTGTTAGTAAGATTTAAATATAAGTGTTATATTTTAAACAGAAAAAAATATATAAATAAGTAATAGCCATTTCTTTAGTTACAGTTTGAATGCCAAACAGCCAATTAATTAATATCAGGTTCATTCTTAGGTACTTTTAACAGAAGGAAACTTGAGCTGGAATCAATTGAAAAGCTGTTTCTACTTGAGTTTCTCATATTAGTATAAAAAGATAATAAATAAACGATTTAAAAATAACAATTCGCATTTATAGATGGGAGAAAAATATGTCTAAATGGCTGACATCAGTATATTTAAACATGTCTATAATTAAATTCTGAGTTACTTTAATTTTATCATAAGCATTCTTATTTATGATGCAATATTTCTTTTGTTTTTGATGGCTTTCGAACTTTCCGTTGTTTTGATAAACATTTAAACCCATATCGAACTAGATTGGAATTTAAAATGTTGCATTTCAATTTCTTCAATTTCCAATGAATAGAACTCAGACAATGGGCAATTCCACAGAAAAGTCTCATTTGGGAGGGGGGAGTAAAATTAATAATATAGTTAATTTAAAGTTATGATTGGAAACATTGATATTTTTATGTTCTATAAAAAATTCCTAGTAAGAAGGCATTGTAAATTGCTGATCACAAACTAAATTAAGTACCATTATTGTCTTTATAATTTTATAATGTTACGGCAGTTACACAATAAAAGTTACGTCAGTTACATATGTAAACGCCATTTTTTCCTTTTTATTGTTCAAAAATTAATTAAAAACACTATTACTATAATTCGTCATTACTTAGTGTTGTTAAAAACATAAAATCACTTTTTTTAACTGGATAGCTTTGATAATTTTTACACTTCAATGTAGGCAGAAAATATGTTTGTCTATTTTATGTTACATCAGTTACAGAGTTTTGAAATGCAATTTTTAGGCAGGATAAAGTAATCAGCAGGTAATTAGGTATTCTTTAATAAGGAATATTTTAAATTATAAAAATTTGTTTTACCTTTATTAGTAAATTTTCTAAACAGTTTAGAAAGCAATAATCAGTCATCAAGTGTTACATCAGTTACAGAGCTTTGAAGTGCAATTTTTATACAAGATAAAATAATCAGTAGGTAATTAGGTATTCCTTAATAAGGAATATTTTAAATTATAAAAATTTGTTTTACCTTTATTAGTAAATTTTCTAAACAGTTTAGAAAACAATAATCAGTCACCAAGTGTTACATCAGTTACAGAGTTTTGAAATGATATTTTTAGACAGGATAAAATAATCAGCAGGTAATTAGGTATTCCTTAATAAGGAATATTTTAAATTATAAAAATTCGTTTTACCTTTATTAGTAAATTTTCTAAACAGTTTAGAAAAAAATAATCAGTCATCAAGTGTTACGTCAGTTACGATGGAATTGCTCCAATGCCTCAAATATAAATTCATGCATTTTGTGTAATTTCACTGAATTTTGATTTAGAACATGAATCAATTCGTGCAGAAAACATTATGTCCCGCACCACTCTTGGCACGCGTGCCAAGGGTTTGCCGACCCTGCCCTAGTATTTATAAAATATAAATGGGAATTTCGTTCCTGCTGCTTATAACTTAAGTTCTACTGAATGGAGCTTGATGGAACTTGCATTTTTATTTAAATAATTTTTCATGAAAGGTTTTAGTATATAATTAATCATTCTACGTTGCTCAGTTATAGAATTATGGGAGAAGTCTCTTTAAGCATATAAACCCGATTCTAAAGAATTAACCTTTTTAAAAAGATTCTGGGGAATGAATTTTGATGGGATTGCATTGTTAGCTAGGTACTTTTAAAAGAATGTTTTAGTACATTGCGCATCGTTAAATGCCGCTTAATTATAGAATTAGGGGAGGGGAAAATCCGATAATCAGATAAAGATTTATGGAATATTAGCTTTTAAAAAAGTTCTAGTGAACTGATTTTGATGAAACTTGCATTCTTAGACAGTCACTTTTTCAGGGGTGGTTTTAGTATATTGCATATTGTTTTGTCGTTCTTTACCAAATCCCATTAGACCGAGAGACGGCTGCACAAACCATCACCTCATCGAGTTGACGGCTGAAATTCCTGGATTAGTTAAAACTCTATTAGCATATTAAAATGCAACTAATCTGCCAAGTCATATGTTGTTGAAAAATACCTGCAAACCCGAATTTAGTGATTGACTGGTAGGTTTACCATTGTTATCCTGCACCCAAAGGTATGAAAACATGGGGGACTGGGAGCAGGAAAACACAATGGTAAATCTACCAGTCAACCACTAAAATCGGGTTTGCAGGTATTTTCCAACAACACATGACTTGGCAGACCAGTTGAATTTTAATATACGAATCGAGTTCTGTCTAAGCCCGGAAATTCAGCCATCAACTCGATGAGGTGCTGCACTGTGCAGCCGCGTCCCGGTTTATATTATCAAATATCTATTGGTCAATTAAAAGATTTGGTCCATAACAGACCAAATTTTATCTGACACATTATAAAATATAACAGCTCAATGGCTTTCGTATCGTTTTTCAGCAAAGCGGAATGACATTCCAGATTAAGGCCCATATTGCCTTAAAATACAAGGTCAAATTAAGTGGCGTATTTCGTTTTATTCACGGTTCGTTTGAAGAAACCGACCAGCGTAGCGAGCGTAACCTGTCAGTAACAGGATAAAAAATTAAACGCTGTATTTCATGGAAATTTTATTTTTTCATATTTTTGTATTTTCTTCTTAGCTTTTTTTCCCTGCACAACTGAACATTTCCCCTATCGGTGATTTTTGAAACTCATTTTTCTTTCTTTCTTTTTTTTTTTTTTTTTTTTTTTTTTTTTTTACTCGGAATCCTTTTTACCTGGTCGTCATTAGTTTTCATCAAAATATGGTTGCTATTACGGTTGTTATACTAACTTCAAGTTGAGTATCAGGGTCTCAATTTAAACGAAAAAGTAGAAAACAAATATACTCCGTACTGCTAACAATTATGGATTCCATCGCTGCCGACCTTCCCTTTCTTTAAAATCACATAAAATCAGAAAGTTTATTGAATAAAAAAGCTAAAGAAACAGTGGTACAATGTAGTTCTCTCTCTTTGAAGTATTTCCTAGTTGCGGTGCAACTTTATATCCGGGAAACATCTAAACGACTTACCGAGACGTTAGGCAGTCATTGAGAAATTAAATTAAGCTGTAGTATAAAAGTACATGAAAAATAATTACATTTAAGATTAAAAAAAATAAAAGCTTAAGAAAAATACAAGAGAATTTATCAGAATAAATAAATAAATTAAGATTAAAATTCAAATTTAAAAATAGAACTAAAGTAAAAAAATCCATTAGTTCCTAAGCTAGAAAATAAAGGTGGTAGCTAACAACAATCGGAGACTTGTCCTATCATAACAAAAGACACTTTTCAAAAACCATACATTCTTCTTCTTTTATCGTTACAAAAGTAACATAATATTTAAGATTACGCGGCAGCGCAATTCTTATTTATTTCCAGTGTGAGTCCTGAATGCCAAATTAGCGCAGTAACACCCGTAGACCGAGTAACTGTTATGACATTTTCTAACTGTTTTGTTCCTGATGCTACAGAATTTTTACACTTTGCTAATTCCAATATTATTAAAAGTGTAAAAATATTTTACTGGCGTCAGGTTCTAAATGGATGATTAAATACCTTTGATGATTATAACCCAGAAAGTAAAATAGGGCATATTTTATTTACTTAATTCAAATATTTTTCGTAATAATTCAAAATTTCGCTATTTTCATTGAAAATTAATGGCCATTTTCCACTATAAAATTTAACCTTTCTTCATTTTCCACGTTAAAAATTAAATTGAAGCTATTTTTTAAAAATTAAAAAGAAAATATTTATGATTTCTTATGAAAATAAAACTGAAATTTTAAAATATTTTTTTTTTAATACAAGGATCACGAATATGAGTATGTACAGCAGGCAGATGAATATGGCATCCTATTTATGGACGTTTTCAAGCATTTATTAATAATACAATAAGCATCAATGTGAATAAATACAGAAAGCAGATGAATATGACGTCATATTTAAAACAAAAAATGAAAATATATTTTACCGATACTGATTATTAAGCATGAAAATCAGTTAAATAGAGAAGAGAATTTGTCTGTCAAACATGATGCCATGATTTACGGTAAAACAAAATTAACAAAAATGATATTATTAACAAGTTGGAAATTGCACGTCACACGTGACAAACGAGTTGCGTTCGTATAGTTTTATAAATATTTTTTGTACCGCATACTGTACTGAATGTATAATTTAGTGCACTTCATAAGTGCATATCAATTTCATTCTTTTCGGAAGACTGTAACATCATTAAGATTGAATTTTTTCCCTTTGGCTGTAATGTAACGGGAAACTTTTGACTGTCCCTGTAATTAAACTAAAACTAAACTGTAATTAAACTTTAATTAAATCCGATTTTCATAAAATTTGAAATAACACGACAAAATTTTGCAAAAATTATATATTTAAAATTTCAGACCATTTAGCTGGGTAGTTTTTTTGCTCTGTTATATGAGGACGGACAGACAGACCGACAAACAGACGGACCGAACGACGACTATAGGTGCTACGTATTTATGTAAGTACTAACGCACCTAAAAAGAGATTTCGCAGGGGAGAAAAATGACGTCTTATGTTAATAGCATAGATGGTTATTTTGAAATAGGTTGTACTGATTCAACAAAATTCGTATTTGCGTTTATAGCGCTTACTGGAAGTGAATTAGGGTAAACAACTTTAATCAAAATTCATTTTTTGAATGTTTTACTGTATAAGGTTATACTGAAGTTAAAAGCAGTTGGCATAGACTCAACGCAATATTCTCTTGCGATTATACCGTCCCCTTGTTGGAAATAGAGCGACTTAATTTAAATAAAATTGATTTTTATGTTTTTAAAAATAAATTTATAGACTAAGATTCTGCCATGGAGAAATTTATCTTTTGATAAAAGTTTTCGCACGTTAGTTTTTTTTTTTTTTACGCTGGTTACATCCCTGGTGGGAAATTACATAGCTAAAACTTTAAAATAGATTTTTAAAGAAAGTTTTCTCATATGGGATATTCACAGGAGAATCTCAGTACCTAAGGACTAGTGAGGATCACCACAAAATTATTCTACCGCCAGCAAGAAACGAAGATCCCCGATAACAGGCTACATCTAATGTTTCAGCCAGGTAGCGGGACAAAAAGCATTACATAAACAACACAAACATAAATATTAGTAAAAAAGGATGGAATAAAAATTTAGGAAAATCAGTCTCTCCGCATCGTGCGTACCGGTGCTAACTACCTCTTCGGATATCAGGGCTACGGAGATAGAAAATGAAAGCAAAAAGGTGGTCCGGCCGGATCCGCCTGCATCCCGTTCGTTCATCTGTTGCCAGAGTATCCACCTGCTTCCATCCACGCAGGGGGGGGCTTACCCCAAGCATCACCTTTGCTCCGACGAGAGATACTAGTGGATGTCCAAACGACGATACACCAGAGTATTCAGGTGCACGTTGCACGGAGACGAGGTCTCCGGGCTGGACGACGGGCTCCATCAGCGACCTGTACTCATGAAGGACTCCGCTTTAGTCTTCTTCCGAAATTTGGAATACACATAGCACGGCATCCTCGTCATCCTTTTGCGCAGAAGCCAGGTTGATTCGAGACCAATCTGAGGTGCACGCACCCAAAATCGAGTTTAAACCAACCCAGATCCGACCAAAACAATTCGTCAGTCCTAACCATACACATTTCAATTTGAACTAGAACCCGAAAAAAAAACATATTTTAACACAATTTGGAAAAAATCCTTTTCAATTGTATGTCTTATATCAATTTTATGTTTTCTGTTGAAATATGAACACATAAAATCGGGAAAACCTGAACCCAAACGTCAAGGAATCAATCGCAATCCGAAACCGACACGAATCCGAAACAATTAAAGTTAAACAAAACAGAACCATATCCACAACGAAAAAACATAACGTGAATTTCTAGCCGGAATCGCGGGTCAGGTTCGGTTCGGGTAAAATCGGGTTATCCCATCCGAAGCAGAACTCTGTCGCATACCGGCGAGTATTTCTAGAATTATCGAATTTCAAAATAGTCCAATTACCGTGTTGCTTGTCAAGAAATGAAACTTCGATGTCTTATTTCTCAAAAGAATGATCGAAGCAGTTAGAACTTTTTTATTGAATAGCAACTATATAGGTATTGGGTCGATTAAGCGATACATTTTAAAAATTTATTATTTGTTTTCATTAATTTTATAATTACTTTCAAATAATCAAGCTTCATAGTATGTTTTAAGATATTTTACTCATTATGACTCGTTTTTGCATTGGTAATCTTATACTATAATGCGAGCAAAAATTGTGTCTGTATGTATGTGTGTGTGTGTGTGTGTGTAAATTTTATCTTAAAAACGGCTCGAACGATTTTGACGAAATTTTGTATTTTACCATTTTCGGGCATAATAAGACCATTGGGCTAGGTCACGTGTTCGAGAAAATTAGATTAGTGGGTCATTTTGGGTCATAATGGGTCAAGGTCAAGCTAATTATATCTAAAAAACGGCTCAGTCGATTTTGACCAAATTTTATATCCAACCGTTTTTCGGCACGAGAAAACTATTGGGCTAGGCCACATGTTCGAGAAACTTCGATTAGTGGGTTATTTTTGGGTCACTATGGGTCAAGCCAATTTTATCTAAAAAACGGCTCTAACGATTTTGACTAAATTTTGTATTCTGTCGTTTTGGATTATGAGAAGACCAATGGGCTAAGTCACATATTAGAGAAAATTCGATTAGTGGGTCATTTTGGGTCCTTTTTGGGTCACTGTGGGTCAAGGAAAGTTTATCTAGAAAATGGCTCACTATTTTGACGAAATTTTGTATTTTACCATTTTCAAGGCCGAGAATACAATTGGGCTAGGTCACGTGCTCGAAAAAATTCGATTAGTGGATCATTTTGGGTCATAATGGGTCAAGGTCAAGTTAATTATATCTAAAAAACGGCTCAATCGATTTTGACTAAATTTTACATCCAATCATTTTTTGGCGCGAGAAAACTATTGGGCTAGGTCACATGTTCGAGAAATTTGGATTAGTGGGTCATTTTTGGGTCACTATGGGTCAAGCCAATTTTATCTAAAAAACGGCTCTAACGATTTTGACTAAATTTTGTATTTTGTCGTTTTCGATTACGTGAAGACCAATGGGATAAGTCACATATTAGAGAAAATTTCATTAGTGGGTCATTTTTGGGTCACTGTGGGTCAAGCAAAGTTTATCTAGAAAATAGATCTATCGATTTTGACGAAATATTATATTCTATCGTTTTCGGGCATGAGAATACCATTGGGCTTGATCTGATGTTCAAGAAAAATCGATTAGTGTGTCATTTTGGGTCACAATGGGTCAGGGTCAAGCTAATTGAATCCGAAAAAGACCTAAAACATTTCGACAAAATTTTGTAATATACCGTTTCCGGGTATGAGATGACCATTGGACTAAGTCATATGTACGAGAAAAATCGATTAGTGGGTCATTTTGGGTCAAATGGGTCAAGGTCAAGCTAATTATATCTAAAAAACGGCTCAATCGATTTTGACTAAATTTTATACTCAACCGTTTTTCGGAACGAGAAAACTATTCGGATAGGTCACATGTGCGAAAAATTTCGATTAGTGGGTCATTTTTGGGTCCCTTTGGGTCAAGCCAATTTTATCTAAAAAACGGCTCTAACGATTTTGACTAAATTTTGTATTCTGTCATTTTGAATTACGAGGAGACCAATGGGCTAAGTCACATATTAGAGAAAATTCGATTAGTGGGTCATTTTTGGGTCACTGTGGGCCAAGCTATTTGTATCTAAGAAAACGACTCCAACAATTTTGTCAAAATTTTGTATTATACAGTTTCTGGCCATGAGAAGACCACTGGGCTAAGTCACATGTTCGAGAAAATTCAATTAGTGGGTCATTTTTGGGTCACTGTGCGTCAAGCTTAGTGTAGCTAAAATAACGACTCAAAACATTATGGCAAAATTTTGTATTATATCGTTTCTGACCATGAGAATACCGTTGAGCTAAGTCACATGTTCGGGAAAATTCGATTAGTGGGTCATTTTTGGGTCAAGTTAATTTTATCTAGAAAACAGCTTTAATGATTTTGATTAAATTTTGTTTTCCATCGTTTTAGGGTTCGAGAAGACCACTAGTCTAAGTCGCATGCTCAAGAAAATTCGATTAACCAGTCATTTTGGGTCACTACGGGTCAAGGTTTAGCTAATTTTATCTAAAAAATGGCTCAAACAATTTTGACAAAATTTCTTATTACACCGTTTCTTAGCACGAGAAGACCATTGGTATAGATCAGATGTTCGATAAATTTAGATTAGTATGTCCATTTTTGGGTTACCGTGGGTCAAGCTAATTTTATCTATAAAATGACTTTAGCGATTTTGACTAAATTTTGTATTCTATCGTTTTCGGGTTCCAGAAGAGCATTGGTTAGGTCGTGTGTTCGAGAAATTTAGGTTAGTGGGTCCCTATGGCTTAGGATCATACCAATTTTATCTAAACAGCAAGAATTATACAGTGAGAATGAAATATCGAATTGAAAACAAGGCTAATTTTGACCGAGCTTAGCTCGGTCATGCCCGCTAGTTACACATATTATTTATTATGTATCAATGTTGTATATGTAACCTGCCCTATTTTCTTATAATTTCCGTATTATGACATATATTAATGGATTATCTGAGGCGTTCATAACCATTGTAGGCCAAATCCATTTTGAAAAAAAAAAAGAGATAGTCCATTTGCAAGGTGCATAAAATCTGTTTTATCCCTTCCCACTGTGAACCAAGTCTGTTTTCACATACTTTCTCAAGTATATGTAATCTGTTTAAAGACTTGGTTCACTGTGGGAGTGGATAAAACAGATTTTATGCACCTTCTTAATGGACTATCTCATTTTTTTTTTTTCAAAATGGGTCAATCATCTACTATGGTTCTAGCAAATCGCCTACTATGGTTTTTGGTTGGTTGGTTGGTTGATTTTGTGACGGCCGATTATCTACACTAGGGATATAGGCCCGAGGGGGAGTGCCCTTCGTGGGGGTCTTTCTAAGGGAACCTAACCCGTATTAACGCATGGAAATCCATGGTTCGAAGAAAACCACGAAAACTCCGAACGATTAGGCCGACAGGCGCGATTGGGATCGAACCCAGCACTTCCCGTCTACCAGTTTCGAGAGCAGAACCTCTCAGCCACTGGTGGGGCACTACTATGGTTTTTGAGCTCCCCATTTGTTCCACAAGGCACATATTTTAAGGGAATGTTGTGTAAAAAATGAACGATCAATGTAAAGTACCGTTGTCATGAAAAAAAAAATGTTGCCAAATTCATTATGTAAACTTTTTTTGAGCAATCAAAATCTAGTATAGCAACAAATGTTTTATTTATTTATGTTTAAAAGTGACTTTTGGCAATTTATTTGAATTAAAATTTTCTTACGTATTAATTTATGTGTTCGCATTTTTATGCAAGGAAATTTTTAAAGACATAACAATAAAATTGAAGCCAATTATGCACATCAGTGAATAAAATGTATATAAAAAAGAAAATTTTCAGATTTTTTCTTCTTAAAACTACAATATACCACTTACCTTTTATGATTTTTGTGCTTTCTAATAATAAAATTCTTACGGTATTTATTATGAATCTTAATGACATAGGAAAAAAACCCCAAGCAATTTATCATTTTTATCTCGTCACTATTAAATTCCGCAAAAAGAGCATTCAGGGTGAAAAAATGTCTTCTTTCTCGTTCTGTAATTTCGTTGTTTTTGTATTACAAGCCTTTAGTTTTTGTTAGTTTAGAAAAATAAAGATGGAAAATTCTTATTAGTTAAATGTACTTCTTAATTTTTTATTAAATTAGCTTGATTTATTGTTGAAAAATACGACATTCTAAATGTATTGAATCATTATCAAAACAATATAATAATATTTAAAAAATACTTTCACGTCTTTCTAAGTAGTATTCTATATAAATGGTAAAACATACAAAAATATTTCTCTGAAATACTACTAAATATATATATATACAGTAATCTTACAATTATCCGTCACTCACGAGACCGACGGTGTAGCGGATATGCGAAATAGACGGATAATCGAAAGTCAATACAAGACCGTTACAAAAATAAAATTTCTATTTGTTAGTTTATAAAAAATAATATAACACTTTTTTAATTTGTTATATGCTTTCGTTAATGAAAAGCATAAATGATGATAAGAAACAAATTAAGGATGCAAATTTAGAGTTTTACAAAATAAACGTGTAAACTGTTTTCATCCAAAGTAATGTATTACAAAAGTTTTGTTTGCGTTTTGCTTGCACAAAATTACGAATTCTATGTAAGAAAAGTATTTGGCTTGCATCGACTTCTTGCATCTCAAACCAATAGCGAGCATACACTGTTAAAAATTTGCAGCAAACTGTCCGGTCATTCGATCGTTTTTTGAAAAGACGGTTTCATAACCGTAATTTAACTATATTCTGACCACAAAATATGGTCCAAATAGTGCTAAATTACGGTCGTATAACCGTTTTCGATAAAAACGGTCAAATGACTGGACAGAATGCTGCAAATTTTTAACAGTGTAGTCTTCACTTTTGCTTGACTGACTCCTGTATCACCATCCCCTGATTAATCACATTCATCTGCTTCAGGTTTCATGGATTCAAAATATTTTGAATAATTTCATCATATGCTAATTTTTGATAGCCAATACCAAGCAAAGTTGCAAAGCTTAATTATCCTATGTAGTCTTAATATTTAGTCTTAATAAAACAGCCATAATTAGTAAACTAATGGGAATTTTTAATGCGGTTTTTTGCATATTGTTCAGAAATGATTAAGGAATTAAAATATGTATAAAAAAGTTTACGAAAATTTTTCAGGTTTAAAGTTATCCTATCCACTTAAAACATTTTACGTGATGGAGTTTATCGAACATGGAAATAACGGAAAATTGATTTTTCAGAAATCGCAAATAAAGATTTTTTATTTATAATGCTTCTTATCTATAAAATTAATCTGTGAGTGTCAATTAAGTTTTATTAGTGTTTTTATGTAAAAAACGTAAGTAAATTATGCATAAAAATATTGTTTACGTTTCTCCTGGTCTTCTTACGCGTAATTTCGGTAGTTGACTTCCTACACCCTATTTATTAAATTGGCCATAACTCATGTTCTAATAATCATAGGAATACAATTACAACAGATTTGGAATCTTAAGGGGTCTCAGGACTCTTAAAGCTTCTAAATTACGAAATTAATTTTATTTTTTTTTTTAGATGTTAAACTCCTACCTTTACTGAACATTTTGCTATAATTATGCCCTTGAAATTCCAATTTGAACGGAAGCTATGGCTTTTAGAATTGTACCAGCTAAATAACTGAAGCGGCTTTTCAGAAAGTTTGAAGTCCTTTTTCTCCAAATGACGTTTTTGAACATAACGCGTACGATATCTCAAAAACTTCTGATTATTAAATTCCTACTATTAGCTCACACACTCCCTATACTTATTTATATATTTATACTAGGGGGCTCTGCCCCCTACGAGCTACGCTCGCCAACCCCCGTTCAGGCACACCAAAATCCAAAAAGCACGCTAATTGCACGCATTTGATCGGCTTTAAAAATATTGAATTAAAATTAAAAAAAAAAACAGTAGCGATCTCTCTGTAAACGGGTTTCCATTCGTTTTTCTTGGATTGGGGATTTTTAAGACCAAATCTGTTGCTGTTAAGAGATGCAATGGCTGTTTTCGTATTTAATTAAACACATTAGTTATTTGAAAATAAGCTAATGTAAAATGAATTAAGTAAACAGTGTCATTGTCTCCCGGTATTTTTAGCAGCGCTATAAGATAGTTCTTTTAAATAATTCATTTTAAATATATCGTTTCAAATCTGACGTAATTTACACCAAACTTTTATTTCTCTTATTAATATTCACGTTAAAATACTTTTGTTGTTAGAAGGAAATATTATTTGCGCTGTCTTGGAATTCACGATAATAGTTGAAAAGATTATCTCAAAATATCTCGCGCAAATATATTTTTCAATTTAAATTGTTTTACCATATTTTTTCGGCATTTTAAATATGACGTAAAATTCAAGTGTAAATATGGTTCTTATGACGTAATTTTCCTGCTTTTAACATGTAATCATTTAATTCTAATTTTAAAGTTTTTTTTTCTGTTTGTAATAGTCACGTGTAAATAAATTTTTAATTTGAAGAAATATTTGATATGATAATTTGTTTCGCTGTTTATACAATTGGCAACAGTTTAAATTAATGACATTTTCTAAAATTTGTAAAAAACATCTCTCGAAATGCTGAAAATTTGAATTAAAAATAGAAATAAAACCTCAAAAAATGCGTCAAATAAGGAAAATAAATGCAATCTGCGCATTGGGAACTTATAACGTATAAAATGATCTAAAAATGATTAAATTCTCATGCATAGTTTTTGCTCAAATAAAACTTTTTTAATGGAACGACTTTGTCCAACTTTAGTATTAAATATCTCTTAAAATAATTCTTTGATTTGAAAACTGTCTGCATCAGCGTGTTTATCAAACATTTTTCTATAATACCACCGATTTTCATATTTTTGTATGCAGCAGTTTTCTTAATATTAACGATGAAAGGCCATGCTTAAGCATTCAAATTGGATGCGGATCAACCCGGAATATCTACGCAGATGTTCATTGGTCCATTTCCAAATCAAAACTTTTTTTTATATATAGAAGGATATTTATCTTGTACAAATTTTCAATCGTTAATGAAATACTCATTATTCATCCTATCAGGTTGAAATAAATTTTTTTAAACTTGTACTGGATGACAATTGATGTTAATAAAGTTTTTTCAAATATTAATTAATTAATTAAATTTTGATTAATTAATTTTAGTTTTGCATGGGAAACAAAATGGCCGCCATTGGTTATTGAATTTCAATGAAAGTATTTTCAATAAGGGTTACCATAGGGGGGGACCCTGTTTTGTCGCCAAATACTGCCAAGTTTGTCGCCAACTTGGCGATACAACGCCAAATTTGGCGGCCAAAATGAGTCACCAAAAGTGACGCCAACTTGGCGATATCTGTAATATTTCGCCAAATTCCCATAGAATTGAGATATTTTAATGCAACAAAAACTCATATTAGCTTGATTATATTAAATTTTTCTATGATGGCCTAAGTAGGAATTGACTTTAAAAACAAAATTTTTATATTACTTGTTTTTTTATGAAATTTTCAAAACATATTTTTCATGTTAGTCTGTATAGGCTGAACCTAAAATTTCCTTTTTATTGTTGAAACAAATATTTTTTTAAGTGATTATACTGTTGAAATTTTCAAAATTTTGTATTAGCTAAGTACAACTTTGTATTAAAAATATAAAAATGCTTTAAAAACAAATTTATTTAGGTTTAGGGTAATTATTACTATATGAACTGTAAGTAGGCGCCAAAATTTTCATTCTAGTTGCAAAATTTATTTTGTAATCCTGCGCGTAAGCTGTTATAGCAATTTTCTGCTCGTCAAATTACTGACAGTTTGAAACCCCCTGTAAATGCTAATTTTGCATCTTACAATTTTTTAAATACATGAAATGAAAGAACGTAGTTATATCTTTCATCCCAATAAAAACTTTGTTTTAAAATCATAGACATTTTAAGATATTAAATGTTGAAAATTGTTTTTTTTTTTTTTTTCCAATTTTAAGAGTCCTGAGACCCCTTAAAAGATTGATCTTTTAACTTAAACAATAAAAAAAAAATTCGAAAAATTTCACCAAAACGGCCATTTTAATGTGGTCCGACCGATACCTTAATGTATCTCAATTTTTTAATGTTGATTTATAAAAATAAATAAATAATTAAAATGGAATAAAAGCAAAATGGTATTCCATAATACCCGAACTTCCTCGATTTATTGTTTATGAGTATGATCAGTACTTAATTGCTTTATCATATTTTTTCAATAATTTGAAAAGTTTATATTTTAAAACTATTTACTTTATTAAAATTTAATTCATAAAATCTACGAGTTTATACAAATAATGCTAATTTTTTTCGATATATTTACGAAAATGCCTGTTACGGAATAAGTTCTATCAATTTTGGTAGAATCAAAAACCATAAAATGAAGCGTAAAGGGTAAGAGTATAAAATATGTCTAAAGTAATAATCCTAATACTAATAATCTCTTTATTATTAAATTTCTGTTATGAAATAAAAAATATTTTCTTCGGTAAAAGAAATTTTATTTCGTAGAAATCTACTGTATGTGGACTTATGCCATTTGAAGAATGGAATCATATCGCATTTAGGGGAAAAAGTAATTTTTACTACATGATTATCTCTAAATAGTGCCAATAAAAATATTATTTTACTATATAACAAAAATATCAATCTAGGTAAAAACGTTCCTTTCCGAATTAAGTTTTTCAAAAGTATACTTTGAGAGAATGTATATCCCAAAGCATAATTTTTATGAAATCCTACTTCATATAAATTTAGGTGCGATAACAACTCTGGATTTATATCAAGAAAAATTTCACAGAAATTGCTATGTAGCCAGACAGAATGGTGACGCAGACATTCTAATGTGTTTATTTTTCTGATGCAAGTCACATCTCCACAGATATATTTAGTACGATTGTGCACGAAATACAAAGGTTGTTTCTCGATTTATCCAAAATATCTGTGCTTATAGTAAGACTGACGTCATTCCACATTGTGATTTGCTTTTCGAGGATGTAAACATGACTTTATTTTGTTTGGAAATAATAGAAAATTCCTAATGGCATTTCATTACAAATGCGATGTAAGGATGGCTCTTCAACCTGTATATTTTATCAAAAATGATATGAAAATATTGTATATTTATCGAAAATTCTACCAAAATATTGTATATTTTATCGAAAATACTACAGAAATATTGTGTTTTTTCAAAACAAAAGTAAATATAATTTCGATGATCGATGTTGTGTCATTCTAAATTTGTAACTGCTTTCATTGCATATAATCATAATGTAATTTAACTTTTTAAAAATCTGAAAAAAAGAAGAGTTATCACTGTACAAAAAGAAAAATTGTAGCAATATTTCCATAAGTTTATGTATCTAAATATTTAATAACATTTCTGTAAAATTTTGTATGATTACAATCATTTTTTGGAGGAAATATAGTATGATTACAGCAATTTTCACTGTTAAATTCAAAAAAATATATTTATGCATATTATGCTGTTAGTTAACAACAACAAATGCTGGGAGTTTGGGTGGTTCAAAATATAAATAATTTACTTGTATGTTTTATCATCCTGCCTTACAATGTAAGTCACGAAAATGCTGTAATATTAAAGTTTTAGGATAATGTCTTTTTGCAAACAGTTGCGATTTCATACATAAAGTAGATATGAAACAGTACATGTCATTAAGCATATGCACAAGTTTATTACCTTAAATTTTTTAATGTGATTAATTTAAATCTGATGTGCTAATTGTTGGCGTATGTTCTCTTTTAAGGTTATACCCCATTCCACAAATTTACCCCTTTTTTATTGCTTTCTAAAATCACTTCATTTCTCAGATACGTAAACAAACAAATCAATAAATGGAGCATTATATTAATAAAATGAATTTATTTTTTTTTATCTATCCGTAGAGGATGCATACAATCTCTTAAGTGTCTTTTCATCTCTATTCATTTTCCCGAGGTCTTTCGGGACAAGTTGTAACTTACATCTGCATCTTTTAAATTCATTAAATTTAAATTTACTGGAAGATTTTTTGATGAACATTTTAACAAAGAAATGCTTTTAAAAGAATTGTATATTTTCAAGAGATTTAATTTTTAAAATTAATTAAGCATTTCCTTATCTTATTAAAAACTGACGTTTTATGTGAATTATTTTGTCTTTTTTTTTCAGCCTATAGCATGTTTTCTCGGGCTTCATGCCTTTACAAGATAATTAAAATAAATATTAATGTTTTAGGAAATCTCTATATTTTAGTTTTTATGTAATAAAGTTTATTTATTAACTATAATTTAAATTAACCACAATATGAATACTAAGTTGATTTAAGTAGTCAAATGGGATTTGAAAATGGAAGATTTTTCCATTTTTTTTTAAATATTTTTTATTTATACCCATATAATATTGATCTGTTGTTATTTGTGAGACTGTCTTTCCGAATTCTAATCTCACTGCCAAATATCGAAAAATATTTTAAAATGAAATCTGGAGTTACAGGAAAGTCTAGTTGAAAAACGCTGTCGTGACAGAAAGTTTTTGAATAAAAATTTTAAACGAAAAAATTATTTTTTGATTGTGATGAACTTTTCTTTATTATTCCTGGTTGTTGTCTAAATAATCCCTCAAATATAAAGATTTAACAAAAACAATAAAATTTTTCGTCGAGTATAGGTTTTTGTTAAATCGACAGATTTTTATCTATAAATTTAAAGTATCTCAATTATCTTTTACCATAAAACTAATAAATTTAATGTAACGTCAATATAACTTCAGATAACACTGCCCAACCCCGAAATTTTTTTCAGAAATCAGTATCACCTCATAAAATATGTTATATATATATAAAAAAATTTATTCATTAGAAAATAAAAGGTTCTATGAATGCAAAAATGTAATTTCTTGTAGAGCTTTAAAGATTTAATCCATTACCAACAGGAAATATCACTACACCGTACGTAAACCTTCAGAGCAGAGTAACGCTACAAACATCAACTATTTCAGAGAAATTCTCACATTAACTGCTTCTTAAGACTTATATTCTGTTGAGATCAACCACGACTTTGTAAACTTTACCCTTTTATGAACTGAATTATGAATTCATGAACATTTTATTTTCTAAAGCATTTTCCGTGAATTTTTGAAATTACATAGAAGATTTACATAATCATTTAATAAATTTTAGAAGGATTTTAGAAGGATTGAAGGATTTAGAAGGATTAATTAAATTTTAATTTATAGGGATTTTGTACAATATTTATAACTCCACTCAAATCTTGTATTTTAAATTATTTTCTTAATATTTTGTAGAATTGGGAAATGTACAAATAGAATTTTCTTACAGTAAAAATATAGAAATATTTCCAAATTGAAAAATCCCACCTCTTCCCAACGCCAAGAAAACTGAAAACATGCAAAGGCAAAAGAAATCACTCTTTTAAAAATATTTTTGTTTTGTATAACCAATAAGGCTTTTGGAACAAGATAAAGTAATGCATCTATAACTCATTCGAAACTGTATTACTTTCGACATATTAAATGAATTTTATAACAAGTTATTTTAATGGTAATTATAAGTACCGCCAGTAGATAAAGGATTAAGTGATGTTGATTGGATAGTACTGTTCATTCACACTCAAAGAGTTATTTATAAAGATAAAAGGTCCAAAATGAAGAAGAAATTTTGTAGACTGTCTTAAAGATCAGAATATGAACACTATTTGTCACATGGTGCGAGGTTTTTCACGTTGTTTGTGTTTTACGATTGGCATTATAATTCACAGTCCGAAAGTTCTGCTGTTTCTATAGTGCTGTATTGAGCCATCGTTTCGAAGAGGCTTTTTCCAAGAGTGCTGGGAATCACCGCCCCCTGAATACTAGGCCTGAGCGCTGGAACAAAAAATGGCGGCTGCCGAAGGCGGATTTTTTTACCCGACTCACAAGAAGGATTATGTTTTTCACGCGTATCTGGGTATGTGGATTTCTTTGTACTCTCGAAAGATCCCAACGGCTGGATGGATTTTTAATGAATGAGGTCTTTATCGATTCATCTTAACCGTCCGATGGCTATAGGCTATGTTTTGTTTTTATAAATTCAAAATAGCGGCCGTAAAACACAAAATGGCGGTAGAGATAAAAAAAAAATTACGCATCCTATTGAGTGGCATATCATTGGATAGGTCTTTCAAAATGAGGGAATTTCAAAGCGATATTTCATTGACTATTTTACAGTCAGAAGCTCCGTTTAAATATTACACAAACTAGAAGTTGTGCAGGTAGGATCTCTAGTTTTACTGCAACTTTAACCTTCATAGACATGTACAGGCCTCATCAAAACAGTGTTTACAGATAGGAACTAACAACTAAACACAACTTAAAAGTCATCAATACAAGTAAATAAAAAAATAGGTAAATAATATAAAAAATAATTTAACATTGATGAGAAATAATTAATTAGTTCGCTTTTTACAGTCAGGTTTTTGATTTTTTAAATTTAATTTTTATTTGTTCAGCATGTATACGGTCCCTTGATGATTGGTACCAATAATTTAAAAAAGTTTTTTCTGCTTTATTTTTCGGAGATTAAAGAAGTCAAAGAAATCTTTTATAAAATACCGGTGTCAAAATTTAAGAGACCGTACATACGTTACAATAAATCCGCCTTCAGCAGCCGCCATTTTTGAGTCAGAGCTCAGGCCTATTTTAGAGGGGACGGTGGGGGAATGGACAATTGCGTCACGGATGACGTTGTGCTGCGAGGAATGTAGCCAGTTACTTCACGGATAACTGTTTATGTTTATGATGAATTAAAAACTTAGCGTGCACTTTACCAAATGGGAATAATTCAGATGAACGATAGTTTTAACAAAAACATTTAATATTGTATCTGTATTAAATAAAATGCGTGAAGGTTTACGAGCTAATTTTAAAATCCGGTCACACCCCATAGCAATCTTAATATTTCTCTAAACAAATATCAACGGTATTAAAATGAATAAGTATTTTATACACTGCAAATAAAGACAAATGGTTCTTTTTCTAAAATAAGATTTATAAAAATTTAATATAACCTGTTACGTGATTATCCCTCTAAAAGTACAAAAAGAAATCTTCTTTCTTGCAAACCTGAGAAATTAATAGATTTCCGAAACAAAAGGTTTCATTTGATGCCTGAAATTCTCGGAAGTATTTCGGAGTAGTTTTCACTGTGTATTAATGTGCTTTCTCAATATGGAACACGGTTTTTTCAGATACTATCAGTTCTGAAGTAAACATTTTCAGCTGAGTAAGATAATTTATACATACAAGAGAAACAAAATAATGTTGCACTGAAAATTGTTAGTATTTGGTTTTGATTGCAATTACCTGTGATGAATTGTCACTATTGGAGAAATGTTAGCTTTATATTGGAAATATTTGCAAAGAACTACAGCTGTTACAGAAATATTACATTATGTTGGAAATACAGAGAAAGATCTATCGAATTAATTTTTTCGATAATGCGAGGTATTGGGAAAATGATGTTGCGATATACCCATTTTTGGGATAATATTTCACGCCATTATTGCCTATAATAACCAAGATGTATTCAATACAAAAAATATGCGCAATTACTCAGCGAGTACAATAAAATATTAACCAAGAAAAGCCAATGAAAATACTACTAGGCAGATTATGCTCAGTACAACGAATTTTAGCGAAAATATTGACTACATGAAAAATATTGGTCAAAATATTCCTATTTAAAAAAATGTTAGCGAAGAAATAGCCAATAAAATTATTATTAGATGAGATATAACTAATACAAACAATATTAGGTAAATATATCCAATATAAATAATATTAGCGAAAAATATACACAATACAAACAGTACTATTGTAGCAAATACAAACATCATTGTACCAAATATTGTTTCACTACATGGGTATTATTAAGTATTATAAAATAAAAGTCAAAACTTAGGATAATTTATCCCATGACAGAAAATATATATTAGTTCGACATTTTATCAAAAGATAATTAATCTTTCAGAAAGGTTGAAAAATTCCGTTTTGACGATTTATGAAAAGATACAAAAAAGAAATACACCTTCTGATAAGAAATTGTTAAATGAATAAATACTTTACAAAAGTTTAGGAAATCTTTTTTTGATAGATTCATTATACTTTGCGATAATGTTATCGCTTTGACACATTTCCAAATTAGGAACTTTTTTATTTCTTGAAAGTTTTGAAAATAATAAAGAAAGCATTTTTCTTTTATAATAAATCACATCAGAAAGCAAACAGATAATGGTCTAAAAAAGATATATACTGCAACAGAGAGATCGTATAGAATGATTTTCTCTACTAATAGAGAGAAGACAATAATTGTCATTTGGAAAATTCGCAAGAAAGATTAACCTATTAGTATATACAATATCACACTTACATTTGATATATTTCTAAAATGTTGCAACGTTGATGCTAATTTCAAAGAGTATAATACTATATCTAGAAATAATTAATATGGTATACTTTTTTAACTTTAAAGCAAAAATGCGAACTCTGTTTATAAAATTTGAAAACGTTTGACCTTCATCTCCGAAAAAGAATTACAGTACGTTGCAAAATGATAGATTCATTCGTAAAAATCTATTGAACTTCTGAAAAACATGAAAATTTTCATCCAAACAATCTCTAGACGTTTTGTAGTTACAATTCACAGAGTAAGCAATAACAATACATTACAGATTAATTAAAGAATATACAAAATGGATTTTTTAAAAACTTTTTAGTCGTTGCTAAAAGATATGACCGGGTTCGATTTTTTAAAATTTTAAGGATGGCTATTCTCGATTCATGCAAACTTTTATCAAAATGATAACTCAGGACGTTTCAATGACTTCGACTCACAAAATACGATTTCAAAAATTTTAAACTTTGGTTGTAATGTGTCTCAAAAATCAACTTACAGTAAGAAAGAAAGGTGAAATTACAGTTTTTAAACAATGCTGTAAGTCTTATAACAAAACATCTCAGTTTTAAATGGATTATAAAATATTGTGAACCACTTTTTGCTATAAAAATTCGTATGGGACAAGCAAATCACCTGGAAGCCCCCAAAAGTACCTTTTCTTCAAACGAGGAAGATGCTAAGGAGATAATTTTTAACAAAACTTCTCTGGTATTTATATCAAAGAAAAAGTACATTACCACTTTTCAAGCCTGAGTTTTCTAGGAATTAGAAGAAATTGAATTGTTTTAAATAGAGAAAGAGAGAAAAGATAAATTAACTGAAAAGCACAAAGAAAATAAATTATAATTTAGACAAGAAGTAATGACTGCGACAAAAACTGGAAAAGAGTAATATTTATTGATGAAAAATGGTTACTTAGATGGGGCAGATGATTAGTCCGAATGGATTTGCGAAAAGAACATTTTTTTTCTATCCAAATAACATCAGTTGGTAATTTTATTGGGATAACTTGAGAAGAGAGAAACGTTTTTTTCTCTCCAAACATCAGTTGCTAATTTTACTGGGATGACTTGCGAAGAGAACATTTGTTCCACTCCAAATATCAACGACAAGGGGTTACGCGATAGATTTGGTTACAGTGTAGTAATTTATTATAAATTACCAGAGTATAGTACAGCCAGAGTAGTAATTTATTATAAATTTTGTAAGCAATGTTTTTTTATATCCCGAAGACAAATTAACAAGAGTTTAAAAAAGTACTAAATCGGACAAGTGGTTTAAAAAAATAAGTTTAAAATTTAAAATTTAAATTTTTAAACAAATTTTGTTAAACTTTCAAAATTTTTTTATATAAGATGTAATCTTCATAGAAGGATACATTTTAAGAAAAAAAAAATCATTATAAAATGCATATAAATATATAAAGCAAAATTCTGTCACGCGAACCCCTTAATTGCTGAAAATTCTACGGTTAGATATGGCAAAGCATATTTCTTTGAAATAGTGGTATCCAGAACCTTTGGATGCCTTGCAACCCCACTATGCAACCCCTTGTGTGATCAGGTTTTGGATGGCAAGGAAAAACATTTACCTTATTTTTAACTAATCACATGAATGCCAGAGATTAGCAAAATGTACTTAATAATTGCTTATTACAAATTTCTGAACTGTAAAAAAAATTATGTAACGCTACTTCCTAAAATTGGTGGCAAGATGCTGCCTCTAATTTTATGGAGTAATTTAACTTATATAATGGTGTAATTTAAACCGATATAACTGGTGTAATATTACACATTATTGTAACGTAACACCAGTTATATCGGTTAAATTACTCAAAAAAAATGGAGGCAGCAAGGCTGCCACCAATTATATGGAGTAACGTTACATACATTTTTTACCGTGTGAAGAAGTTGGAAGGGCACGTTTTCTGTTTCAAGAAGGCAATGCATCAATTCATTCTACAAATTCTACGTTTAAGTGGTTTCTATCCAATACTTAAAGCATTATAAACTGGTCTAATTTTAATTCTTGGTTAAAGCTAAAAAAAGTAAGGGAAAACATTGGCAAGAGCTGATAGAAAACAGTATAATTTTATAATTTAACTCAAGACGGCAATTTTTTTTCAGTGACATAATATCTATTTGCATCACTTGTAGAACTTTATTAAGAAGAGACATTCGTTTAAATGTCGAAATATAGGTCATACTTTAGGAATTTCGCATTGCTTATAGAAACCACGGTCCTGGAATGTATTAAGTTATGTTTGTAGAGTATTATGTAATTTTTTATATATTTCATTTTCATATTTTATCCTCGGAATCGAAGTAAAGTGAGTTTTCTAAAAATGCAGTATCAGCTGACAGCTTGCACCGAGCATTCCTAAACAAAATCTTAATATAATCAATATTTAGCGTATTTGTCTATGGCGTAGAGTCCATTTTGTTTTAATTTAAATTTTTGTGAAAATGTCGGAAACAAAAGCAATAAAATTTTTTTAATCTGGCCCTATAAAAATGGTAAATACGGGTTAGGTTCCCTTAGAAAGACCTCCACTGCGGACCCCCCCCCCCCCTCAGGGCCTATATCCCTCGTGCTCATAAGTGGCCGTCATAAATACAACCAACAACCAACCAATCCTATAAAAATGGCCTTAAAATGCTTATAAAAAATTAAAAAAAAGAAAAATGTATATATATATATAGACCCAACGTAGTGGCATAGAAAATTCAATTCGTAATGTTTGTATTGCAAGTTAAATAGGTCTACTACTTATTTTAGATGATTTGAGACTGTTACTTCTTTTGGCATTTATTTATTGGTGTTTTATAGAAACATTTCTATTTGTTAAACTATAATAAACAGTAACAAAAGTTTTAATATTATATAACAAAGTTAATCTTGCAAAACTAGTTTTGAAGATCATGTTTGTTATTTTTCAGTCGTCATTTTTTTCTGTATATTGCTTATTACGTTTTCTCTTGATTAATACTTGGAAATAATTTCATGATTTAAATATATAATATAAAATTTAAAATCCATATAAATAAATCATATATATATATATATTGTTGTACCTTGCGAAAAAAAGTTTCATTTTGAGATATAGTTTATAGAAAACTTAATGTCCTTTATTTGAAAAAAAGCAACATGTAAATCCGTAAATTTGTTCAAAATTTATCGCGGCAAAACACTGTTTCGAAGTAATAGAGTTTAATCCTTAAGCGGGTGGTGTCCACATAAAAAGACATCTAATTATAAGAGTACTGGCATTAATAATATTCAAGTAGAAATTTCCTTTTATAGAGTATGATACTTCTAATAATCTTGAAGTATTAACACGTGTAATTAGTTTTTGAAATATTAAGATGTATAAGATAGAAGAAAATTTTAGGATTGACACATCCAACTAGTTATATTTAAAAATAGTTCTCTTTGAGGTTACGCATTTTCTTATCTAGTAATAGAAATCTAATTAGTAGAATGTAATTGAAAAATAAAATTTATAATTAAAAATACCAGCTATCTCTGATGAAAAATTAAAACAAAAAGTATCCGAAAATCTTATCTCAGTATAAGAACAAAACTTTTGTTTTGAATTTCGAAAGGTATCATATTATTGATTGAAGATATATCGATCATACTGATTACTTTTAAGAGATAAAAGAAAACTTTTGTTCCACTAAAGAATCAGCATCAAATTGAAAAATGGATTATTGTTAGTACTTTATACAGAAAAGTTTGAAGCTGGAAAAGTATCATTCAAAAAATGATTGTATTATTTTGGACTTTTTAAACAGACATGCTCACGGCTGTATATAAATGTTTCATATTAAAAGGCATTCCTTAAAATTCGAAGTAAAAAATATACATGGATATTTTGAGGTTAAAAAACTTTTCGCACGATATACAGATACAGGGAATTTTTATTTAAAAATTCATATAAAGTTTCATATAAACTTTTCTCATATTTATCTTTTTCTGATATTTAAATTTTATTTACAAATAGAATCAGAAATGCAAGTGGAAATTAAACAAGATAATAGATAGAAATAGCAAAATATTACACACATGCAGATTTTTGTTAGTTTTGATACATTTTTAATATTTTAACACTAAAATTTCATATGCTTAATGCTTTTTATGCAACTTCTGTTCCTAACAAAGCTTCTTTGCGACGGATTGAGACTGTGGTTTTCTAATTTGAGTTTAGTTTTTTAACTCTTATAAAGAACTGGCAAACCCTGCGGCTTTGCTCGCGTAATATTTGAAATATGCCAAGTGATATTTATATGTCTAATTTTTATTAAAAGGTACTAACTAAATTTTTATTTTATTAAAAGGTGTTTTTACTAAAAGGTACTTATTACTTTTAGAAATAATTCAAAAATTACTATTTAAAACACAGTTTGACTAAACATCATTATTACACTGCATTAGGCAGAAATGAGACTTAAATTAATAAAACGAAATAAAACTAAAAAAATGATAATTTAGAAAAATTTTGAAACGTTTATGCTCAATTAATACGGTCATTTCAGTATTCATTTGAACTTTTGAATTTTTTAAAAACCATCTTCTTACATCTTAAAATTAACTATCATGTCAAATTCCAACTCCTACCACCTCTCTCAACATAAAGGACTATGTTGTAATAGGAAATATCATCATTAATTTGCCAAAATTAATTTTGAAATCGGTTTGTTATTTCCTAATATTCCACAGAAACGTAATTTAGAAAGCTTTTAAAGGCCTTTTTTAGAACGTTTGTTGTTCCTGTGAACCCCCCCCCCCCCCCAGGTGGTAGAATCATCGGTATAAAATATACCCTGTGTAGGATCAGAGACTGTTATCATTGATTCGCAAACATTACTTTTATAATCTGTTTATATTCCCTGAAATTGCATAGAAATCGTAATTTAGGACTTTTTTAGAATGCTTTTCGCGCCTCCCCTTCGCTTCACCCCTTTTTAATTCGAATTTATTTTCGACAGTCCTTCGAGGATATTTATATTTTATAAGTAACTACCATGCCACATTTAAAGTTTCTAGCCTTTTCGGTATCACAGAAATCGCAATTTAGAAATTTTTTTTGCTCCTGCAACCCTCTGGTGGTACTGTCACAGACATAAAATATAGCTTATGTTTGAACAGGTTCTATCGCCAACAATTTGTCACCATTATTTTTTAAATCGGTTTGGTATTTGATAAGATGGTATAAAAATTGTAATTTAGAACGCTTTTCGCTCACTTAATCTTTTTTTAATTTGGAATTTTCTTTCGACTGTTCTTAGAAAGCAGTTGCATCTTCTAAGTAAATACCATGCCATATTTCAAAGTGTTAGACCCCCTCAGTTGTGCAAAAAACGCAAATTAGAACCTGTTTTGCTCTTGCAATCCCCAGATGGTAGTGACAGCATAAATATACAACATAAAATATAGCTTATGTTGGAGCAGAGACTGTCACCATTGATTTGCAACCATTAATTTTGAAATAGCTTTGGTATTTCCTGAGATTTAGTAGAAATCGCAATTTAGAACGTTTTTAGAACGCTTTTCGCGCATTTCACCCCTTTTTAAACTTCCAATTTTTTTTTAAACTGTTGTTAAAGATCATTTATATCTAATAAAAATGTACCTTGGCTAATTTCAAGTTGCTAGCCTCTACCGATCACAAAAATCGAAATTTAGAAAGTTTCTTTTTGCTCCTGCAACCTCTAGGTGATAGTGAGAACCGACATGAAATAGCGTCTATGTTAGAGCAGAGGCTGCCAGCATCAATATCGCGCCATTATTTTTGAAATCCGTGTGATTCTTCCTGAGATTTTGCTAAAAAATCGGCATTTAGAACGTTTTTAGAACGCTTTTCGCGCATTTTCACCTCTTTTAAATTTCAAATTTTTAAAGAAGTGTTCTTAGATATCATTTATATCTAATAAATATATACCATGCAAACTTTCATGAGTCTAGGTTCTTCCATAAATGAAAAATCGCATTTTTAGAACGCTTTTTGTTCCTGCATCTAATCTGGGGTAATGGAAACAGATATAAAACATAGCCTATCTTGGAGCAAGAGCTGTCACCATCATTTTTACACCATTATATTTGAAATCGATTCAGTACTTGCTGAGATTGCACAGAAATCGCAAATTAGAACGTTTTTTACAACGCTTTTTTTGCATTTTGATCCGCTTTTAAATTTCGATTTTTTTAGGAAATGTCCTTAGAGATAACTGATATCTTATAAGTAACTACCCATCCAAATTTCATGATTCTAGGCTCTTCCGTAACGCAAAAACCGTAATTTAGAACGTTTTTTTTTTCTCCTGCACCCACTTTGGGTAGTGGTACCGACATAAAACATAGCATATATTGGAGTAAGGCTTGTCACCATAATTTTGACGCAATTATTTATTTTTTTTAAAAATCGGTTTGGTATTTCCTGAGAGTGTATAGAAAGTACCATTTAGAATGTTTTTTAGAACGTTTTTCGCGCATTTTCACCCCTTTTAAATTTCGAATTGCTTAAGAACTGGTCTTAGAAATCCTTTATATCTAATAAGTACCTAATATTTCAAATTGCATATTTCTAGGCCCTTCAGTAACGAAAAAATCGAATTTTAGAACGATTTTTGCTCCTGCACCTCCTTTGGGGTAGTGGTACCGACATAAAATATAGCCTATCTTGGAGCAAGGGTTGTCACCATCATTTTGACGCCATTATTTTTTAAACCGTTTTGGTATTTCTGACATTGTGTAGAAACTACCATTTAGAACGTTTTTCAGAACGCTTTTTGTGCATTTTCACCCCTTTTAAATTTCGAATTGTTTAAGAACTATTCTTAGAAATCCTTTATATCTAATAAGTAGCTAATATTTCAAATTTCATATTTCTAGGCCCTTCAGTAACGAAAAAATCGAATTTTAGAACGATTTTTGCTCCTGCACCCCCTTTGGGGTAGTGGTACCGACATAAAATATAGCCTATCTTGGAGCAAGGGTTGTCACCATCATTTTGACACCATTATTTTTTAAATCGGTTTGCTATTTCCTGAGATTGTGTAGAAACCACCATTTAGAACGTTTTAGAACGCTTTTTGTGCATTTTCACCCCTTTTAAATTTTGAATTGTTTAAGAACTGTTCTTAGACATCATTTATATCTAATAAGTAGTTAATATTTCAAATTTCATATTCTAGGCCTTTCAGTAACGCAAAAATTTTAAAACTATTTTGCTCCTGCACCCCCTTCGAGGTAGTGGCACCGACATAAAATATAGCCTATGTTCTAAGTTGGGCTAACACCATCATTTTGATACCTTAATTTTTGAAATCGGTTCGGTAGAGATCGGTTCAGAAATTACCTCTAACATACAAACAATTTTTACTTCTTTATAATATTAGTATAGATAATAAAATGTATCATTAAAAAAATTGAAGTATTTGAATAGTAGTGAACACTTTAAAAAATGAAAAAGGTTCTAATAATGAGGATTTGATAAAAGTTAAAACTTTAAAATGTCACTTAATAGATAAAAAGAGATAAGCAAGCCATAAATGTGACAAGTAGGCATCTGATCTTAGAAGTTTTCAAAACTTTACACCTAAAGAAAATATCATACAATCACGCAGTGTCGGAAATACGTTTATTTCTGAGCATTAAATGTAGTTTGAAAACACTCTTCGTCAGTGTAAATGATTTCTTTTCATAAGTATCATTGCATGCGGCAATGAATATTGCTATCCTGTCGATCTCTAAGTTTCTTAATTTGCGATTGAGTTCATAAGAGGCAGAGCATTTATAAATATATAAGGTAATATCGCTCACCAGCAAAAAAATTGGCACATCTCGCATAAATTCATGTTGCGTTTTATTCCACTATTATTGTTATAATAGGTCTTTCATAGATGTGCCTCGCTTTATTACGCTATATATCAATTTGTGACTACAAAAGACGGGGGAGGGGGGGAATTGGGTGTGTAAGTAAAATTACTCGCATACTAAGGGCTGCAATTTCATCTTGCAATAAAACCAGGCAAATTTTCTTTTGCCTCTCTTGTGAAATTTACTTTTATCGAGATGTGTCACTTTTCTTGTGGGTGAGCGATATGGTAGGGGAGACCGGCGGAATGGCGACACCTTAAGGGAATTTAATTTTTTTCACCTCAAAAAAATGTTTATTTTTTAATAGTAAAAATTATAAAGCTGAATCATTATCTTTAGTATTTGTATAAATTTAACCGTAATCACAACTGTAAAGTAAGCACGTATAAAAAATTTTTCTTTCAACCTCTGTACAGTGGCGGGATTACCCAGGGTACTGGGGTAATTCCGCCACTGTATCGGGGTAATGACGCCACTCTTTAATGACCTAGTAAGTACATAAAATGGATAGTAGGAAACACATAACCTACTGAAAATATTTAGAAATCATTAATTTAGCAAAATAATGAATAATTACAATGTTCCTTAAACTAGATTTATTAATGTGCTAAGCTTACAATTTAACTCAAATTGGAAAAGTCAGCCTTTGCAATGGTGGCGGCATTACCCCGAGAGGGCAATATAGCGAAAAATCCCCCAGCAAACCGAAAGAAGAACCGAACTTGATCAATAAATTGCATCAAAATGTCGGCGAATGCATGTAGATTACGGGTAATATTATCTTAAGTACCTAATGTTACAATAAAATGCGCTTACCTCTACTCATTTGAGATTCCAAAATAACAAGCAACAAGATGAAAACTAAATTTTTCACTAGAAAAAATGAACGACGTACATCAAAATCACTCTCACTCTAGGCACTGTTTCTATTGTTGGCTGCTATAGTGCAGGCGCATTCACTTTGTCAAACTAACTGTTAGTTTTTTAAAATAGGCGGGGTGGCGGCATAACACCGAGTGGAGCCAATCCCCCTGTCTCCCCAAATGCAGCTTTTACATTATCTTTTACAGATTCTTTTGTTGCTGAAGTCTTCTTAGATAGTTGGGTGTTTTGAGCAGCAATCTTTATTTACTAGAACTAAGTCAGCCGTGTTTCTAAAATCTTTAATGTAAGTTTAACCATTAGTATTTCCAATAAAGTTTTTTTCTAAGGTTCACGAAACCTGCTTAGTTTGGAGATATATGTCAAGTATTTATATGTTTCTTCGTTTAAGGGAAAGGTAAGTTTAATAAAGTTTTGTCATAATCATTTTCAAACTTTGAGAAAAGGGATTTAAAAACTTAATTAGAAAGTTAATTATTTTAAAAGTGCTAATTTTCCGGGTGAAAAAAATATTTTATAAAGTTTTGAGAGATTTATTAGTTTAAAACTTTGCCCCTTTTAATGAATAACCACTGATTAAATTTAATAATTTGCTAACTTTAATTCGTTAATCTACATTTGAGTTCTTATTTAACTCTTCAAATATAAGTAATGGAGGATGGATTATTATAGAATAGATTACATATTTAATGAATGCTATATATTCTACTGGTTAATGAATAAAATAGACTAATGTTGAAGACATGTCACTAACACGCGGTATAAAACACTATACTTGTTTTCAGGTGCGTTCGTAGTTATATAAATACGTAGCACCTATATTCGCCGTCTGGTCCTTCAGTCTGTCTGTCTTCACATATAACAGCGCAAAAACTGCCCAACCGCATGGTTTGAAATATAATAATCGTTGCAGAAGTTTGTCGAGTTATCTTAAATTTTATGAAAATCGAATCAAAACTTAATACGATATTAATAAAAGTTTTCTTCCTTCTATTAAATCCTATCACACATAATTAAATCAATGATATCCCATGATTGGTAATGATTATAGGTTGCCATGGTGATTACGTCATATTTAAGATGGAGTCATTTTAATTCCGTATTACTGAATTTAATATCTGTAATCGAAATAAATTTTGTAGTCATGCATTTTTGCATAACAGTGCTACAGCTATTGAACCAAGATCTGAATATTTATAAAACTAGTTATAACATGAATGCAACTCACTTGCCACGTTTGACTTACAATTTCCAACTTGAATTTTTAAAATAGATCATACATGAGAATATATTAGAGATTTTATTGAGGCTCGATTAATAAAAGTGAGTACAATGTGTTAATCATTTTCTAATGTTAAAATGAGTTCCCCAGCTCAATGATACATATGTCTTTTGAACAAAATGCTCGTATTTTTTGTTGTTATAAAGTCTAAAATAATTTTTTGAAATATCTTTCTGCGTAGAAAAGCATCGATGTTTATTACGATGCTTATTTTTAAAAGCAGAATTACCATATTTAGCAAGCAGCATGATTCACATTCGTAGAAATCTGGGTAATTTTTAAACAAGATAGAGCACAAATGACTGGTTGGTGTTTAGGCTCTGCTTTTATTTTCTACACACCTTGTCTAAAAAACTAGAATCTTGATTTGAACTGAAACCGAACATTTATTCAGAACATCCATGCCTGACCCATTTTGACTGATAAGGGAATCACTTTTGCTAAATTCCACAGATAGCATTGAGACCTCGTGCACTTTTATAGCCCTATAGTTCAAAGTTAAACAACATATGAAATTTGTCTGCAAAAATTGTATTTATTGATTTTATTGCAGGAAAACGTTCTGAAAGTGCATTTTTGAGGACACTTATTGAACTAATAACAAAGAAGTTTTTTAAAAAGTATTTTAAAATGCAAACAAGTTAATAATAAGTATAAAATATTAAAAATGTTTAAAAATTCTTTCAAGAACCTACGAATTTAATTTTAAAAATAAAAAAATTCATAATTACTACACTGGTGTACAAAATTCAGTGAAAATGCATATTTTGACAAATTTTATGAAAAGTACTAAACGAAATGTGAAACTAATGCTTCGAAACACAGATGCAAGTCTTTAGTGTCGAATACGTAAGCGTACACGTGTGTATGGGTGGAGTGGGTAAAGGAACAAAATTTTATTAACGAGCGTGGCAATTTTCGCGTATTGTTCGCTTGCACACCTGGACGAATATCTTGGAGGTTTTTTGCAACATTCGGTGAAATTCAAAAGAGAACAGTAAAAATGAGTAACCACAAACGTTTGAATGATGGAATGAGGTGGCAAATCACGGGGAGACTGGAAACAGGATAGTGTCAAGTGAAGATTGCTAAAGAAATTAATTTAATGAGCAGTGTCGTGTCAAACTTATGAAAACAGTTTAAGGACATTGCATCCATACACTGTAAAAAAACGACATTTTTACAGTACAAAGTACTGTTCATCTCGCACACAAATACGATCAGAGTGAATGTGCTGTATCTTTCTTTGGTTTCCTGACTATATTAGCATGGAAAATACAGTAGTTGCGTAAAATTAACAGCACAATGTGCTGGCAATTTGGACGCCAGCAGTTTGTGCTGTAAAAAATGCGTCCAAATTGCCAGATTTCATTGTGATGTTAATCATTGTGATGTTAATTTTACGCAATTACTGTATTTTCCATGTTAATATAATCAGGAAACCAAAGAAAGATACAGCACATTCACTGTGATCGAGTTTGTTCTGGCAAATTTACAGTGGTTTTTTTTATAGTGTAGAGAGAAAGCCTGGACAAAGTCATCCAAAGCCACGACGGCCAACGAAGATTGCTATTTGTTGCCATTACAGCGAGGGAGGAACAGGAGTCATACATGTTTGCAGCTCTGCCGTGACCTATGTGTGGTCACAGGAAGCCGAGTTTCAAACATTACATTTTGCAGAAGGTTATATGATAGTGGGCTCTTTGCAATAAGACTGGCTGCTTGTGTCCCACTCACTTCTGCACACAGGAGAACTCGTTTAACATGTTGCAGAAATAATCGACTTTGTACCAGGGATCAATGGGGGACCATCCTATTCACTGATGAGTTTCGGTTCAGTCTAAACACTAATTCTCGACGTACCAGGGATCAATGGGGGACCATCCTATTCACTGATGAGTTTCGGTTCAGTCTAAACACTAATTCTCGACGTATCAGGGATCAGTTGGGGACCATCCTATTCACTGATGAGTTTCGGTTCAGTCTAAACACTAATTCTCGACGTACTGTCATCTGAAGGAAACAAGGGATCCACTTCCTTGCCTTCTAACTTATGAGAAAGTGACCACTATGGCAGCGGAGTTTTGATGGTCTGCGCATGCGTCATGTTGGATGAACACACATCCCTCCCTGTGTTTGGCAAACGCTCTATGACATGTGCGAGGAATAGAGATGATATAAGGTACCCTATATTCGCCTTTTCAGCTTGGATGCAGAAAAGGTGAACATAGGGTTTCACTTCATCAAGCCCTGGTTTCATTTTAATGGACTACAATGCGCGCCCAAAAGGAGCTCATGTAGTCAATGAATTTGTGGAAAGTGAGAATATTTGCTTGATAGATTGGCCAGTCACATCTCCAGATATAAACCCTATAGAGCATGTTTGGAAAATTCTGAAGAAGATAATTAGAATTCGCTTTCCCCCTCTTAGAACCACCCAGGCTCTAAAAACAGCGTTGCTGGAGGAGTGAGACTAACTTCGACAGGAACTCAGAAACTGACCGTTTTCCATTCTGAAGTCACGTTGTGAGAGCTGTATAACTGTAAGAGCGGATCACAGCCTTATTACTAGGTTGAGTAAAAAATTCTGGGAAATTTATGAAAGTTGCACTGCTTTGCGCAAATTAACAACAAAAGCAACAAGGACTATTCTTCAAAGTAGATACCATCATAGTCCACGATTTTCTGCCATCGTTTTGCTAGATTCCGGATTTGCTGGAAGTACCATGAAGGCTCCTCGAAATCGAAAAATTCTTGACATGCTTCTTCAACTTCATTAAAGGATTCAAATCGACGGCCGTTGAAAAAGTGTTGCATTGATCGAAAGAGGCCATAATCGGGTGGAGCCACGTCTGGATTGTAGGCGGGGAGTGGAAAAATTTCGACGTCGTCCAACTGTGCAAACTTGTCCTTGGTCCTCTGGGCCACGTGTGGTATGGCATTGTCCTGCTGAAACACAATTTGTCCTAGGTGGGTCCAACTGCTGGCGATAGAACTCGGCGTTGATGGCACGAGCATCATATACGATACAAATTCTAGTAAGTATTACATTAAAAATTTCCCAGAACTTTTTGCTCATCCTAATAACACAGTTTTTGGTTCAGAATTGTAAGCTCTGTTTTATACCGTCTGATGTTGATAAGTCTTATGTGAGATCATGCGTGCGCATTATAACTGGTGAATGGCTATTTTATTTACGTTATATCAACCATTATGTTTAATAATCTTCATATCAAATTTCATTAAAATATGCCCAGTAGTTCTGGAGATAATTGACAGAATCTGAAAATTCGTTAAATTTTGTACACCAGTGTATTTCAGCGACACGAAATTGGCTTTATTTGTTTCCGCAGAATTTTTCCCGGCAACTCTGGTGAATGTCATCTGCTGTGTGTGAGTAATGGTTTGGTTTAGTAGTACTATGTTTGACGACTTAATACGCTTTTGGCTTAAACATAACAATTAAATGTATAGATATGTATATTTAATCCGCTTTTTGCAGACAAATTTTTTCGGTTCTCAAACTTTGCCCTGTAGTGTTATAAAATGCAACAGGTTGCAATGCTAGATACGAGCCTCAATAAAGTGGAACCCTTTTGAGTCTTCTAAGAACTAGATAAGCAAGCGGACATAGAGCATGAATGAACTTGGAAATAAATAAGATCATTAAATATTTTATCATATGAATTAAAAAATTCACTTGACATAACTCAGTTTAAAAAATAGATAAATAAATAAAAACAAAAATATTGAAAGGTTCCGAAATTTTATGGATATTCAGTTTTAGATAAGAAAAAGCATCAGTATCAAACCAGAAAGAAAAATCCTGCGTAAAACATAGATTATGAAACGTTCTAGAGATTAGGAAAACTTTCCAACACTTCCAAAATACTTTAACAAAACTTCATCATTTAATAATATAAATAAAATACTCCAAAAAAAATTTTTTTAGAAAACTCATAGCACATTTCAAAACCATAGTTTAGTAATAACTGTCGATAGCTGGGAAAGTATTTTATCTTAACAAACGGAAAAATTCTAAGAATAATTTTAATTATTTTAATGCTTAATTTTTTTCTATATTTCTTTAAAAATGGAAGAGTGTACCACGACTAAAAGAATTTCAGTTAATCTGAAGTACAAAATAGAAATAAAACAGAGTAAAGTAACCTACTCAAAGAAAATAAAATAGAAGAATCCAACATAGACACTAGACGTATTGCTAGATGCACTCATAAAACTTTGGATAAAATATTTTACTTTGAGAATTATTTATCAGCACAATTTTAAATTGATCTATTAAGATAGGCTATAGTTTTCTTTTAAGTATTTGGGTTTGTTTTATTGAATCATGGTTGCTAAATAAAGCATTTTCGAAATGAACATGGGAAACAAGTTCAAAATTAAATTTAAAAATCAAAAAACCCGATTGCGTAAAAAGCGAACTAATTAATTATTGCTCATCAATGTTAAACTATTTTTTATATTAAAGGTATATAAATTGTTGAATAGGTGTTGAATGCAGGCGTTATTTATGTGTGTATGTGTGTTTTAATATATTGTAGTATGAGTGTTTTATTATATTTTTTATATTACTTATCTATTTTTTTTTAATTTTACTTGCATTGATGACTTTTAAGTTGTGTTTAATTGTTAGCTCCTATCTATAAACACTGTTTTGATCAGGCCTACAGATGTTTTTGATGGTTAGAGATTCGGTAAAGCTAGAAATCCTACCTACACAACTTCCAGGTTGTGTAATATTTAAACGGAGCTTCTGACTGTAAAATAGTCAATGAAACATCGTCTTCATTTTAAAAGATCTATCCAATGATATGCCATCAATATGGTGCGAAAAAATTTGTTTTCGTGTCTACCACCATTTTGTATTTTATGGCCGCCATTTTGAATTTATAGAAATAAAAGCTATCCTATAACCATTGGACAGTTAAGATGAATCGATAGAGACCTCATTCATTAAAATCCAACCAGTCGTTGGGATGTTTCGAGGGTATAAAGAAATACATACCCTGATACGCGTGAAACACATAACCTTTCTTGGCAGTCGGGTAAAAGGAACAGAAACTAAAATTATAAATCAGTTATGACTGGAATATCAATGACAGGTTATATACATGGAAATATGAATTGCATATCTCTATGTTCCTTATTGTCAAATTTCTAAGCATTTGAATCTGCATTGTTCTGCCGGAAATTCTCTGATGTGGATCAATTTATTACTCATGACTCCTTTTGCAGATTTGTATCAGTAATAAATATCAAGTTAGATAGGGGATTGTCACCTAACTCGTCTCTGAAGTTCTAAATAGAGATACAAATTAGGATACAAAGTATACGTGTTGAATATAATCATCAGATTCTATTCGGTTTACACATGTTAGTCAAGATAAAATTATTTAAGTAAAAATGATTAAATATTTATGAACAAGTTTTATATTATCAAACAGTTTTATAAAGATAATTCTAATATTAGAAACATGAACTATATCATTCGAAATTTGAATGTATTTACTACCTTGCATTTGAACCGAAAATTAAGAAACAGTAATGATACAAACTAAGCACTTAAAACATTCTCGATTTCACTTTAAAAAATGAATGCTTAAAAATAAGCAAAATAAATGAGAATAATAAATTAGTATAATAAATAAATAGTATAATAAATAACTATTTTTTGTTATTAACACTAGATAATCTATAAATGGAGCGCTGTATTTCGTAAAGCATTTAACAGAAATTTGTTTTATTAATTCTTCCGTTCCAACGTAAAATCTACCAAAACAGTTTTCAATTTTTTAATTGTTTTTAGTTATTTAGTCTCTAAATCTGACAAGCACCTAAGATTTTAGTATTTTCATTTTGTTGTTATAGTGACACCCTAGAGGGAATGTAAATTATTATGCGTTATTCCAAATAGAAACTATAGCTCTAACACACAACATATTTGTTAAAGTAGTCCTCTCGTATTTCTTGTTATAAACACCAGATAGTCTATAAATGAAGCATTGTATTCCGTAAAACATTTAACTAAGTTCAATTTATTAATACCACCGTTCCCACATAGGATCTACCCATTCAGCTTTAATTTTTTTAATTGTTTTCAGTTATTTAGTCTTTAAATCGAACAAATGCGTAAAATTTTAACGATAATGGTGGCGACTATTCCACCATTTATATTTTATTTTCACTTACTTATTTATAGACTTAGTATAATTACAAAAGCTTAAGGGTACTTGTGTTTGTTCACAATGATTGCATGTACACGTATCAGAACACTTAATACTGTTATTGTTATTGTTATTATTATTATTTTTATTTTGTATATATAAATTTACCAAGTACCAATTTAAAGAAGGTCTTGTGACAGGAATTCACATTTTAAGCAGAAAAATAAACTGATCTTTTTATGACTGTATAGATTACTAGCAAAACTCGCGGCTTTGCCCGCTTAGTAGTAGAAATATAATAAGTAATATTTATATACCTATTTTTTATTAGAAGAAATGTATACTTTTTGGAATAATTCAAAAATTACTAATTAAGCCACAGTTTGATTAAACTTCATTATTGCACTGCATTAGGTAGAAATGAGAGTAAAATTAATCAGAACTAAAACTAATTCTAAATAAATGATAATTTAGAAAGTATTTTGAAGCTTTTATGCTCATTTCATTTTAAGTTTTGAATTTTTTAGAAACCGTTCTTAGAACGCATTTAGATGTTACATTAATCATCATGTCACACTCCAAGTTTCTTGTCTAACGATCTACCACCTCTCTGGTGCTAGTAGCGCTAACACAAAATGCTATGTTAAAACTACTTTTGTATTCGGTTAATTATTTCCTGAAGAAGTTAATTATTTTAGAATGCTTTTCGCTTATTCCCTTCGATTCACCCCTTTTAAATTTCGAAATTATTTTCGACAGTTCTTAGAGAACATTTATATTTTATAAGTAACTACCGTGCCATATTTAAAATTTCTAATCTCTTCAGTATCACAGACAGAAATCGCAATTTAAAAAGTTTTTTACTTCTGCGACTCTCTGGTAGTAATGGCAACCAGATAAAATATAGCTTAAGTTTGAACAGGCTCTATCACCACCAATTTGCAACCATTATTTTTTAAATTGGTTTGGTATTTCATAAGATCGTAAATTAGAATGTTGAGAACGCTTTTCTTTCACTTCATCGTTTAAATTTGGAAATTTCTTTCGGCGGTTTTTAGAAAACATTTGCATCTTTTAAGTGCAAAATTTCAAAATATTGACCCCTCAGTATCACAAAAAAGCAATTTAATGAATTTAGTTTTTATTTTGCTCTTGAAACTCCAAGATATGGTAGTGATAACAACATACAGTATAGACTACGTTGGGGCAAGGACTGTCACCATCAATTTGAACCATTTCTTTTGAAATTGGTTTGATAATTCCTGAGATTCAGTAAAAATCGCAATTTAGAATATTTTTAGAACGGTTTTCGTCCATTTTTACCCCTTTTAAATTTTGAATTTTTTAGGTAATGTTCTTAGAGATCATTTATAGCTTATAAGTAATTACCATGCCTAATTTCAAGTTGCTAGCCCCTTCAGTATTACAAAATCGCGATTGAGGACTTTTTTGCAACGCCCAAGTGGTAGTGACACCGACGCGAAATAGAGCCTATCTTAGAGCAAGTATTGTCACCACCAATTTCCAAGTATAACTTTTGCTATCGGTTCGATATTTCCCGAGATTGCGTAGAAATTGAAATTTAGAACATTTTTAGGACCGAGTGTGAGTTGGAGAGGCTCCAACAGATGTATGCAGATAGGGCACAAGGTTGATATCGCGTGTTTAGATGGGTTTAAAACAGAGAAAAGGTTTAAGGATTGCCAAAACACGATTCCGAAGTAATAGATTATGCGGCAGATAATCAAAAAGAGGTCACGCGAGATGCGGAAATGTCCAATTAAATATAATTGGAGAATTTCGATCATTGTAACGTCACATTGCCGTCACATTAACGTCACATTAACGTCACATTGCCGTCACATTAACGTCACATTAACGTCACATAACGTCACAGTGGATAGCTCAAATGAGATAGCAGAATTATTGTGTAAAGAAATGAAAACTTTGGAATATTTTGTTGTTAATATTCCGGACGATAAATTAAATGAAGGCGTAATGAAAAATACAGAACTTATTAAAGATGAAGGGAATGGTTCATCTCGTTATGCTATGGTAAAAGTTTAGCTTTCAATGGTTAGAATAGAAAATAATAAAAAAATAACCACGATTAGAGCCAAGTTAGTTAGAATTCTTATTTATGCGATATGTTTGTTAACAATTTTTGCGTTTGGAATTGTGATAAACAAAGTTTTCTTCTTGCCTCATTCGGAAATTGGGAAAGAAAAAAGTGAAAATGAGCACTCTACGAGATTTTTCGAATAAGCCAAAGGTTTTCTCAGTGCTATTCTCAGTAGATTCAAAATAAATAGAGAACCTCCTCTGACAAAACAGAAATTGAAGGTGGAACGAACAAATTAGGTCATTTTCTCCGCACAGAGGAAAGAAAAAAAATAAGGGCCAATGAATGTTACTTTTTTCTATGAAAGGAAAGATAATCCTCGAAGTGATGTAATTTTTTTTTTCTTTTTTTTTTGAGGAAAAAAAATGAATTGTTTATTTATGTTTTTGTAGTAAATATATGTTTTGTATGAGAGAGGGAAAAAACTGATAAAAAGTGCTTTTAAAGTATTTATAAAGGGAGTTTATAAATAGGAATTCTAAAGTTTATTCATTTTATAATCACTCATGAAGTTAATTTTGAAAAAAATAGATATACCGAATAAATAAAAATATGTTGAATGAATTGAATGCGTAAAATAACCCCTATTTACTCAGAGTGAGTGAGACAGGAAGACATTAATTATGTAAAAATTGCTTAAATGTCATTGATTATATGCATTAAGATATATAATTCCCTAATAAATGTTTGTAATTTTTTCATAGAATTGTAGAAGTAGTAGTCAATTTTTTCTTTGTCATTAAATGAAACTAGTAATGAAAATTCTTGTTTGTTATGTTAAGATTTGAATGTTAAATATATTTATATTGCATATTTTAAGTGTGAACTTTCATTTCAAATATCTTTACGATGTACTATTAAAGGTTTAATCAAAATTAAAACCAAATTAGACAAAATTATTTATGGCTGATTGCCAGTAAATGAGGCTCAAGAGGTATTTTTATTTGGTGACTTTTTTGTGTGGAAATTTATCTGTAAGAAAAAATTATTCAAGCGGCGTTTTTATTTGGTGACTTTTTTATATGTGGAAATTTGTCTGTAAGAAAAAATTACTCGAGGTGTTTTTATTTGGTGACTTTTTTTTGTGGAAATTTATCTGTAAGGAAAAAGTTATTTTAAATACGGGGAGCTGGTAATAAAGTGTATTTATTTAGTATCTTCATTTGCTACTTAATGAACGGAAGTGTTAGAGTTCTAATAAGAGCCTAGAACCATTTTCAGTCCGAAAGAAATGCCACCAGTAAGTATCATATAAAGATCCACCATAATTCTCAGATCAGCCATAAATTTTACAACAATCCACACTCCATATGAAACTATACTGATCGCAATTTTTAGTCATGTAGTAGTTCTCACATTTGCCACTATGAAACCTATAAAGTTTCCTGAAAATCTTACAAGGAAGGTCTCCATACGGGCATACTCCAAAAAATCTGAAAAAACTATAGAATGTTCTTCTCATGAGGATAGATATAGTATTTAATAAAAACTTTCGGCGGAAACTCAATAAAGTGCCCATAATAAATAATGAAAATTTTGTCATTTGGCGATTTATCACTGGTTGGCGATGGAATAAAATTTCAAAAAATACTTTTTTCTGTCAAATGCTCTTTAAGGTAAAAATGTTTCATGTTGAACTTGTTTAAATAAATGTATTTTAAATAACATTAGTTCTGTCAGTTTTAGTTTGTTTTAACTCTAATTTTGTCATATATATATTTTTTAATGAAAGTTAACTATGAAATTTTATTAATTAAAATTGTTTCAATCTCAAAACTAACTCCAATTAAGCACTGTCAATTCCCTTTTGTTGTAATGGAAGCAAAAACTTCTCCGATATTAAAATAGAAAACTGCAGCATTCTTCATCTGGCCTTTATTTTGGAATACGCCTAAATATATGAAAATATATTATTCAATACGAAATTTTTTTATATATATGAAATTATTTTCACAAACTGCAGCAACAAGCAATATAAATATGTAATACAAAAAAATATATGTCTTAAACTCTCTCATTGTTTAAGTTTAAATTCATTAAATATTATTTTCACTCATTCTCAAAATCAATTAACAAGCAATTTTCAGGTGCATTAAAATCGTTTGCTTTTGGCAAGTAAAAGTGGTGCTCGCCAAATCGTGTGACGATTTCGTCTTTTCGCGCCAGATATTCGAAAGTATTTTATTTTTTTACAGTTTTTCTACTGTAATTCCGCCACTAAATTTGTCTGATCCTTTATTATATACATAAGTCGTTTAACTGGTATTTTTTTCAAAATGTTCTGAGTATGCCCCGTAAGGAGACCTTCCTTGTTAGTTTCGACATCAAACAAACGTTGTTTGCAAATAAATGCTCTAGTGGTTTAAAGGATCTTAGAGAGACACTTCAACTACTTGAAAAGCCGAACGCTTAAATAGGCCGGCCGATGAGGTCCCGTGGGGATTCATAATTTGAAATCTCTAAAAGCGGTTCGTTTTATTCGTTGTCCAGAATTGGATTTTCCGGTAAACCTGGGCAGGTTTTCGGTACAGAGTTAAGTCTGCCCAGACGTCTTTGAGAGAAATTTTAAAGTAAAGTGCGGAACGGTATTTGGACATTCCCACCTAAAAAGGAACAAAATCCACAGGCAGAGAAACACACCAACTGACAAGATTTTATCTTTTTTTCTAAATTACTGTGAAATTACCCGTGATATCTACTGTTTGTGATTGGGTTCGTGTCGTAAAATAAATTTAGTGCTCACGCATCCCTGTCATCTAGAGTTCATTCACCAAATAGTTACTACCTTCGTAATTCTTAAACGACTGGGACGAATGACTCCCTGCTTACTGTCCTACGGTATAATTTAAGGGAAAATCCAATTATATCAAAATTATGTGTTCGTATAGACATTTTCAGAGCTTGGTATATTTTTAGTATGAAAACGATAGTCCAAACTTATACTTTTAACACACACACATAACTCCCAGTTGAACACCAAATTTCCAGTCGAATGACTATTTCCATTTTCCCTTGAACAATCTAATGATTAAAATGTATGAAGTGTTCACGCATCCCTGTCATCTAGAGTTCATTCACCAAATAGTTACTACCTTCGTAATTCTTAAACGACTGGGACGAATGACTCCCTGCTAACTGTCCTACGGTATAATTTAAGGGAAAATCCAATTATATCAAAATTATGTGTTCGTATAGATATTTTCACAGTTTGGTATATTTTTAGTATGAAAACGATAGTTCAAACTTACACTTTTAATACACATATAACTTTCAGTTGAACACCAAATTTCCAGTCGAATGACTATTTCCATTTTTACTCGAACAATCTAGTGATTAAAATGTATGAAGTGTTCTTTTCGTTTTTCTTGGCTGGTTGTACTTGATCCTTAATACCAATATACATGTCTGTGAACAAGTCAATAAATTTGGAATATTTTAGAAAACACATGTAATATGCAATCGTGCTATGTGTATTACTGTATGAATTTCATAGTTACGAATGCGATAAAATTGCTCTATCAGTGCTCACAGTCAAGTTTATATTTTTCTTAAATATAGATTTAGTAAATTATTTTTTACTTCTTTTTAATTACTCACATTGAAAACCTCTAAATGTTCTGTACACTTAACCCTTAAATAGAAAAGTTTTAAAAGTTGACACTTTAGCAAAATGTAATTAATCTTTTAAAAGGTTAAGAATTATCACAATGATGTATGAAACGATAGATGATACTTTCTCAGAGAATAAATGAAATAAAATAAAGCATTCGAAAATTCAAGAAACGGCTTAGACTTTTTGGGGGCTACATTAATTATACTCTGCGAAAACATTATCGTCTTGACACTTTCCGTAATTGCAATTTTTCCGAAATGTTTAAGAACAACAAAATAAAAAAAGAAGCAACCTTATTTCAAAATAAATCATAATAAAAAAAATCCAACAAAGGATATATTGATCGAAAGAAAAGTTACAATGATGTATGGAAGTTTTAAAGTAAGATTTATATTTTTAGTGACAAAATTATGTTTGTAAACCACAGGTTGGTCTAAAAGTTCTGGAATTGTCTTGAAACAACGAGTTCTGGGTGTATAACAACATTTTCTGTATTAAATTAAATTCTATATATTTTTAATAAGAATAATTTAAAAAACAATTTTATACAAAATTCAAAACATTTTATCGTTTTAAAATAGCAGCAATATGCCAAACATTCTGAAAGAAATGATTCATAAAAAGGTCACTTTAAAACAAAACATAATGTAAAAATATAGAAAAAAAAAACTAGTTGGTTGGGCCAATCCGAAAACTTCCTTCTGTCTCATACATGTTATTGCCTCAAAATTTGCTATCACAATACCAAAATTAAAAGACAATCTATGACCATCATGAGGATACTAAAATTAAAGTTTCATTGAATTGTGTGCATTTAAATGGAGATATAATCATCGCATTTTTCATACAAATCATTGAATTTAGGCACTCACCCTCTTAGATGTCTGAAACAAAACCAAAGTTTCCAACTTAAAAAGCATGAAAGCGACACGGGTTGAGTAATATACACAAAAGGTCGAACACAATATGATGTTTGATTAAATACTTTGTGTTAGTTCTTGAGATGTGACGTAATGCAGCATAGTAGTTCCACCTGTTGGGCAATTTTTACACAAAAACCTTATAAGCAACAACTTATGTCAACGTCTAACTGAATGTAAAGTTTTATAAAAATCTATTCATTAGTTCTTGAGATAGAGCTATTGCAGAAATCTGGAAAAATGCCGCACAGTAGTGCCACCTGCGGTGCGACCAAAACTAGTCAGCACCAATTTATATCAAGGTATAACTGAAGTTTTATCAAATTCCGTACATTGATCCTAATGATAGTGCGCCCACAAAATTTGTGTCACATACAGACAGACAACACGGGCACAAACAGACATTTTCTAAAAATAGTCAAATCGTATTCAGGATCTTCTAAAATGTATAAATCTGTCGAAAAGCGGAAGTTGAATTTTTTCTTCACGAATCCAGTACTTTCTTCCTTTAAAAGTAGAAGAAAGTAAACATATAGATATAGAATAAAAAATACATAATTTTTTTCTTCAATAAAATAAATTATAAAGGTAGAATGATTAATATTTTGTAATTTTCACTTTCATACATTATTTATTAACTTCTGCGTTAAAATTATTTTAAAAAAAATAGACCAACAGTAAAAATACTTTTTAAGTTTTGTAGAAGAATTTCAGCTCAAATTGTACAGAAGAAATAAATCTATATTTTGTACATAGAGCAGTAGTCGGAATGATCTACTATTAAACATCAGTAGAGCTAGCATTAATTTAATCCAGTAGCGATTAGTACCATCTTGCATATATAATAAAGATTTTAATTGGTTGACAACTCAAAAATGCAATTTTTATGGTTATGACACACTTTTGTTAAAAGGGCGATATGTTAATATAATTTAATTATGTTAAGCAAGATATAATATAATTATTGAAATATCCATACTGTATCTGAACGAAGAAGTTGCATTTATACTGATAACATATTGTTTAAAGGAAGACACGACTGAGACGCCACGGCCAATTACTTTAATTTTATTATAACATTTTACTTTCATTTATTATACGTAATTAAATTTTATCCAAGTAGTCCGAGTGCTACACGACTAAAATAAGGTGAAAACTGCAAATTGTGATAAGACGAATATAACACGTGATAAGACGATAATCGAGATTACTCGACAATCTGAGAGAGTTTAAGCTTGTAGCGATATTTAAGTGAGTTAGAGCATGGAATTGAAGGCAGGCAGACAGGCAAACAAACAGACGAACTGAATTCATAAACTCATCCAACTATGACGGAAAGTGTTAAAAACGAAATCTTTGACGTTAAAAACATCGAAATCGACTTGAAACACACATTTATATGATGGATAGTAAGAAAATTCAGAAAATGACGCCATTTTGAATAACAGCCGCCATCTTGAATTCCCATTACTTTCAATGGCGGATCTAAGGGGGGGGCGAAGGGGCGATCGCCCCCCCCTTGGGCTAATAAAGGATTTGTAAAATGACATTATGCATCCTCACGGGAAATGACTTGGGGCGGAGTTCGAGCCCGGCGCGTCCCGACCCGGGTCGCTCCACTTTAAATCCACGAGACTCAGACTGGGTCTGGTCTTTTCTCTTTTAGAGTCGGGTCGTGCCCTAATCTTAATTTTTTCTGCAGATTCGGGTCGGGCCAGACTTCTTTTTCCCCCAGATTGAGCCTGGCCTGGACTTCATTTTTCCTAAAGGTCTGCAATGGCCAAAAGTTACAGGTCGGGGCTCGGCCCGGAATAAAAGCTAATCAATCGGTCCGTGTCAGCCCGTATGATAAGCATTATTGGCCCGACCACGACCCGTGCACTCCTCTAAATTCTTCCTCCCGAGCCCAATTTGGTTTGACCCGACCCGGGTCGCGCCAGTTTAAATTCACGAGACTCTGGCTGGATCAGATATTTTCTCTTTTAGAGTCGGGTCGTGCCCTGATCTTATTTTTTTCTGCAGATTCGTGTCGGGCCAGACATCTTTTTCCTCGTGATCGAGCCTGGCCTGGATTTCATTTTTCCTAGAGGTCTGCACTGGCCAAAATTTCCAGGTCGGGCTCGGCCCGGAATAAAAGCTAAACATTCGGTCCGTGTCAGCCCGTATAATAAGCATTATTCGCCCGAACACGACCCGTGCACTCCTCTAAATTCTTCCTCCCGAGCCCAATTTGGTTTGACCCGACCCGGGTCGCGCCAGTTTAAATTCACGAGACTCTGGCTGGATCAGATATTTTCTCTTTTAGAGTCGGGTCGTGCCCTGATCTTATTTTTTTCTGCAGATTCGTGTCGGGCCAGACATCTTTTTCCTCGCGATCGAGCCTGGCCTGGGTTTCATTTTTCCTAGAGGTCTGCACTGGCCAAAATTTCCAGGTCGGGCTCGGCCCGGAATAAAAGCTAAACATTCGGTCCGTGTCAGCCCGTATGATAAGCATTATTCGCCCGACCACGACCCGTGCACTCCTCTCAATTCTTCCTCCCGAGCCCAAGTTGGTCCTATCCGACCCGCGTCGAGCCAGTTTAAATGCACGAGACTCGGGCTGGGTCAGGTCTTTTCTCTTTTAGAGTCGGGTCGTCCCCGATCTTATTTTTTTCTGCAGATTCGTGTCGGGCCAGACATCTTTTTCCTCGTGATCGAGCCTGGCCTGGATTTTATTTTTCCTAGAGGTCTGCGCTGGCCAAAATTTCCAGGTCGGGCTCGGCCCGGAATAAAAGCTAAACATTCGGTCCGTGTCAGCCCGTATCATAAGCATTATTGGCCCGACCACGACCCGTGCACTCCTCTAAATTCTTTCTCCCGAGCCCAAGTTGGTCTGCAATCTTACTTATTTGTCATTCGTAAAAATTATATTTCTTTTGTACATTTGTTTAGCGAAATCTTTAGAAATTTAATTTGATTTGATAAGTTACAGAGATGCATTTTTTAAATTTTACTTTTTTATTTTGTAGAGCTTTAAAATTATGATTTTCTGTTATCAACCGCTTCTTTCATTCTAAACTGATTATCTTACTGGATTTTTATTTGAATGTAATTGTCTAAGTCATATTTTTACGTAGTGTTTACGTACATACAGTCCTCAGCAAAAGTTTAGACACTGGTGATTTTTAACCTTTAAATTAAAAATACGAACACTTGGGTTATACAAATGACTGTACTTATTTTTAAATATATTTTAAACGTTTTAGGACAGAAATAACGGTTTTAATGTAGGATATTATTTAATTTAGCTGAGAAAAGTGAAATTTGCATATTGCGAAAGTTTAGACACTTTTGTGATTTTTTGGCAATTGTTCACGGAAAAACGCATATTTCAAACTTATGACGTCACATGCATGAAGTACACTGCTCAAAACAATTAAAGGATATTTGAAGTTTTATATAAAATAAAGATATAAACGAAATTTTTTTTGCCGAAAATAGAAGAAGAGAATCACAAATGCAAATTTTTCTGGTTTTCAAACTATAGAGTATGCAAATTTTGAGTTCGACGTCAAAAACGTCACTTCAACGGCAGCGAATGAAATTTGACTTTCAACTGGATAAAAGAGAATGAAGACAAGGATGATCGGCATTCAGTGATTGCTTTGTTTCGATGAGTACGATGTCTCAGTGAAGTCATCTGACAGATTCAGAAGCTTTGAGAATTGTTGGTAGGTTAGAAGGGGGTCAAACTCAAGCCGAAGTAGCGCAAGCCATTGGAGTGTCACAAAGTGTCATTTCCAGGATCTGGAACCGTTTTTTGGAGAGTGGATGTGCAGGCCGAAGACCAGGGCAAGGTCGTAGACGGGCAACAACGCCCAATGAAGATCGGTATTTAGCGTTAACAGCTCGGAGACACCGAACCATGAACGCTACTCTTCTCCAACAACACCTTCGCTCGGCTGCAGGCACCACGATTTCAACTCAGACTGTCCGAAACCGGCTCCATGCTGTAGGTCTGTATGCTCCCCGACCGATGGTATGTGTTAGATTAACATCAAGGCATCGTCGCGACCGCAGGGAGTGGGCAACCGAGCATGTCAACTGGAGGAGAAATGAATGGAGCAATATTCTGTTTTCTGACGAGTCCCGTTTTTCTGTTCATCCGGATAATAGGCGTATTTTCATCTGGAGGGACCGTGGCAGTAGGAATAATCCTGCGTTCGTGCACGAAAGTGTCAGATTTGGCGGTGGAGGAGTGTTGGTGTATGGTGGCATCTCCATTGACGGGCGCATTGACCTCTACATCATTCGAGATGGAGCTCTGACTGGTCGCCGATATAGGGATGAGATCCTCAGACCTACAGTAGTCTTTTACGAACAGCAATCGGAGATAACTTCATTTTAATGGACGATAACTGCAGGTCACATCGTGCAAACCTGGTGGAGGATTTCCTTTTCGAGGAAGGAATCGTTCGAATGGAATGGCCAGCGTGTTCTCCAGACATGAACCCAATCGAGCACGTTTGGGACGCTCTAGGAAGACGAATTTCTGGCCGCCAACAACCCTCACAAACTCTCCAAGAGCTGGAAAGAGCTCTTCTGGAAGAGTGGGGCAGAATACCCCAACTCGTCATTAATAGCCTCATTGAATCCATGCCTCAAAGGTGTTCGACGTTGCTGGCCGCCCATGGAAACCATAACCCCTACTGAAAATGATTTTCTTTGAAGAAAACACCTTTTCTTATTCTTTTTTTCTCATATGCAAAAATTGTGTTTTTTTCCTTTAGTACACAAATGCGCAATAAAATGCATTTTTTTCTGCCAAACATGTGTAATTTATTCTCATATAACCTACCATGTCTGTCGACCATGTATCAATCAGATAAACAGTTTACCAGATACAAAATCCACCTAAAACTGCAATATCCTTTAATTGTTTTGAGCAGTGTATTTAAGTGCACCTCGCGATAGCATCGGTTAGTGAAGATGCCGCGAGCTAGAAATTTTCAGTCAGATGTAGTAATTAAAGCATGGAAGCTGAAATCGAAAGGGAAGACTGTTGCAGAAATTTCAGCTACTTTGAATCGACCAAAGAATTATGTCTATTAAGTACTGTCTAAGGGTGACTCTTTCAAAGCAAAACATAGATCTGGAAGGACTCGTGTGGCCAGAAAACGAGATTATAGAAGGATCCATAAACTGGCATCTAGACAAATAATGACTGCTAATCGCATTAAAAGTGAGTCAGAGCTTTCTGTGTCAACGGATAATTTTGTAGATGCATTAAAGAAAGATGTACATTAGTTTACATGAAAATGATAAAACAACCAGCCTTAAAATCTCACAACAAATTGACCCCTTTCCTGTCGCGGAGTAATTCTTTTTGTAAACTGATGAAATAATGGACTGATACCAGAATTTATAAATGAAGTTATTAGAAAATATGTAATTGTTTATTTTCACGTATATTATAAAAGGAAAATTTTAATTAAATATTCTTGTCACTTTTGGAATTAAAATTAGGTGTTCTTTGTTGATGATTTGGGGCTCACTTTATTTTAATTCTCAAGTATCTCTGGTGTTTCTCAATGGTCGCCAAGCTGCGTAAGACTACATGCATACATTGGAAAACAATTTACAGCCATTTGGTGAACTTTTACCTCTTCCAAAGTATGTAGTTGAGCAAGATAATGCGTATATTCATGTTGCATACAAATAAAAAAATTGGTTTAACTCTCTAAATACTACTATTTTCGACTGGCCCGCGTGTAGCCCTGATCTGAACCCAATCGAAAACTTTTGCGGCATCATATTTCATACGGTTTATGCAATTTTTTAACAATACTCCTCTGTAAATGAACTTCGATCAGATGTTGAACGTGTTTGGTAGGAAATAGACCCCCAAGTGATGCAGGATTTAGTTTCTTCGATGGAAAGTTACATTTTTGTATTAATAGCAGACAATGTAGGTGCAGTTCGATTTTAATTTATGGATATTTTTCTGTTAACAGACAGATTGCCTATACTTTTGCAACAATGTTAAATTTGTTTTTTTGTCATTATATATTATGCAAAATGTATAAATTAAAATTTATTGTTTGTGTATGAAAGATAAGTCTTCAGTAATATATGACAGTTGAGTTACAACAATTCGTTACATACGTCTCAGCACAGAAGCACAATCAATCATTGTCTAAACTTTTGCTGAGCACTGTAATTGCCTAAATAGTCATCGTTATAGTCATTAATATTGTTGTTTTTCTGTATTCATGAATTTCGAAAATAATCTGAAAATAAAATATGAGCATAAGCAAGTGTACTTTATGAATAATTTTAATTGCAAAATGCAGGCAGGGCTGGAGTTAATTTTTTAGCTTTTATACCGCGCGGGGTCAATAGTTTTATTTTTTTATGTGGGTTGGACCTGGGCTTGGGCCTGATGACTTCAGCCCAGGTAAACATCTAACTGACATATTGAAGCCAGCTTAACTTTTTTTAAATGCTTAATTTCAGCCATCATCCCATAACTACTGAATATACCGGGTGTCCTAAAATGGACTGACTAATTTTAAAATTCAATAAATTGCAAATGGTGACAGATATTAAAAAAATACTTGCAGGAGGGTTATAGATGTCGGGAACAGGGGAGATTTTGTTCCAAATTTTCCGAAAATTTAACCCTCTCGCTGCGCAACCCGCGATTTCCAAGGCCAACGTAAAGTGGCAAAATTTGCGCAACCCGCAATTTCCGCAGCAAATCTTTTTTTTTTATGATCTAATTCTATTTTTAAAAAAACCTGTTTCACAAAGATTTTGGGACATATTTTACTCTAAAATTTGTGCAGATTTGAAATGTGTAATAAAAAATATACGCAATTTTTTAACCTATTTTGATAAAAAATAAATAAATAAATAAATAATAATAATAATAATAATATGCAGCTTCAGGGTTAAGGCATTCGGTTCCAAAAATTTAGAAAATTCACCTATCCGGAAATTCGAACATAAAATAATCGCAAATTTTGATAAATGGTCTCCATAAAAAATCTATATCGTCAATCGTTCGCAGAAAATGACTTCAATTTCGCCGAACGATCACAGAAAAAACGCGAATTTGGTCAGGGAACCACGGAAAACATGCGAAATTCTTCAAATGATCACAGGAAACACGAATTTCTTCAAAAGGCAGCGGAAAAGAACTCGAATTTCGTTAAAAGATCGCGGAGAAAACGCAAATTTGATCAAATAGCCGCGAAAAAAAAACACGTGAATTTCGTCAAAGGATCGTGGAGAAAACACGAATCCCTTCATAGAATCGTGGGACAAAAACGAATTTAGTCTAAGAATTGCTTTAAAAACGCGAATTTAGTTAAAGGATCGCTGAAAAAACGCGAATTTTGTAGAAAGGTCGCGGAAAGAAACGCGAATTTTACCAAAGGTCCACAAAATTACACTAATTTCGTCAAAGGGTTGCAGAAGAAACGCAAATTTCATCAAAGGGTCGAAGACGAGCGAATTTCATCATAGAGTCGTGGGGAAAATGCAGTGGTCTCTTTAGAAAACAGCACACAATACGTTTATTATTATAGGTATAATTTTTAACTTGAAATAATATACTGAACTAATTTTTGAAAGAAAAAAACAAGCTAACCCAAATCCAGCTTGCAGGAATCTACACTCAGCTTGAATTCGATCCGAATCCAAAACAGCTAACCCGACCTGCAACAAAAATAATTAGTGCCAGAAGAGAATCCCCACTTCTGCTGTAACCTTTCAGAAAATTTTCTTTGAATTTCAGAATTTTTTTTTTCTTTTTTACTGCGATTCTTGATTTTAGTTTAAAATAGCAACGAAGATGGTGCTGGAAGCAAGAGGCGCTAAATCGGTTCCCGGAGAAGGTAGGCTTAACGACCATTGTTTACAGCGCCATCTATCGCTGCTATTATACAGTAAAATCAAGAATCACAGTAAAATATCTCATGACATCTTACATATCCCTCCTGCAAGATTTTTTAAAATAGCTGTCACCATTCGAAAAGTACTAAATTTTAAAATCCATTTAAGGACACCCGGTATGTTTTTTAATAAGTTTAAAAGCATTCTTTACTGAATTACAACTCACCTTAGATATAAAGAGACAAGCAGTCTTATACCAAATTAGTATTTTTTACATAATTCTGGAGATTAAAAAGTATTCCTAAGTAATTATTTGGACGTGTCTGTTATGGAGATTTTACTGCATATAGTTTTTATCTTCAAAAATACTTAGACTTTCTTTAAAAAAAAACGGGTCGACCCGAACCCTTCTCACAAGTCGCAGTAGACTGGCCGAAACTGACCCAAACCGGATATAATGTATATCAATCTGCCCCAAACCTAACGCGCTAGGCGCAGCTAAAAAGTAAAAGTTAACCCGACCTGTAGCAGAAAAGTAGAAGTCAACCGGGCCCAAACCCGACCCGCATCGAAAAAGTAGAAGTTAACCCGGCCTATAGCAAAAAAGTAGAAGTTAGTCCGACCCACAGCAAAAAATAGAAATCAACCATACCAAAACGCGACCCACAGCAAAAAAGTATAAGTTAATCCAACCAGCAGCAAAAAATAGAAGTCAACCGGACCCAAACCCGACCCACAGCAAAAACTAGAAGTAACACGACCGCAGTGAAAAAATTAGCCCCGACCCGCGCATCAGATTGGAGTTTCCAAATTTCTAAAATCGCCCCCTCCTTGAGGACTCTCCAGATCCGCCCTTGATTACTTTACGCGATGCCTCCCCCTCTGAAATGCATTGTATTAATATAAAGTAGGTACTCACCAATCGATATGTTCTTATCACGATTTGCAGTTTTTTCAACCGTAGCACCCGGACTAATGTGTTTATAAATACTTTAATACATGTGTTTGATAAAACTGCGCAAGAACTTCACACAGGTTAGAAGTGTCTAAGTTTTTAAGCTCTCCAAAAAATTGTACTTTTAAGCTAAAAACACCATTAACTCCTAAAGTACTCGAGCGATTTCGATAAAACATTTTTTGGCGGTAGAGTATAAATATAAGATATATGTGGCAGAAAGTTAAAAATTTTTTTAAATTAGTTTCAGAAAAAAGTTTTGAAAAATGGGAGATTTCTCAAAAATTGCGATTGCTGTAAAATAAAAAGTTTTAGGCGCAGAAAAAAACTGTGTGCCATAAGTCTTGAGTATAATTCAGTGAATACGAGTTCCAAATCTCATCAAAATCAGTCGGGTATTTTCCAAGGAAATGGGTCTTAAACCTCGCATATTCCCCATAGGATTGCACCCAGTCTCGTCCTACCTTAACCCTTAAATGCCGGGTGTTTCTTTTCGGCAACATACCCAATTTAGGCTCTAAAATACAATTAGAATAATATTGAAGCTATAATGCCTAATGTTGCCAATAAAATAAATTCTGAAAATATTATTAAATCGATTTTCAACATGTAGATGGCAACACTTGTGCTGTTTAAGAATAAATATAGATTTACTTTTTCAATTGTTGCTACTTGTTCTTTTTGTTTTGTTTGGAAGCTTGCGAAATACCCTATTTTGTTCTGCAGTGAGCAAGTAAAATTTATTTCTATTTCTTATTATAGTTCCTAAAATTCTTGTTTGTTTAACATTATAGAATTTTATCAAGGAAAAATTATTTTTTCAATGAAAAACCAGTATTGCCGATTAGTAACAAACTGTTTTTTAGACATAAACCATACTTAAAACAAAATATGATTTTTTTAAAAGTATTGTTCCCATGATTTATTTAAAAAATGAAAGCCGAAAAACATTATTACAATGAGTTTTGAAAAGTCAGGCATTTAAGGGTTAACCTTGTAGAACAATACTGATAAGATGCAAGAAAACTCTTTTCGAGTTGTGAACTACGTCTGGTTAACAAATGATTTGAAAAAATAATGTTTATGTATATTTTAACAATATTAAAAATTTATAAAAAACACGATACTGCAAAAAAGAATAGGCTATATGTATCGTGATAATATCTCATTTAATATTCTGCAGCAAAATCGCTTGCGTACGAAACATTGCCATTGAAATAGAAGAATAAAAATATAATGATTCTGCTCTTAAATTACCTAAGTCAAGTGGCATATTTTTTTTGCATACATTTGCTCTTTTTAAAAAGTGTTAAAAAAAGTGATAAATGATATATCACACCGAGTTATAGAACATAAGCTAATGTGTTATTGATCGATCGCCAAATGATTTATCTTTCGTCTCGATAATAACTATTGGAAGAAAATTGTATGCTCAGCGAAATTTGTATATGTTAAAGAAAATTTATTTCATTATATTTTAAAGAATATGTTTACGAAATGAATTTTTTTGTTATAATATAAAAGTGTTTTTATATAATGATTTTTGGATTAATTCTTTGAAAATGAACTACATTGATTTAGAATTATTTTATATTATTAGTTGTTTATATACATATTTATGAAAACAAAGTATGGCTGTGTATTGTATTTATATTTAAGCATATTACATGCATATTTACAAAACAAATGCAGATAAATATATATAAAAAAAAATAATTATTTCGCTTTTACTATTGACTTTGGAAAAATTTAAAATTATACATTGAAAAATTTTAGTTTCATGCATGTATGCATTTAAATATAATTGCAAATAATTACAAGTTTGAGATTATACTTTTTTATTTAAAGGGATACATTTTCAGATAACTACTTAACTAGCAGATGCAAATTGCCAAATGGGTGACAAAAGTCTGGGACAGAATTCGAACCAGGGATGCCTTGGCTGAACCTGCCAATGCTCTACCAACTGAGCCATCACGGAGGAATCTAGAGGACTAATTCACCTAGCTAACCTTTAACGATCACAGCACCTGGTCTGATATCTGAATCAGCTCCACAGAATAAATATGGAATAAATTAACTTGCTATTTTTAAAATTTATACATCAAGATTTTATTTACCATCCATAATCCGAGAATCAATAGAGATATTTTTACGCAACAAGAATATTTGCAATGACTCAGTGTTTCTTGATTTACCTAAAATGTGGAAAGAGATGCTATGTAATTTGAATAACAATAGTAAAAATTAATCCACACTCGCAAATTGCCAAGATAATTTTATTTGTATTTTATGTTTTGCAATGTTTTTCATTATGCATGTTGTCTCGTGACATTGTTTACCATGTTATTGTTTTGTTAAATTATATGAAAATTAATCCACGCTCACAAATAGCTAATTTAGTTTTAATTTAATTTTATGTTTGCAATGTTTTTCATTATGCATCATGTCTCGTGACATTGTTTACTATGTTTATTGTTTTTAAATTATGTGAAAATATTTTCTATCATAAATGATTTTGAAAATATCGCCGTTGGTGCGACGAAACGATCGTCAATCTTAATAAAGATATTTTATCACTTTTTATAGCATTATTTTACTTAATCTATTTATAAGTGATTTTTATACATGTTTTTATGATATGATTTATTTAACAATTGAATAATTGTGTTAAAAATTAATCTAACTGCTTAACTATGTTTGAGCTTAATTATTTCTATCAATATATGCACAATTAACATTAGTTAAAATGCTCGGCTTAAAACTTAAATATTTTTTTGCAAATATAATACAGCATTTTCTCTTTTCTAAAATGGTCATTGTAATTAGCACAGTTTTACAGTGAGTGCATAAAAAAGAAATATTAGTATAATTTACTTAAGGTCTATTGCATTTTTGTTGTTTATTGGGTAATGCATAGCAAAGACCATATCATATCATCATCGAATTTTTCATACTTGTTGTCATCAGGATAGGGATTTTGTTGGTATTATGTCATAAAGTTTATTTTATTAGCATGTTGTATCTGTCGACGAATCACTTCTTCAAATACCATTGTGATAATGGAAACTATAAATACATATGTTTTGTCGTACTACACTTTCTAAAGTAGGTTAAGAACTGAGTTTTTTCCTACAGATATATATAAAATATATAAGAGAACATAAAAAAAGACGTAAAGTATCATTAAAATAGTTTCTTTGCGTTCAATAAAAGGTTTTTCTAAAGTTCCGTAATAGAATATTTTGTTTGTCAGATATTTTGAAACTGTTGGAAATACTTAAAGGTAACTCTCAAAAAGTTGTTTAAAAAACAAACAAAACATATCAGAAAATCTTATTATAATTATAAGGATAAATCTATTATTTAAAAAAAATATTATTGGCTGACAGCATATGACAGCATATTATTGGCTGAAAAATTAATACACCGACTTCTTAGCGATAAAAAAACTTTTTACATGTTATACATTAGCATTAAATTAGAAAATGGAACATTGATAGATTTTATCGCTAAAAATAATGTGATGTGCGAAAAGCATATCTGAAAAAATGATTTTATTATTTCTAGAATTTCATTCATTCTTTTAAATTATTTGCGAGTGATTATATTATATGAAAGCTTTATTGAATAAATATATTAAAATTTGGGGGGGGGGGGGAGGGCAAAGACACCATTTACTACAAATGATTAATCTTTTCATGTGAACAGTTGCTTTGGTTTGAATTTAAAATATTATACGTTATTTAATTTAATGGGCAGGTTAGTATTATCTCCAGGTGTGTTATCCATATTTATCGTTATCTAATAATAATAAAAATGAATAATTTCGATTCATAATTATTATATTTTTTAGCGGAAATGGGAAGGGTGTGGGATGCTGGCATACAATACAATGAAAGATTATTTAAGGAGTCAGGAACCCTTTGAACTAACAAAATACGTGAAAAAGTTACCTCAATAAGAACTCTAGTCATTCTATAACTAATTGACTTTTACTTATAAAATTTAAAACACATATTATGAAAGATTTGTTTTATCAATTAAAGTTGTTAAAAAAGGTATACACATGTATAACGTTTTTAAATTTATTTTTTATAGATAATACAACTTTGTGAAAGAATTATTCTTGCATGCATTGCCCGCATGATTTTTTACATTTGAATGGCTAAAACAAACCAAGATTTTTTTAATTAGTACAGATGTAATGTGCTTTAAAAATGACCTACAATGAAAAAAAATGAAACTTCTAGATCCCGAGAGAAAAAAATTACAGCAATTCGAAATGTCGATTTTTAGGTAGCTTTCTTTACAAAAAAGCTACCTATTGCAGCCGTTCGGAGGAAAGCGATTTCAAAAAATTTTGGTATATTTTCATCGATCATGACCCCCAGACCCCGAAACCACCCTCCGTTCAAAATTGATATATATATATATATATATATATATATATATCTATATATATATATATATATATATCTGACCTATGTCACACTGTAACTCCCGTAATTATGAACCGATTTCGATGAAATTTGGTGTGTACATAGTACATACCAATGTCTCGACCGAGTTCGTTGGCCAGCTTCATCCGCCATTTTGTTTCAAAATGGCGGCCATTTAAAATTTTTAAAAAATTTTAAAACTTGAAATGTGGTACCAAAAAATTAAAAATGGAAAAATATTTTTTTCTTATGTATTTGACCTTTATACAAAGATTCTGAAGCAGTTTTTGTTTCGTCTATATCTTAAAAAATGGCTGAGTTATAGCATTTTGAATTTCTAGCGTGGCTGACATTTTGAAACGTCCTGAATTTTGTCACGCGATAAAAGGCGTATTTATGAACCGATTTGGATGTAATTCAGTGTGTACATAGTACATACCAATCTCTCGACCGAGTTCGTTGGCCAGCTTCATCCGCCATTTTGTTTCAAAATGGCGGCCATTTAAAATTTTTTTAAAAATTTAAAAATTGAAATGTGGTACCAAAAAATTGAAAATGGAAAAATATTTTTTCTTATGTATTTGACCTTTATACAAAGATTTCGGAGCAGTTTTTGTTTCGTCTATATCTTAAAAAATGGCTGAGTTATAGCATTTTGAATTTCTAGCGTGGCTGACATTTTGAAACGTCCTGAATTTTGTCACGCGATAAAAGGCGTATTTATGAACCGATTTGGATGTAACTTCGTTTATACATAGTACATACCAATGTCTCGACCGGGTTCGTTGGTCAGCTTCATCTGCTGTCTTGTTTAAAAATGGTGGCCATTTAAATTTTTAAGAAAAATTTAAATTTGAAATGTGGTACCGAAAAATTAAAAATTGAAAAAATATTTTCTTTTTATGTGTTTGACCTTGATAAAAAGATTCGGGAGCAGTTTTTGTTTCGTCTATATCTTAAGAAATGGCTGAGTTATAGCATTTTGAATTTCTAGCATGGCTGACATTTTGAAACGTCCTGATTTTTCTCACGTAATAACAGGCGTATTTATGAACCGACTTGGATGTACCTTGGTGTGTACATAGTACATACAAATATCTCGACCGAGTTCGTCGGCCGGCTTCATCCGCCATCTTGTTTCAAAATGGCGGCCATTAAAAAAATTAAAAAATTAAAAAATTTAAATGAGATACCAAAAAAATTGGAAAGTGAAAAAGATTTTTTTTGTATGTGTTTTACCTTAATACAAAGATTCCGGAACAGTTTTTCTTTCGTCTATATCTAATAAAAATGGCTGAGTAATAGCATTTTGAATTTATCTTGTGGCTGACCTTTTAAAACGACCTGATTTTTGTCACGCGACAACAGGCGTAATTATGAACCTATTTGGATGTAACTTGGTCTGTACATAGTACATACCAATGTCTCGACCGAGTTCGTTGGCCAGCTTCATTCGCCATCTTGTTTCAAAAGGGTTGCCATTTAAAAAAAATTAAATTTAAAATTCAAAATGAGGTATTAAACAATTGGAAAATGAAAAAGATTTTTTTATGTGTTTGACCTTGATACAAAGATTCCGGAGCAGTTTTTGTTTCTGAAAATTTGTTCTTTTGTTTATATCTTAAAAAATGGTTGATTTATAGCACTTTGAATTTCTAGCATGGCTAACATTTTGAAACGATCTTGTATTTGTCACGCGATAACACACGTATTCGCCTATTTCGATGTAAGAAGGCATGTGGATAGTATACATCAACACCTCGACCAAGTTCGCTGGCCAGATTCATCAGCCATCTTGTTTCAAAATGGCGACCATTAAATTAAAATATATATATATATATTTAAAGTGAGGTGCAAAAAAATTAGAAATTGAAAAGGGTTTCTTTCTTAAGTATTTGACCTTGATATAAGGATTCAGGAGCATTTTTTGTTTGTCTTTACCTTAAAAAATGGCTCAGTTTCAATTTCTATTGTGGGTGACATTTTGAAAAATCTGATTTTTTGCATGCGACAGCACTCCTATATATCAACCGATTCCGATGTGAGTGAGCATGTGCACAGCAATTACTAAGGTCTCGACCGAGTTCACTGCTTAGCCTCATCCACCATGTTGTCTTAAAATGACAGGCACTTTAAGAAATTGCCGAATTTGGCAGCCAAATATATGTTACTTCAAAGAAAAGCAGCTTGGATAAAGCTGACTAATTTCGCGAAATTCTCATTCATTATATTGATAAAAATTAGTATTGAATCTCCTATATTCGGTTTCCACTAAATTGAGCTTCGTGTGTTTGAATGATATAATTTGGCTTTTTTTAAATAAGGATTATGAAAGCTACCTCTTCCTCCCGGCACTGGCCGGAAGGACTTTTTTTAATACAAAAGTAGTCGTGAATTCTACACTTTTTACTTGAGAAGCATAATGATAGGCCATTTTGTTTATCTATACGTTTAATACATTCAGAAAAAATTTCGTGAAATTCTAGGTAACCATTTTGGAGAAATCTTGCGCACAAGGTTCAAAATCACTGTTTTGAGAAAATTGACTTTAAAGAATAAATCAACCCTTGATCATATAGAAAAAGCTCAAAGATTTTTAGGCATAACTTCTCTTCTAATGCGAATTTTTACATGGGAATTGTTTTTAAATATTCCTAAAAGAATCACATTTAATTATAAGCTACTAAAAGAATCGATTTTTGGATGCTTTAAAAGGTACTTGACCCCTTAATCCTCATCCTGTTATTTAAACTTCATCATATAATGCAAGATATTTCAACTTAACACAAACAAATTATTCCATAGAAGAAGCCATATAATTATTAATTATTTTTATTAATATTTACCTTACAGGAGATTATGATCTTGAAATCGTATATTTTACTTTAAATGTAACCAAAACACAACTACGTAGATACATATGGTAAATAGGACGATATTATGTAATTATTTTACAGAATTCAACGAGTGCGCTTAAATTTACATCAAGTTAACGCAGGTTAAATCCATTTATCCCCGAGCTACCCGACTGCTAGATTTATATTAGCAATAGTTGTCAAGTTAGACACGTAATGGTTTTACTCAGTTTGTTTCAGAAGCACTAAATACTGATAAATGCTTCGAAGGAATTTTAGAATTAGATTATTAGGTTACATTCTTTCATGCACATTATACCATCACACGGCACATGACTATTTTAAATAACTAATAGAAAAGAGACTTTACATATTGTCGAGTATTTTCTTGAAGATCTTTATTCAATTGAATATCTGAAATTGTTTATAAACGGCATGTAACTGTTTTTAATTAGTACAGTAACTAACAGAGTATTGAAGTTAGACTGATATATATATAAACTCGGTTTATGGCGTCAGATGCCGCCATCTGAAGAATCTACAAGAGTCTTTTTCCATTTCTTCCGGTCAAGGGTCCATTCCTCTTCCAGACCTCTATCCCTCACTGCCTTTCAAATATCATCCATCCAGTTCTTTCGTGGTTTTCCCCGTTTCCTTTTTTTGTTTGTTTCATAATTAAATGTTATTTTGGGTAGTCTTTCCTCATTCATTCTTTTGACATGACCATACCAGAGATTAATTGCTTTTTTTTAAATATCATCTAATATGGTTCCTTTTATTTTCATCATTTCCTTGATTCTGTCATTTCTTATTTTTTCAATTCTTGATATCCTGCATGATCTACTTAGGGCGTCCATTTCTACTGCTGCTAATTTCTTTCGTTCTGTATCCATAATTCTTCGTCCTTCTGCTCCATATAACAATATGCTCTTTACAATAGAGTTGCATATATTATACTTTTTTCCCCTAGAGATCTCCTTACTCCACCAAATAGAATTTAAAACTGACTGATTTATAACTGAAGAAATAAAAGGAATCAAATCTAGGCAGTTTAAAATAGTTTATTATTATCCAACATAACTGCTAAATTCATCTATATTTGTTTAGAATTAAAATTTGCAAATAAATGTTAGTTCAAAAAATTAGTTCGCTTCATGAAAATATGTTTATATTCGTAAACAGCCCTATCTTTTTTCTGTAGCTCAAAATACCATATTTGAATGATCTGAAGATTTGATTATTATCGCTACTCTAGCTTTATATAAAAAAAAATTCGAAGATATTTATTGTTACTTTATAGATTTTATATATCTATTTGTGTGCAGTTCCATGTCGGATTGCATTGAACATCTATTTATCACACAGTAAAATTTAGAATTACTTCACATAAAATTAAATATTTTGAAATAAAATAGAAATAATATTAGCAAACAATGGAAGAGTTATGCTAAATGGACATAGTTTTTCATGCAGTATATCAGTTAAATATTTAGGCTTTCATAAATGGACAACAGTAACAGATTTACTCAAGTACAAGTATTTCTTTTTTTCCATTATCGAATTGCAAAGAAATAAACAAAACCATTACTAAGCCTAATTGTGAAAGAGTTTTTTAATGTTGAATGAATACCTGTTTTCATAAAATATTAGCTCTGTTTTTAACAATATTACAGGTGATTATGAAGATTTTAATCAAAGCTATTCATTTGTAATCTTTGGTGTTTGTGATAAATTATTAATTTACATTCAGCTAATGCAGTTTAAATTGGTCTGGGAATTGATAAGGCATGTCAGATTGGGGTACGCCGAAGTGATGATATGTAAAAGTTGTCATGTTATTGCAAAATGTATAAGTGATGCATTTTGTGTACAAAAAACTTAATACGTTTTATTCTTTTATATCTTCTGAAATTAACACCATTTTTCCAAATTAACTTTAAATAAAAGAATGCCTAAGTAATAAATACGTCAACCAACTTTTCTCCAGCAAGTTTTACAAAATTATAAAAAGAAATAAAGACCGATTTTATTAATTTAAATTATAATAGTGTTAATATAACTCTTCAATTCGTCTATTTAGGAAACATTCATGTTCAAATTGTGTGCCCCATCAAACCCATGTCAAGTACCATTAGATAGTTGGGTCTTAGTCCAATGAAATAAAATCCTTTCACAAATTAAGAGTATTTATTGTTCAATAGGTTAACCGCTGACTAACATTTTATATCTATTAATTGAAAGTGTTTAAAGAAATTGTCTGTAAAAAGAAGAAAAAAAAACAGATTTATTTTTAACCATTTGGAAAAATGGTTATTGTCCTCATCAGGGTAGGAAACCAAAAGCATATCTGAAGCTTTTTATTGGTTTAATCCGCATTTTATTCGTTTTCTGATTGGTCTATACAGTACTTTGTGTTTCTCTTTACTTTAAACTGAGATGGATACTTTTGTTGCCACTATGACAAAAAAGTAATAAAAACTACACAAAAAATAAATAATAATAACTCAGAAACAAATTGAGATAGAGCTTTCAAACAAATTGCATTTAAAAGTACATTTTTTTTTTATACGACGGTGTAAAAAGTAATATTGTGGGATGTTTAGAAGTTTAAGAATGAAATTTCATTTAAAATGGGTCGTCAGATTTCTACGATGGAAAAGCCTTTTCCCGAACAGCCAATGAAATGCTCGGATAATACGTAAGTTTCAGGTGGATAATACGTAAGTTTTAAGAAATCTGACGGGTCACAGGTGATTTTTGTCGCTTGCAATTTAAATTTTTTCTTCGAAAAAATCATTTTCAAAATGGTCGTTGTAATTTGTTAAATTGCTTTTTTTTTTTTTTTTAAGTACACTTTCTATAGTATAAAATGTAAAATATGTCCCATGCGCCACTAATTCCAACTATATATGTGGATATTCATGGATGAATTTAAAATATTAATTATATATTTCATTTAGAAACTACCATTACATTTTTATATAGAAAAAAATAATTCTCATAAATCCAGAAAAATTTCAAACTCTGATCTGTTGAAATATATGAAATCGTGAAACGATGCATAAACTCAGAAGCGTTTTAATACATCTTTTATTATTTAAAAAAATTATTTTACACGTTTCTAGATTTTAAAGAAAAATCTTCTTCAACTTAAAAAGTAAATTTGATATTTAAAATCATGCTCAATTGTTTAGTTTCCCACAAATTGACAGTTCTAAAACATTTAAGCAAAATATAGTGCATATTCTTTTGCCCATAGCGGTTTCTACAAGGATTTACATTTTTTTAAAACTAATGGCAAAAGAAAACAAAGTTAATAAAGTGTTTTCGGTTAAGGAAAAAATTGTTAAAAAAATTAGATGCTGTTATAAGAAAATGGCAATGTTTTTTAAATATTTAAACAGATACCTTATAGATGTTTAGGCAACGGAGATTAAATTATAAAAAGAAAAATCGTTCACTATGCGTCTAATAAAGACACTTTTCTAATCTTTTTTCGTAAGTGGTCTTCATTAGCAAAATTTAAATGGAGAAAATATAAAACGATCATATTATCTTAATTAAAAGGCCCCAATTAATTCAGAATAAGATGGATTTAAAAACTTTTCTCACTTGTCTCCATATATTCTTAAAAATGACAAATGACGGTAAATATTTAAACTTATTTTCTGACACTCGTGAAATATGAATATTTTTAAATCTACGCATAAAAGTCAAAATGATTGAAAAGCTGAACGACTGCTTTTAAAATATTAAGTTGAACTTAAATACTCATTAATGCATTATAACCGTCCTTCAGGCAGTTAAGATTAACAATTAATCATAAGAATAAAATAGCTCTACAAATATAAATTCATTTTCTAATCAAAACTAATAATTTGTTTTAAAAGTCGACCGGAGTCTATAAAAAATCGATTGTCTTGAAAATAGAGAAGCATACAATGATTTTGGAAGTATTTATTTTCTATGCACCAAACTCCACCCCTAGTTTATAACGAAGTATAACATAAAAATTGTAAAGCTAATTCTGATAAATTAAAAGATTTCTCGTATAATTGGCACGTAATTTTTTTAGGTAGCTTTCTTTACAAAAAAGCTACCTATTGCAGCCGTTCGGAGGAAAGCGATTTCAAAAAATTTTGGTATATTTTCATCGATCATGACCCCCAGACCCCGAAACCACCCTCCGTTCAAAATTGATATATATATATATATATATATATATATATATCTATATATATATATATATATATATCTGACCTATGTCACACTGTAACTCCCGTAATTATGAACCGATTTCGATGAAATTTGGTGTGTACATAGTACATACCAATGTCTCGACCGAGTTCGTTGGCCAGCTTCATCCGCCATTTTGTTTCAAAATGGCGGCCATTTAAAATTTTTAAAAAATTTTAAAACTTGAAATGTGGTACCAAAAAATTAAAAATGGAAAAATATTTTTTTCTTATGTATTTGACCTTTATACAAAGATTCTGAAGCAGTTTTTGTTTCGTCTATATCTTAAAAAATGGCTGAGTTATAGCATTTTGAATTTCTAGCGTGGCTGACATTTTGAAACGTCCTGAATTTTGTCACGCGATAAAAGGCGTATTTATGAACCGATTTGGATGTAATTCAGTGTGTACATAGTACATACCAATCTCTCGACCGAGTTCGTTGGCCAGCTTCATCCGCCATTTTGTTTCAAAATGGCGGCCATTTAAAATTTTTTTAAAAATTTAAAAATTGAAATGTGGTACCAAAAAATTGAAAATGGAAAAATATTTTTTCTTATGTATTTGACCTTTATACAAAGATTTCGGAGCAGTTTTTGTTTCGTCTATATCTTAAAAAATGGCTGAGTTATAGCATTTTGAATTTCTAGCGTGGCTGACATTTTGAAACGTCCTGAATTTTGTCACGCGATAAAAGGCGTATTTATGAACCGATTTGGATGTAACTTCGTTTATACATAGTACATACCAATGTCTCGACCGGGTTCGTTGGTCAGCTTCATCTGCTGTCTTGTTTAAAAATGGTGGCCATTTAAATTTTTAAGAAAAATTTAAATTTGAAATGTGGTACCGAAAAATTAAAAATTGAAAAAATATTTTCTTTTTATGTGTTTGACCTTGATAAAAAGATTCGGGAGCAGTTTTTGTTTCGTCTATATCTTAAGAAATGGCTGAGTTATAGCATTTTGAATTTCTAGCATGGCTGACATTTTGAAACGTCCTGATTTTTCTCACGTAATAACAGGCGTATTTATGAACCGACTTGGATGTACCTTGGTGTGTACATAGTACATACAAATATCTCGACCGAGTTCGTCGGCCGGCTTCATCCGCCATCTTGTTTCAAAATGGCGGCCATTAAAAAAATTAAAAAATTAAAAAATTTAAATGAGATACCAAAAAAATTGGAAAGTGAAAAAGATTTTTTTTGTATGTGTTTTACCTTAATACAAAGATTCCGGAACAGTTTTTCTTTCGTCTATATCTAATAAAAATGGCTGAGTAATAGCATTTTGAATTTATCTTGTGGCTGACCTTTTAAAACGACCTGATTTTTGTCACGCGACAACAGGCGTAATTATGAACCTATTTGGATGTAACTTGGTCTGTACATAGTACATACCAATGTCTCGACCGAGTTCGTTGGCCAGCTTCATTCGCCATCTTGTTTCAAAAGGGTTGCCATTTAAAAAAATTAAATTTAAAATTCAAAATGAGGTATTAAACAATTGGAAAATGAAAAAGATTTTTTTATGTGTTTGACCTTGATACAAAGATTCCGGAGCAGTTTTTGTTTCTGAAAATTTGTTCTTTTGTTTATATCTTAAAAAATGGTTGATTTATAGCACTTTGAATTTCTAGCATGGCTAACATTTTGAAACGATCTTGTATTTGTCACGCGATAACACACGTATTCGCCTATTTCGATGTAAGAAGGCATGTGGATAGTATACATCAACACCTCGACCAAGTTCGCTGGCCAGATTCATCAGCCATCTTGTTTCAAAATGGCGACCATTAAATTAAAATATATATATATATATTTAAAGTGAGGTGCAAAAAAATTAGAAATTGAAAAGGGTTTCTTTCTTAAGTATTTGACCTTGATATAAGGATTCAGGAGCATTTTTTGTTTGTCTTTACCTTAAAAAATGGCTCAGTTTCAATTTCTATTGTGGGTGACATTTTGAAAAATCTGATTTTTTGCATGCGACAGCACTCCTATATATCAACCGATTCCGATGTGAGTGAGCATGTGCACAGCAATTACTAAGGTCTCGACCGAGTTCACTGCTTAGCCTCATCCACCATGTTGTCTTAAAATGACAGGCACTTTAAGAAATTGCCGAATTTGGCAGCCAAATATATGTTACTTCAAAGAAAAGCAGCTTGGATAAAGCTGACTAATTTCGCGAAATTCTCATTCATTATATTGATAAAAATTAGTATTGAATCTCCTATATTCGGTTTCCACTAAATTGAGCTTCGTGTGTTTGAATGATATAATTTGGCTTTTTTTAAATAAGGATTATGAAAGCTACCTCTTCCTCCCGGCACTGGCCGGAAGGACTTTTTCATCTATACCTTACAACAAATGTCAATACGATTGATAGAGAAATTTCTATAGAAAAACTTATCATTACATAATTTTCACTGAAACATTCTGTAATTGAATTCGAAAGTTACTCACACAGTTAACATTCACAAATTAACATAAAGAATAAAAAACTTTTGCTAATGTAAAATCAGTTTTATCCAAAATTCAAAACAAGTAATTAAGAAAGATTCGTGTATTCAGTAAATTAGATTGTTTTGGAAGTAAAAAGGCATCAAATAATGTTAAAGATGTTTTTTTTTTTTACCATGCATCTTTCCGTATGTCCATCCTGCTGAAATATTTCTTAAAAAGATAAAAAATAAAATTAAAATCTGCTAAAGCCCAAAATGGATATTTTATGCGGAATATAAATATTTTTACATCTCTTCATTACAGTAAAGGACAAAATTGTTCACAGAGAAATATTTTTAGATTCAATCTAATTAATTATTTAGTAAAGTTTCTTGATTCTATAATGCATGCAAATTCGCTTTTTACTGAAAATCCAAACAAATGCTTAAATAGGATTAGAATTACTCAAAAATAGATTGTCTGGAATAGAGAAAGGCATTTAATGATTTTTAAACCATCTTCTTCCCATGTGCTAATTGATAATATGGTTTATTCCAAACATGGTCAATTTTTTACATTTTTATAGTTTACATGCTGAAAAATAACACCAAAACATCTTGTTTACACTTTAGTTCATGGCATAGCATGCGAAGTTATAGAATGAATTTTAGAAATGAGTATACTTTTGAAAATAAAGAAAAACTACAACGTGTGATTAGATGATTAGTTTATTTTTTCTTTTGAGTGTTTTTGGAAAATGCTGTACAAATAGCACGCAATTTTCCCATAAAAAAGCCCTATCTGTGTGAAGAAGATTAGGAATGGTGGAGTTAAGGTGTATTATTTTGAGCTTAATGTTACGTGTGTTAAAAAAAAAAAAAAAAAAAAAAAAAAAAAAAAAAAAAAAAAAAAAAAAATTGTCCCTGCATCAAAGATGACATTCAAAGATCTTGTTTTGGTGAATCGTTTTCCTGTTTATTTTAATGATAAAAAGGAAGAATAAAAGGTGAAACTAGAACAAAACATGCTAGTTTATTCTTTTAATAGTTAAAAAAAGGAAAAGCAATAAAGGCTTTGTCTTTACAATGATGTCATGCAATTGTGTTAATGAGTTCAAGAAACGAATAGTTATGAACAGAGAGAAAACTGCAAAACGGGGATTAGAGGATTATTTTATTTTTTAATCTATGTATGTGGTTTAAAATACAAAACTTTCTAAATAACAGGGAATTTCTCATAACAATGAACTGGTTAAGAGTTATTTAAAGAACTATGGAAGAATGAGGAGATTGAGAGAGTGTCCAAGGAAGAGGCATCGGGCGTTATTGTTTCACTTGCAGCTTGATGTTAAACACAAACTGTAAACAAGAGAAGTTTAAAGTAGTACTAATTAAGTTAAAGTTCTTACCAGTATTTCAAGATGTCTTTCTTCTAAGGGTAATAAGTATAATATGAAAATAGTGAATTGTGGTATTTGAATCTATACTCAAAATGAAAGCAATCTCAATTGAATTTCTACTTAACAGAAACAAATAATGAACAAATTAAATTATATTTGAATAATTACAAATATTCCTTGTTTGAAAAAAATAACATTGTTCTAACGGTGTTCGGACACTGGTAACTAGATAATACAAGTTTTTTTTTTTTTTAACTATATTTATCGGTTTAAAAATAAAGGCGTTATATTACCGGTTTGTAAACGCAGAAAACAAATCATCTTTAACCCTCGTACTACTAAAAAAAGCAGCGTACAAAAATTAAAGTAATGCATTCAACCGCAGTTAAAAATTCTTTAATTTTTATTCGATATTCTTTTTTTTTGTTTTTGAATTTTTACGAATTTAGATCTAATAATAAGATTTTACAAACCAATTTCTTAATTTTATCGCATTCAGCTCGATTTTACTATGTTTGAACTACAGTAGACCTCTTTTATAAGAAACTCTCGGTTAACCGAACTCCATTTTAAAGCTTTTTTTTTTTTTAACTATAACATTTCTTGTGTGAAAAATCCATTTTGAAAGCCTTTTTTTAAACTAATATATTTCTTGTGTGCAAGCGGTCCATTCCAAATTACGAGTACATATAAATACTTTCGCCCCGCTTTCTCAGAGTTCCTTTGAAATTAAGAGCTCCCGTAAGCTGCGGAGTGGAACGAAGAAAATGAACAAATTATCAATTCTGAATGTTTTGAAAAAGGAGTGGCATGGCTGGAGTAGCAGGAATACTGTGATACTGGTGAACTAATAATATTAAAAAACTCCGTGATCGAGCTTCAAAGCAAAGGCAATCGAAACTGTGACAAACAATACATTTTTTCAAACCCTTGTGATATATATAAAAAGGTACTTAATTTCAAAATTAAAATTCATGTAATTTATTATTGTTTCTATTTTGCAATTTCTTTATTTTTATTAAGCACTTGCTACCATAATAAGAAATTTTGCATATATTTCTCCTTAATCTTAAAACTGAAGCATTTTCGATTATCCGAAAATTTCGATTTTCCGAAAGAGGATCCCAATTTCTTTGGATATTCGAGGTTCTACTGTAATTCCGTTTTTCATGCCGGGTGCATTGGACCCGTCTGGTATCTGGAAGGTTAAACATGGTACTCATGCGTATATTAAAGCATGAAAAGGATTAAATTTTATATTTAAAAAAGTACCATGTAATAAAATGTCCATATGTGGAATAACGGAGATCGCTAAAGAGTTTTTGAACTTTGGAAAAACTAAGAATGCCTTATATCACGCAAGGTTTACACTGTTAACTGATTATATGTTCATTTAATTATTTGAATCTGCGCCAAAATTGCCATTTTTGTAAAATGTAAAACATAACGCATTTTTAATTATAGCTCTCTACATAACTATAAATGCACAAAACAACTTCTTAAAGAGTGGTTTTCATGTAATTAAGAAAGAAAAGTTATCGTAAATGTTATTTGTATAATGGAAAGCAAATTAATAGAACATAATAAGCACGCTCAAACTTGAAGCAACTTTCATAATAAATTAAATACAAGGAAAGAAAATCATACAAATTGCAACATTTAAAGAAATCACCCTATATATATAAAATTCTTATGAAACGAATTTATTAAACGAATTTGTAAAACAATTTTATGAAACGTCTTATTAGGATATATCAAACGAATATAGAAAATAATAATTGTCTAACTTTTTAAATGGAAAGAGGTTAAAATGTCCTCTTTGGTTTGCTTTTCAATTTGAATGCGACAAATACATTAATAATGAATAGATGAGATTATGAGACACCGATATGCTATTTCTTCCGGGCAGCAATTAAAATGTCGTCTCCAAAAATAATGTTCCGTTATATAAGCCAGCCGTAAAACAAAGCAGATGTATCATTGGACGGTTAGAGACGGATAATTTCTTCTGCAATTTTTTAAACTTCTAAGCATTGCACATTTTCAATTTTTATACACTTGTATAGGGAAAAAAGTACTTTTAAGTGCAATTTGTTTAAAAAATGAATCTCAATTTATATTTAAGATATTAATTTTTTGTAATTTTTAAAGCCATTCTTTAATTTTGGCAACTGAAGTACTCCATTTTTGTAGAATGTAAAGGAAAAATAGTTGGAAAATGGAAATTAGTAGATTATTATACCTTTTTGTTGACATTTTTCCATAACAACTGAAAGAAAAATGTAATTAAAATATGTGCTATTCTGATAAAATATAAATAAATGATTTCATATAAAACATGGATCTATTATAAACTATATTTAATTTTAATTATCTATTGGGTTGGCAACTAAGTTCCCGCAGTTTGTTTAAATACACTTTTTTCTACCAGAATCTATGTTCTGTTTTTTTGATGGAGTTCATTAAAATCTAATGTCAACTGCAGAATTCAGAGTGGGTTGGCAAGTGAGTTCCCGCCGTTTTCCTACATGCATTTTTGCTGCGGGGTTCTATGTCGTGTATTTTTGATCGGGTTAGTTTATGTTAAATTTCATATCAGTAAAATGGAATGGCAACAGTATTGGCAACTACGTTCCCGCCTTTTTAAAAATACATTTTTCCTTTCGTAATCTGTATTTTGTTTTTTGATCCAGTTAACCCTAGATCTACCGGAAATTTTACTCAAGTTTTATAAAAACATTCTACACCAGAATTTTTACTTAAAACTATTTAATTTGTTTATTTAACTTATTATTGTCTGATTTATACATTTAGTTTGTTTTGAAGAAATTTCTGGTTTGAATAAATATTTTGAATGTACATGTCGGGTCCAATGGACCCGTCTGGTAGACGGAAGGTTAATTTATGCTAAATTTCAGTTGTTAGTTGTTAGTTGTATTTATGACGGCCAATTATCTGCACGAGGGATATGGGCCCGCTAAATTTCAGATCATTAACTCTTTTCACTCGTACGTCCAGCCTGACTGGACATCATCTTTCTTTGAAAAATTTGATATTAACACCAGTGATAAAGGGAAATAAAATTTGCCTTATTCAATTAGAGCATTTTTGAAATTGTGTACTTGAAGGAAACTTCTTTTTAAAAAGTGGTGTCAACCGAATAAAATTTGTATAAGAGACTCCCGAGTCGAAAAGGTTAAAATGGAATGTCAACTATGGAATGCCAACTGGGTTGGTAACTAAGTTTTCGCCCTTTCTTTAAATTTTTTAAAAGTTTATTTTTCAGTAAAATTCAACAACTAATTAATCAACAATGTATTCTTCCTTGTTGCTAGCAACTTCTTCCCAACGTTCAACAAGATTTTCAATACTTCGTTTCTGCCTCAATTCTGCATTAGTGTAGAACGAAGCTCCGCTCATAGCATTTGCAAGAGATCGAAAAAGGTGGAAATCTGTTGGTGCCAAATCGAGATAGTACGGCGGGTTTGGCAGCACTTACCAGCTATGCGTTTGATTGGCTTCCTTGGTCATATTGGCGATATGGGGGCGGGCATTGTCGTGCAGCAAAAGAACTCCATGTTGCGATTAGGTCTTTTCTCTTAAATAGCCGTGTTGAGTCGCTCCACCTGTTGAACACAGAGTTCTACGTTAACCGTTTGGTTCCGTTCAAGCAATTCGTAATGGATAGTCCCTTCCCAGTCCCACCATACACACAATATCGTTTTACGTGGATGCAGATCTTGTTTCACGCGCGGTGTTGGTAATTTACCGAGGCTAAGCCATTCCTTGCGCTGCTTCATATTAATGTGCAGGCACCATTTTTTGTCGCAAGTAAGATTCGGTAAAGGAATCGTTGCTTGTGTCCATTAGTTGAGCAGTGACGAACAAGCAAAGCAGCGGAGATTGTGGCTCGCTGATTTTTGTTGTTGTCACTTAAAGCCTGCGGAACCCATGTTCCACACTTCTGAACCTTTCCATTGAGTGAAGATGCTTCTCTATAGCAGTGTGGGAGAATTTCATTTTCTCTGCGAGTTCCATTGTCGTTTGATGCGAATTTTCGTGTTAAAGTTGGTTTAATCGCTCTTCATCGAACTCAACTGGACGGCCAGAACGAGGTGCATCGTTGATGTCAACATTTCCATTTTTGAACTTGGCATGCCATTCATGAGCAGTTCTTTCAGCTATGCCCATACACAACACAAACGTTGCGAACAGCTTTCGGGGCCAAAAACCTTGATTAAAAGCAATAAGGAGGAGTTGTCGAAAATACTCCTTTTCCCCAACTTGACACTACATTTTACGGTCTGAATTTTATCACAAATTAACTCTATCCAAAAAACAAATTATAAATTCCGGTAGAAAACTTCTATTTAAAAAAACTGCGGGAACTTAGTTGCCAACCTAATATATTAACTATAGAAACAAATGCATATGAATCATTAGATAGCTAGAGTTTTTGGCGAGTTCTTTGAATGACGCCATCTATTTTTACTGGATTTGTGCATTATTCTGCAATAGTGACGTCATATGCATACTTTTCTGTAGATGTTGTTTAAGACTGGATCATAAATGTGGAATTCTTCAGCGGATGTGAATGACGTCATTTTATATAAAAGAAAGGAATGTGTCTTAAAACTGAAATATGTTTTGTACTATCTATATTTATATACATATATATACATATATATTTTCATCCGGGGCGACACTAAATTCTGAAAAAACAGAATTTTTGTTTTCTAGTTTATCTATTTCTCTCTCTCATCCCCAGCATCGATAAATTTTGTACCCCCTATTATAGAAACGCCATTAAAATTTAAAACAGTTTAATGTGTCATTAATATTTATATATATATATTTATTTTTTAATTTAGAAATATTGAGATTTATTATGAGACATTTGGATTAATGTGAATACGTCACAGTAGGCATAGCCGTAAGGAGCCTTAGATATATAGGTGACGTCAACTGTGGCAGATCCCCCTAGTACGCAATAAAATCTTCACGTTCGTTTACCGGTCAATATACAATACATTCATTATTTACAAAATCTGTACGTGAGCGGTGAAATAACTTTTAAAATTTTTTGACTGTAGTAAAATTTTAATCACATTGAAAACTTGTAGCATTAATGGCAAATATTCCTGTTAGTAACGGTAATGTATTAAAAAATGAAAGTAGGAAATTTTCACTAAATAATAACAGTAAATTCTCGACTATCTGTCTCGTAACTATCTGGCCTAGTTAAAAAAGATATATTCTCATTTATTTTTGTTCTTTTTTTGCCAAGGCGTTGGCAGCAGACGTCTGATAGGAAACTCCTATTTCAGCGTGCAAAACATAAGTTACAATATAAAAAGCACGGTCAATCCTCCTTCTTTTGTTATCTTGTGAAAGTTTTCATTCTTTTATCTTAGGTTTAATTTTTCGCATTTGTATAATCATTTATCAATAAACAGAAAATAAGTGGAAATCACTTTTTAAAAATTAAAGTTATGTTTTATATTGATATTTTGTTTATTTTAAAACTGTATTCATATTGTTACAGGAACATAACTTAATGTTCCCTGCGGTTAAGTTAGATATTATGAAATTTACATTAAAATACATGCAATAATTTTATTCTTGGACTTTCTTTCTTCCGTAAGTTTTTAAATACACAATACAATTCATAACAAATATTTATGACATACCGGACTATGCTAAGAGGTCAGAAAATATATATTAGAACGGGTTTTGGTATAATAAGCATGTCTTATAAGGACATGGAGGTTGGGAGCGCATGATGGGAATTTTAATAGCGCTCCGGATTTTTCTTTATCCTTGCCTTCCTTACCCCTTATTCTTTGTCCCTGCGCCACATTAGGCTGAATAGTCGAGAGCTTATTGCTCTACATTCTGCGGAACAAAGAATAAGAATATATATCTAGATAAAAACATATAACGAGAGCTGATTTAATTTTGTATTCCTTTATAAAATATTTTCTACTCCTTTCCTATTTTTTAATACTACAAATATTTTCTGAAATCTGTACCACTCAATGACTACCACTTTCGAAAATTCTAAAAGAGTGTGACATTTGACTGATTTTTTCTTTACAGTAACTTAGTTGAGAAATTAACATGTATACGAAGGCAAAATAGCGCGTGTACTAAAAATCATCAATTAATAGAACTAAATTCATTAACAATACATAAAAAAGGTAAAATTTTCTCTTCTGATAAATATATAAGAAATGAAAACTATTTTTTAAGAAAATGTTTGTATTATTTAAAAGATTAAAAAATAAATAAAAGGAAGAAAGTTAGCTTTCTTATCTCTTTCATCAATAGTATTCATTAAAGAAATTTAAACGGTGGCGATAAAAAATGATCCAAGTTTCTTAATTACGCTGCAGTAATTAAGTTAAGAGAATTTGAGTTTCAAAACTGTTTTACTAATATTCATATATCTTTAGGGGCCATTTATCAATGAATGCGATAAATGGTGATAAATTTTCAAAGTAAAAATTATTTACTTAACTTATTAAAAATCACAGATTAAAGTATTTTTGCTTTAGTGTATTGTAGATATTTGATAAATTCTTCAGTACATACAAAAAAGTTTAATAGAGAAATGAAATTAATGAAACATGTTAATCTTTTTAAAATGCATCTAAATATTTTGAAATAAAGTTCAAATAATAAAGTTACAAAAACCCCAGAAAGAATGAAATATGTTTGCAGTTCCATACTCAATTTTTCTCTAAAACGAAAAGAAAATTCTACCTACACCACAATCAATTAAATACAGATTGTTTTGAGAATAGACTTAAAAGAGGAAGAGAAACATAATTCATCAAAAGTATTACATATGTATCGTTTCTCACGAAAAATGTCTCCCACATAAACAATTAAAGAAACAGCCAACTTAATTTTAAAATTTCAAAATGTGGATAGTCAAGTTTTCCGTTCATAGTCAAAATAAAGTTTGCATTTCAGATACATGACAGTATAATATTGTGTAATTATCTACTAAACTATTATTAGTTTCTATAATCTTGGTAAAATAGTTTGACTGATTTGTTCTTTTTCTATAATTTTCTTAAGGAATTATCGTGACCAACGAAAGTTTAATAACATATGTATTTAAAACAATATTTAACACATTTAAAGTAATTAACAGTAGACTGAAAAAATGGGACACTATCTTATATGACAGTCATTTAGAGAAATGAAAAATCATTATATATGATAATCCGTGTATTATTCTTGGAAGAAATTTATTTCTCTAATCGTTTTCTTGAGTAGTCTTCATTAACGAAATTTAAAAGTGAAAAAAAATTATTATTTTATCTTAATTAAGAAAAAGGAAATTAATTCCTATATGGGATAATTAATTCCTATATACGAAGATGAATTTTCAAACTTTTCTCATTGATCTGCATACACTTTCAAAGGTCGCAAATGATGATAAATGTTACAAGTAAAGGTAACAAATTTTGTCTTTAAAAGCTGCCAAATATAAATATTTTTACATTTTCTCATTGCAATAAAGACCAAACTGATCGATGCACTTGGGAGGATTTTTCTGTGAGCCTTAGGATTTTGAAAGTGGGGAAAGTCCATTGTATGTTATTGCTAGATATTTAATAGTTTGCATTTGAATGGATTTTAAAATACTCCTAAGCAGCAATAGATTTTTTATATATTTTGCGTGGTCTTACTTGATATACGAGGTACAGTCAATGAATTCCCTGAATGGTCACCTACATTCACACTGGTGTTCGTTAGTTGGGAAATATCTTTTTGGAGGTTGGCAGTACTCATAAAAGAAACACACAGGCATCTGGAATTAGTTTCCGGTGCTGCCGGCGTTAGCTGCAGATCATTTCTGAGCGAATTTTTCATTCGTCGGATTCTGAAATGTCGTCTTTAGAGAACAGTCGTTTAGAGAAAATGTCGTCTTTAGCGTGCAAACATCAAATTCTGCGTTTTGCTCGAGAAATCATCTTCATGAGACGCTCGAGGTGCTGAAGAAAGTATTCGGAAACGATACCATGAAAAAAACGCCGACATGTGTACGAGTGGCAACAGCGCTTTCGTGAAGGTCGCACAAAAATCGATGGACTGGGCGCCCTTTTCCCTTCCACCGCAGATGAAAATGTTGAGCGTGTTCGAGGGCGTCGAGTGAATACGCGGACATTATTCACTACTAATTTATTCCTGAAGGCCAAACTGTCAATAAAGAACTTTACCTGTAGATCCTTAAGCGACTACGAGACGCAATCAGACGAAAACGATCTGAAAAATTAGCGACAAACGGTTGGTTTATTTTACACGACAATGCTCCACCGCATCGCGCTGTTACTGTGAAAAATTACCTTCCCAGACTCAGTGATATCACTATGGAACACTCTGCTTATTCACCCGACCTAGCACAAGCGGATTTTTACCAGTGTCCACGGCTGAAAATGAAATTAAAGGGACACCATTTTATGGATTGAGATGTGAGGTAATCGAAAATGCGACGAAGCCTCTGAAGGACGTCTCAAAAAATGCATTCAAGGAGTGTTTTGGACAGTTATACGAACGCTGGACAAAGTATGTGGATGCAGGCGGAAAGTACTTTGAAGGGCAATAAGGCAAAATTATTGTTTTACAGTTTAATAATTTGTAATTGACCTATTCCGGGAATTTTTTTTACCGTACCTCGTAAATTAAATTTTGCAATAATGATTATCCTCGTTAGCTGAAAAAAAAAATCATAGATTTCGTATGCGTGAAAGGATTTGCCTGTCGTTTAAAAGCAGCGGCTTGTTGTAAACGCCAATTTTACATGAATGTATTATAATTATAATGACCATCAATTTGGAAATTATACGTCAAACGTGGCAAATGAGGTGCGTTCGTACTATAAATAGCATTATTACTCTACTATATATATATATACTCTTTATATATATAGTGTATATATATACATATATACTATATATATATGCTCTACTCTACTACTCGTACTATAAATAGCATTCAGCTCTTAGTGCAATATCTGTTGCACTCTTATGGAAAAATGCAGGAATACAAAATTTAATACGATTACATATATTAAATTCCGTAATACGGAAATAATATGACTCCATCTTAAATTGGACGTAATCACCATGGCCACCTAAAATCATTAGCTATCGTGGGATACCATTTAATTAATTGCGTATGATAGGATTTATAGAATGAAGAAAACTTTTATTAATAGCTTTTTAAGTTTTGATTCGATTTTCATAAAATTTGAAATGACTCGACAAAATTCTGAAATTTCAAACCATTTGGTTGGGTAGTTCTTGCGCTGTTATATGTGGACAGAGGGGCCGACAGACAGACGGAAGACTAGACGACGACTATAGGGGCTATCTATAATGCACCTAAAATTTGAATATTTTATTTTATTTACTTCTTCATTTTATTTCAACATTTCATTCTTTGTGGGAAAATTTACAATAAAACAAAAATAAATAAATAAATTAATTTAATTTTGTAGGAAAAAGGAAAAAAAAATTGGTAACTATATTCAGTAATAAGATGTATAAAAGTATATTTTTTAATTTAAATAGTGAAGAATTGTAAATTATTTATGATGAAATTCTGATTATGCTTGTTAAGATTATGCAACATAAAAAATAATTTTATTCAAAGTGGATTTGCCTCACTTTAAAAAACAACACATTTTGAATACCACCATTGACCTCATAAATAAATAGTAGCAAATTTAGACTGATAGTAAAAGATATTTATTGCGAATTGATTAAAAATAAAATTTTATTTTAAGGTATCTTACTAAGTGAGGGACGACTTAAAAAAAAGCTATTTAATTATAGTTTAAACTTATCTTTAGGAATATTGTGACCTTAAACCACGAATAAAGCAAAAGGTCCGATACATTGATAACTTTTTGGTAAATTGAAGAATTTATAGAAAATTTACTGAAATTTATACATATACGCAAAACAGTTTGCAGGAAATTCTATATACAGGATGTTTAAGAAAGAATTCCCCAACTTTGACATGTCATAACTGCGAAACAGCGATAGACAGAAAGGTGGTACAAGTGGTATGTTAGACAGAGGCGTCTGGAATTTGTTATATACCAGTTTGCTGAAATAGTTCCAAGATTGGGGGCGCTGCAGTTACAGAGTACTGTCTTTAAAATAGTGTCTGAAAGTGTGATTCGTGAAAATAGGTCAAATCCCATTACAATGGTTTCGATATGGTCACCTTTCTTAGCAAGAACATGACGCAATTGAGGTGTAAAGTTCGAAGTCACTCGTTGCATTGTCTTTACTGAAAGGAATGCATCCGTCTCACAGACAAATTGTTCAATCTATTCCAACGTTTGAGGAGTCTTAGAGTAAACAGTGTCTTTCAAGAAGAAGTCACATGGATTGAGATCCTGGGAATATGGAGGCCAATCCATCATAATGCCTGCCACTTGGGAATAATTGAGAGCATTAACTCGGTCACTGAAGTGTTCCTCAAGGAAAACACTGCAGTAGTACGGTGTGGTTGGGCCACATCCTGCATAAACAATGAATTCTCTTGTGTATCCTCTACAGCTTGTAATCTGGCAACAAATTTCTGTAAAATTTCAATATATCGGAATGAGTTAAACGTTTCCTTCGTGAAAAAGGGCCCAATGATCCCTTTACTGGACAGTCAAGCCCAAACTGCAACATTTGATGACTGCCGTGGTTTTGCAAGACACAGAAATGGGTTTTCAGTGTCCCATATTTGCCAGTTTTGTTTATTCACAAATCCCTCTAAATGAAAATGGGCCTCATCGGTGTACCATACTCAACCGACATCAAATTTACTCTCATCAATCATCTGGAGTAACTCATTTGTGAAGTCTTCTTTTTGTCCCAGAGATGTATTTGTGATCGCTTCATGATACTGTATTTTATAGGGAAACAGCTTCAGACCCTTTCGCATTATTCTGTACGTAGTAGTGTTTGAGAATCCTTCTTCAGTAGCGCTCATGTGATGGATTTCTGAGGACTACGTTTAGCAATTTCTTCAACTGCTTGCAAATTTTGAGGTGTCACAGCTGCATTTCACATTTCCGGCGAAATCATCGGCCACACTGCCTGTCCATTTTAACTTTTTGAATAAATTACGAATTGTTTTCTGGTCTGGACCTTTTTTAACATTAATTTTTTTAAAAGCTTCCCTTTGTCATCGTCGGACTTTGACCATATCGGCGGTATTCCAGTACGATAAAAACACGTTGGTCCAAGGAGTACAACATGATGTTCGTCAATTTACGTATAATAACTAATTCTATACAACTCTCTTACACGCGTAAGAATAAAACGGACTCATGAATGGATTTTCTGTACTTCTCAGAAGTATTTGAAGCTTTATATGCTTGTGTTGCCACCTATTAGCCAATATTGTAACTATTTCTGCAAACCGAGTATAACAAGTTCCAGACCTGTCTGTTCAACATACTACTTATTTCGTCTTTCTGTCTCTCACTGTATCTCAGTTATGTCACTTCAAAGTTTGGGAGTCCCTTCTGAAACACACTGCATGGTATGCCAACTAAAGTCTCTTGCCACCCTCTTAACTTCGGAACGGCTGTTGTTATATTAATAAAAGTGGTGTCTAGGTATAGTAAAGTAGCCATGCACTCCTGAATGAAACCGCCTACGGTGCCACCTGGTGAAACACGGAAAGAGATAGGGAAAATAGTGATGTACAAAGTTTAGAGCATCATCAATTTAGTACGAAACGCACCTTGTGGACATTAATGCAAAGAATAAAACGGTTAAAACGCGCATTTGTTTTTTTTTTGCGATTTCCTACACTGTGTCGTGACAAAACGATCTTAGAAAAAAAAATAGTTATAATGATATACTTTTATTTGAGATATTCAAACTTCTCACCGTTAGCTGCAATGTACGTTTGGATGCAAATTTGTCCGAAAGATAATCATTTCGCCTTCCGTTCAAATTTCGTGATGTCACACGTTTTGTGAAATCACGAAAAATCAATTGCGTTCTACTAATCGTTTATTCTTCGCATTAATTTCCACAAGTTGTGTTGTCGTACTAAATCGATTATTCTGTACAACTTTGTAAATCACTTTTTTTCCCTATATCTTTCCGTTATTGAGATAGGAATGCTAAATCTGCAGTTTCCCACAAGATGGCGCCGTACGTGGTTTCATTCAGTAGCGCATGGCTACTATACTATACCTATACACCACTTTTATGAATTTAGCAGAAGCCGTTTCGAAGTTATGAGCGTGGCAAGGGACTTTAGTAGGCATACTGTATACACTATATGGCCATTAATCACCAGACACTTTCAATTTTAGACATTTTTTCGAATATTTAAAGATATATTTGTCGGATTTTTCTGGAACTTCAGGATAATGAAGAACATTTTCGACATCATATTTTCAATGGTGATTTGATCAGAAGGACAATTATGTCCTTCTACAATAATGTCCTTTTCATGAAATGTGCACTTTCTACTAAACGCAATTAAAATTTAGATTTAAGTTTTACTAAAATTATTTACAGTTATGTGCATCTGAAATTTACTGCATTTATAAATCGTGGTTTTTATTTACTTCTGAGCCTTCTTTTATTTGCAGAATTCAATTTTTGGCAGTTTTTGTAGGAAGTGAAAAAAAAAAAAAAAGTTTCGCACTGAAACGTTTGATACTTCCCGTTTCGTTAACCGTTATCAAGTGGTTTTTAAATCACTGTTACTCAGGTTTTACTTAAAGTACAACCATAATAAGCATAGATTTGGAAATGTAAAGAATTGGGTTTTAATAAAATGCTCTAAAAAGAAAATGCAAATTTCGGTCGAAAATCACATTTTAAACGTAGTCAGATATACCTTACAGACTAGGAGGTGGCAGCACACACAATCACCTCATCGAGTTCAAGGCTGAAATTCCAGAAATTGTTAAAAATTGATTCGCATAACAAAAAGCAATCAGTCAGCCCAGTCATATCGTGGTGAAAAATACCTGAAAACCCGATTTTAGCGGTTGAGACTCTTTGGTTTACCATTTTGTTTTCCTGCTCCCAGTCCTAGAAGTTTTCCTACCTTTGGGTGGAGAAAAACACAACGATGAACCTACGAGTCGACCGCTAAAATCAGGTTTTTAGGCATTTTCAAACAAGATATGACTTGGCAGACCAAGGCAACACTGGATACCGGGCTTACTCATTCCTTATCATGATATCACAAAAGGTGGCTGGTGACTATCAACGACATACAGCAATTGGTACAAAACAATGGGTGCGTGAACTTTATACCAATCGCTGATAGCTGCCAGCCCCATTTTGTGACGTCTTGGCAAGAAATGAGCAAGCCCGGTATCTAGTGTAGCCATGGCAGGCCAATTGCGTTTTAATATGCGAATCGAGTTTTAACTAATTCTGGAATTTCAGCCGTGAACTCGATGAGGTGATTGTCTATGCTGGCGCCTCCCACTCTATTAACATTTAATAAGATTTAGCTTTAACTTTTTTCACAAAAAGGACTTGTCCCAATTTAAAAATCATTGACTCATATAACTTGCACACATATGCTATGTAATGCATTTTTGAAGTTACTTGTATAATGCGATTTAAAGCTCGTACTAAAGAAAAATCTATTTATAGTAAAGCAAATTGTATTTAATTTAAAAGTAAAACCCGCATTTATTCTTTTCAAGTACTCAATAAAAAGAGCTTTTTTTGAAAATAGTCAAACATCAAATGGGTTTCCAAACTTTTTCCTTTCTTGTTCTAATCCACATGTCTAGATTCTCACGAAAATTTACTGGAAATAAATAAGTAAATAAATACAGGTTATTTTTTATAAAGCAAGACATAGCTAGTATAATTGAAATATAAATAATTTTACATTAATTAATTATTATAAATGCCAAAATGATTGATAAAGAAATAGTTTGAGCGAACATTTAAATCATCATGTAAGTTTTGCTCAAGTATACTATAAAACATTTTTAATATTAATAATGTAGTTAAGATTTATAAGTAATCTTTAAAGTAGGGTATTTTAGTAATGCAAATTATGTTTTTAATAAAAATAAATAAATAATAATAAAAAAGAACTCGACTCAAATTCATTGAAAATGAATTGCCTTGGAAATAGACGTCAGACGAGTTTTCAATCTTTTCCTTTAAATGCCCTAATCAATACGTCTGGTTTATCACCAGAAATTTCTTTAAAAATAAATAAAGTAGTAAAAGTAATTTTGAAAAGAAAAACATCGTTAGTTGAATAAGTATTTTTATAACTATTCATTATAGTAGATGTCAAAGTGATTGATAGAGAAATAGTTTGAGAGAACTTTTGAATCATAATGTAAGTTTTGATCATATAATCTTTAATGTATTTCTAGTGTCATCGAGTTCTAATTCATGATACGATTTAAAATTTATACAATATAATAATATGGGTTTGCTAATAAATATTCATCTTATACGCAAAATCCAAACAAATTTTTCAACTTGACATCAAAAATATATTGCCTTGAAAATAGACAGATATCAATCAACTTTTAAATAATATTCCTTCCATATGTCTGATTTCTCACAAAAATTTTCTTGGCTTCAATAAAAACAACAACAGTAATAACAAAATAAGTTAACTAATTTTGATTAATATATACATGGCCCGTTGTTTACATTTTTACAGTTTGAAAACATAGAGTTCGCACTTTACAGTGTTGCATATCATGCGAAGTTCGATAATAGATTTTAGGAAAAGTGTTTTTTATAAAAATAAAGGTAAACTACATGATGTAATTAGATGTTTAGTTAAATTTTTTTATATTTAGTGATTTAGAGTAAAAAGGTGCATTAAAATCACACAATTAAGGCTTCCGATGAGTAAATTTTTGAATTATTGTGATGAGGTACAGTCGTGGAAAAAAAAGTAAACACCCCTACTAACTCCTCATCAAATTATCATAGAAGAAAGTTATTGGTACCAAACGATTGGAAATAAAGTCTACTTTTAAATAATGCATATAAAATTTGCTTAGGGGGCCATTTACATATTAAAACGAACCCAAACTTCATTTTTTTTCAATAGCAATACCCAATTTTGACAGCATAAATGAACTCGACACCGTTCAAATAGCCCCAAAATAAATTTTTATGCAATTCGTACCATAAGTTTACGAGAAATTAATTATTTTAAAACGAGCATATCTTAAGGGCTGTATCCAAATTGAAATTCCGTACTCGATTGTTAACCGAGAGATCCCCCTTCTTGATCAAGGCACGTTAAGCGCCACTCAAGCAGCCAATGAAGCCTGCTAGATTACAGGAGAGCAGAAGAAATTTTGGAACAGATGTTATATATTCCGGCGGCCGCCATCTTGGATTTTTTCTAGGTGTGAAAACTGCTTTTGTGCCAAGTAGTAAATGTCGCCGAAACAGCGATTTATGCCCATGTTAGGCTTCACGGGGTTGCCAAAACACGTCACTCGTCGGGGTTGCCTTATCGATAAACGCCAAGAAATCCAAGCTGGCGGCCGCGGGAATATATAACATCTAAGCCGAAATTTTAAAATATCTAGTCACTTCTATCATATACGGCCCCTTAAACAATCATTTTGCAGTTTTTTAAGCATAATTTGAAAACTACTTGGAAGAAAAATGTGAAATTTTGGATTTCCATAAAATAGGACTTAATAAATCTATATCCATACAAAAATTGTAATTCATAATTTTTTCGAATGTTAATTTCATAATTCATATCATAAAATTATAAAAATTGCAAATTCAGCGTATTTATGTTTGGGTATATTAGCATTATTGCTGCACAAAATATTAGCACATTAGGAGCATAATTTCAGGAGATATAAATAAAAATATGAAAATGTAATTTAACATTAGAAGCACTAAATTTTGATTGTTTATAATTCAAACACTTATCATTCAAATGACTTGAAATTCGGTGTCTAGGTATAGTTTGCAGCGAAGTTTCGAAATATCTCGTTAAAATTGGGTACTGCAGAATTAATATACAGACGCCCTCCACCCCTAAGCAAATTTTATATATATAATTTTAAAGTAGACTTTATTTCCAATCGTTCGGTACCAGTAACTTTCTTCTACGGTAATTTGTTGAGGAGTTAGTAGGGGGTGTTTATTTTTTTTCCACGACTGTACATTATTTTAATGGAAATTTTGTGTTCTAAATGAATTTACCACAACATGAAAATTAAAGTGTCTTTATCTGGTTAATTTATCTTCTCTTTCATTCATCTTTTAAAAGAAGAAAAAAGAGTTTGGTAAATCAAAACACAGCTAATATATTTTTTAAGTGTTTGTAAATAAAGAAAAACGTAATAAAAGAATTACGGTTACATCATCCAATGTCGCCGCTACTAATGAGCTTAACCTGGGAGAACTCGCTGCATCAGATTTTTTCTCACCTTCGTACTTTTTTTAAGACTCTTATTTAAACTATTTTTCATTTTAATTAAAATTTTAAAATGTTATTTCAATTATTTTACCTATCTGTGAGTAAAAGTACTAAGCTAAGCAAAAAAAAAAAAAAAAAAATGATATTAAGCGAATGTAAAGGGAAAGAAAAGCAATTTGGCACCATGAGAGAAATTCTCACTAGCGAGTTTTCCCGGGTTAAGAAATGAATAAAACATAAATTGTAATTTATGTTAATAAACACGCAATTACAAGATTAGTTCATTTGTTTCATCATTCTAGTTTTAAATAAAATACGTATGCAGGTATGTTATAAGGTGTATGTAAGTGCGTCATTTCACGGAAAAACAATTCTTTTTAAGAATAAAAATTTCAATAAGTAAATTTAATACCCCCAAAAATTGTACTTATAGTTCACCTTTCACCTCTTTTACTATTTATGTAAGTTATTCCAATAGTATTGTTATTATGTAGTGCTTAATTTATTTCATAAACAGTTAGAGCTAATTTTCTCTTATAATATTGTAAAGAAAGATAAAAATTCGCAATGTTTTGTACCAGTCTTATACTGGTACAAAACATTGTAAACTCTAAATTAAGTTCCGTATCTTAGTGTAAGATATAACTAAGTGGAACTAAGTGGGTAACGTAATTTACACTAAGAAATGGAACTTGAGGCAAATATCTCCAAAAAAGCTTTACAGATATGAATTAAAAAATTATGTTTATTAAATACATGTCCTTACTTTTAATCAAGGACGGATGATAAATAAAATTCACGACAATTTCTAATAAAGTGAGAATATGTCAAAATTGTCTCAATTGTTGATGTCTCAAATAATTGTAAAATTATTGGTGTGCACATTACCGTTCGTCAAAAGGTGAATTAACATGTGCACACCAACGACTAACAATTAAAAATAAAAGCCTCCTGGCTCTAAATATTTTTATTAGGTGATAAAAACTTGTATATTTTGGATGTTATTGCACTTATTTTTATTCTAACGGATGATACACGAAAAGCTTGTAACAGTAATCCAAACATAATTTTTGAAAAGAATAATTTTTTTAATAAAAATTATTTAAATAAAAAGAAATTGGGTAAAATATCACTTTAATAACCAGCGACATGTTTTTAATTTTCAAAAACCTCCTGTTAAATTCTTTGACTCATTTTTAATTTACTGTAATTTTCATGAGCAATTAACATATGATCCATTAAAGTATAATAATATACTTATTAAAACTCAAAAATTAATACATGTGAAGTCATTAACAATGGATCGAAAAAAATATGACATTATCTTATGTGAAAGCCAGTTATGGAATAAAGAATCATTATTTGGGTTCATTCGTGTATTATATTTAGAAAATAAAGACAGCTGTTTCTCTAATCCCTTTCGTGAGTGATATTCATTAACAAAATTTAAAAGATGAAAAAAAAATGATCGTATTATCTTAATTAAATGGCGCCCAATTAATTTTATTGAAGCTGAATTTCTAAACAATCTTCACTGATTTCTACACTGTTAAAAATAATCTACTTAAAAATGAGAACTTCTATGTAGTCGTTTTTTTTTTTTTTTTTTAAGTAAAATTGCTTTAGAAATGAGCACATGATGTTTTCAAATAAAAGTGAAAATACAGACTGAAAAATAAGTTGTTAATAAATATTAATATGATCTCTTGTTACTCTATTCCCATATTAAAGATATCAATATAACTTATTTTGTGAATGTGTATGCTATAATGAACGTTATAGCGCAAAGCATATTTAAGTTACGCCCTTTATATTTAAGAACTACATCTTGAAGAAAATTGTTACGTAGCACGGAAGAGTACATCGGCAAATTGAGTACACAAGTACTCATTCACACCGACCAAAATATTATATTCGAAGCTTCACCCAGAAAACTGTTGCACGTGTCTGAATTTTGTAGTATATTTTTATTATTTTCGTATAAAAGTTTCATTTCTTGAATAACTTTTGAATTTTATTAATTCTGATGAAATCAATAACATTAGACCAGGGTTTGTACGGTCCTCAAAAAGGATTACAGTTTTCAGAAGGAATTTTTGGTGCTTAAAAGTAGTACTTATTTTCATGCAAAATCTGCAAAAAGTCCTTAAAAGTGCTTAATTTTATTGTCATATTATTCCTTAAACAAGGGTAAAACTCTTCCACATTTCTTTCAATTTCTGATATATATATATATATATAAAGAAACGTTGCCTCTTCTTTTCCTGAAATTTCTCTTCCCCTTTTTGCTTCCTTCTCCCCAATACTAAAGTTTAACATGTTTAAAACTTATTTTTTTTTCTACTCTATTTGTTACTTTATAGTGAATAAATAATCTGTCCTAAAATTCATTAACAATTCATTCCATCACATTCATTTCTAAAATTTCATCTGAATTTCACCCTTAAATTTTCGCTTCCCCGTTTTATCCACCCTCCCACCCCTCCCCCAAATAAAAGAAAAGAAAGTTTAAACTTTAACTGATGTTACAGAAATTGTCACATAATTAGTGTGAAGCGGTCTGTGAGACCGCTCCATCGAAAGATGAATAAAAGCCGCGATTAACTCATAGGATGTTGTTTTTGTACTAAACTTTTTTTACAGGAGTGTTATAATTAAAATTCACCTATTTAAAAGTCTCTGGTGTTAGTACTAAAGTCCCAAACGAAACAAAATTTCAGTAGTGTTTGTAGATAAACAGAAATTTGCAAGTTAAACTATGAAATTTAAAAAAAAGCACAGGTCTGTGAGACCGATAACATCAGTTAAGGTTAACTCAAAGTTTAAAAACTCTTTAAACCTGCTTAATAAGAAAAAAAATCCTGCTCCATGTGCCATTTTATTGTCACAATAAATAATCAATCAAGATTTTTCTTCCCACTCAAAATTGGCATTTTCCTTTTGCTCCCCCCCATCCCAACTTAAAGAGCATATTGGATTTTAAAGTCCTTAAACCTCTTTATAGCCCAGTGGTAGAAGAGGAAAGGAAGGTCGAATTAATTACTGGAAAGCTGGAAATTGTTTTAATCCCTTTAGTTTAGGTTTAGAATGAATCTACTAAATCCTCCCCCCCCCCCATTATTAAATGAGCGTTAGAAAATATGTACAGATTTATAGTCGAAAAACATGTTTTAATTAACTACCATAATAATATTTAAAAAAAACTAACTCTTTCAAAAATCTCTGTCAATACAAATGTGATAGAGCTCAAAATTCTGAATAAAATGAGTACCTACACTTAATATTTTTGTTGAATTTTCACAATTCTGCAACAAAGTTGTGCCTAAATCGCTATCTAGAGCTTGAAACCAGAACAGACGAGGTTATCAGTTCACCCTGCTTCTAATTTTTATATGAATGCATTTTTTTAATTTATAGAGGTTTATTTGAATTTTTTGTAACTATTTTGGATAATTTGAGACTTGTGATTTAACCACTTGATTACGGATAATAGACCAGTGATAGCGAATGAAAAAAAGGCCGAATTCGTAATTAATTACGGGAAAGCTGGAAATTGTTTTAATCCCTTCACATAGGTTAGAAATGAACGTACTAAGTTTCTCCCTCAAGCTATGTGAGCTTTTGCCGCTACAAACAAATTAATAACTTAAAGTGCATTTTTTCATGATTTTTAGTATATTTCTAAAATAATTCGGAAATGATGGAAAATATTGTTTATTATTTCCGTTATTGTATTTGAAATATGTGTAGCATTTAATATGACGTATATAGGGTGAATAACAGTGCGTATGTATTAGAATTAAGGAGGTTGAAAATAAAGTGCGAGGATTGGGGGTGGGGGTTAGCGAACAAATGAATGTGCAGGAGCATTTTAGCTAGAGGAATTCACGGTCAACTAATAGCACGATTTTAAACTTCGATTTTTTACGAAAAGGACTAAGATGGTTTTAATAAAAATCATTTTTGACTAGTATACAAGCCTCTTAAGTTAAATTCAAAAAGTTTAAAACCTTCGTAATATTGAAAAAAGTATTATAATATTTACTTAAAAAACTACTTCTTTTAAAACTAATGTTTTAAGGTTGGCGATATCAGTTACAAAATGACATGTAAAACAGCTACCATTCATGTACCTCTTTCTCGATAACTACTAAATTATAATCCTCAAAATAAAGCCCTAACATAATTACAAAACATCGTGAAGGCCTCAACAACTTAAAAAAATTCATGTATGTAACAAATCGAGGCAGGGCGGATTGATAACTTGGATTCTTCTGGCTTCAAGCTCTTGATTAGCGAGTAAGGCAAAGTTTTGAAATAGAATTCCAACCTCAATGTTCAACAAAAATATTAATATGGCTACTCATTTTAATCAGAATTTCAAACTATACGTCATTTGTATTGACAATGTTTTTGATAGAATTAGTTGTTTTGAGATATTGTTAAGATAATTAAAAAAAAAAAAAGTGTTTTTCAAGTATAAATATGTATATGCTTTCTAATGTTCAGTTAGTGCGAGGGGGAACAGTTAGTACGTTCATTCTAGGCCTAAACTGAAGGGATTAAAAAAATTTCCAGTTTTCCCCTAATTAATTGTGAGTGCAACCCCCCCTGACCACTGGGCTAAAACTTTATACTCTTCTAAATACTAATGTTTGAGTACTATATTTATTCAAAAATATGAGTGTGTGTTTCTATACATACTCATGTTTGAATCCTATTTGTACTCAAAAATATGAGTATGTGTATTTCTATACATACTCATGTTCGAATCCTATCTGTATTCAAGAATATGAGTGTGCCTGTTTCTATACATACTTATGTTCGAATACCTGTATGTACTCTAAAGAATGTGTACATGCGTTTCTCAAATTTAAGAGTTAAGTACTCGGAGCTATTATAAGATCGGAAAGTACTCAAAAATGAGTACATTCTGTTTATTTTTAAGTATCCAGTTTTAACAGTGTACATATTTTTAAAAGTAGCAAAGGATGATAGGTGTTTAAAGTAAAATTCATTTATTTTCTATTTTAAAAAATTCCGTATATAAATATTTTTAAAATCTGCGAATTATAATACAGACCAAAATGATTGGTAATGAAAGACGGAGGGTAAACCTTTAAATCGATACATATTTACATTGTACAGTGCTTATGAAAACGTTAAGGACAGCAAAAAATATAATTTTTTTTTATAACTTTCAAATTAGATGGAAAAAAGTTTACTATAACAGTATAACGTGTATCATAAAGTTGAGAAGCTAATAAAGATGTGAACAAAATTCATGTGTATTTTATTACGAAAATAAAGTAATTGTTTAAAGAAAACACTATTTCTGCTTGTGTAAAAACTTTAAAGACAGCAAAATAAAGACAATACAGTAATAATACAGTAAAACAAATATTTAATATATTATGCAACCACCATTAAGTTAAATGGCTGTAAATATTCTTTCATGGACATTATTGATTTTTGGCACAGTTCGAGACTGCTTTTGTACCATTCATCTTCAATCGTAGATCTGAGTTCTGAAGCTGAGGAAAAATGTCTTCCATTTTTATAAACTCGTTTTGCTAGATATGCCCATAAGTTCCCGATATGGTTTAGATCGGGACTTCTGAGTGGCCATTGTAAAACTTCAATATTTTTCTTCTGAAACCAGAGTTTTGTACCGCGGCTTGTGTGGATAAGGGCGTATCTTGATGAAAAATCAATTTTTCTCCTTCCAGAAGCGTTGTAACAGGTGAAATATGGCCGGAAAGTGTTTTTTAGATATGCCTTTGAATTAACTTTTCTTGAAAGAAACGCAAATGACCACACGCTGTTAAACGAAAAGCAGCCCCATGTCATAACTCTTTCAACTCGCTTCGACAAATTTTATTTGGTTGTCTCCACTTTTTTAAAAGACGTTTCCTTCAAGTACACAATTTCGAAAATGATTTTCTTTTATTACTGGTGCCGAAAACAAATTTTGCGAAGCAAGGTGATGCCCAATCAGACTGGACAGACGAGTGCAAAGGGATAATGGATCATCCAACCTAACTGACGTTTTCAGAAAATTTCTTTTCTTAAATCCTGCCAATAACATTTCCAGTCCTCAGGATCACCTAAGTTACATTCCTTTTCATCGCCAAAAATAACCCGCAGCGATTTGTCATCTCAAGTCATCACTTGTCTTGCAAACTGTAAGCGCTGGGTTTTGTGGCTAGTCAGTAAAGGGGGTTTACGCAATTTTGGTGTGTATGGGAAATTCCGAAATCGATTAGTTGTGTTTCATATTGTTTTCCTCCACATTTGGAGCCCAATCGTTTGCAAAATTTCTTTACTTGAGTATTTTCCAGTTGATGCTAACTTTAAAAATATATAAAACCACCTTTGAAAAAAAAATGGATGGTTTCATTGGAACATAAATATTTTTACAGCTAATTCATTACGGTAATTGTCAAAGTGATTGGTAAAATATAAGTTACTGATGAAATAAGTTACTCCCTACATATGTTAAGTAACTTACTCCATCATTTAAATTTTAAAGTAAGTTACTAATGGAGTTATTGTATACAAACGATCCTAAGAAATGAAAAGTTACAACTAATACAAATTTCATTTTTATAAATAAGATAACATTCGATTAGAAGCTAATGAGATTAGATCGTTAAAACAGACAGACGTCAATTGAATTTTAAATTGTCTAATGTCCATGTACTAATCTACATGCCTTGTTTCTTAATACATTTTCTAAAAAGTTAAATAAATAATGTAAATTTTGGCAAAGCAAAGATTTCTAGTTGAAGTGAAAAAAATATATTTTACGTCTACTCATTATAGAGTTTAAGTACAGAAATAACTGGAGCGAACATTTAAAACTATTTAATTTAACACTTAAAATTTGACTTTCAACACGTATATTATTATGGGGCTAGTAGGCGCACTGAACACAGGGCAAGTTGGCTCGGTGTTTGATGTGTGCTGGTATCTTGAAAAAAAGCAAACAACGAGAAAAGTGGTTGCAATTCAAGATTTTGGGCACACTAGGCTTGTCCAAACGGAGACACTAGATTTTTTATTTATGACAACTGTAACTCTGATGATGATAGGATAGAAGTTGCTCAATGTTAATGTTTTATTCATTATTTTTATGTCTGTATAATTTAGAATTTACTTTGTACGGCTATAACGCATTTGTTTAAGCTTACTGGTAATAATGAAATTGATTTCGCTTAACTGCGTGTCTTATTTGAGCTTCATGTAAATTTTTATAAAGCGTGTGGCAACTTACCTCATAGGTATAGGCAACTTGCCCCGTGACGGGGTAGGTTGGCACACAATTTTTCTTTTACTTTAGGCTTCCGCTAAACATAAACTACAAAAGATACAAACTCAAAACTCCGGGTATTTATAGTCCAATGCCTGTTCTTTAAAAGTACAGTTAAAGTTTCATAAAAAACTTAAACGAAAAATTAATAAAAATCAATAACTGAAAACTGCGCCTACTAGCCCCGGTCTCTCCTATACAAAGAAATATTAAGGAAACTAATTTATTTAAATCTAAACACGGGCAGTTGTTTAAATGTTTGATGTTTATCTAACAAAAAAGATACTACAAGTCAAGATTAGATTTTTAGTTTATTTGTTTTGATTTTTATCCGTTTTGAACAAAATTGTGCCTAAACAGCGAGCAATTATCTTATAAAGAAAGCCACATTAAAAAGTTTAATAATATAGCAGTTGAGGTATATTATTTTAACCAAAATTCTGCGTATGTAACGAAGGTCAATGAAATTCAGGGAAATTCATCACACCTTAAGGGGGCGGAGGACCTTTAAAATCAATTTCTTATTTTTTGTAAATTTCACTTTAAATATCATTCAAGGGTATATTATATGCATTATAGCACACATTTATCACAAAAACATTTTTTTTTTTTTGAGAAAAAAAGGAATTTTTCGTAATATTTTAGAACTTTTCAAAATGCTCCATGCGAACTCAATATCAATGAAAATCCCCAATATTTTTTATATAAGTTTGGTTTATATATATAAACAAAACTGTGCATTGAATTTTATATATCCGAATATAAAGGCAAGAAAAAAAAAATATTTTTTACATTTTTTGAAATTTTGAACCTCAAAATTTCAAAAAATTTAAGGCTCGTGTTTGAAGTCCTACATTTAAAATTTAAACAGTTATGCAAAATAACTATGAACAATTACGTAAAAATTTTAATTTTAACTTCGGACCTATTTCTGTTTTTACTTGGCCTGGATGCTGAAAATCTGTAAAAATTTTACTATTTTGAATTTTTAAAGGAGTTCTTTGTTCACGTTTTTAATTAAACATGTCAGGCCAGATATTCAGGTTTTAATTCAATATGAGAGAAGAATATTACTAGAATGTCTTTTCTTATCAAGATCCATATTTATTTTATATTAATTGAATTTAAAACAGTGTAGAAAGAAGTATAAATATTCTTTTAAGAAATATATATAGGTACTTCTTTGTTATAGGGAGGTTACAGCGAGAGAGAATACTGCGAGGTTGAATTTGGGGAGAAAATTAAAATTTTCGAAGCCTTCTTCTGGCAGCCTTTATCTTAACCTCTGTCTGTCTGTCTATCTATCTATCTATCTATCTATATACTTCAAATTTTAGGATAAAAAATTAAATTCTGTATTTGAATATGTTTCAATTTATATTATGAAATTACACTTTCAGCACAAAAAGAGCAATAAACTTACATCTCATGACATTATATTTCATTTAATTATTACAAACTTTATAAAACAAGAAATGAATTATTTTTATTTTTTAAAATGAATCATGAATTAAAATGCCTATCGGTGGAATAGTTGACATTTCTAAGTAGTTTATGTATTCTGAAATAACTGAATGTAGCTTATATTACGCAAAGTTTCCTTTAGTTTCTAACTGTTTATAGGTTTTAATTAAACATTTGAATCTGAGCCAAAATCGTTAGAAATGGCTTTTCTGAATGTTAAAGGTAATTAATTCATTTTTATTGATAAAATTATCTGCATAAGTATAAATGTACAAAACAATTTTTTAAAAGAGCGGTTAGTCATCGAGTCAATTTAGAAAACGAAAGTTGCAAATGTCAATTGTATAAAGAAAAGGATTTTTAAAGTCTGAAAGAAACTCAGAAATTTAAATTAAGTTTCCAAATAACTTAAAACAAGAAAGAAAAATCATGTGTCACGCATAGAATATGAAACATTTTTTTAATATTATGAAAAATATGTTGCTAAAGTTTCTTCAAGGTATATCAGCTATACGGTTAATGACGGTTAAACAGATTCCGCCCGTACTTTATACTCATTATCGTTTATTTTTTACACACATTTATATTTTATTTTCCACTTTTTATTGTTTAAAATAGTTCATTGTTTCAGTTTTATAACCACTTGGTATATTTTAACTAGCGTGCATTTGCGCAGGGTCAGTTGGGATAATTATGAACATGGGGTAATTCAAAACAAGCACCATAATACACGTGTGGAAGTGGATGATATTATTGTCTGAGCGAAGCGAAGGCTATAACTCAACGCAATATTACAGCTACGATTGATATTAAGGCCATGTCCTACTAAAAAAAAAGCCCCAATAAAAACTTTCGTCAAGCATAACTCAAAAAATATTTGCCGGATTTCATTTCTGCTTGCACCAGAAGGTACCTATGAGGGTCGCCTACTGAATGCACCTACTATGAAAAATAAGTTCCAAACCGATTAAAAATTATATTAAAAAAAAAAAACTGATAAAAAAGCAAAATTTATCTGCATACGTCAGATATTTGCTGTTCGTCACTTTCACTGGTAGATGTTTTCGTAGACAACTGGTTTGAACACATGGAGTAAATAATTTAAAAAAAAAAACGCACGCAGTAATAATGAAGTGCCATAAAAAATTTTAATTTAATCAAACAGGAAAAGAAATCTGTTTCTTATTCCATTAAAAAGAAAAAAAGACATAAAAACTTTGATTTGAGATTTTGCGATAATCTTTCAATAGCATATTTTAATCGCCAAAAGCATATATTATATTTCGCGTGTGAAAATTAAAAACAATTATATGATGTTTAATAAAATATTTTGCTTTATAGCATTATTTTTTCTTATTTTCTTTATTTTTTAGGGTTTCGTACATCTGACAAAACCCCATTTGTCTCGCTCCTCTGTCTGTCTGTCCGTCAGTCACAAAGCACGTTCTCATAAACTATACATGTTGGAAACTTGAAATTTTGCATACTTATAGCTGAACACCACATATCATACGACAAATCATAAAATTTTGAAAAAATCGTACATTTAATCCTGTGGGCTCCACATGTGTATTTTAAACAATTCTTTCCAATTGAGCCTTAATTAGGTTGGAGGCGTGAAATTTTGCATACTTATAGCTGAACACCTCACATCAAATGACAAACTATAAAATTTTGAAAAAGTCATACATTTAACTCTTCGGGCTCCCACATGTGTACTTTAAACAATTCTTTCTAAGTGAGTACCTAATTAGGTTGGAGGCGTGAAATTTGGCATATTAATAGCTGATCACACCACATCAAACTACAAATCATAAAATTTTGAAAAAGTTGTACATTTAAACCTTTGAGCTCTTACATGTGTATTTTAAACAATTCTTTCCAATTGGCCTTAATTAGGTTGGAGGCGTGAAATTTTGCATACTTATAGCTGAACACCTCACATCAAATGACAAACTATAAAATTTTGAAAAAGTCGTACATTTAACCCTTCGAGCTCCCACATGGGTACTTCAAGCAATTCTTTCTAAGTGAATACCTAATTAGGTTGGAGGGGTGAAATTTTGCATTCTTATAGCTGAACACCTCGCATCAAATGACAAGCCATAAAATTTGAAAAAGCCGTACATTTAACCCTTTGAGCTCCCACATGTGTATTTTAAACAATTCTTTCCAAGTGAGCCCCTACTTAGGTTGGAGGCGTGAACTTTTGCACACTTATAGCTGAACACCTAACATCAAATTTCAAAGTATAAAATTTTGAAAAAGGTCGTTCATTTAACCATTTGAGCTCCCACATATGTATTTTAAACAATTCTTTCTAAGTGAGCCCTAATTAGGTTGGAGGCGTGAATTTTTGCATACTTATAGCTGAACACCTCACGTCAAATGACAAACTAAAAAATTTTGAAGAAGTCGTACATTTAACCCTTCGGGCTCCCACATGTGTATTTTAAACAATTCTTTCTAAGTGAGTACCTAATTAGGTTGGAGGCGTGAAATTTTGCATATTAATAGCTGATCGCATCACATCAAACTAAAATCATAAAATTTTGAAAAAGTCGTACATTTAACCCTTTGATCTCCCACATGTGTATTTTAAACAATTCTTTCTAAGTGAGCCCTAATTAGGTTGGAGGCGTGAAATTTTTCATACTTATAGCTGAACACCTCACATCAAATGACAAACTATAAAATTTTGAAAAAGTCGTACATTTACCTCTTCGGGCTCCCACATGAGTGCTTCAAGCAATTCTTTCTAAGTGAATACCTAATTAGGTTGGAGGCGTGAAATTTTGCATACTTATAGCTAAACAGCTCGCATCAAATGAGAAACCATAAAATTTTGAAAAAGCCGTACATTTAACCCTTTGAGCTCCCACATGTGTATTTTAAACAATTCTTTCAAAGTGAGCCCCTACTTAGGTTGGAGGCGTGAAATTTTGCATACTTATAGCTGAACACCACATATCATACGACAAATAATAAAATTTTGAAAAAATCGTACATTTAACCCTTTGGGCTCCCACATGCGTAATTTAAGCAATTCTTCCTTACTGAAAAATTGGAGTTTTGAAATTTTGCATTCTTATAGCTAAACACCACATATCATACGACAAATCATAAAATCTTGAAAAAGTCTTACGTTTAACCCTTTGAGATACCACATACGTATTTTAAGCAATTCTTTCTAAGAGTTCTTCCTAATTAAGTTGGAGACATGAATTTTTGCATACGTATAGCTGAATACCCCAGACCACACGACAAATCATAAAATTTTCAAAAAGTCTTATATTATTTACTCCTCCGTGCTCTAACTTGTATATTTTAAGCAATTTTTCTAACCTCCGCCCTTTTCAACCGGGGAGCACTTTTCCAACTTTTGCCGACACCCCTTTGACAATTCTTTCATATTATGCACCATAGCCTTACATATTTTAGTTCCACTTTTTACCGCCAGGGGCGCCTTCTTATCTCGGGTGCTATTGGCCCAATCCCCTCGACTAATATATCTACCGATAGTCTATAAAACGGAGTTTCGTTCGGATAGAGGTTTGTTTAGAATAGAGTGCGCCCCTGGTTGCGAAATGTAGAACTAACAGATTTTTCAAAAGGATAGTGTTTTGAAAGGAATATTAAACGAAACCCTCTGTGCGATCTGTGATCCCACTTACCTACTCGTTCACTATATTTATGCATACTATAAAGTGCGTATAAATGCTATAGTTCATATACAGGGCTACAAAAATGAATTCGTAAAGGTTACTGAGTATGAGCATAAATTGCTTAAAGGTGGGTTTTAAAGGAGTTATGCATTTTTACGCTGAACTGAATTTAGTGTATTAAGAAATATTTGTAGTATATAGATAAAATGATATACAGGGCCACGCAAAGAGTTGGATACGTGGCCGTCTATGGGTGATAATTTCTGGAAATGTAATTTCAGTAGTTTTAAGCGTGTTTTAGTTTGAATTAAATTCTAGCTAAATAGTGGCATGTAATAAAGGTACTAGGTAAACTACAGGGCTGTACAAAAGTATTCAAGTATGTTTCCATCTATTAGTATAAATTGCGGAAAGATGAATTTCAACCTGTTATGCATTTTCTTGCTAAACTAAATTTTCCCATTATATAGTATATATATCAACATACAGATCGAATACAGGGCTGTTCAAAAGAATTGGAATACATATTTGGCTATGGGCGGTAACTACTGAAATCATATTTTTAAATGTTTACTTAGTTATCTTATTTATCTTATTTCCCTAAGTAACGAAGTTTCGTTAAAGCTTTCAGGGAGTGTTGGAAAGTGTTTCATAATCTATGCTGTACGCATGATTTTTCTTACTTGTTTTAATGTTTGTTTTATGTTGTATGTTAAATTTTGAAATTAATTTTTCAGAACAAACATTCTTGAAATTCTGGGCAACGCCGGAAACTTTAGTTTGTAACAGATAAATGGCTTCTGTATTTGTATATCTATGCTAATATTATAAAGCGATATAATATTATAAAGTGTATAATATTAATAATGTTTGCGCGTTTGTGAGGCATTAAGTCTGAAACTACATAGCCAACTTAAAAAAAAGTTGGTGGCCATTTCTGCTCCGAAGAATAGACTATATTTTATGTCAGTGCAACAACCTACATCACTGAAGGAGCAAAAAAATTCTAAAATTGCGATATCTGTGATAGTGATTGGGTTAGAAACTTTAAATTCGGTGCGATGGTTACTTATAAGATGTAAATACTCGTTACGAACGCTCTCTAAAAGGTTCGAAAATTCATTTTGACAGATAAATGTAAAAATTTCTAGAAAGGTTCTAAATTATGATTTATTTGGAATACGGAAATTTCTGGGATTCTTTTGGGGTTAGAAACTAGAACTGTGGCATGGCAGTAATTTATATGATATAAATGCTCGTTGTAGAATGAATTCTAAAAAATCGAAAGACTAAACAAAGCGAAAAAAAGATCTAAAAATGATCTAAGTTACAAAGTACATGGAATTGTTAGGAATATAAACATGAAAATTGACATGGCTGTGTTTATCATGACGTAAATTCTCGCAATAGAACAGTTTCTAAAAATGTCGCTATATAAAACCCTGCAGAAACAAAAAACGTTCGAAAATTTTCTATTTCTGTGTTACTGCTGAGCCCAATACCTTGAAATTTTGCTTCGGGTTAGTTTTAAAATTTAAAATTGTCTATGTGAATGGTTTTTAAAAAACTTTAAATCTAAAAAGATGAAATGAACAGAAAGCGTTCTCAATTAACATTAATTTGGAATTATTAAGTATAGAAACTTTAAATATTTCATAATGCCGCATTTCCTCCACCACAAAATATGCAATTTGAATGCAACAAAACAGATAGATACCCACCTAGCATTAAATAAATTGTATAAATATTAAATAAAGACCTGTATGAAACAGTGAGTAGGTTGCCCGAACGTACTTGTTAAAGTGTTCCTTCTCAAGGCTTTTCTCTCTCTCGCCAAGGCCACTAACACCGGGAAGTGCCGTTTTAAATTTGATATGATTTTTTTTTCTAATTCATTTTTCTAGAGATTTTATCATAAGGTCATATTCTCAATTGTCATTAGTAGATTTTTTTTATATATTAACTTATTCTGGTGAAATTTCGTAATCGGGTTCATATAGGAGTATTTTAGCTTGCATGATTCGCTGAAAAAATATGTATGGATTTGTAAATTACTTCGAATGACACTTTGACAGCTCAAAGGTTATGCAGACGATATATTCAGATTTTGTGTCATACTTTATGCTGCAATCATTTCCGATTTCTTTTATTTAATACATGCTAAATGCAGCTCAACTTGTGCAGAATATGTCTAAAAACAAAATAATACAGCGTATGTAGTGGCCAGCAAGCACTCATCATTTAAATCCGATCGAGCATATCTAAAACAGGCTCTAACGATGCATTGCATGCCACTATTGATGTGTTCGGTACTTTGATACTACATCAAATTTAGAAGAGAGAATTCCTTAATTCTTATCCACAACCTCATTGCATGCGTGGAAAACAGATATTGTACAATATTAACTTTTCCGGGGGAGCACACACTAAATAAAGTATAGTCCATTCTTTTCAAACATCATATATTTGTCATTTAAAGTTACTCAAATTGGTGCGAAGCGTCTGATTGTGCTTTTGACATCATTTTATACAGTTACAATTACGATATAAAATAATTTAGAGTTTCATTTTCTATTTTACTTTTAATATATTGCGTACTCACAATTTTATATCCATGCATGTCCGTCTTGCATGGTTTGCTTTCCCATTTTTTTAAACAGTGTATACGAATTTATATATAAAATTTTGTAATTCTACGACTCGTTTATTTTCATCATCTCAATTTATCGCAGTATATGGACAATTAAAGATACCATCTTACTTTCTTTGCTTCCACATGTTATTATTAAATCTATGTTCTCAGCAATATCGCTCAGACTAATCTCTCAAAGGGAAGTCCTAGTAATGAAGTAGAAATAAAAAATTACACCTCTGTGGACAGGATGAGAGCATTATTGCTGTTTTTACCTCACGGTTGGCCCCTTTGCTGGTCCTTATCAAATCCCGTAACAGTTCAAAGTGACTAACAGTTTTATAGTGCCTGTGAATATTCTTCGTTTCTATCAGATAAAATGAAGATATGTCGCTAATTATATAACAATTTTTAAACGACCAAAGACGCTGGTTTGATCTCTGGCCTGGATACTTTTTCACTTTGTTGGTTTTACACCTTGTTAGCAAGTTGAATAAAAATTCACGTAATTAAATATCGTTAATTAGTTTAACAGAATATTACCAAGTTTTGGTTACAAATCATTTTCAAGGACCTACAGGACCATTTTCATGATTCCTTCATACTTTTTGCGATATGGGTAAATTATGAATTTTTTTCCTCAGTGTTTTGTTCCATATTGTATCGTATGAAGCGTCATATGAAGTCATAACAGATTGTACAGTTAAAAAGTTAGGTTTCCACAGGAACTTATTTTCAGTATTGAAAGTTTAATATATCTAAATGGCAGAAATGAAATGGACAATAATTATAATAATAGCTCCTTACTTTGTTTGAATAGAATTTCATTTAAAAATAGAGGGCAGCGGGATCCCAAAATGAAGTTCGTTTGGAAAGATTTTAATTTACAAATATAAAATCAAAACACACCGGGGCGTTTTAGCAAGCCTAGTGTAAGCTGCTGATGGCAGAGAGAAAAGCGGGTATTTCAGCTGTAGATACATTTGGATATATTTTCATTTAAAAGAATAATTTTATGCAATATTGAGGTTGTAAACCTCCGAAGTCAATGGGGTTCCCAACTTTAGGTTGGAAAGAGTTTCATTTAAAAATATAAAATCATTCAACACGATTTTAGATTTATTTAAGGTTATTACCATGGTCTCGGAAAATGCTGGGTAGCCAGCTAGTGGAAGAATAATGTGTCTACAAACCTGTGATTGAACAAATGTTGTGTATGAGCTTTATATCTTTTGCGTTATACCATCCCGACACAAAAATAGAGATTCAAAATTACACCACAGGCATAATAGGTAATTAGGTACATTTGGAATAATTGCGAACAGGAAATTTTAGGTACTTATTTGACTTACCACAGCACAAGTAGCTAATTGCTTTAGAAATATAGGAGTGAAACAATAGCTTTATGGCAGTTTTACAAGATTTTAAAGGAATCATATGGTCCTTGAAGCTATCAGCAATTGGAACTAGTAAAATTTCTTCATACTTACTTCGGATGACCCTACTTAACTCCATTGTTTTTGTCTCGTACACAGTTGTAAACATAAGAATATTTGACCAATTATCACCTGCATCGACTAAAGAAACAATGCTTTAAATCAATTTATTATTTTATAATTAAGTTCTAAAAATATTAAACTATTGTATTGTCGTTAAAAACAGACCTGTACACATACTTTTTACAATTCTAGTATATCAAGAAGAGAGTGAAAAATTCGTCACAAAATTCCTTTTTTACATACATGAACGAAGTAAAGTTAATCCTGGCGTACTCCGCAGATACATATTGTTAAATTGAGAGATATACATCAAAATGATGTACACTAGTGCTCTAAGATTAAATAAAAGAATATTATAAATGGTTTTGCAGTAATGAAGCTTAATTGCGAAGTGCTCTGTTGTAATTGGCGATATATTGCCAAAATAATACTTTGCTTCTATAAATGATATAAATTTAAAAAAAATTCAGTTAAAGTTATATCAGTTATTATTAATTATCAATTTATAATTATTAATTTCATTAAATAATAGAAGCCTGTGATAAATTTCGTAATAAGCTAACCAAGTGGTGAAGTAAATGGTATGAATAGTAATGTTTTTATAAAGTAATTCTGTATTTTTATCATCCCTTGTTAATTAATCATGTATGAAAAATGTAAAGTAGATCAATAGTAGTTTAGTAGCTGGTAGCTTTCCTAACATTTTTTAACTTTGCTATCCCTATTCTAAAACACTATCTTTATTGTATACTTGTATTGCAGATGCTAAAGGAATACACTGCGAAGATGTTTGTTTTGAAAGAGTAATTGGAACCCTGTTAGTGATTGGCCCTGAGTAAACTTTGTCTTGTTAATCGATTGAGAGGTTAATTTGTGATAAGTACGATATACCATCTGAATCAATCAGGAGGGTAACTCGTGGTAAGTAAAATATAACTTATGAATCAATTACTATGTTGATTCATGGTAAGTAAAATATACCTTTGAATTAATCACGAGGACGAATCGTGGTAAGTGAAATAAATATTGTGAATCAATCACGAGCGTGATTCATGATAAAAGCCTAAGGGCTACGGATAAATAATCATCCTAAGTGTATAACTAATTTAAATAAATAATTACATTAATGATATAAATGATAAATGTCCGTATAGTTATAGACTAATTTTGTAAAAAAAAAAAAAAAAAAAAAAAAAAAAAAAAAAAAAAAAGTAAAGCCATATTCTTAATTGATTCAGCTTATTTTAGCAACTTTTGATCATGTATTTTTTTTTTTTTTTTTTACAGAAATTTTATCAACAATTGACTTATTTTCCAATAGTTATAAAACTTTCATGAGATAAATATAATATCGGCTTCTAAAGACAAATATTGCAATGGAACTGCGTATAAAAAACTAATGATCAATAAAGTATTTTGATAATTAGTGAGAAAAAACATTAAACCACTTGTAAATGCATCTAAATATGGGATTAAAAGCTTTGCTTTTACATATGAAACTAATTGTTGTCCATAACGATTTTTTTCTTTTATTCAAGTGAGTTATTGAATTCTTCTACCTAACGGTTTTTCTATAAATAACTTTCTACAGCACATTGGAATTAAAATATATTGATTAACTAATATACAATGTTTTAAATCTCTGTTTAAGGCAAATTTAATTGTGCCTTTTTTTAAGGAAAAAAAACAGTTAAAGTAATTATGAATATAAATAATTGCAAACATGATAAAAAGAAATGCCTTTTCTGATTTCATTTCTAAAAAAATTGGAATATGCCGTTTATCATTCAGGATTATAGATTTTTCTAATAATATTAATGACAATAGGATAGAGTGTAATATGTATTTTGTTAATATTATGATAAGGAAAAGATATTTTTAACTTGTTTTTAATAACTTATGCAAAAACAGAGTTTAAAATGAAAAAGAATGTTTTAAAATTTTTGTTCAAGCTGATAATGCTTTTTTAGATGCATTTTAGAGGAATTTTAATTTCGTTATATTTATTTGAAATACGAAAGTATGAACATTTTACTAGACCAAATTTGTCATTTTTTTCTGCTAAGTGCACCGTGTATTTTTAATTAAACTAATGCTACTCAAAGTCATCTGTAGCTCGATGAAACTACTGGAATAGCATCATAATTTGTAGAGAAATTAATAAATACACGGAAGGAAAGATTTAGAAGAGTAAATACAAATTTATACAATCACAGAGCCTATTTATCACAGTAATCTGATATGTTATTCTTTATTGTAGTCATGTTATTTCAATGAGAAATGTACATAAGACTTGTATCTGGCGGTACTTTTTTAAAATAATACTTTGCTTCTATGAATGATTAAATCTAAAAAATAATCATATTTTTCACAATTTTTTATTTTAATTATTATTAAATAATAATAATAATAGAAGGCATGTTCTGATTTCATTTCTAAAAAAGTGGAATGTATCATTTATTTTTTAAGATTCTAGATATTTCTGATAATGTAATTAGCATAGCGCATAATAAGTAGTATTTTATTAATTTTTTTGAAAATAAAAACAATTTATTATTTTGACCTGTTTTTAATAATTTCAACAAAAAGAGTTTAAAATGGGTATGAAGACTTTCAATTTTTTATTCGGGCTAATAATTCTTTTTCAGCTAAATTTGAGAAGAATTTTAATTTTGTTATTTATTTTAAATGCAGAAGAATGAACATTTTTCCGTACCAAATTCGATTGTTTTCTGATAAGTGTACCGAGTATTTGTAACTATACAGATGCTATTCAAAATCACCTGTAGATTGGTGTAAAAACTGGAACAGCAGCATATTTTGTAGAGGAATCAATTACGACATGGAACGAAGGATTACCGAAAAGTAAATACAAATGGATATTGTCACTGAGTCTGCTTATATCAGAAAAGTGATATGTTGTTTTTTAATGATAGATAAGTTCGGGTCTGTGGCGGACATATCTTCTGACATGTCACGTTTGGTAGGAGAGAATTCTGTGCAAGAATGTAAAGTGTGTGTTTTATGAGAAAATCAGTCAGTGGGGAAGAAGTGGTCAGAAAAGCAGTAAATGGTCAACGTCTTAACCGGATGAAAAATTAAATACGACCTTTCAAGGTGATTTTATCTTTCTCATTCATTTGTTATTTCTTCGAAAATCTTTATTTTTTTCGTACAGCTGAGCATTTCCCGAATCGGTGTCATTTGAAACTAATGCTTTTTTCACATGGAATCCTTCTTGCATATAGACCGGGAGTCATCAGCCCAGACAATCACCTCATCGAGTTCACGGATGAAATACTAATTCTAGGATTAGTTAAATCTTGATTCCCATATTAAAATGCAATCGGTCTGCCAAGTCATATCTTGGTGGAAAACACCTGAAAACTGAACTTAGGTTTCCCATTGTGTTTTCCCGCTCCCAGTCCTCCATGTTTTCACACCTTTTTGGCACAGGAAACAATAAACCCACGAGTCAGCCGCTAAAATCAGGTTTTCAAGCATTTTCCACCAAGATATGATTTGGCAGACCGATTGCGTTTTAATATGCGAATCAAGATTCAACTAATCCTATAATTTCATCCGTGAACTCGATGAGGTGATTGTATGTGCTACCGGATCCCGGCTTAATAGTCATTATTAGTTTCTTCATCCATATATAGTTCCTACTTAGGTTGTTACACTGATTTAAAGCTGAGTGCCAGTGTGCCAGTGTGCCAGTTTAAATGAAACAGCCAGAATAGGATTTTTAGGTAGGGCTGAAAAAACAATAATGATTCCAAAGCTTCGAACCTTACATTTGTTTCCAATCTTATAAAACCAGGAAGTTTATTAAATTAAAAAAGTCCTTCCGGCCAGTGCCGGGAGGAAGAGGTATCTTTCATATTCCTTATTTTTAAAAAGCCAACTTATATTATTCAAACACACGAAGCTCAATTAAGTGGAAACCGAATGTAGGAGATTCAATACTAATTTTTATCAATACTAAATCATTATGAATGAGAATTTCGCGAAATTAGTCAGCTTTATCCAAGCTGCTTTTATTTAAAGTCACTTATATTTGCCTGCCAAATTCGGCGATTTCTTAAAGTGCCTGACATTTTAAGACAACATGGTAGATGAGGCTAACAAGTGAACTTGGTCGAGACCTTAGTAATTGCACATGGTCACTCATATCGGAATCAGTTGATATATACGAGTGCTGTCGCAGGCAAAAAATCAGATTTTTCAAAATGTCACCCACTTTAGAAATTGAAACTGCTATATCTGAGCCATTTTTTAAGATAAAGACAAACAAAAAACTGCTCCTGAATCCTTATATCAAGGTCAAATACTTAAGAGAGAAACCTTTTTCAATTTCTAATTTTTTTGCACCTCACTTTAAATATAATTTTTTTTTAATTTAATGGCCGCCATTTTGAAACAAGATGGCTGATGAAGCTGGCCAGCGAACTTGGTCGAGATATTGATGTATACTATCCACATGCCTTCTTCCATAGAAATAGGCGAATAAGTTTGGTATCGCGTGACAAATACAAGATCGTTTGAAAGTGTTAGCCATGATAGAAATCCAAAGTGCTATAATTCAACCACTTTTTAAGATATAAACAAAAGAACAAATTTTCAGAAACAAAAACTGCTCCAGAATCTTTGTATCAAGGCCAAACACATAAAAAAAATCTTTTTCATTTTCCAATTTTTTAATACCTCATTTTAAATTTTAAATTACATTTTTTTTAAAAATGGCAACCCTTTTGAAACAAGATGGCGAATGAAGCTGGCCAACGAACTCGGTCGAGACATTGGTATGTACTATGTACAGACCAAGTTATATTCAAATCGGTTCATAAATACGCCTGTTATCGCGTGACAAAAATCAGGTCGTTTTAAAATGTCAGCCACAATAGAAATTCAAAATGTTATAACTCAGCCATTTTTTTAGATGTAGACGAAACAAAACCTGTTCCGGAATCTTTGTATTAAGGTCAAACACATACAAAAAAATCTTTTTCATTTTCCAATTTTTTGGTATCTCATTTTAATTTTTTTAAATGGCCACCATTTTGAAACAAGATGGCGAATGAAGCTGGTCAACGAACTCGGTTGAGTTATTTGTATGTACTATGTACACACCAAGTTACATTCAAATCGGTTCATAAATACGCCTGTTATCGCGTGACAAAAATCAGGTCGTTTTAAAATGTCAGCCACAATAGAAATTCAAAATGTTATAACTCAGCCATTTTTTTAGATGTAGACGAAACAAAACCTGTTCCGGAATCTTTGTATTAAGGTCAAACACATACAAAAAAAATCTTTTTCATTTTCCAATTTTTTGGTATCTCATTTTAAATTTTTTTTTTAATTTTTTTAAATGGCCACCATTTTGAAATAAGATGGCGAATGAAGCTGGTCAACGAACTCGGTTGAGTTATTTGTATGTACTATGTACACACCAAGGTACATCCAAATCGGTTCATAAATACGTTTGTTATCACGTGGCAAAAATCAGGACGTTTCAAAATGTCAGCCACGCTAGAAATTCAAAATGCTATAACTCAGCCATTTTTTAAGATATAGACGAAACAAAAACTGCTCCCGAATCTTTTTATCACATCTATCATATCTTTTTATCATCATTTAAACACATAAGAAAAAAATATTTTTTCAATTTTCAATTTTTTGGTACCCCATTTTAAATTTAAATTTTTCTTAAAATTTTAAATGGCCGCCATTTTTAAACAAGATGGCGGATGAAGCTGGCCAACGAACTTGTTCGAGACATTGGTCTGTACTATGTATAAACGAAATTACATCCAAATCGGTTCTTAAATACGCCTTTTATCGCGTGACAAAATTCAGGACGTTTCAAAATGTCAGCTTCGCTAGAAATTCAAAATGCTATAACTCAGCCATTTTTTAAGATATAGACGAAACAAAAACTGCTACGGAGTCTTTGTATAAAGGTCAAATACATAAGAAAAAAATATTTTTCCATTTTCAATTTTATGGTACCACATTTCAAATTTTAAATTTTTTAAAAAATTTTAAATGGCCGCCATTTTGAAACAAAATGGCGGATGAAGCTGGCCAACGAACTCGGTCGAGACATTGGTATGTACTATCTACACACCGAATGGCATCCAAATCGGTTCATAAATACGAGAGTTACAGTGTGACATAGGTCAGATATATATATATATATATATATATATATATATATATATATATTGATATATATATATCAATTTTGAACGGAGTGTGGTTTCGGGGTCTGGGGGTCATGATCGATGAAAATATACCAAAATTTTTTGAAATCGCTTTCCTCCGAACGGCTGCAATAGGTAGCTTTTTGTAAAGAAAGCCACCTAAAAGTCAATGGTATAATGGAAGATTGTAAGCTTTTCGATGGATTTTCTTGTTGCAGTGCAACTCTACAACCAGGAGATATGCAACAGACTTTCCAAGACGTTGGGGAGCCTTTGAGAAATTATGTTTATCTGAAGTATATAACTATACGAAGAATAATTACATTTAAGATTTAAAAAAAGGTGTAAGAAAGATACAAAATAATTTAGCAGAATAACTAAGTAAATTAAGGTTAAAACTAAAGCATAAAAACAGAAAAAAATCCCATTGTTCCCTAAGCTAAAAAGAAAAACATAGTAGCTTACAGGCCACTGGATCTACTCTTAACAAAGAGAATTAAAAAAATACATACATTATTATTCTTAAAATTCTGAAACCATTAATTATTCTTAAACCATACATTATTATTCTCTTCTGTTACAAAAGTAAAAGATGTGCTGCTGTTTTTTTAAACATTATAATTCAAAATTAAAAACAAAGGAAGTAAGAAAAATCGTTTTTGTTTAAGAGAGAGAAATGACTCACATTTCGTCATCAGTATTTGAACAATATCTAGGATGGTTAGGATTAGAGTGGTCAGAGACCTCGTATAATATGGTAGCTATAATCTTATTAGGAATTTTATATAAGCATTTGTACTAAGTTTTAGAACGACATATAAACAAGAAATATTTAACAGAATAAAATTTCTGGTTCAATGTCTGTCTCTTTCTCTTGGAGAAAAAATAACTGGTAAAGTGCAAGTATTAATCGCGTACAGAGTATTCCGTATAATAAATATATGAATTAGTAACTGGGCATTGCATTACCCAAATATATCACTAATAGTCGTTATCTAGGCTATAAAAGCCGATGGCACATAGAGTGCACCGCCCGTGTCTTTATGTATGTCCAAACTGTTCGTGTCTTTGAGGGTTAGTACCTCAGATAATTATCGACAGTTGTTTTCCAAAATCATTATAAACAATGCTTTTACACTTCTGAAACGATACCTACCTTCAGCGCTCCTCCACTCCGTTGCTGAACGGAAAAATGCAATTTTCTCAAAACCTATGTGACCTAGGGTAATCGCTATAGTTTTCCTGCAAGGTTTAAATTAGCTTTTACTACCCCTAATATTTTCATAACTTTAGTTTTAGTCGATTAGAAAATAGAGGGGGGGGGTCATATTTTCGCCTTACATTTTCGACGATATCTCTGAAAATACAATACCTCAAATTAAAAGAAATGCAGTTTTGAGTTCGGCGCTGCGAAAGCTTTCACACGATACTTCACACAATATACAAAGAAAAGAGTTTTTTCAAGTAACGTTTTTAGTCCGTCTACATTTTTCCTAAATATGAATGGTTAATAATCTATAAGTATGTAGTCAATAGCTTTTATTACTTCAACCAATTTAAACTTTCCACGTTCCATAGATAAATGGTTGTAGTAGAGTAAAATGGCTGTAGTAGACGGACAGGAGTGATCTTATAATGGTTCCGTTTTTACTTTTTAAGTACGGAAGCCAAAAATAACTCCCGATGGTTGGCAGCTGTCAGATTCTCTGGTGTCTTTAGAATATTTCCTCCGCATAAAATGATAGACGCGTGTTTCCTTTTCTACCTGAAAATCTGATTGTCTTACATTAAAGACAAAATCATTGCAATCTCTAAAGACGATTAAATAAAAATTTAGGCTATTATTAAAAGAACTTCCAGACATTGATACTTCTACTTATACGTAAAGCCATGAGTATATGGGATAGTTGCACGAAAAGTAATTGTTCATAATTTCACTAAATAATAATGGTTCTGACAACGAAAAACGTGAAAGAATATAATATATCTTCTTTTTAAATGAGTAATTTTACGGAAGTACGTCGTTGTCTTGAAATGACAAAGTTCTGACTGACAAATTCGGTTAAAATGGGATAACATAAATTACTGAATCTAGTGACTCTTGTCTAGAGCTGACATATACTGCGTACTAGAGTCGTATCCGAAGGGACTCCTGCCGGGAGGTACACGAGTTTATAGTATTTCTAGGACACTAGATAACCGAAAACTCAATTTAATATCAACTAAAATCCGACAAAAAGAAAAAAAATCCAATTCCGAACTTGCACATTTCAACACGAAATGGGAGAAAATTTAGTTATATTTTATACGATTGCTGTAAAAATGTATAAAATTATATCTCTGTTATCAATTTTATGTTGCATGTTGAAAATAAACATTTATATAAAGGAACATTTGAACATATATATAATGTTCAAATATATGTTTTTTCCTATGAATAAATAATTTTGAAATTTTAGAAAAATCGGGTCAACCCGAAACTGTCACGCAACAATCAAATTCCGACCCGAAACAGTTAAAGTCAATTCGAACAGAACTAGACTCACAACGAAATAATTAACGTCAATCCGACACAATCTGAATTGCCGATCAGGTCGTGTTCAGGTAAAATCGACTTTATGCAGAATTCTGCTGCCTGAAAGCTAGTATTTCTAGAGTTATCGAATTTCAACATATTCCAATATCTTTCTTAAGGTGAATTGAATATTTAATGATTTGTTTCTTAAAACAATGCTCAAAGCAGTTTTCTTTAACTGCATTGCAACAATATAGGGATGCACTGAGTCGAATAAGCTATATATATATATATATATAAATTTATTATTTTAGTTTTTATTAATTTTAACTTTATATTAAAATTCTTACTATTCAAATTATGTTTTAAAGCATTTTATGAATACCTGTTGTGTTTTTTTGTTTTTTTTGTTTTTCGTACTCTAACATGGATTAATTGATTATTTTCTTCTCAAGATAAATATTTTAAATAATGTGTAAAAAATGAATTATCAATGTAAAGTACCGTTTACATAAACAAAACGTTGCCTAGTTCATTACCTGAACTTTTTTGGCAGCTCAAAATCGTGTGTCGTAATACATAATTTTTGTATTTATTTTGAAAAATACCTTTTGGTAATATATTTCAATTAAAATTTGCGCATATACAATAACCCATGTTTTTTTCATCTTTATGCTAATTTTTTTAAAGATGTAATAATGAAATTGAAAGAATTTATGCGCGTTAGAGAATGCAAATAATATGCATAACAAGAAAGAAAAATCATGCGTCAAGCATAGATTATCAAACACTTCCCAAAACATTCAGAATAATGTAAAAAAAAAACTTCATAGTTTAATAAGTTAAAGTATTATGTCTGATTCAACCCTATGAAATCTCATAACACATTTGAAAACCGAATTTCAGCTGTTCCCATCCACAATCGGAAAATTATCCGAATACTTTGAGTAGCACTGTATATGATTAAAACAGTTAAATTTAAAAGCGCTAGCCGAAATTGAAAACGCACTTCAGCAATTATTACTCAAAGACAGTATTGTAACCGATAACTTTTGTGTGTCCCTGTAAATGAACGACAAATCAATACCCTATTCTGTCGTATTCATCTTGTAGTGAAATTCAGTTATTTATATCAGTTTCAATACATTTGAAACAGCATAATGTCATTAAAATACTCTGCAAACAATTTTTCCCCATGTACCATAATGTTAGGGAATTCTTTTTGGTAGCCCTATAAATGAAATATTAATCTCACATACCTCATATGCAACACCAAACATTGTTAGATGACCCTAAATATGCATTATCAATTGCATTAAAATCGGAGTATATTTACGGGTGTTAGAGCGTGGGCAGACGGCCATACGTACAGACGGATAGACAAACCGAATGCATAAACACATTTCAACTTTGTTGGAAAGTGTTAAGAAACGGAAACATTCTGATTTTTTTCTTCTTAAAAATACAATCTCCCATTAATCTTTTACGATACTTGCGCTTTTTAAAAATGAAATTATTATGGTATTTAATATAAATCTTAATGACATTGGACAAAAAATATATATAATATTTATCTCGTTAATGCTAAATTCTGCAAAAAAGAGCACTTAGGCTGAAAAAACGTCATCTTAATCCTGCTGTAATTTCATTGTTTTTGTTTTATAAGATTTTAGTTTTTGTTATTTTAAAAAACAGGAGATGGAAAGTTCTTATTTGTTAAATGTATACTTTTTAATAATTTATTAAATTAGCTTGATTTATTGTTGAAAAATATGACATTTTAAATGTATTGAAACATTATCAAAGCAAAATAACATTTAACACGTTCACGCCGGCGCGGTGGGTCACACTCGACTGTCTTGGAGCTGCCAAGTCTCCGGCTCTTTGGATACCAGTATTTTAACACAGATAATGTTGTTTTATTTAATTAGAACAATTGGGCGATTTAAAGTAACAACATTTTCTCTAATATAATAGTGAAAAGGATAGCCGGAGCAAAGCCGGAGACGTGACAATTCTGAGACAGTCGAGTGTGACCCACCACGCCGGCGTGAACGTGTTGAACAATACATATCTGTCTAAGTAGTTTTATATAGTCATGGTGAAACATAAAAAAATATTTCTCTGAAATAAATATTTAAAATAATTTTATATATTTCTAGCAAAACCCGCGGCTTTGCTCACTTAATAGTTGAAATATGCCAAGTGGTATTTGTGTGCCTATTTTTATTTGAAAAAATACACTGTTAGGAATAATTAAAAAATTACTAATTAATCCACAATTTGACTAAACTTCATTAGTATACTGCACTAGCTGAAAATGAGGGTTAACTTAATAGGAAGAACTGAAACTAATTCTAAATAAATGATAATTTAAAATGCATTTTGAATCTTTAACGCTCATTTCAGTTTTTGTTTGAGGTTTTGAAAAAAAAAAAAAAAACATTCTTAGCAGTCATTTACATCTTAAAAGTAACCATGATGCCATATTCCAAGCTTCTAGTCTAACGGGTATATTTAGATTACCATCCCTATGGTGGTAGTGTCACCAACATAAAATATAGCGCATATTGGATCAGAGACTCTCACATGATAAATGCCTATATAAATTTTGAAATCAGTTTAGAATTTCTTGAGATTCTAGGAAAATCGTATTTTAGAAAGTTTTTAAACGGCTTTTCGTTCATTTCAACACTTTAAATTTCCTTTCTTTTGGAAATTGTTCTTAGAGAGCATTTACGTCTTATAAGTATCTACCATGCCAAATTTTTAGTTTTTATCTTTAACAATTCAAAAGAAATCATAATTTAGAATACTAACGCTTTCAAACTATTTCACCATTTTTAATTTTGATTTTTTTTTCAGCTGTTCTTAGAGAGCATTTACATCATTTATGTAACTACCACACAAAATTTCAAGTTTTTATCTTTAAGAATTAAAAAAAAGTTAAAATTTAGAAAGATTTTAGAACGCTTTTCGCTTATTTCACCTTTTAAAATTTGGAATAGATTACAAACAGTTGTTAGAGAGCATACATAAGTAAATATCATGCCAAATTTTATGTTTCTAATTACTTCAGTATCTCAAAAATCACAATTGCAACGTTGTTTTGATCCTGCAACATTCTGATGGTTGTGTTGTGGTACCGACAGAAAATGTAGTCTATGTTGGAGCAGGGACTGTCACCATCAATTTGCATCCATTACATTTGAAATCGTTTTGGTATTTTCTGAGACTTCATAAAAATCGTTATTTAGAACATTTTTAGAACGCTTTTCGCTCCTTTCACTCTTAAATTTGGAAATTTTTAGGAACTGCTTTTAGTGAGCATTTATATCTTATAAATATCTACCATGCCAAATTTCAATTTTCTGTCTTTGAGAATTGTACAAATATTGTAATTTAGAACAATTTTAAAACGTTTTTCGCTCATTTTACTCACTTTTAAATTTCGAATTTTTTTCCCACTGTTCTTACAGAGCATTTACATCTTATAAGTAACTACCATGCAGAATTTCAAGTTTCTAGCTCCTTCTGTATGACAAAATTTGAAATTTGAAACTTTTTTGCTCCTGCAACACCCCGGTGGTAGTGGTACAGACATAAAATTACAGCCTATGTTAGAGCAAGGACTGCCACAATTACATTTGAAATCAGTATGGTATTGCTTGAGATCGCATAGATATCGTAATTTAGACAGTATTTAGACGGTATTTGTTCTTAGAAAGCATTTGCATGTTATAAATAACTACCATGCCAAATTTCAAGTTTCTAGCTTGTTCATTATCGCAAAAATAGAAATTTAGAACGTTTTCTGCTTTTGCAACCCCCAGGTGGTAATGGCAACAATGTAAAGTATACCTATGTTAACGCAAGGACTGCCACGATCAATTTGCAACCATTAATTTTGAAATCGGTTTGGCATTTCCTGGGATTGCTTACAAATCGTAATTTAGACAGTATTTAGAACGCTTTTTGCGAAATTCTAAAAAATTCGAAAATTAAAAGGAGTGGAATCTGTTTTTAGAAAGCATTTGCATCTCATAAATAACTATCATGCCGAATTTCAAGTTTCTAGCTCCTTCATTATAACGAAAATAGAAATTTAGAACGTTTTTTACTTTTGCAACCCCCAGGTGATAGTAGCACCAACATACAGTATACCTATGTTAAAGTAAGGACTGCCACGATCAATTTGCAACCATTACTTTTGAAATCGGTTTGGCAATTCCTGAGATTGCACAGAAATCGTAATTTAGAACGTTTTTAGAATGCTTTTTGCGCATATTCAACCATTTTTAAATTATGGTTTTTTAGAAATTGTTCTTACAATGCATTTATATCATATTAGTAACTATCATGAAAAAATTCAATTTTCTAGGTCCTTAAGTAACACAAAATTCGCATTTTTAGAACGTTTTTTGCTCCTACACCCCCTTAAGGGTTGTGGCATCGACGTAAAATATAATATATGTTGGGACAGAGACCGCCACCATGATCTTGCTACCATTATTTTTGAAATTGGTTTCTTATTTCCTTAGATTGCATAGAAATCGTAACTTAGAATGTTTTTAGACCGCTTTTTGAGCATTTTCACCCCTTTTTAAATTTAGATATTTTAGAAACTGTTCTTAGAGTGCATATACATGCACTTTAATAAGCATACAAAATTTTAAGCTTCTTAGGCCCTTAAGTAACACAAAAATTTCATTTTTAGAAAGTTTTCGCTCCTGCACCCTCTTAGGGTTATTGGTATCCACATAAAATATAGCCTATGTTGAACAGAGACTATCACCATCTATTTGCTAACATTACCTTTGAAATCGCTTCGGTAGTTCCAGAGATTACCTCTTACAAATAAACACACAAACTTTACCTCTTTATAGTATTGGTTTAGATTGAAGTTGACTTTGTTGGAATTAGATGTTAGAAAACTTGAAATAGAGAAATCACATAAAATATTAGCGTACTAGTGAAAACGCCCGTCTTAGGATAATGGGTGGAATTTGTTGATTTCCCTTAAAATTTTAAATAATTGATAGAAATATTTATGTACTATTATTCCGTAATCAAGCTATTTGGTTGGAAAATCATAAAAAGTTCGTAAATTGAAATACAGTTTTCAAACAATTTACACTTAAAAGTACATCCTCCCTATTCAACGGTGTACAATTTAAAATTATGTAATTACGTAATTAAGTTTCCAAAAGAAAAAAAAAGAAAGGAAAAGGGATTAGTTATTCATCAATTCAATTTTTCCAAAATAAATTAAACATACAATCCTGAAACAAACAAACTAAAGACTATGTTTATTACACTAATACTCAGAAAATAGGGTACTTTTATGTCAGCTTGGCGATGTGATAAATCGCCAATATAGTTCCCATTGATATCACTCATATTGCAATTATTTTACTTAACATATAACCCTTTAACTCATTTCATTTAAAAAGCATAACTTTTATTTAAAATAAAAACATTGAAAATACATATATTGTATACAATTAAAGTACAGTCGTGGAAATAAAAGTAAACACCCCCTACTAACTCCGCAACAGATTATCGTAGAAGAAAGTTACTGCTACCGAACGATTGGAAGTAAAATCTACTTTTAAATGATGTATATAAAATTTGCTTAGGGTTACATCTACATATTAAAACAAACCGTAACTTCATTTTTTTCAATAGCAATACCCGATTCTGACAGCATAAATGAACTCTACACCCTTCAATTAGCCTAAAAACAAATTTTTATATAATTCGTACCATAAGTTTCCGAGAAATTAATTATTTTAAAACGAGCGTATTTTAAGGTCTGTATCCAAATTGAAGTTGAGTACTCGATTGCTAACCGAGAGAGCCCCTTTCTTGATCAAGGCACCTTAAGCAGTCAGTGAAGCCTGTTAGATAAAAAGGCAGCAGAAGAAATTTCAAAATATCTACTCACTTCTATCATAGACCGCCCCTTAAACCATCATTTTGCCGTTTTTTAAGCGTAATTTGAAAACAATTTGGAAGAAAAATGTGAAATTTTGGATTTTCATAAAACAGGACTTAATAAATCTAAATCCATCAAAAAAATTGTAGGTTGCAATTCATAATTTTTTCGAATATTAATTTCATAATTCATAATTCATATCATAAAATTATAAAAATTGCAAATTCAGCGTATTTATGTTTGGGCACATTAGTTTTATTGCTACACAAAAAATTAGCACATTAGGAGCATAATTTCAGTTGATATAAATAAAAATATGAAAATGTAATTTAACATTAGAAGCACGAAATTTGGAATGTTTTTAATTCAAAAACTTATCATTCAAATGACTTGAAATTTGGTCTAGGCATAGTTTCAGCCGAAGATTTGAAATATCTCGTTAAAATTGGGTATTGCTATTGAAAAAAATGATGTTTGGGTTCGTTTTAATATGTAGATGACCACCTAAGCAAATTTTATATACATCATTTAAAAGTAGACTTTATTTCAAATCGTTCGGTACCAGTAACTTCCGTCTACGATTATTTGTTCAAGAGTTAGTAGGGGGAGTTTACTTTTTTTTTTCCCACGACTGTACATGCCTTTCACTCATTTTCTTTAAAATACATAACATTTATCATTCCTTTGTTACCTTCTTAAACAAAATGTGGTTAGCAAGCAATTATGTTAAAAATGTAGTAAATGTATTAAAAGTGCGATATATTTAGATCAAATCTAAGTTACATAAAATAGCATTAAACCATGTAAGATTACACTGATTCAAACGAAAATGTAAACATTGAATGTCTGACCAATTTAAGTGGCGTTTATGATGTTTAAAATTAATTGGAGTTTTCAATATTGGTCAAGCGTAAATAGAAAAAACGGTGTATTTTCTAAATTTATAGATTCTTTTTAAAAATTCACTCAGACCGTAGAATGATGAACTTAAATTTATTAATAAACCGCTCATTTATTTTGAAGAAGCACAAATTGATTAACTTGTCAGTTAAAAAAAAAAAAACATGTTTTTATTGATATTTAATCATTATTGTTACACATTTTCTAGAAAATTTGAGCCATTAACTGGTAATTAATTGTAAATATGCACGTATATACCGGGTGTCCCAAAAAGGACTGACTGATTTTAAAATTCAATAACTTGCAAACGGTGACAGATATTAAAAAAATTCTTGCAGGAGGGTTATGCATAAGGTCAAAAGTTTTATTACAGTGATTTTCAATTTTAGTTCGAATTACAAACAATAGATGGCGCTGTAAGCAATAGTCGCTAAATTCAGGGTCGATTTTTGGTACTTCGTGGCCCGGATAATACATTTCCATCTCCTTTTTCTGCATGGAGCAAGATAAAGGACCAAAAATCGAGCCTGTATTTAGCGACTATTGCTTACAGCGCCATCTATTGTTTGTAAATCGAACTAAAATTGAAAATCACTGTAATAAAACTTTTGACCTTATGCATAACCCTCCTGCAAGAATTTTTTTAATATCTGTCACCGTTTGCAAGTTATTGAATTTTAAAATCAGTCAGTCCTTTTTGGGACACCCGGTATAAATACTGGCAGCCTTTGTCCGCTACGCTGGTCGGTTTTTCTAAACAAACAGTGAATCAAGCGAAATATAAATGAATTTGATCATGCGTTTGAAAGCAATATGGACATTAACCGGGAATGCCCATCCGAATTGCTACAAACGATATGGTCGTCATTATGTTATTATTTATATATTCTATTGAGACAGACAAAATTTGAGCTGTTAAGGATCAACCTCTATAGTTGATTCTTTACTGTAGGATTTGGCATAGTACGATAGAACAATATGTAATATACTTATACCCTTCCTCTGAAAATTTATCAATGCAATTATCATCAGAGTACGTCCAATAGAACCTATTAAAAAGGCTAATGTTTCATAATTGGGCTCACCTAATTCTAGAACTTTCAGCAAAAATCCTATGACCAAGCAACCTAGAACGATATGTGTTTTACACTAAAATATTCCCTGAAAAATTAACTAACTGAGCAAGTTCCACCGAAATCCACTTAGCAGAATCTTTTAAACTGGCAAATGTACCAAAACCTTCCCTAAAAAGTTATCTAATTAGCAGTTTAAGTTAGTTATATAATTAACATCATTTAAAAAAGCCAATCTTTCATAATCGCGTTCATCAAATTTTGGATTCCCCCCTCCATAATTCCTTGGGTGGTTCAGTAATTATTGTCCCTAATGTATATAAAATATTTGTACTGTGATGGTTAATGTGGAATATCGAAGCCTAATCTCTTAAATGCCTATATGCTCAATTTCAGAACCATAGCTGCTATATTAACATAGTTTTGGAGGGAGGGATGGAGTTTTAAAGACCTTTTTGGGGGAGTTTTTAAGAAGGGTGGAGGGTGAGGGTGAAATACTGGTTCGGAGCTTATGAGGTTGCATTTAGACAGTGGATGAGATGTGGCTACCTCACTATGATCCCGAGTCTAAACGACAGTAGTTACGACTCATCCACTGTCGCAAATCTAGCCCCATAAGCTAAAAATCAGCCTTTCATCCCCCCTTTAACTCCACCTTTCAAAATTATGTGAATATATTAGCTACGGTTCTGAAATTGAGCATATAGGCATCTAAGACATTAGGCTTCGATATTCCACAACAACCATAGCAATACAAATATTTTATATACACTAGGGACAATAATTATTGAACCACCCTCGTATTTAACTAAGCAACGTGGAACGATATGATGTACTAAAATTTTTCTGAAAAATTGTCTAACAATGTAAGTCCCATGCAAATCTATTCGGCAGAACTCAAGTTGTAAGCGGCCAAAACGAAATTTTTCTTTGCATTTCATATATATTATAGCTAGTTAAATTTAAATATGTCTTTCATAATCGCATTAACCAGATTATAGAACTCTGATGTAGGGGTAGGTCTGCGTTATATACTTCCTGGATTTTTTAAGAAACTCTCCACACCTTCCATAACTATAGCATATATATTCTCTACATGTACTCTCAGTATATAGCGTACATACTCTAGTTTTTTACTACACACTGTCAACTTTTCCGCAAAGCATCAAAATCCATTCAGTAGAACTTTAAATAAAAGGTAATCTTTCATAATCGTATTCACTTAATTTTACTCCCATACCTATCACTAAGTAAAGTAGAACTTTTTTACATTAAAACATTTCTAAAACAAATTAGCTGACTAACAATGTAAGTTCTGTTCAGTAGAACCTGATTTATAATCAATAGGAATGAAATAAGAATTTTCGTTTTGCATATATATTAGATTAGATGATGATGAGTAAAAATGTAAATGCTGATATTTGCGATTTATATGCTATTGGCGAGATTTGTGCACGGCTAACTTAAAAGTACCCATTTTTTCTTTTTATTCAGGAGCAAATGACAAATTGCAAAATATTTTTTCAATTTAAACCTTTGAAAAGGAAAACTTTTTTTAAGCAGTACAAACATTGCATTCATATTTAAATTAAATATTTCCGTTTTATGATATTTATTTCTTATCAAACCTTTTGTCTTTGTGTTTTAAATAAAATCAGTAACTGTTTTTGTATTTTTCCGTTATGCAAACACCGTTGTCGCCAAGCATAATAATTAGCAAAAAATGAAATGCAATATTAAAAAAATAATTGTGTTGATAAAAAATGAGCATTTAAAATATATAGCACTAGGGGGGCTCTGCCCGCCTGCTCGCTACGCTTACTAACCCCCCGCGTAATCGCTTCGTGATTCCATTCAGTATCGCGAAGCAGTTCCTATTTTCTAGCAAACCCCAGACGTAATTGTTTCGCGTTTCCATTCTGGATCGCTTCGCCTTATTTTGTATGCATTCAACTTTCAGATTCCACATGGTAAAAATGCGTTCCTCCCCAACTCCAGAAAGTTTTATTTCCTTATCTCCAAGCACATAATCATTAGAGCTTACATAGTTTCATAATTATAAGAATTATTAAATATAAAATTATATAGTGCTACGAATATTGTAAATCTTTAGTGTTTGTGCTTAAAAATAATGTTAATAGTTCAATTAAGCTCTATTCTTAAGCTAATATTAGTTTTTGTTGCATTGAAATATCTCAATTTGTTGATTTTCTGCAAGCAAGTAAACCCTATTGGATTTCAGTGGGAATCTATGGAAATTTGGAGAAATACGGTAAATAGCACCAAGTTGGCGTCACTTTTAGCGACAAACTTGACCACGTTTGGCGACAGACCCCCCTTGTAACCCCCCTTATAGCGTCAGAAAGGTCTGACCAATCAGATGCGTTTCGCGGTATCTACGCAGATTTTCATTGGTCCATTTCGAAATCGTTACATTTTTTTATATATAGAGAAGGATTTGAAAATTACAGACTTTCACCAACTATTTTTTTAAATCAATACAAATCAATATTTAAAATAAAAGAAAAAAATAAATATTTTACAATAAAGTAATAAAATAAAGTCAATTTAATCTGCAGGTCCAAAATAGTGAATGTCTTTCAGGTTATTATTGCAGCGCGACGTACGTAATAAGTATGTCTGTCATTGCAGTATAAACATTTCATTTTTTGATTGAAGACGTTCAACTTTTTTAACAAAACATTTTTATATGTATAATTCCGATAAATCCTGAGTTTTGAAATAATTTTATCAGAGCTTCCACATCATCAATTAACTGCCAAATGGTAAAATTCATGGCAGTGTCAGTAATAAATGTAAGTTATAATTTAATAATAAATATTTTCAATTAGAAAAATAACAAATTAAGATGTTTTGCGATGGTACGATTAAATAATACTACTAAAAAAAATATCCACTTACAATAAATAGCAAATCTTAATGTTTGGTACAGTTTGCAATAAAAATACTTTGCACGCTTAGGGTTGAAATAAGTGGCGTGGTGTTGGTATAGCAAAAAACCAATTAACCATTATTAACCATTTTTTTAAAATTGTAGTTTTCGAGGCGTTTGTAATTTTTTCTAACTCATATTGCTGTTTTAATTATTTAACTAAAAGAATTGATTAACAAAATTACTCAATTTAAATTTTTCCGTTGCTATCGTAAAGCACGTATTTTTAGAAATTATCATTCAAAAATTTGACATTTTGGCGCCAAAGACGTCACCAAATTAGAAAAATATGAAATATCACACGAACTATTGGACTTATAAGAATTTAGTTAGTACCATTCGATTCAGCATACAAAAGTACATTAAAATATGTTACCAGTTGAAAAATAACTATAAAATCAGATTTATAAGGATTAAAAAAAAAAAAAAAATCATTCTCTTTTTAATCCCCTTAGGAGGGAAATTTTAGGAAATCCTTTCTTAGCGGCACTCTATGTCATACGAAGTATTTTTACCTCAATTTTCAAGATTTTAGGATCAGTAGTTTGGGCTGCGCGTTGATTAATACAAAATCCAGACTTTCTTTTATATATATAGATGTATATATTGTTTATGAGAATGATGAGTACTTAGAACCTTTAGCATAGGTTTTTAACAATTTGAAAATTTTAACTTTCAGTACTTTTCTCGTTATTAAAATATAAATTTTAAAATCTAAGATTTTATGCTGATTATGTTAATTCTTTGGCATATTTAAAAAAGATGTTTGTTAGGGAGTTAGCTCTATAGAAAAAAGCAAAGAAGTATAGAAAAAGGTAAGAGTATATGAAATATCTAACTACTAATCTCTTTCTTTTATATTTGTGTTATGAATTAAAAAATATTTAATTCGGTAAATACAATTTCATTCCGCACAAATCCATTGTAACTGTACTTGTGCCGTTTGCAAATTTAAATCATATCGTATCCAGGGAAATCTGTAACATTTACTACATGATTATCTCTAAACAGTCTCTATAAAAATATGATTCCACTCTATAACAAAAATATCAATAAGGTTAAAATGTCCGTTACCGAATCAAAGGTTCTTCAAAAACCTGCTGTGACAGAATGTATATCCCAAACCAATTTCTATGAAATCCTAACTTCATATAAATCCACGGATGTTTTCATCCCTGGATATATATGAAGTAAAATTTCATAGAAATTGCTATGTAGACAAAAATAATTCTGTTTAAATGGTAACACAGACATTCTAGCGTGTTTATTTTTCGGATGAAAGTCACATCTCCGCAGAAATATTTAATACGATTGTGTGTGAAATACAAAAGTTGTTTTTCGATTTATCCGAAATATCTGTATTTATTGTAGGTCTGACGTTATACCATATTGTGATTTACTTTTTGGATGTGCAAACATGAGTTTATTTTGTTTGGAAAACCTGAAAAATTCCCAATGGCATTTCGCTATAAATGCGATATAAGGATAGCTCTTCAAAATGTGTGTTTTATCGAAAACGATATGAAAATATTGTATATTTATCGAAAATTCTACCAAAATATTGTATATTTTATCGAAAATGCTGCAGGAATATTGTATTTTTCAAAACGAAAGTAAAGATAATTTCTATGATTGATGCTGTGTCATTCGAAATTTGTAACTGATTTAATTGCATATAATCCTAATGTAATTAAACTTTAAAAAAATCTGAAAAAAGAAGTACACCTGAAGAATATCACTGTAAATATCACAAAAAAAAGAATATCACTGTAAAAAAATAAAAAAATACAGCAACATATACCGTGAGTTTATGTATCCAAATTGTTAATAACATTTCTGTAAAATTTTGTATGATTACGAACTTTTTTAGGGGATATATAGTATGATTACAGTATCAAAATATTGTACATTTTGGAAAAGTAAAAATAATTTTAGAGAACACTGTTGTGTCATTTTAAATTTGTAAATGATTTTAATGCTTGTAATGATAATGTAGTTAAACTTTTTAAGCATCAGAAAAAGGAAGAGTCAGAAGTAATTATACAGCAACATTTGCTGTAATTATACATCCAAACTGTTAATAACTTTTCTGTAAAATTTAGCATGATTACAGCTATTTTTTGTGGAGAAAATTTAGGATGATTACAACAATTTTTTCAGTAAAATTCCCAAAAGAAATGTATTTATGCATATCATATTGTCAATTTACAGCAAACAATTCTAGATGTTTGGATGCATAAAAATATAGCTAATTTAGTTGTAATATTTAACTTTCTGTCTTACAGTTTAAGTCAGGCAACTAATTATGCTATTAAAGTTTTATAATAAAATCTTGTTGCAAACAGTGGTTGCTATGTACATGAAATATATATGCAATAATACTGCCTCTAAGCGCTTACAGAAGTTATTTCTTTAAAAATTTTCAATATGCTTGGTATAAATCTGACGAATTAATTATTTAGATAAGTTCTCTTCAACGCTAAAAATCATTGTAACAATTTTCCCCTTTTCTATTATTTTCTAAAATCACTTAGTTTTCCAGACTCCTAAATAAATAAATTAGTAAATAGAGCATTACATTAATAAAAAGAATTTGTTTTTTTATCTATCCGTAGAGAATGTATACAATCTCTTAAGTGTATTTTCATCTCTATTCATTTTCTCAAAGTCTCTCGGGACAAGATGTAACTTACATCTGCATCTTTTAAATTCATGAAATATAATTCTACTGGCTGATTTCTTTGATGAACAGTTTAACAAATAAATACTTTTAAAAGGATTGTATATTTTAAAGAAATTTCCTTCTTAAAATTAATTAAGCAATTCCTCATCTTATTAAAAACTGATGTTTAATGTGAATGACTTTTGTCTTTTTTTTACCGCTTAGAACATATTTCCTCAATCTTCATGCTTTTTCAAAACTATTAAAATAATATTCGTGTACTAGGAAACGTAAGTATAACAGTTTTTATATAATAAAGTTTATTTATTACTTATAATTTAAAAAGATTTCTGTGGTAAATCACAAAATGAATAATAAATTTATTTAAGTAGTCAAATGGATTTTGAAAAATGAAGTTTTTATCATTAAAAAAAATATATATATCTTATGTACCCATCTAATATTGATCTGTAGTTGTTAGTGAGAATGTCTTTCAGATTTCTAATCACATTGCCAAAAATGGGAAATATTTTAAAATAAAATCTGGGGTTTCATGAAACTCTAGCTGTAAAACACTGTCTTAAGATAGAAAGTTTCTGAAAAGAAATTTCAAACAAACAATTTTATGGTTGTGATAAACTCTTCTTCATTTCTCATGCTTGTTGACTAAATAATCCTTTAGCTATAAAGATTTAACGCAAACAATAAAAAAGATTGGTCAGTCAGATAAAAGTTTCTGGTTAAATCGACAAATTTTAATCTTATAAATTCAAAATATCTCAATTATCTTTTACCATAAAAATACAATTGCGTGACGAGTGACGGTGGTCTGCATGGGGCGTGGCTGGTTGCATCACTGATAAATGCTTATGGCGAATAAAAACAAGTTGGAAATTGCTCGTCAAACGTGGCAAATGAGGTGCGTTCGCACTATAACTAGTTTTATAATTATTTTTTTGCACCCCATATTGTACTGAATGTATAATTTTTTGCACTTCATAAAGCGCATAGTCTGATACATCATTAAAATGCACTTCCAATAATTTTTTCCCCATTCCCCGTAATGTAACGGAACACTTTTGACTGTCCCTGCAATTAAACTATACATCCGATTTTCCTAAAATTTCAAATAGCTCAACAAAATTTTGCAACAATTATATCTTTAAAATTTCAGACCATTCGGAAGGCTGTAATATCATTAAAATGCACTTGCAATAATTTTTCCCATTGGCCGTAATGTAAAGAAAAACTTTTGACTGTCCCTGTAATTAAACTATACATCCGATTTTCCTAAAATTTGAAATGGCTCGACAAAATTTTGCAACAGTTATATCTATAAAATTTCAGATCACTCGGAAGGCTCTAATATCATTAAAATGCACTTGCAATAATTTTTCCCATTGGCCGTAATGTAAAGAAAAACTTTTGACTGTCCCTGTAATTAAACTATACATCCGATTTTCATAAAATTTGAAATGGCTCGACAAAATTTTGCAACAATCATATATCTGAAATTTCAGACCATTCGGTTGGGTAGTTTTTGCTCTGTTACATGCGGACAGACGGACAGACGGACAGACGGACGGACTGAACGACGACTATAGGTGCTACGTATTTATATAATTACGAACGCACCTAAAAAAGCTTTTCAATTTCTGAAAGGGAATTTAATTCAGATGGACGATATCTTTAAAATAAATATTTATTATTGCATATGGATTAAGTAAAATACTTGCAGGTTTACGGACTGCTTTTTTTAATCCGGTCACACCCGATAACAATCTTAATCTTTTCCCTTTTCAACAAATACTGTCGGGATTCAAATATATAACTATATGAGACATTATTAAAAAAAATGTTTCTTAATCTAAAAGAAGGTTTACAATACAATATAACCTGTTAAGTGTTACTCACAATTCCTAAAAGCGTACTTTTTCTTAAAAGCTCAGAAACCAATGAATATCTGAGACTTAAAAAAGCATTTCTGAAAAAAAAAAAATCTTTTTGCTGCCTGAAAATATCGGAAGCAATCCGGAATATTTTTTTTTACACCGTATTAATGCTATTTTCTCAATATGGAATATATTTTATCGGACACTATAATTGTCTGAGCGAAGTGAAGGCTAATACTCAGCGAAATATTACTCTCCGGACACATTACAACTACGATGGATATTAACGCCATGTCCTACTAAAAGAAAAGCCTAATAAAAACCTTTCGTCAAGCATAACTCAAAAAATATTTGTCGGATTTCGTTTCTAATTGCACCAGAAGGTACCTACGAGGGCCACCTACTGAATGCATCTACTATGAAAAATAAGTTCCAAACTGTTTAAAAATTATATTAAAAAATCTGATAAAAAAGCACAATTTATCTGCATACGTCACAGAAATTTGGTGTGCGTCACTTTCACCGGTGGATGTTTTCGTAGACAACTGGTTTGAACGCATGGAGCAAATAAAAAAAAATACGCACGCAGTAATATTGAATAGATCAGTTTCAACCACGTGATCACAAACCTTGCAACAACCCGTGGCAACCAGTTTTGGTGGGCAAACAAATAATAATACAGTACTCCGTACCACGGTGACCGTTTTTAGTCTGTTGTTTAAAATCTAGCCTGTTGTATAAAATCTGGCCTGTTGTATGACATAAAATTGTGGATGATTAAAACAAAAGACATGAGTGTTTATTGCTCCGGGAGGTTATCTTTCTCTGGATGTCTGTCTGTCTATCATACAGCATGCGATTTTCTTGTAAAGGATGATATTATTATACAGTAAAACCTCCACAACGGACACACCCGATTAGTGGGCACCTCTATTTAGCGGGCATTTTTTCGATTACCAACCCTTAAATAACTGTACATTTTTTACTCTCAGTAGCGGACACCTCTAAATAGAGGACAAATTCTGCATTCTCGAGGTGCTCGCTATTCAAAGGTTTTACTGTATATAATATTGATAGTTATTTTACAGGGCCGCACAAAAGAATAAGAATATATGAAACGAATATAAACTAAATTCGGGATTGGTAGATCGCTGATGGTAATGTAATTTTAGGATGTTGTTACAGTCATCCGCAGCATGTTTTTAGAGTTTCGTTCATCTAACGAAACCCTACCTGTCTCACTCCTTTGTCTGTCTGTCTGTCCGTCTGTCACAGAGCCCGTTCTCAGAAACTATATATGTCGGATACTTGAAAATTTGCATACTTATAGCTGAACACCACACATCAAACGGCAAATAATAAAATTTTGAAAAAGTCTAATATTTAACCCTCTGGGCTCTAACTTGTGTATTTTAAGCAATTTTTTTTAAACTCAGCCCGTAATTAAGTTGGAGACATGAAAGTTTGCATACTTATAGCTGAACACTTGCGATAACACGATAAATCATAAAATTTTGAAACAGTCATATTTAACCCTCCGGTGTCTAACTTCTGTATTTTAAGCAATTCTTCTAACTCAGGCCCTAATTAAGTTGGAGACATGACATTTTGCATACTTACAGCTGAACTCCTCGCATCAAACGACAAATAATAAAATTTTGAAAAATGTCTAATATTTAACCCTCTGGGCTCTAACTTGTGTATTTTAAGCAATTTTTCTAACTCATCCCCTAACTAAGTAGGAGACTTGAAAGTTTGCATACTTATAGCTGAACACTTGCGATAACACGATAAATCAAAAAATTTTGAAAAAGTCATATTTAACCCTCCGGTCTCTAACTTCTGTATTTTAAGCAATTTTTCTAACTCAGCCCCTAATTAAGTTGGAGACATGACATTTTGCATACTTATAGCTGAACACCTCACATAAAACGACAAATAGTAAAAATTTGAAAAAGGTCTAATATTTAACCCTCTGGGCTCTAACTTATGTATTTTAAACAGTTTTTCTAACTCAGCCCCTAATTGAGTTGAAGACATGAAATTTTGCATACTTATAGCTGAACACCTCACATCAAACAAAAAATAATAAAATTTTGAAAAAATCTAATATTTAACCTCTAATATTTTGCCTCGCGCAGTTTTTAAATTTAAACTGTTTTGCAATACTATTTTTTGTTCATGTTGCATAATTAGTTTAATGTGGCGTAATTTCTTCTATTTCAGACTTCTAACGCATGTTAATGAATTTATTTTACAATATCCTTTCTCTTTTAAAATTCACATGTAAATATAGTTTTTATGGCGTAATTTCCAATAAGTGCCTGCTTTTTATACCTAATTATTTAATTCTAATTTGAAGGTTTTTTTCTGTTTATAATAGTAACGTGTAAATATTTTTTTTATTTGAAGCAAACATTATTGTTTGCGCTGTTTATACAGTTGGCAACAGTTTAAATTAATACCATTTTCTAAAATATGTAAAAAATATCTGTCGAAATGCTGAATATTTGAATTTAAAATAGAAATAAAACCTCAAAAAATGAGTCAAATTAAAAAAAATTAATGGAATCTGCACACCGGGATCTTCTATTGAATAAAATGATCTAAAAATGATTAAATTCCCATGCTCCTATAAAACTTTTTTAATGGAACGATTTTGTCCAACTTTAGCATTAAATATCTCTTAATGTAATTCTTCGATTTGAAAACTGTATGCATTAGCGTGTTGATCAAACGTTTCGCTATAATACCACTGATTTTCATATTTTTGTATGCAATACTTTTCTTAATATTAACGAAGAAAGACCTCCGGTCACAAAAATTTCAAAACCGGCGGCGGCTGCGGTGACAGCGTTAGTTACTTTTTTTAGAATAGAGAGATATATAAAAATGAAATCTTGTCTATCTGTCGGTTTGTAATTCTATAAAAATCCACAATTTGGAAGCCAAAATTGTGAAAAGATACATACATGTGTATTAAAACATGGCCGAGGCAACTAAAGTAATCCAAAATCGAAATACTTTATAGTTAATTTTTAATTAATAAAAAAACCAATTTAACAGCAATTTCTTATCAAATTTAAACATTTTTCGTTATAGCAGTTGCCAACAATTAAAAAACACAATAAAATTATTACTACAACAATTACTTTTCTACTGCAAGATTTCCACGTGAAAAATGAAAATGAAATAAATAGTTAGCCGAATTTAAAAAAAGGTGAATATTACGTCAGAACTTTTCTATTGCAAGATATTCACGTGAAAAATGAAGATGAAATAAATAGTTTGACGAATTTAAATGAAAGTGAATATAACTTCATAACTTTTCTATTTCAAGGTTTCCACGTGAAAGAGGAAAATATTACGTCATATTGGAAATATGAAGGACGTGGTGGATATAGTATAACGTCATATGAGTGTGAAAAATGTATTGAAGCATGATAAAAACCCGATTAGGGAACTATTGGCGTATTTTAACATTATTGCTCCAATTATAAATTGAAATAAGTTCATTTATAGCTGTATTCTTTTGCGTCTGTTATATACATTTATACATTTTTATATAGCGTTTTCATATGATTCATTCATACAACATTTCGACTGTTTTTTTTTAATGTTTGTTTTGTGTTGTATGTTAAATTTTGAAATTGATTTTTCAGAACAAACATCCTTCAAATTCTGGGCAACGCCGGCACTTTAGTTTGTAACAGATAAATGGCTTTTGTATCTGTACATCTAATGCTAATATTATAAAGCGTTATGATATTATAAAGTGTATAATATTAGTGCTTGTACGTTTGTGAGGTGTTATCTCTGAAACTACATAGCCAACTTATAAAAATGTTGGTGGCCACCTCAGCTCCGAAAAAAAGACTATTTTATGTCAGTGAAGAACCTACATCGCTGCAGGAGCAAAAAAGTTCTAAAATTGTGATTTCTGCGATATTGATTGGGTTAGAAACTTTAAATTTGGTGCGGTAGTTACTTTTAAGATGTAAATACTCGTAATGAACGCTCTCTGAAAGGTTCAATTTGACGGATAAACGTAAAAATTTCTAGAAAGGTTCTAAACTATGATTTATTTGGAATACTGAAATTTTCTGGATACTGTTGGGGTTAGAAACTAGAACTTTGGCATGGTAGTAACTAATAAGATGTAAATGCTCGTTGTAGAACGAATTCTAAAAAATAGAAAGACTAAACAAAGCGGAAAAAGATCTAAAGATGACCTAAGTAACGAAGTACATGGAATTGTTAGGAATATAAACATGAAAATTGACATGGCTGTATTTATCATGACGTAAATTCTCGCAATAGAACAATTTCTAAAAATGTCGCTATATAAAACAGTGCAGAAACAAAAACTTTCGAAATTTTTTTATTTCTGTGTTACTGTTGAGCCCAAAATCTTTAAATTTTGCTTCGGTTTAGTTTTAAAATATACAATTGTCTCTATGAATGGTTTCTAAAAAATTTAAAATTTAAAAAGATGAAATTAACGGAAAGGGATCTCAATTACCATTAATTTGGAATTATTAGGTACAGCAACTTTAAATATTTCATAATTTCCTTCGAAAAACATGCAATTTAAATGCAACAAAACTGATAGATACCCACCTAGGATTAAATAAATTGTGTAAATATTGAATAAAGACCTGTATGAAACAGTGAGTAGGTTGCCCAAAAGTACTTGTTAAAGTGTTCCTTCTCTAGGCTTTTCTCTCTCTCGCCAAGGCCACTAGCAGAGGGAAGTGCCGTTTTAAATGTGATAGGAATTTTTTATCCAATTCATTTTTCTAGACATTTTATCATAAAGTCATATTCTCAATTATCATTAGTAGATTTTTTATATATTAACTTATTCTGGTGAAATTTTATAATCGGTTTCATATTGGCGTATGTTAGCTTGCATGATTTGCTGAATAAATATGTATGGATTTGAAAATTACTTCAAATGACACTTTGACAGCTCAAAAGTTATGCAGACGATATATTCAGATCTTGTGTCATACTTTATGTTCTAATCATTGCCGCTTTCTTTTATTTAATATATGTTAAATACAGGTCAACTTGAGCAGAATATGTTTGAAAACAAAACAATGCAGTGTATGTAGTGGCTAGCATACACTCATAATTTAAATCCAATCGAGCATATCTAAAACACACTCTAAAGAAGCATTGCATGCCACTGTTGATGTATTCGGTACTTTGATACTATATCAGATTTTGAGGAGAGAATTTCCTTAAATGTTATCTACAGCCTCATTGCATCCGTGGAAAACAGATATTGTACAATATTAACTATTCCGGGGGAGCACACACCATATAAAGTATAGTCCATTCTCTTTAAACATCATATATTTGTCATTTAAAGTTACTCAAATTGGTGCAGAGCGTCTGATTATGCTCTTGACATCATTTTATACAGTTAAAATTCCGATATAAGTAATTTAGTGTTTCATTTTCTATTTTACTTTTAATATATTGCGTACTTTCAATTTTATATCCATGCATGGCTGTCTTGAATGGTTTGATTTCCCTATTTTTTAAATAGTGTATACGAATTTATATATAAGATTTTGTAATTCTGGGATTCGTTTATTTTCATCATTTCAATTTATCGCAGTATATGGACAATTAAAAATAACATCTCATTTTCTTTGCTTCCACATGTTATTATTGAATCTATGTCCTCAGCAATATCGCTCAGACTAATCCCTCTGAGGGAAGTCCTAGTTTCTGAAGCAAACATATTCAACAGCGTAACAGAATTTATGCATGTAAGAGTAGCAAAATAATGTTCATTTTACTGTAATTGTTAATAGTATTAATTTAGCCTGTTTGTATGTTGAACATGTTTACATGAAAATGGTTACTTAATAATTTAGAGCATCCGAAAAACGGATAATTCTGGTTAAGAAAACTGTTTACTACATTAAACAAACTACTCGGAAACGTTTTCGTGAATTAAGAGCAGAAACTTTTGTTAAGTCAGTGCTTTTTTAAATCTCGGAAATTAATTGGTTTTTGACGCTTCTGAAGAAAAAGGAAAGCTTTCGAAATTAATGGCAATTCAGAAAAGGTTATATTATATTTTTGTAAACTTTCTTGGTAGATGAGGAAGTTTAAAAAAAAAATATTGGTAGAAATGTGTGAAACCGATCTAATAATCTTTTCAATTACAAATTAATTTTATTACAAGGTGTTTTCGAAAAATTCAGATACACATCAGGCAGCAGGAAAGAAAAGTTTTAATGAGTGCGTTGGCAACACATATTGTAACCTTGAACTCTTGATCTTTTCCTCACAGCAATTCCTTATTTGTACCATGGAAGCAGGCATGCATGGAAGTAAGAACTAAGACGGAAGGAAAACAAGCGATCATTGCATTGGATCTTCGCTGCTAGCTCTTTGCCACCGGATATTTTCTTTGCCGTTAATACTCACGATCACTTGCGGGAAAAGGGGGGATAGTAGCAAAGCCCATTGGATATAAGGCTTCACACAGACGATCCTTCTTGTTGCGTTCAGTCGTCGGCCTTCTTGTTCTCCCCAGTCGGTGCGTTTCATGTATACTTGGTTTTTCAGGACAAGGAGGGACAAGTTTCTGAACAGAAAATAAAGTGCGTTGGCAGTTTTATGACTGCTATTTGGGGAGATAATTGAACGGAAAACTATCACTCCTTTTGTCAATTCGACATAGTTTAGGCTGTGTTCCTTCCCATTCCACTTAAAAAGGTTGCAATACATTTGGCGATGTAAAATAAACAGAAAATAACTTCACATTTCCGCCAAGTGAAATGATGGTGTTTTGTTTTTTGTTCTTTCAATGAAAAAAAAGGGATACACAAAAAACAATGAAGAAAGCATTATAGCAATTAGATTTTTTCAAAACAGTGCATTATTTATTTTTCATCGCATTGATTAGTTTCATTTTTGCAAAGCAAGCAGTATAAAAGTTTATTGTCATTATCAACGATTATTAATTATTTGCTAAAGTTTGCATCGCAGTTTAGGAATTTCTTTTTACAATGTCATTTTACTGTTTATAATTGTTAAGAGATTAAAATTGACAATTTTTGTTTAGGTCTAATATTTAACTTTGTAGAACAGTTTTTTTCTCCAAAATTTTTTTATTATTTTTTAAATATATACTTGCATAAATTTCTTAAGGGGGTTCTCAATTTCCCTTGTCAACAATGCGGAATTTTCTGAGACAGTCTTCTATTCATTTTTAAATGTTAATGTAGAAAGCTAGCAGTTGAAGCGATTTGAAATCGAATAGCGCTTTCCTTTTTTTAAATAAATAAGTTACGTGTAAAGTTTAAAGCGATTTTGGTGGCGTGACGACAAAATTTTTTCTCTTTTCTTCCTGTTTTATCCTTTAATTCGGGCCAACTCGAACAATATTTTCGGAAAATTCTCCGGTGTTTACAAAAAAATGGAAAATGTCTTTTGGTTGCATAGTTTCTGAATCACAATATCTGCCCTTTCCGAACAAAAAAGGAATTTTAAAACCTGTCAAAAAATATCCACATCTCTGATTTGAGGACAGCCTTAATCAATATAATAAATGATTTTTTAAGTAGTATGCTTTTATGAGAATAAAATTTTAAAAAACTGTGTTCTTTTAAGAGAAAATTTATGATTACAATTTTTGTTATAAAATTAGTATATTGAATAATTATAAATTTTTATACTTAATTTTTTTGTGTGTGTATGTGTGTGTGCTTTATATTTTAATTATATTGCTGTAATAAAAATATTCCATTTCTAATGGCAAAAGCAAATTCTTTGAGATTAAACGAATTGATGTCAAATTTAACATCATCAAGGTTTGATTTACGCAGCATTGCATCACAATTTGTGACGCAAATTTAGCTAACGATTATTTACTTGCCACTCCAGTCGTCAAAACTGTTCAACCGATCGTCTAATGAAACAATTTTTCAGTGCCATGGTTTTCATAACAAAAAAAGAAAAATCTTGTCATTGAGGATTAATTTCCCTTCTATATATATAAAAAAGTAACGGTTTGGAAACGGACCAATAAAAATCTGCGTAGATCTTCCCGGTATACTCCTAGATCGGCATCCATATTTCTTGTGACCGAGGTCTTTTTTCGTTAATATTAAGAAAACTGTTTCACACAAAAATATGAAAATTTGTGCTATTATAGAGAAATGTTTGAGACACGCTGATGCAGACAATTTTTAAATCGAATAATCATTTTAAGAGATATTTAATGTTAAGGTTGGTAAAAATCGTTTCATTAAAAAAAATTATTTGAGCAAAAACTATACATAGGAATGTAAACATTTTTACACCATTCAAAACTTTAGAAATTCTCGGTGTATTCATTTATTTTTTTAATTTGACACATGTTTTGAGGATTTATCGCCATTTAAAATTCAAATTTGCAGCATTTCGGGAGATATGTTTTGCATATTTTAGAAAAGGGTATTATTTTAAACTGTTTCCAATTTTTAAAAAAGTGCAAAGAATAATATTTCCTTCAAATTAAAAATTTATTTACACGTGGTCGTGTCTATTATAATCTGAAAAAAAACTTTCAAATGAGAATTAAGTTATTGCGCGTTAAAAATCAGGAAAATATTGAAAATTACGTCATAAAAATTATAGTTACACGTGGATTTTAAAAGAGAAAGAAAATTTTTAAATAATGATTTCATTATTAAGCTTTAAAAGTCGCAAATGTAGGAAATTTACGTCATATTTAAAAAGGCCAAGTAATTGACAGTTGACAAAACAGTTGAAATTAAAACATATATTTGCGCGAGACATTTATTTCATATTTTGAGATAATCATTTCAACTATTATCGTGAATACTAAGACAGAGCAAATAATATTTCGTTTCTAACAACAAAAGTATTTTCATGTGAATGTTAAAAAGAGAAAGAAAACTTTGGAGAAAATTATGTCAGATATAAAACGATATATTCCAAATATGTTATTTAAAAGAATTTTCTTATAGAGCTGTTAAAAAACCGAGAGACAAAGACTCTAATAATAAACACACATACTACAATATACATTAAAACACACATTCACACATAAATAACGCCTGCATTCAACAGTTAAAGGTATATATAAATATTTTACAGACATACATACAATAAATACAATAAACTGCCTGGAATGCAGTGGTCCCGGGTTCGATTCCTGGCTCTGGCTAATTTTTCACTCCAGTTGGGTTTATTGTATTTATTGTATGTATGTCTGTAAAATATTTATATATACCTTTGACAAAGACTCTGTTTACTTAATTCATTTTACATTAGCTTATTTTCTAATTTTCAACTAATTTTTTGTAATCAAAAACGAAAACAGCCATTGTATTCCTCAACAAACGCTGATTTCGCCTTAAAATTCTCCAATCAAAGGAATATGAATGAAAACCCGTTTACAGGGAGATCGCCACTGTTTTTTAAAATTATAATTCAATCTTTTTAAAGCCGATGAAATTATCATCCTATTTTTAGAATCTGGGGAGTCTGAACGGGTGTTGCGGAGCGTAGCTCGTAGGAGGTAAATAGCGGATGGTAGGAGGCATTTTTGCAATAATTTAGAGAATGATAAAATGTATGCAAATATATACTGTAAGCTAAATAAAGAAATTAGGAAACTAAATTCACATAACGAATTTTTTAAAAGTTTTGCATCAAAAGACGGATCTTAGTCTTCCCAAGTTGCATTTGTTTCAAAGCGATCAATCGCTGCATCATATAATTCTACCAATGGTCATGATGGTTTCATGGCGTCCCACCCACTTAGTTGGACAGACATTTTGTAGTTTTTTGGTTCTTAATTGCAGGTGTATGTTTGCCAATATTGTTGAGGAGGACGTCTTGTCTATTAAGAGTATTGAAAAATTGTGTGTTATTTCAATTATGCCAATGCAGATTCTTATTTCTGTCCCAGACACAACAAGTGCTATATTTAAACTATGTGAGACACAATAAACATAAAGCTTGCGGATATATACTTATATGTGAGATTTAAATCCATTAAACTTTCCGCTCATTGATGGGACACCATCGTAACCCCCTAGTAGATAAAACAAAATCCATAGACTTAAGGGGTCTCAGGACTCTTAAAATTGGAAAAAAAAAAGAAAAAAAAAGACCATTTTCAACATTTAATATCTTAAAATGTATTTGATTTTAAGACACAATTTTAATTGGAATAAAATATATAAGTATGTTCTTTCATTTCATGTATTTAAAAAATTATAAGAGGCAGAGTTAGCATTTACAGGGGGCTCCAAACTGTTAGACATTTTTCGAGTAAAAAATCGGAATAGCAGCTTACGCGCACGATTACAAAATAAGTGTTGCAACTAGAATGAAAAGTTTAGTACCTACTTATACTTGAGATTGTAATAATTACCCTGAACCTAAATAAATTTGTATTTAAAGCATTTTTATATTTTTAATACAAAGTTGTATTTCGCTAATGCAAAATTAAGAAAATTTCAAGAGTATAATCACTTAAAAAAATATTGTTTTGAACAATAAAAAGGAAATTTTAGGTTCAGTTTATACAAACTAACATGAAATATATGTTTTGAAAATTTCATGAAAAAATATTCATAAGTTTTTGAGATATCGTGCGCGTTATGGCCAAAAACGTCATTTGGAGAAAAACGGCTTCTAAGTTTCCGAAACGACGCTTCAGCTATTGAACGTGTATAAATGTAAAAACCATAACTTCAGTTCTAATAAGAATTTCAAGGAAACAATTATATCAAAATGTTCAGAAAAGATAGGAATTTAACATCTAAAAAAATTAAAATTTCGAAAATTTTAAGGCTTTAAGAGTCCTGAGACCCCTTAACATAAAATGTCTCAATACTTCTTCAATTTACAAATAATTATTTTTTCTTTCTTGTTGCAACAAAAAGAAACTATTTTTTAACAATATATATATATTATACAGAAAAAAAACATATAGGTTTGTAACGCTAACGTCATATTAATGCAACCTAGGAAATAAATTTTGGTTTTGCAAATTTATTAACCTCTAAAGATCGAACAATTTCAATTTTTACATCGTGTAAAAGCAATATAAGTAGTATAGTATTTGTTTTCGATTAATATTTCGTAAATTAAAATTTCATCAATCAATAAATAAACACAAGAAAAATATAAATAAATCACAAAGTTAACAACTATTGAATGGATCAATGCGCTATCTGTTTATAACTGATATTTGTGTTTAAAATTAATATCGTTAAAATATATTTCAAATTTTTGTTTTAAATATGACGTCATGTTCACCTGCTTTTTGTGTTAAATCAAATTAATGCGCTTTGTATTACTGACAAATGTTTGAAAATGTCATTTTTATTTCCACTATGATGCCATGTTAATCTTATTTTTAATTCTTAAAAAAAAAATTATTTCAAATTAATTTTTCACGTGGAATTCTTTTAACTGAAAATTAATTGCTGCGGACAAAATTGCTACATAATTTTTGCTACAATGAAGAATTGAAGTTGAATTTTATAGGACAATGTCTATTGATTCTGAATGAAAATAGCGAAAATTAAAATTATTAAGAAAAGTATTTGACTTATATAAATAAAGCATAGCCTGTGCTATTTTCTGGTTTATAATCCATCCATATGCAAAGGGATTTTATCATCCTTTTTGACTCTGACATCCTGCCTACGTTTTTACACTTTAAATTTATAATATTATTTGAATTAGCGAAGAATAAAAAATTTGTGGGATCAGGGACAAAAAGGTGGGAAGAAAAAGTCAAAAAGTTATGAGATCCATAGGCTTTTTTTACATTACTAGGGGGCTCGGCCCCATACGAGCTACGCTCGCCAACCCCCGTCCAGACACCGCAGGCTCTAAATGCACGCTAATTTGATCGTCTTTAAAAAGATTTCGAAAGAGTGAATTATAATTTAAAAAACAGTGGCGATCTCCCTATAAACGAATTTCTATTCATTTCTCTTTGATTGGGGAATTTTAACGCCAAATCCGCTGCGGTACTACTTGATTATCTCGTCGACCAATTTCGCTAAATTATATAAATCGCCAAACCACTCGCCAAATTATACAAATTGACATAATTTTTATTTTAAATAACGGAAGAACAAATAAATTCGTACAACATTAATAAAAATACAAATAAAACGACGAAATAAAAATAACTTGATGACGTAGACATGTGTAACAACATTTCAAAATAAGCTAATATAAAAGGAATTAAGTAAACAGAGTCTTTGTCTCCTGGTATTTTTAACAAAGTGAAAAGAAAGTTCTTTTAAATGAGACATTTTAAATTAATCGTTTTTAATCTGACGTAATTTTTACCAAGCTATTCTTTCTCTTTTAAATAATCACGTGACAGTACTTTTGTTAGCAATGAAACATTATTTGCGCTTGCCTAACAAAAATAGTTCAAAATATCCTCTCAAAATATTAAATAAATGTCTAGCGCAATTTCTAAATTTAAACATTTTTCAATTTTATTTTGTGTTCATTTTATGTAATAGCTATAATGTGACGTAAATATGACGTAATTTCTCCTAAGACTTCTAACGCATGTTAATGAATTTTTTATTTTACAATATTCTTTCTCTTTTAAAATTCACGCGTATACTTTTTATGACGTATTTTTTAATAAGTTCCTGCTTTTTATACGTAATTATTTAATTCTAATTTGAAAGTTTTTTCCCTGCTTATAATAGTCACGTGTAAATAAATTTTCAATTTGAAGCAAACATTATTGCTTGCACATTTTATACAGTTGGCAACAGTTTAAATTAGTGCAATTTTCTGAAATCTGTAAAAAATATCTCTAGAAATGCTGAAAATTTGAATTTAAAATAGAAATAAAACCTGAAAAATGAGCCAAAATAAAAAAAATTAATGCAATCTGCACTCCGGCAAATTCTAACGCATAAAATGATCTAAAAATGATTACACTGCCATGTATAGTTTTTGCTGCTATAAAACTTTTTTAGTGGAACGATTTTGTCCAACTTTAGCATTAAATATCTCTTAAAATAATTCTTCGATTTGAAAACTGTCTGCATCAGCGTGTTTATCAAACATTTCTGTATAAAACCACCGATTTTCATATTTTTGTATGCATTATTTTTCTTAATATTAACGAAGAAAGACCTCCGGTGACAAAAAATTCAAAACCGGCGGCGGCGGCGGCGGCGGCGGCGGCGGCGGTGACAGCGGTAGTTACTTTTTTTTAGAATAGAGAGAAACTAACATTGAGAAGTGATACTGGAAATAAATAAGTATCGCGCTGCCGCGCAATACTTAAATATTTTTAGATTTAAAAATAGTTCACTTTGAAGCTACACCATTTTCTTATCAAGTAATAAATTTAATTAGGATAGAATTGAAATACAAAATCTATTTATAAATATAAATCTCAGCTATATCTGATGAAAATCCCCCCCCCCCCTCTCTAAAAAAAGAAAAAGTATCCGAAAAATCTTATCTCAGTATAAGAACAAAACTTCTGTTTTAGAATTTCGAAAGGTATCATATTATTGATTGAAGATATATCGATCACACCGGTTACCTTTAAGAGATAAAAGAAAACTTTTGTTCCATTAAAGCATCAGAATCAATTTGAAAAATGGAATATTGATAGTTTTTTTTTACAGAAAATTTTGAAGCTGGAAAAGTATCACTCAAAAATGATTGCATTATTTTGGGCTTTGTAAAGGACGATGAAAACGGCAAGATAAAAAAATTAAATTTTAAAAGGCATTTTTTTAAAATTCGTAATAAAAATGATGAATGAATATACTGAGCCTTAATAATCATTTTCACGATACATGGATACACGAAATGTGATTGACAACGGCGGCAGCTGTACAAAATTTCAAGAAAAGAATGGTTGGAAATAGCAAAATATTATGAAGAGATGGATGTTTGTTGGCTTAAAATTTTTTTAACAGTTTAACAGCAACTTTTTTTCCGACTAAAAAAAGGGATTATGTGTTTCACGCGTATTTGTGTATGTGGATTTCTTTATACCCTCGAAACATCTCAACGGCTGGATGGATTTTAATGAATGAGGTCTCTGTCAGTTCGTCTTAACGGCCCGATGGTTATAGGCTAGATTTTTTTTTATAAATTCAAAATGGCGGCCGTAAAATAAAAAAATCGCGGTAGGGACAAAAAAAATTACAAACCCTATTGAGTGGCATATCATTGGATATGTCTTTCAAAATGAAGACGATGTTTCATTGACTATTTTACAGTCAGAAGATCCGTTAAAATATTATACAACCTGGAAGTTGTGTATGTATTGTGGATCTCTAGCATTACTGCAACTCTAACCATCATACACTCTAAATTAAAATGTCTGAAATTCAGACACTTAAGTGTCTGAAATGGAGTGTTCAATTTTCAGACATTTTAAAATGTCTGAATTTTTTCAGACACTTTTTGCGTCTGAATTTCAGACACTTCAAACGTCTGAATCGCATCCATTTTTTTGTAAGCATCATACGTAGCCATGTTTGACCACGTTGAATCCTGGAAAAATATTTGGCTGTGGTCCTGCCCCCCCCCCCCCCCCAGTACAGCCTGATTTTTTTGGTGCTCTCAGTTTTGGTATACAATTTTCGTTACGCTGATAATTTAAATCTTTTACGACATTGTACTGATTATAATCAATATCTTGAACTTCAGGAGTAGAATAAGATTAAAAAACAAAAAATATTTATCTAAATATTAGATTTTTTTAAATTTATTTTGTTTTTAACCTTATTTTACTTTAAAAGTTCAAAATATTGATTATAATCAGTACAATTTCGAAACAGATTTAAAATATAAGCTTTACAAATATTGCACATCAAATTTGGGGGCACTACAGTCGTAGGGGGACGGGGCACTTCCCAGTTTGCCCATCCTTTAATCAAGAAGTACTTTTGCAAAAAACGCAACCCTGCATTATAGTTGTCTAAATTGAGATGTCCGGTATTCGGGAGTATCCGTTGTGGAGGTTAATGGACATTCTCGAATAGCGAACACCTCTATTTAACGAATACTTTTTTAATCAGCAGACATACATATTTGTATATTTTTACCTCAAAAAAGTAGACATCTCCAATTATCGGACAAATTCCGCGGTCCCGAAGTGTTCGCTATTAAGGGCTTTTAAGGTACATAGATAAATATATATATATATTTTATAATCTTGTCCTACTCTAAAAGTTCAAAATATTTATTATACTCGGTTGAATGTGGAAAAAGATTTAAAATATCAGATGTACGAAAATTGCAAAAATCCCCCCCCCCCCCAAAAAAAAAAATGAATATAAAAAAATATATTGCCACATAGGCGATTTTACATATACATCACTTGATAATCACAACAGCCATTTAACTATGAATAATGAAAATAAATAAATAAATATTCTACTTTAATAGCATTGGGGAAAAAATGACTTTGGTATTTTGTTAAATATATTTGCGTTTTTAAACTTGTCCTACTCTAAAAGTTCAAAACTTTCATTATAATCAGTGCAAGATTTAAGATATCAGCTTTACAAAAATTCATGCAAAATCCCCCCCCCCCCCAAAAAAAAAAAAAAAATGAAAATACTTATTTAAAAATTATGTTTTTAAAAAATTTATATTTCCACATGGGCAAGTTTTTATGTAGATCAGAGGGTACTCACAAAAGCTATTCAACTATCAATAAAAACAAATAAGTACATATTCTATATTAAAAACATGAGGAAAAAATAACTTATGGTTCCAAACTTCTTTCGTCTTAAATATATACAGTAACATGTGTCATTTTTGTATTTTTCGTATAAGTGCATATAAATAAAGTTACCACAATTTTAAATACGAAATCTAGTTAGAGGTTTTTACTTTTTCCCATTATAAATTTCAAATTACTTTTTTATTAAAAATAATAAAAAAATCAGCGGTCGCAGACGATTAGCCGAAAACCAAATAGCCGACAAGACATTTAGCAGACAGCACTTAGACGACAGGACGTTTAGCCGACAAGTACATTTAGTCGACACGTACATTTAGCAGACAGGACATGTAGCCGACAAGTACATTTAGCCGACAGGACAAGTAGCCGAAACGTACGTATAGCATACAGGACAATTTGCCGAAACGGACATTTAGCAGACAGACAATTGGACGACAGGCAATTGGCCGAACGTGACAATTAGCCGACAGGACATTTAGCCGACAGGACAATAAGTCGACAAGACAATTAGCCGACAAGACAATTAGCCGACACGACAATTAGCCGACATGACAATTAGCCGACAAGACAATTAGCCGACAGGACATTTAGCCGACAAGACAATTAGCCGACAAGACATTTAGCCGACGAGACAATTAGCCGACAGGACAATTAGCCGACAGGACAATTAGCCGACAGGACAATTAGCCGACAGGACATTTAGCCGACAGGACATTTAGCCGACAGGACGATTGGCCGACAGGACATTTAGCCGACAGGACGATTAGCCGACAAGAAAAATTAAACGACAGGATATTTAGCTGAGAGGACGATTAGCCTAGTTAGGTTATGGTTAGGATACTTTTAAGTTACGGATAGATTATAATTAGTTTACGGTTACGTTAAACTTAGGTTACAGTTACGTTACGGTTAGGTTACAGTTAGATTACGGTTACGTCACAGTTATGTTACTTTCAGGTAACAATTAGGTTATGTTTAAGTTACAGATAGGTTAAGGTTATGTTACGGATAGGTTACAGTTAGATTACGGTTAAGTTACGGATAGGTTACAGTTAGATTACGGTTAAGTTACGGATAGGTTACAGTTAGATTACGTTTCTGCTACGATTAGGTTACGGATAGGATATAGTTACGTTACAGTTTGGTTACAAATAGGATTACGGATAGGTTACAGTAGGTTACGGATAGGTTACTAATAGGTTACGGTTAGGTTACCGCCAAGCTACAGTTAGGTTACGGTTAGGTTACATTTAGGTTACAGTTAGGTTATAGTTACATCACAGTTAGGATACGGTTAGGTTATAATTAGGTTACGGTTAGCGTACCGTCATGTTACGTTTATTTTACAGATAGATTACTGTTAGGTTACAGTTATGTTACAGTTAGGTTATGGTTAGGTTATAAGTAGGTTACGGTTACGTTACGGTTAGGATGAAGTTAGATTACGGTTAAGTTACGGATAGGTTACAGTTTGATTACGTTTCTGCTACAATTAGGTTACCGATAGGATACAGTTACGTTACAGTTTGGTTACAAATAGGATTACGGATAGGTTACAGTTAGATTACGGTTAGGTTCCGGATAGGTTACAGTAGGTTACGGATAGATTACAATTAGGTTACGGTTAGGTTACCGCCAGGCTACAGTTAACTTACGGTTAGGTTACATTTAGGTTACAGTTAGGTTATAGTTACATCACAGTTAGGATACGGTTAGGTTATAATTAGGTTACGGTTAGCGTACCGTCATGTTACGTTTATTTTACAGATAGATTACTATTAGGTTACAGTTATGTTACAGTTAGGTTATGGTTAGGTTATAAGTAGGTTACGGTTACGTTACGGTTAGGATGAAGTTAGATTACGGTTAAGTTACGGTTAGGTTACAGTTAGATTACGTTTCTGCTACGCTTAGGTTACGGATGGGATACAGTTACGTTACAGTTTGGTTACAAATAGGATTACGGATAGGTTACAGTTAGATTACGGTTAGGTTCCGGATAGGTTAGAGTAGGTTACGGATAGATTACAATTAGGTTACGGTTAGGTTACCGCCAGGCTACAGTTAACTTACGGTTAGGTTACATTTAGGTTACAGTTAGGTTATAGTTATATCACAGTTAGGATACGGTTAGTTGATAATTAGGTTACGGTTAGCGCACTGTCATGTTACGTTTATTTTACAGATAGATTACTGTTAGGTTACAGTTAGGTTATAAGTAGGTTACGGTTACGTTACGGTTAGGTTACATTTAGGTTATGGTTAGGTTACGGTTATGTTCCATTTCCGTTACAGATAGGTTACGGTTAGATTATGGATAAGTTACAGTTAGGTTACGGGGGTCTATGTCATTTAGCCGAAAACCAAATAGCCGACAAGACATTTAGCAGACACCAATTAGCCGACAGGACGTTTAGCCGACAAGTATATTTAGCCGAAACGTACATTTACCCGACAGGACATTTAGCCGACTCAAATAGCCGACAGGACAATTAGCTGACATGATATTTAGCCGACATTTAGTCGACATTACAATTAGCCGACAGGTCAAATAGCCGACATGACAATTAGCCGACAGGACAATTAACCGACAGGTCAAATAGCCGACCTGACAATTACCCGACAGGACAAATAGCCGACAGGACAATTAGGAGACATGAAAATTAGCCGACAGGTCAAATAGCCGACATGATATTTATCCAAAACATATATTTTGCCGAAAGAATTTAGAAGACTTATTGATATGGGTCGGTGATATACCAACAATGTCAACCTCAATAACTCGTCAGCCTCATAATTCAACTTTTTAGCTCACAGGCTATCAAAGTCAGAGAGCTGATGTGCCCGCCGTTCTGTATGTATGTAAGTATGTACGTACATATTCACGTAACGAGGTAACTCTTGATAGAAACATCCGATTTGCTTCAATTTTTTTTTCTAGGTTCATTCTGGAAAGGTGCTTTCCTGATTAGTTTTGGGGGTTCATTGGTTAAAGATAAAGGGGGAAAAGGGGGCTAGTCCCTCCCCTTAATTTAGATAAATGGGTTTTTCATGCAGAATTATTCGATTTGCTCTAAATCTGATATACCGGTTTATTATGTTAAGGAGCTTCCCTGATTAGATTTGGAAGTTCATTAGTTAAGTATAAAGGGGGAAAGAGGGCTACCCCCCCCCCTTAATTTAGATAAATGTTTTTTCATTCAAAATTATTCGATTTGCTCTAAATTCGGTATACCGGTTTATTATGTTAAGGAGCTTCCCTGATTAGATTTGGAGGTTCATTAGTTAAGAATAAAGGGAGGATAGGGGAGCTACCCCCCCCCCCCCTTAATTTATATAAATGGGTTTTTCATGCAGACTTATTCAATTTGCTCCAAATTTGCTATATCGGTTTATCATGTTAAGGAGCTGCCTTGATTAGATTTGGAGGTTCATTAGTTAAGAATAAAGGGGAAAGGGGGCTAACCCCTATTAATTTAGATAAATGGGTTTTTCATGCAGAATTATTCGATTTGCTCCATATTTGGTATACCGGTTTACTATGTTAAGGAACTGCCTTGATTAGATTTGGAGGTTCATTAGTTAAGAATAAAGGGGGATAGGGGAGCTAGTCCCCCCACCCCTTAATTTAGATAAATGGGTTTTTCATGTAGAGTTATTCGATTTGCTCCAAATTTGCTATACCGGTTTATCATGTTAAGGAGCAGCCTTGATTAGATTTGGAGGTTCATTAGTTAAGAATAAAGGGGGAAAAGGGGGCAACCCCACTCCTTAATTTATCGGACACTTGTGGTACGAATATCATAGAAGTTTGTTTTTAGGCTAATTGAAGGGTGTAGAGTTCATTTATGCTGTCAGAATTGTGTACTGCTATTGAAAAAAACAAAGTTATGGTTCGTTTTAAGATTTAGATGGCCCCCTAAGCAAATTTTATATACATCATTTAAAAGTAGACTTTATTACCAATCGTTTGGTGCCAGTAACTTTCTTCTACGATAATTTTTTCAGAGTTAGTAGGGGTGCTTAATTTTTTTTCCCACGACTGTACACTTTAGGTTTTTCGGATTGTGCTTTATATCTTTCGGTGGAGTCGGTGTGATCTGGTTTTTAACAAGGAAGTCCTGAATATTTTTGAAATGAAAAACTATAGATTTGACTATTAATGGTGGCTCATAGTAATACCCATGTGTTCATTTCTGTACTTAAGGGATAAAATTATACAACACTTTATTATAAACGTGTTAAAATATGGAGCAATTTCTTTTACTTTGCGGTTTGGTGGAAGTCTGTCGGTTTTTTGTTGAAGAAATTGTTTCGTTGGGTGCTCGCAGACTCTATTCCTAGGCGTTGAAATTTATTTAGAGTGTACCATATATAATATAGTTTAATAAAGCAAATAATTAAATAATTTGATAACATTGCAATGATTGCAGTAAATATAATGTGACACTAATAATCCAAAAAAGTAAAAAAGTCGGATAATTAAGAACTTGAATTATACTCGCCCCTCCTCCACCCCTAAAAAAAACTATCTTAAAAAACTCTACACCTGAATTTCTAGCCATCAGAGGCAAGTTGTACACAGCTGAGAAGCAATTGATAAAAGAAAATTTCTCTCATGTATTTTTAAAATTAGGCAAAGTTCGATATATATCTCACCTTAAGAAAGTTCGAATAGGAAATGTTTTGGATAATTATTAATTTCTATGCATAAATCATTTATTTAATGCATATGTTTTTATTGTAATCAAATCTGATAAATTATCATAGCGTTTGAGCAATCTTTTAATTTTTGTTTGAGTCTGACAATTGATGAAAATTTTCCGAAAAATCAAATTCCTTGGGGGGGGGGGGTATTGCCCCCCTCAGCCCCCCTCAAATGGCGGCCCTGTTTCAAAAACTTTCAAAAATATTCATGGAGACATTTTTATGCATAAAAACATTAAAATAAAATCCTTTATATCTAACTTCCTTTTATCAGTAATTTATTTATTTTTTTATTTATTTTTGACTAGATAATCGTAAATTTAAGAGCTGTTTATTTTTATTCCACCCTAACATTATTTATTCCAGACAGTGTTGCGCCAACATATGCGTATATGGCGGAAGCATGATGCAACAGTTGAAAGGAGAAATCAATCATCATGTTTGGACATTTCTTTATTCATTTCATTTTCTTCGGTTATTAACGAAAAAGAGCTATTATTTGATACCAATTTAGCCGTGCTAATAAATCTATTTTATACAAATAAAGCATATTATGGCATTAAACTGGATTATTCCTAATTTTCTCTTATTGATCAAGTTGAATTTAGACACATTTTTTTCGTGCGGGATTTCTGTGATCTCCGGGATGGGGGTGGGGTTGGAATTTGCACTTTTTGACCATTGAAAACACAAAATCTCAAATCTTCCATGGGGACATTTATTCTCTGGGGAGAATGTCTCCCCCGGGTCACCCCATGAATTCAACACTGTTAATGATTAAAAAAAAATATTAGGACTGTTTCTCTTTCTGATTTAATTAAGAAATTTAAACATTTAAACACGTAAGGTAAAAAATTATTTTGGAGAAACTATTATTTGTATAATGAATGCCATTGTTGGATCATATACACCTACGTTTACAAATGAACTGAAAATTTAATACAATAATATTAAACTAGAGAACAGGAATTCTGTTTTTTCAGAATTTAGTATCGCCCCCGGCATTTCCATTACTTCATTTTCTTCTGATGGATGATGGCTTCTATTATTATGAAACAGCCATTATAAATGAAGTGTTAGGTGAAGATGAAAGAGCAGCCGTAAAAGTTTGAACTCTGATTTTCTGGTCGGAATGGGCGGAAAAAATGGCTATATATATATATATATATATATATATATATATATATATATATTTTTTTTTTTGACGACTGCTTTTTCATCTTCCCCTAACACTTCATTTATAATGGCTGTTTCATAATAATAGAAGCCACCAGTCCATCAGAAGAAAATAACTCGGTTAAGCGGGACTCTACTGCAGTACAAAACATATTTCAATTTTAAGACTTAAAGCACACGTTTTATTTTATGTAAAATGACGTCATTCGCATCCGCTTAAGAATTCCACATTTACGATCTACTCTTAAACATCTGCAGTAAAGCATGCATAGCACATCACTATCGCGAAATAATGCACAAATGCAAAAAAATATTCCGTCTTTCAAGGAAAAAAAAAGGCGATCTAATGATTCATAGATACTTACAATTAAATATAGTATATAATGGCTCCATTGTTTTAACAGAAATCATTCGTTTATATATTTTTTTTTCAAAATAGCACGTATTTTAATTACATTTTCTTTCGGTTGTTGCGAGAAAATGGCAACAAAATATATAATTGCAATTTTAAAACTATTCTTCCTTTACTTTCTACAGAAATCGAGTTCTTCCGTTGCCAATATTAAGCAAATGGCTCTAAAAACTACAAAAAAATTAATATTCCAAAAATAAATGGAGATACAGTTTTCAAACAAAATGCATTTAAAAGAACTTTTTTTCTCCAATACGACGGTATAAAAATTGAAAATGTGCGATGCTTAGAAGTTTAAAAAATTTCTAAACAGTATTTAATCGTAATGCTTTGTTTTACGGCTAGCCTCTGTAAGGTAACGTTATTTTTTGGACACAAAATAAGCTGGGAGAAAGAAATAGCATACCGTACCGGAGGCTAATAACATTTTGTTTTAAACGTGATATATAATTTTAATTGTTTCACCAATTTTCAAGTTTATTGAGAACTTTTTACGTTTCATCCTCATTCCTCTGTTTGTATTAACTTAATTTTTCAATAACGGTTTCTTTGTAATCAATAATACTCTAAAGTTAAAAAAATATATGTTGAGAAAATTAAAAATATTTTTTTCAAATAATTCTAATTTAATTTGATATTCAAAATTTAAGAAAAGCATTTATCGAATTAGATATATATGGTAAGCATATAGAATTTTTCTTTAAATTTGAAGCTAGGTCCTCCTTTATATTAATAAAATTGGTTCTTATTTAATATTATTTTTTTCATTCTTGTTAATAAAGTTTGCATTTGTAGTCGTAGAATGTATCCAGCCTCAGCTAGGGATCTAACGAATTTCGGACGATTTTCAGTATTAAGCAGAATATTGTAGATATTTAGAGGAATAAAATCAGGGTAATACATTTTTAGGTAGATTTCGTAATAAGAAATACTACATATTACATTTTTCCAACATTTTTGCAGATCTACGCCGATCATGAAACCATAGAACACCAAACCACCCCAGTTCAAAACTTTATCTAACTATCTATCCATATATATCATTTTTTTATGGACACGATAACTTCCATAATTCTGCACAAACCTATTCCAAACTGATCAAGGCCATACCATACAATCAAGGGGCAGAAAATCTCGGTAAAGTTCGTTAATGGGCAAAATCGACCCAAGGGGATGGAAATAGGGAAGGATTTTGTGAAAACAGAAAAAAAAACTTCTTAATTATAATGCATATCAAATCAGTTTAAAGTTATTATTACTTCTAGGAAAAGGTAAAAAAAAATATGTATAACAAGTTTTTGATATCATTAAAAATGGGCTCAAGGGGCAATAAAAATAGAGTTTTAAGAAGAAAAAAATTCATAACTTCGTCAGTTCACAAGATATAAAATCCACTTAAATTTATTATAAATCTTCTTAATCTTACCTACAACTTTTATATTGACAAGTTTTTGATAGTACCAACTCTTACAGAAAAAAGGGAGGGGGTTAAAAAAAAAAATCATAACTTCGTCAATTCACAAGATATCAAATCCGTTTAAATTTATTATAAATCTTCTTGATATTATCTACAACTTTTATATTGGCAAGATTTTGATAAAACCAACTCTTACACAAAAAAGGGGTTCAAGAAAAAAATATCGTATTAAGGCTGTTCTCAAATCCATAGGGGCAACTTTATGACATAAGTTTGAATTCCTTTTTGTTCGGAAACGCATGAAATTGGAAAGTGTTGTTCTACGGAAACTATGTAATTGAAAGACGTTTTCCGTTTTTTTTTTTGTAAACACAATAGTTGTTTCAGAAAATATTGTCACAGTTTGAACCAAATTTCCCAACAAAAGGGAAAAAACACTGAACGAAGAGAGAAAAATCCCTTGTAGTAGGTCTGCCAATTTTATACAATTACGTTAAAAAATCTGTACGTCATTGTGTCAGAAAATATCAACCTTGTTGAACAGTGTAGTTGAGAACACAGCCTTAACATGATTCTGATTCTGATAAAACCAGTTCAGAAAAATAAAATTAAAAACTCGTCAAAAGCGACCAGAAAAAATTGTCAAACTGTGTTTATCTCTAATCTTGATTTAGCCTTTTTGGTGAAATTAGTACTTAACTTCGAAATCTACCTGTGCCTGCAGGCCGAGCCGGGAGTGATTTTTTTCTCTTTCTTTTCTTTTTTTTTTTTTTAAATGATTTTCTCAAATCCAAATTGGCTATTTTCTAACGCATTCATATAGAACCATTTTTATTTCTTACAAGCATAAAATGTACAGCTATTTTCATTCAGATACTAAACAATCAAATTCAATTTTTTAGTGTCAGATTATTTTAAGAATCCATAATCTGCCTGTTTGTCATACAGTTTTATAATGAGGCTCCTAAAACTTCGCTTATCGGTGAGAATTTTAACTATTTTTTTTTTTCATTTTGCACAAAACTATCATTATTTGATAAATTTTATAGTACAAATAATGTTCCGATACGACAGTTTGTTGAATTTTCGTGATTTTTTTTGAAAAATAAACGGATATGGGCAATTGCCATTAAAAAAAAAAATATTTTATGAACTGAGATAAGGATTACTACTGCAATTTGTTTGTGTAGAAAAATGTAAGTCACGTAAACAAGGTTTTTTAACAAATAATAATCTCTTTGTGATGTTTCAACATATTATATTAAACGTATAAAACAGTTAGACATATGAATAACGAAATCTATATCGAATTAAAAATAAAAAACAAACTGTACGGTATGAATTTTTTGCTTGCTTTTTCTAGTTCCCTACGATACAACCAAATTTTATACAATGCAATTTTATATCACACTAGCTGACCCACCTGGCGTTGCCCTGGCCCATCATAATAACCTTAAATAAAACTCAAGTTTGTATGATTTTATATTCTTTGAAAATCTTTTAAATGAACCTAGTTTCGGTTGTTCCATTGCATTCCACAGCGTCTCGTGTGTTTCCAACAAACGTCTTTCCGAACGAACCTGTAATCTGGGTCCCCGCTACCTAACGCAGCGTGTGCCGGAAGTGCTCCGCACGTATCGTAGACAATCGAAAACCAAGCCTAGTGAGCCAAACTTCGTAGTAATCAAGCCCATAGAACCGGAAAAACGAATGCATCATTAATGTTCGAAAATGTCGTTAACTGAAGTCTAAGATAAACTTTCATAATCACAGAAAGTAGTATTTTCACAGAAAGTAACTGAATTGTAATCTAAGTTAAATAAACCAATTCCCGTTGAAATTGGGCCCTTATAACCCGACGAAAAAATTTATCCTTACGCGGTGGAAGTTGCCTCCCTCCTCCTCTATAAATTTCACTGTCTACTTTTAAAATTAACACGATATTATTTAATAAACGGATATTTACTGATTTGCAAAATTTTAGCGTAAAACAGCCACACAACAGTAGTTATTATTTGTATTGCAGATGCGCAACAGAAGAAAAGATTGCCATATTACATGAAAAATGTATCTCTGATTTTTTTTTTCATTATTTTTCCTGTGTAATAAACTTTTCAGTGAATCATATATAATTTTTTCGAAGCAAAATAAAAAATCGCGCATTTAAGGGTTAACGTAACGCGATTTTTATTTTTAATTTACGGATGTAGTGAGTAAACGTAAGTTGTTGCCGAAAAAGGAGATTAATATTCAAAAAAGGTGGTAGCTTGGGTATAAAGAAGGACCGGGCCCAGGGGGCAGGATATTAACTGGAATGTAGTTGGGCAAAGGAAAAAATTTTAATAGTTTCAAAGTAGCTGTAGGACGCAAGAACTATGAAGTAGAAAATTGTAATAGAGTAAGATCGTTTTTAAAGAAGCTGCAACAAAGGCCCCAAGAAGGAGATTAATATTAAAAATTGGTGGTAGCTGAAGTGAGAAATTTTTTTGTCGTTCATGGAGTTGGTAGAAGACTTAAGAAGTTGTTAGAAAAAAAAGCTAATGAATCGGGTCATTTTTAAGGGAGCTACAATAAAGGGCCCAAAAAAGGCCAACTGATAGTTAAGAGCAGGGCCCTAACATGAAAATATGTTAAAAGGTCTTAGATCTTCAATTATTCAAAATTAACCATAGAGTTGTGAATTAGTATTTCTTAGAATAATAATTTAAAGAAATGCGCCAAAAATTGGGCAAATGCTGTCCTAGGACTGGATAGCTGATTGTCCTAGGGCCCAAATAAAATATGAGGTTGTTGGTCCTGGGAAAAGAGTCCAATACTCAGTTTTAAAATTATGCACTGAGAAGGTGAGAAAATTAGAGGGTGAAAAATGCATGGCGCACAAAAAATTCAAGGGAACTACGGAACCCTAGGGGGGAGAATGGAGCAAGGGTCTTAACTGGGATGTAGAAATGGGAGAATAACTAAATGAAAAAAGGATACCTAAATAAAGATCGGATTAAAAGGAAGCAATTTATTAACAATTTAGGGCGCAAAAACTTCAAGGGGTGCTGTACCGGGTCCCAGGCTGCCAGGGTCTTAACTGGAATGTAGAAATGAGGGAATAACTAAATGGAGAATTGGCCCCAAGAACAAAGAAGATCGGATATAAAGGGGGTAAGTTATTAACAATTTAGAGCATAAAAACTGAAAGAGGCTATTACAATCTGAAGTATAAGTGTAGCAATCTGAAGTATAAGTAAGCACCAAAATTTTCATTCTAGTTGCAATATTTATTTTGTAATCCTGCGCGTAAACTGTTATGCCAATTTTTTGTTCGGCAAATGTCTAACAGTTTCGAGCCCCCTATAAATACTAATTCTGTATCTTGCTATTTTTTAAATACATGAAACGGAAGAACATACTTATATCTTTCATCCCAATTAAAATTGTGTTTTAAAATCATATACATTTTACGACATTAAATGTTGAAAATGGTCTTTTTTTCCCACTTTTTAGAGTCCCGAGACCCCTTAAATTAGTATGTTTTAACAATTTGACGTTTATTGCTTTTATACTGTTACTGGACATTACATTACACATATATATCATTAAAAGTTGTTAACTAGGCATAGAGTACGCCGCCCCTGTCCTTGTGTACAGTGGTGTAGTCGTAAAAAAAACAGAAGGTATACGTTCTAAGCAGAGGGTATACGCTCAAGGCAGAGGGTATACTCTAGTGTATATATACTATAGTTTTCTTGAGAAACAGAGGGTATACGGTGTTCCTTAAAAAAATCCAGAGGGTATACGGAGTGTACCCCCGTATACCCTCCACTACATCCCTGCTTGTGTATGTCTAAACTGACCGTACCTTTAAGGGTTAATATCTCGGCTAATTACTGATGATTTTTTTCGAAAATCATTATAAACAATGCTTTTATTCTTCTGCAACGATAGGTATATTCAGCGATGCTCAACAATTTTTCTGAATGCCCGTAAATCGAAATTTGTGTATAACAGAAAAACGCTAATTACTCAAAAACTATGTGACCTAGGGTAATCGCTATAATTTTCCGGCAAGGTTTATATTAATGCCTACTACCTCTAATTTTTTCATAATTTTAGTTTCAGTAGATTCGGAATTAGATGGGGGGGGGGGACAAATTTTTTGCGCTACATTTTCAACAATATCTTTGAAAATATAATACCTAAAATTAAAAGAAATGTATTTTTGAGTTCAGCGTTACAAAAGCTTTCACAGGATACCCCACATGATATACAATGAAAAGATTTTTTTTTTTTCAAGTAGCATAATTAGTCCCTCTACTTTTTTACTAAATATATTTATGAATGTTTATTAATATGAAAATATGTGGGTCAATTGTCTTTATTATTTCCCCGAATTTGAACTTTCCACGTTCCATAGTTTACGAGTAAAATGGCTGTGACAGACAGACAGACACAAGAGTGATCTTATAATGGTTTCCGTTTTTACTTTTTAAGTACGGAACCCTAAAAAAGAAAAATCTGATTGTCAGGTGCATCAGGACATGTCTTGGACTGTTCTCACCTAAATGTTCAGACTTCTACGTGCGGTAGATTTTGCTAGTCATCAAACGCAGACACACAGACACTCAAACACTCGCATACACACAGAGAGAGCGAAACTTTCTTTTATTGGTATACGTTTTATTCAATTTTCCTCGCTAACAACTGGGTTGTCGTTAAATGCGATCTCGCTGAAAACTTATTCTACAGTTAAATACAAACACACTTTTAGTAGCTGACAGTTGAGTTATTGAGGTTTTAATGCTTATGTATAAAATATTAATGATGATTGAGTAAAAGCACTGATTTATGAAATTGATGAGCTATCGATATTATAGTGCCCCATATCAGTAACAAATAAATACTACTTCTTTCAGCAAAAACAAAGGTTTATTAAGGCTGGCGAATCACTGATCTTTTAATATATGAATTAAATAAATTCGATGCGCAAAAAGACGAATTTGTGAGAATGTCAAGTTATCAAGATTGGATATATATAATTCATTAATGACATTCGACTTAATAAAATCACAGATGATTAAGGATGACGACTTTTCGAGGTTTTTTGGAAATCATACAAAATTTATATCAAACTGATTAAAATATAAATTTAAAGAGATGGCGAAGTAACTAGGTTTTTGCGTTTAGAGAGATCGTTTGGGGATAACTTGTTATTTTAATTTTATTGCGGATGTAAAGAAAATTAATTATATTCTATTGCATAGAAGCACTGCTTTATGAGGATACAGAGTTATCAAGGTTTTAACCGCAATGACCAATGATAATTGTTTAAATAAAAACATAGATTTATAAGCTTGAAGATTCATCAAGGTTTAACCGTATAACTTGTATTCGATAGAAAATAAAACGGATTAATGATTCTTCAAGTTATCCAGTTTTTAGAGCAAAGGTATAAATAATAATATTAACTAAATATACTTATTTATGAGGATGTCGAGTTATCGAGGCTTTAACATATAAGAGTAATAATAATAACATTTTATTAAACTAGCTGGCTTCGCACTCTAGCGCGCTCATAATTACATCGGGCCTCTAATTTATGCTAACATCGAATAAAACGAATGTCGAATCCGTATGAACATTTTCGTTAGGTGCAGTAGCGTAGTAGCTACGTTGTTTGCCGCCCGGGATTTCATCCGTTTATTAAATAATATTGCGTTAATTTTAAAAGTAGTCGTGAAATTTACAGAGGGGGGGGGGGGGGGGCAACCTTCCACCGCTTAGGGGTGTATTCGTTCCTCGGGTTCTAGGGGACCAATTTCAACGGGAATTGGTTCATTTAAGTCAGATTACAATTCAGCTACTTTCTGTATTATGAAAGTTTATCTTAGACTTCAGTTACCAACATTTTCGAACATTAATGATGCATTCGTTTTTCGGGTTCTATGGGCTTGATTACAACGAAGTTTGGCTCACTCGACTTGGTTTTCGATTATCTGCGGCACGTGCGGAGCACTTCCGGTACATACTGCTTTAGGTAGCGGGGACCCATTTCACAGGTTCGTTCGGAAAGAGATTTGTTGGGAACACACGAGAGGCTGTGGAAGGTAATGGGACTTCCGAAACTAGGTTCATTTAAAAGATTTTCAAAGGATATAAAATCATACAAACTTGAGTTTTATTTAAGGTTATTATGATGGGCCTGGACAACGCCGGGTGGGTCAGCTAATGTGTTATAAAATTACACTGTATAAATACAGGGTTCCTGAGCCCAGTGCAATAGCGCTTCCGAAAAACCGAAGCTTAAATTACCTTTTCCTTTCCTTCCCATCTCCAAGCTTTTGCATTCTTTTTAACAAAACACTTATATGTGACGTGATGTGTCACACACGTAGGAGATGGAGATAAAACGGTCTCAATTTTTATATCAGTTTTTAGGCTTAGACTGACTCGAGCTCAATCTGTATTACATTTAAAATTTTATTTATTCATGTATTGAAAAAAAAAATCCTATTTTAAAATTACTTATTATATTACTTCAAATCATTTTAATGCTATTATGAGCAGAATGAAGGGGAAACAGAAATCGCGTTTTACTATTTCAAATTTATATCGGCGACGTGTTAATACGGCACCACTCAAGAGACTGAACAATAAATTTGCTTTCAGTTCGATTTTCTTTTGTGACAGTAGGATAATTTTTTATTGGCTGGGTTTTCTTTTTATTATTTCGATATCTAACCCGAAAAGAATATTTTCTGTTTTATCCAACAAGCATCAGCTTGATGTTTGTTTGTTCGAGGTTTTTTGTCTTCTATTGCGTACGAGTATAAAAATCACGTTAGTGATTTTTCTATTTATTTTGTATCATGAACGGTACCCACGCTAAGGCTCTCTGCACCTATACGAAGTCACTTTCCTTTGTAAATAGATATAATTACCACGTATTGTTATTCTGATAGAAAGCAATCGAGCAGTGTTTTCCCTTTTTCTATAAAAGCATAGATTCTTTCCGATAACTTTGTCAAATTTTTAATTTTATCTGATTTTCAGGGACTCACCGCAAAAGATTGTTATGCGGAAAAAAATGATTATAGTTTAAGATATGCACATTCTTCAGGAAATTGTAAAACATTGTTCCATTCTTCAGCATATAAATATTCATTTCTGTAAATTTCATTCATTTTTTCTTAAAAATGTATAGCTGCGAACTATCCCTTTTCTGTGTTAACACCATTTCCTAATCATAATCGTTACCCTATTTAATCGCAGAATTCTGCAATTAATTAACATAAAAAATAGGCACGTATTTTTACTATTCAGAAGAAGTGATAACTAAAAAGTGCAATAGTTGACAGCTAAGTACATGCTGATAGATATATTTAAAATTTTTATTTTGCTAAAGAAAAAAAAATGCTTTAAATTTTGCAATTAATGTACCAAATATAAATATGCAGATTACAGGGGCAGTGGGGGAGGGGTGGAACGGTATAGTTGTTGTACCGGTAGCGCTGATTAGGGCTCCGGAACTTTTTTGTTAAATTTAAGCGCTGGGCGCAGTAATCTAATTGTAACGTAACCTTAATCTAACTGTACCATAAACATTACCTAACTGTACCCTAGCTGTAACTTGTTACCTAACCGTAACCTAACGGTAACCTAACAGTAACATACCTTCAACCTAACTATAAACAAATTATCACCTAACCGTAACCTAACTGTAACCTAATTCCAACCTAACCTTAATCTAATTATAACATAACCGTAACCTAACTGTAACGTAACTATAAACTATCGGTAACTTAACCGTAACGTAAACTAATTATAAGCTAAATGTAACGTGACTGTAACCTACCTGTAACCTATCCATAACCCAACCGTAAACTATCTGTAACGGAAATGGAACATAACCGTAACCTAGCCGTAACCCTTTTTTAACGGAAATGGAATATAACCGTAAGCTAACCGTAATCTATCTGTAACGGAAATGGAACATAACTGTAACCTAACCGTAACCTACTTATAACCTAACCCTAACCTAACTGTAACATAACTGTAACCTAACCGTAATCTATCTGTAAAATAAACGCATCATGACGGTACGCTAACCGTAAACTAATTATAACCTAACCGTATCCTAACTGTGATGTAACTATAACCTAACTGTAACTTAAATGTAACCTAACTGTAGCCTGGCGGTAACCTAACCGTAACCTAATTGTAACCTATAAGTAACGTAATGTAACCTATCCGTAACCTAACCGTAATCTAACTGTAACCTATCCGTAATCTTAATTGTAACCAAACTGTAACGTAACTGTATCCTATCTGTAACCTAATCGTGGCATAAACGTAATCTAACTGTAACCTATCCGTAACTTAACCCTAATCTAACTGTAACCTATCCGTAACCTAACCTTAACCTATTTTTTACTTAAACGTAACCTAATTGTTACCTAAATTTAATCTAACTGTGACGTAACCGTAATCTAACTGTAACCTAACCGTAACCTAACTGTAGCCTGGCGGTAACCTAACCGTAACCTAACTGTAGCCTGGCGGTAACCTAACCGTAACCTAATTGGAACCTATCCGTAACATACTGTAACCTATCCGTAACCTAACCGTAATCTAACTGTAACCTATCCGTAATCTTAATTGTAACCAAACTGTAAGGTAACTGTATCCTATCTGTAACCTAATCGTAGCATAAACGTAATCTAACTGTAACCTATCCGTAATCTAACCTTAACCTATTTGTAACTTAAACGTAACCTAATTGTTACCTAAATTTAATCTAATTGTGACGTAACCGTAATCTATCTGTAACCTAACCGTAACCTAACTGTAACCCAAGTTTAACGTAACCGTAAACTAATTATAACCTAACTGTATTCTGACTGTAACCTATCCGAAGCCTAACAGTATCCAAACCAAAACCTAACTGTGTTAATCGTCCTCTCGGCTAAATATCCTGTCGTCTAATTGTCCTATCGGCTAAATGTCCTGTCGGCTAATTGACCTGTCGGCTAATTGTCTTGTCGGCTAAATGTCCTGTCGGCTAAATGTCTTGTCGGCTAATTGTCTTGTCGGCTAAATGTCTTGTCGGCTAATTGTCTTGTCGGCTAAATGTCCTGTCGGCTAATTGTCTTGTCGGATAAATGTCTTGTCGGATAAATGTCTTGTCGGCTAATTGTCTTGTCGGCTAATTGTCCTGTCGGCTAATTGTCTTGTCGGCTAATCATCCTGTCTGCTAAACGTCCTGTCGGCTAATTGTCCATGTCGACTAACTGTCCTATCGGCTAATTGTCCTGTCGGCTAATTGTCTCTGTCGGCTATCTGTCTTGTCGGCTAACTGTCGCTGTCGGCTAATTGTCCTGTCGACTAAATGTACGTGTCGACTAAATGTACTTGTCGGCTAAATGTCCTGTCGTCTAATTGCTGTCTGCTAAATGTCTTGTCGGCTATTTGGTTGTCTGCTAAATGACATAGACCCAAAAATCAGTATTAGAGTTGATTGCAAATCAAATACATATGTATATTTTTACAGGCAGCTTCATATAATAGACGAGTCTCATTTACTTTATTTATCTTTTTTTAATCTGCGGTTTTATGCCAGGAAGTAAGAAAGCATTAGGTCATCTTTCAAAGTTTTCTTTTTCTTTACTTCCTTGTGGCCGTCGTTTACTGCGAGATAAAAATTATCCATTGAAACTAAGAACTGACATTGAATATATAATTCGTAATAAAAAAGAACGTCATAAGTTTAAAAATATATACTTCTAGAATTAGTGGGTTTTTTGCGAACAGATTCAAAACTAATTAAATTTCATGCAGGATTTTGTTTAGTACAATAAATAAAATCATAAAATACACTAATTTTACTACTATAAAGAAACTTACTTGAGTTGCTGCAAGAGGTAAGAAAAATTCCTCGATTTGAAATTTCAACAACTACTTCAGTGAAGGAGAAGGGCTTGCATCATTTTAGTTCTAAATTCCATAACATATCCGACTAGCCATATTTAAAGAATGAAACGTTTCATCCTCAAAATAGGACCCGCCAGACAAAAGTTTCTTTTTTTTTGCTAGCTTCGGCAGGACGAAGATGAATAACACAATATTATTAATATAAATTAATACGAATTAACACTAAGTCCATTGCACACGCTTTGTACAATTTCCGGGTGTAATCTTCAAGCGTCGTCTACTTCTGTTCTGTGTCTATCCCGCCCTTATATGGACGACAGCTTCTAAGAGACATTTGATGTCAAGCGCACACGTCAGATGTATGTATTCAATAAATAAATAATCCAAGTGAATACGAATTTAAATCACAGAACTTCACATTCCGCGAAAAAAAAATTAAAATACACGCGTACATAAAAACAAACTTCGTTTGAATTACAACGTATACCAACTTTGAACGAAGACATCTAAAACGCATGCGCGACTGGCAGTGCCCCAGTGCCCCCTGGTGGTTATTGCGTCGGAAGAATCAAAACGTCTTAAATTAAGACACGTTTAAAGCAATGAAGTGTCTTAAAATAAGACGTTTGCGGATATTTTAGACATTATTCTCAGTTCGTTTACACCATGGTCATAGTAAGACGCTTATGTATCTTAAATTAAGACATCTATAGTGTCTTAATTTTCAGATTAAGACACTTAAGTGTCTAAAATTCTTTTTCAGTCACATATGTGTCTAAATTTAAGACGCTTCTATTTGCAGTGTAGACATCAATAGACCTCATCAAAACTGTGTTTATAGATATGAACTAACAATTAAACACAACTTAAAAGTCATCAATTCAAGTAAATAAAAAAAATAGGTAAGTAATATAACAAGTAATATAAAAAACTATTTTAAGTTTTTCCTACTTAGGTCAATAAGAGAATTTTTTTTTCTCCCATCCTTCTTTCCTTTTGAATGGCGCTTAAAATGCCTTGATCAAGAAGAGGGTTCTCTCGGTCTTAAAATACCTTGATCAAGAAAAGGGCTCTCTCTATTATTGAAAATTAATTAATTAAATTAAATTAATGAATTAATATTTGAAAAAAAACTGGATTAACATCAAGTGTCATCCACTACAAGTTTAACAAAATTTAATTGAGCTTGACTGAATGAATAATAAGTATTTTATTAAAGATTGAAAATTTGAATAAGATATATATAGCGAGAGAGTGAGCTAATAGTAGGAATTGAAAAAAAAAAATAGTTTCACATTGATGAGAAATAATTAATTAGTTCGCTTTTTACGCAGTCGGGTTTTTTGATTTTTTAAATTTATTTTATGCTTCTTCTGCTAGAGATGCTTTTTGCGGCAGATGATTGAGAGTGTCGTTATTTAATTTGCGTTTTGTATGTTAACACTTACAAAGAGTAACAAATAATATCATAAAAATTGCTGAGAACATAGATTTAATAATAACATGTACAAGCAAAGAAAATGAGATGTTATCTTTAATTTTCCATACACTGCGATAAATTGAAATGATGAAAATAAGCTAATCGTAGGATTACAAAATCTTATATATACATTCATATATACTGTTTAAAAAAATGGGAAAGTAAACCGTGCAAGAAAGCCGTGCATAAGTATAAAATTGGAAGTGCGCAATATATTAAGTAAAACAGAAAATAAAAGACTAAATTATCTGATATCGGAATTTTGACCGTTTGAAATGCTGTTAAGAGCATAATCAGACGTTCTGCACCAATTTGAGGGACTCTAAATGACAAAAAATATTATGTTTGAAGAGAATCGATTATGCTTTATATGGTGTGTGCTCTCCCGTAATAGTTAATACTGTACAATATCTGTTTTCCATGGATGCAATGAGGTTGTCGATAAGAGTTAAGAAATTCTCTATTCAATAACTGGTATAGTATCAAAGTACCGAACACATCAACAGTGGCATGCAATGCGTTATTAGAGTGTGTTTTAGATATGTTCGGTCGGATTTAAATGATGAGTGTATACTGGCCGCTACATACGCTGTATTGTTTTGTTTTCAAACATATTCTTCACAAGTTGAGCTGTATTTACCATGTATTGAATAAAAGAAATCGGTAATGATTGCAGCATAAATTATCATACAAGATCTGAATATATCGTCTGCATAATCTTTGAGCTGTCAAATGTCATTTGAAGTAATTTACAAATCCATACATATTTTTTCAGAAAAACATGCAAGCTAAAATACGCCAATATGAAACCGATTATGAAATTTCACCACAATAAGTTAATATATAAAAAGTCTGCTAATAACAATTGAGATGACCTTATGATAAAATGGCTAGAAAAGTGAATCAGAAAAAAAAAATTCCCATCACATTTAAAACGGCACTTCCCTCTGTTAGTGGTCTTGAAAATGGATAGTGGGATAGAGGGAGAGAGGAAATATTAGAGAAGGAACACTTTAACAAGTACTTTCTGGTAACTACTCACTGTTTCATATAGGCCTTTATTCAATATTTACACAATTTATTTAATGGTAGGTGGGTATCTATCCGTTTTGTTGCATTTATACTGCATGTTTTGTAGAAGAAATGCAGTATTATAAAATACTTAAAGTCTCTATCTTTTTAAATTAAAAATTTTTTAGAAACCATTCATAGAGACAATTTTATATTAATTAACCCGAAGAAAAATTTCAACTTTTTGGGCTCAGCGGTAACACAGAAATAGAAAATTTTCGAAAGTTTTTTGTTCCTGCACTGTTTTATATAGCAACATTTTTAGAAATTGTTCTATTGCGAGAATTTACGTTATGAAAAATACAGCCATGTCAATTTTCATGTTGATATTCCTAACAATTTCATGTATCGTCACTTAGATCATCTTTAGATCTTTTTCAGCTTTCTTTCGATTTTTCAATTCCTACTATTAGTTTATATATTTATTTATATATATATTTATTTATATATTTATTCTATTTATTATATTATTTATATATATATTTATTTATATACTTGTTCAAATTTTCAATCGTTAATAAAATACTCATTATTCATCCTATCAAGTTGAAATAAATTTTTTAAAACTTGTACTGGATGACAATTTATGTTAATACAGTTTTTTCAAATATTATTTCATTAATTAAATTTTAATTAATTAATTTTAGTTTTATATGGGAGACCAAATGGCGGTCATTGTTTTTTCAACAGCATTTAATGCATCTTTATACCTATAAGGGGGGTTACGATATGGGGACCCTGTTCCCTCGCCAAATACAGCCAATTTTGTCGTCAACTTGGCGATATATCGCCAAATTTGGCGACCAAAATGAGTCGCCAAAAGTGACGCCAACTTGGCGATATCTCTAATATTTCGCCAAATTCCCATAGACTTCCATTATAAACCTACTTGCTTATAGAATATGAACAAATTGAGATATTTTAATGCAACAAAAACTAATATTAGTTCAAGGGATTATATTAAATTTTTCTTTGATGACCTAAGTAGGAATTGACTTTAAAAATAATATTTTTATATTACTTGTTTAGAATTTGTTCTATAACGAGCATTTTGGGTAGACCGGGGTTAGTTGGCCATAGGGGCATGTTGCCCGCATCGCTATATTTTTAAAACTTTGAGTTATTTGACATTGTCAGTACAGCCAAGTATGCGTTGCTTCGCTTTCCTCCTCTAACATCAGCACCATTGAAGTCGGAGCGTCCGTTAAAGAATTATTGAGAATTTTCAAAATTTTGCAAAGGTGAGTACATTTCCTCCCTTATAAATAATCGTTTTTTATTAGCTCACGGGCTATCAAAGCATGAGAGCTAATGTGCCCGCCGGTTCTGTATGTATGTATGTATGTATGTACGTACGTACGTATGTATGTACGTAACACGATAACTCTTGATAGAAACATCCAATTTGCTTCAAATTTTTTTTCGAGGTTCATTCTGATAAGGTGCTTACCAGATTAGATTTGGAGGTTCATTGGTTAAATATAAAGGGGGGGAAGGGAGGCTAGTCCCCCCCCCCCTTAATTTAGATAAATGGGTTTTTCATGTACTATTAATCGATTAGGTCCAAATTTGGTATAATACCAGCTTATTATGTTAAGGAGCTTCCCTGATTAAATTTGGAGGTCCATTAGTTAAGTATATAGGGAGAAAAGGGGGCTAGACCTTCCTTAATTTAAATAAATGGGTTTTTCATGCAGAATTATCCGATTTGCTCCAGATTTGGTATATCGGCTTATTATGTTAAGGAGCTGTCTTGATTAGATTTGAAGGTTCATTAGTTAAGTACAAAGAGGGGAAAGGGGGGTAGACCCCCTTTTAATTTAGATAAATGGGTTTTTCATGTAGAGTTATTCGATTTGCTCCAAATTTAGTATACCGGTTTATTATGTTAAGAAGCTGCCTTGATTAGATTTGGAGGTCTATTGGTTAAGTATAAAGGGGGGGGGTAGTTTCCCATTTATTTAGTTAAATGGGTTTTTCATGCAGAATTATTCGATTTGCTTCAAATTTGATATACCGGTTTATTCCGTTATGGCGCTTCCCTCATTAGATTTGGAGGTTCATTTGTTAAGTATAAAAGGGGGAAAGGGGGCAAGTCCCCTACCTTAATTTAGATAAATGGATTTTCATGCAGAATTATCCAATTTACTTAATTTTTTTTCCTATGTTCATTCTGATAAGGAGCTTTCCCTATTAGATTTGGAGGTTCATTAGTTAAGTATAAAGGGGGGAAGGTGTTAGTCCCACCCTTAATTTAGCGGTATGGTTTTTTCATGTAGAATTATCTGATTGGCTTCAAACTTGATATACCTGTTTATTATGTAAAGGAGCTTCCCTGATTAGATTTGGAGGTTCAATGGTTAAGTATAAAGGGGGAATACGGGGTCTAAGTCCCCTTCATTTATTTTTTGAGGGGCATTATTCTATGAAATAAGAGTATAATATGCAGTTAGTGTGATTCTTGCTTAAAATATCTTGCTTAAAAATTCTTGCTTAAAAATTACTATAAAAAATTAGAAATTGACAATCACTTTTCAAACAAATAGCATTGAATTGTACTTTTTGCTCTACATTAGACGTTGAAAAAACTAAATGTGTTACGTTAGAGGTTAAACAAATTGCAGTAAAAGCAAAATTTATTGGTTGGGTCATTTCCACCAAAAATATGATGCCAGCGTTACTCATGGACATGTCTTTTCCTTATAATATTGCATTCAAAGCAAATGGGTTTATCTTTCGTAATTTTGGGTTGGAAATTTAAAAAGTTCCATGCTGAAAATTAATTTAAAATCATTAAATGCAGAAAATTGTATCTCAGTTTATGATTTATAATGATCAGTATTAAAATCAGAACCAATCAAAATCTGGAAATTGAGACATAATTTTCAAATAAATTTCATTTGAAAGTGCTTTTTTTTTTTATTCAGTGTAAAAAATGAAATTGTTCAAGCTCAGAAGTTAAGAAAAATTACAGTAAAGGCACAATTTATGGGTTAAGTCGTTACTACCATCAGTATGATGCAGCGTTACTCACTAACATATTTTTACTTTATAATGCATATATATGCTATATCATCAAGAATTTTACTAAATACTACGTGATTTTTTTTTCTTCGTAATATCAGGAAAATCATGTGTTTTTCTGTTACACCAGTCAAGAAAACATGCATTCTGATATTTAAAACTGAGGGATTTTAAGATGGTTGCGATGCAATAACGTAATGTTTTCTGATTGTCTTTATAATGATTTGTGGAGGGCAATGCACAAATCTCACATATTATTGCTGTAATATTTCATTTTAATTTATTTTACCTGGAAGGTCCCTCATAATTAACACGGGCGACGCCGGGTAGTTCTGCTAGTGTAAAATATTTCCGTTTGTAACCAAATTTTGTTTGATTAGTGGTGAAAAAAAAATGAAAATATCACTGAACCCCATTTTTTCCTGAAATGCACTCAAGTTTAAAGTTAAAAAAAAAAAAATGCTGAAACTATACTTATCAAATCTATTTGAAGTATAAACACAAAGTTGACAACATTTCGCCAAATTTGGGCAAATCTTGCGAACATTGATTTTCACACACATAAAAGATACAGAGCTCATATCCTCGTCTTCACCTTCAGATTCAGTAGAATCTGAAAAAAAAAAATCATCACTTGATAAGTCAGAGGTCTCATCTTCTGACTGGGAGATATTATTTTCACTTCCTTCAGATGAATCACTCTCTGAATCCACCATATAAGCCATTTTGACATGCAACAATAACTAATGAACGCCGATATTACAGCAAATTCGAAAATAATAGAACTTGTTGCGCTATTTTGTAGCACTATGCAGGAATACAATAAACGATCTAGAATATACTGACGTGGAAGTTGCGACAAATTAACTTTCAAGGATGAAAGTTTTCTTATCGTCGCATGACATGCAACGCTGACCGTACCTGAACAAAAGTGCCGAACGTATGACATGCGACGTCGACAGAGAAAGGGTTAAAAAGTTACATCATTTTTTCTTTTTTTTTTTACTTTAAATATTTTTAATTTTTATATAAATTTATATTTTAAAAAATTCTGAATCAAAATTAAGCAGTGGGCGGTCCACTGTGCCCCATGTTAAAATTCAATACATACTCATAAAAATATTATTTAAAGTTTTCTTTTAAGCATATAAGCTTTTAAATTTAATAAAGACCAGTGTTTTACCTTTTCAAAAAAGTTTTTTTTATCTTATTCATCCATAGCCTTTAATTACTCAATAAAGAAAAGTATGATGATGAAAAATTTTACTTTTAGGAGCTCAAAACAACCAGTCATGATAAAAGGGTTTATTTTGAGCTAACGATGTGTTCTGAAGGCTATAAGTAATCAATCCAGTGCTGTTATCAATTAGCCTAAAAGAAAAGCTTTAAAAATTTAAAAATAAGTAAAATATAAGGGGTGGTCCACTGTGTACTTAGGTCCACTGTACCCTGGTCTCCCCTATATCTCATCTTAATCATCATCTGCATCATCTTCTTTTCTTGATTTTGTGCACTGCTAAAAATAAATACTTAAAAGTAGGTATAATGCATTGAGTAATGTAATGCACTTTCAGGCATTTAATAGCTTCGAGTATTTAAGGGTAGTTAGATAATTTTTAAAAACATATGCACCCATTATTTTGAGTATATACAATTCAGCTCGCTTATAACGAAATCACTCTAGGATGAATATTATATCGTTATAAACAATATTCGTTATAAGAGAAAGGAAGTTTCCTTTCAGAAATAATTAAAATTTGGTAAAAAATAAAACGTTATTACACAATAATTACAATTAAATGCTATTAAAACTTTCATTAATTTATTCAAAACATTTTAAACTTAAAAAAAACTATTAGGTTGAGCAAAAAGTTCTGGGAAATTTTTAATCTAATAGTTAACAGAATTGGTATGGTATACAGGATCTCTATTGCCATCAGTTGAATCACGTCGGCGAGAAATTTGTGCAGAAGTATCCATGATTGGTCCGCCTAAAGTGAGCTTTGTTTCAGCAGGACAATGCCAATGCGCACGAGGCCCAGAGGACCAAGGACAAGTTTGCACAGTTAGACGGCGTCGAAATTCTTATAAACCCTTCGTACAATTCACACGTGGCTACACCCGATTATGGCCTCTCTCAATCAATCCAACACTTTTTCGTGGGACGTCGATTTGAACCCTTTAACGAAGTTGACGAAGCATGTCAAGTGTTTTTCGATTCCAAGGAGCCGCCATGGTACTTCCAGAAAATCCGGAATCTACCAGAACCATGGCAGAAAGTCATGGACTATGATGGTCTTTACTTTGAAGAATAGTCCTTGTTGCTTTTGTTGTTAATTTGCGCATAATAACGCAACTTTCACAAATTTCTCAGAACTTTTTGCTCAACCTTGTAGTTGGATGTGCCAATCCCAAAATTTTCTTCTATCTCATGTATTTTAATATTTCAAAACGTTGCTACAAATATCAATATTTCACTTTTATTAGTCAATTCTATATCAACTTTGGCTTTCACCTTACATTTCTGCGCCAGTCAATTAATCGGAGTAAAAAGTGTTAATTTCTATCATGATATTTATTAAAAGCAAAAGTTTTTCATTAATCCGTTGTATATCAGCTGTTCGCGAATAGTCGAATTATCAGGATGGAAAGTTTCTGTGGATTCGCGAGACACCGATGTACAATAAAACTACACAAAATCAAGAAAATTAGACAAAAATAGATATTGTAGTGCACTCTTTTGTGGAATATTTCCAAAGTCAGAGATGACCTTCTTGCCATGGCCAAAAACATACACAAAAAATTGGTTCAAATCTATGCATAACTTTATACACTTTTCGATGGTACAATATTCAAAATCCACAAAAATCGCTATTACAGCGCCCCTACTGGCGGATGTTTTCGAAATTCAGGGATGAGCTTCTTAGGATGGCCAAAAACATACACAAAAAATTTGGTTCAATTCTATGCATAACTCCATACACTTTTTGGTGGCACAGATTCAAAATGCCCCAAAATCGCTATTACAGCGCCCCCTACCAGTGGATTTTTTCAAAGTTAAGGGAGAGCCTGCTTGCCATAGCCAAAAACTTAAAAAAATTTTTGGTTTAATTCTATACATAACGCCATACACTTTTTGGTGGTACAATGGCGACACACGGACATACGGACGCATGAACAGACAAACATTTTGTATAAACGTGTTTTTAAAAAAGTTCGATTACAATACTTTCTTCTATTGAAGATAGAAGAAAGTAATATTTATTAGGTGTATAATAAAAGAAATTTTTTACATGATATTTTTTCTGAAACAAGATTAAAAAATTAAGAAGAACCTTTATAATTTCTTTTTTTCCGACAATTAAGAGCACGGAATACAAAATTGACGCATACCAAAAGAAAATTATATTTTACATACACGATTCAGTTAAATAGGGGAGAAAAATTCCATTGTGGTCTTTTGTAAATTAGAATTTAAAATGTACACACAGAAAAATTTCTTTTAAGTTCGTGTAAAATTTTGATGGAGTCAACATCACGAGCACAAAATTATCTGTGGATATTTTGTAGACTTTGATTAGCAACAGCTGCTGAAACTTTACTAATGTGCTTCTTTTTCTCTTATAATATTCGTCAGATTTGCCATTTTGTGTTAATTGAGAGATCCCACATTTTCTTCATTAGTGTCTCAGTTCTCTGTTATAACAATTGCTTAAATCTTTGCATATTTCGTGGATGTTACTTCCGGTGGAATAATTTTATTTTTACTTAAGTGTCCCCATAGGTCATTTGCTTCAGGATCGTGATGGAATGATGCATCAATTTCATTTGTTATTTCAAATGCAAATCCGGCGTACTTCGGGCAGTTTTCAATTGTTTCCGGTTCCACATCACGCCATGCATCATTTAGCATCTCGCAGGCCATTTTAATAGAGATAGATGGTCGTTTTTCTTTTTCTATACTAAGTAGAATATGGCGCAAAACACGTACTCTATAATATCCTTTTAAGCTGTTAATAATCCCTTGATCCATTGGCTGCAATTTTGAAGTTACATTGGGAGGAAATCGGTAGACTGTTATGGATGTAAGCTTTTTTTTTGTTTCGTGCGAGGTACAACTGTTGATTAGCAGAAGAATTTCTCTTCCATTTTTATTCATTTCAACATCGACTGGTTCCAATTCGTATGTATATTATTTATGTAACTTCGGCACTGTATAACTTTCTAGGAATTCGTCAATAATAAACCAATACGCAAAAGAAATGCAAGTAAAACAAGACGTAGATAATTATTGTTTATGTTGTGTATACATAATTGCATTATTTTGCCTAATTATTTATTGTTTATTGAAATATTAGACTTATCTAGGATAGGAAATTACACTTAAAAGTTATGTCAAATTTAGAAAAAAATCAGTGTCATAAGCACCTGGGACGAAATTTCGCCTATAAGTGGACGTACAGTTGTGGGAATAAAAAATAAACACCCCTATTAACTCCTCAAAAAATTATCGTAGAAGAACGTTACTGATACCGAACAATTGGAAATAAAGTCTACTTTTAAATGATGTATATAAAATTTGCTTAGAGGGCCATCTACATATTAAAACGAACCATAACTTTGTTTTTTTCAATAGAAATACACAATTCTTGCAGCATAAATGAACTTTACACCCTTCAATTAGCCTAAAAACAAATTTTTATGCAATTCGTATCATAAGTTTCCGAGAAATTAATTATTTTAAAACAAGCGTATGTTAAGGGCTGTATCCAAATTGAAGTTCGATACTCGATTGTTAACCGAGAGAGCCCCCTTCTTGATCAAGGCACCTTAAGCACCACTCAAGCAGTCAGTGAAGCCTGCTAGATAACAGGACAGAAGAAGAAATTTCAAAATATCTACTCACTTCTATCATAGACGCCCCTTTAAATCATCATTTTACCGTTTTTTAAGCATAATTTGAAAACTATTTGGAAGAAAAATGTGAAATTTTGGATTTTCAAAGAGCAAGACTTAATAAATCTAAATCCATCAAAAAAATTGTAGGTTGCAATTCATAATTTTTTTTAAATATTAATTTCATAATTCATAATTCATATCATAAAATTATAAAAATTGCAAATTCAGCGTATTTATGTTTGGGCACATTAGTATTATTGCTACATAAAAAATTAGCACATTAGGAGCGTAATTTCATTAGATATAAATAAAAATATGAAAATGTAATTTAACATTAGAAGCACTAAATTTGGAATGTCTATAATTCAAAAACTTATCATTCAAATTACTTGAAATTTGGTGTCTAGGCATAGTTTGAACCGAAGATGTGAAATATCTCGTTAAAATTGGGTATTGCTATTGAAAAAAAATTACTTTTGGGTTCATTTTAATATGTAGATGCCCCCCTAAGCAAATTTTATATACATTATTTAAAAGTAGACTTTATTTCCAATCGTTCGGTACCAGTAACTTATGTCTACGATAATATGTTGAAGAGTTAGTACGGGGTGTTTACTTTTTTTTTCCACGACTGTACATCTCCAAAAACTTTAAAATATTTTTTCAATCTTCATATTCTTCGGTATTTGTATCTTGAAATTCATTTTATATTTATGACGTAAGCAAAAATGTAGAAGGAATGAATTTCATGTGAATTAAACTTATATTGAACTACGTGCATTCTATAACATGTATAACGTGCTTGTACAGTCTTTGAATATTAATGTGATAAATGAAACTTCTATTTGTTTCTAATATCATTTTTAAATCCTTAAATGAAAGTTCTCTGTCTGAAAGTTAACAGGATTTAATTATTATTCCATGAATTTATGGATTTATGAAATATATTTTAGCGTATAATATATGTTAATAACGTGAGAGATTTAAATGAAAAGAAAATGTAATGAAGTAAATGTTAAATTTGTAAACTCTTTACAGATATTCTTGGACATATTTAATAAATTTCCTCTAAATTCCTTTTTTTAATAAAAAAAATTTCTTATAAGTGAAAAAAAATTGAACTCTGTTCCGTCAAAGTATATTAAATATAGATCAAGCTGAAGATATGCATGAAATCTGAAAAGTTAGAGATTATTTTGCTTTTGTTTTAAAACGATTCCACATGTTTCTCTTCACATGAAAATCTTAACGTAACTAAAGATAAGAATAAAAAAATGTAAATTGAGTAATTTACAACAAGGCCATAGACTGGATTTCCATAGTTTAAGGGCTAAAACAAAATCTGTCTAATGTTATCGTATTTAGACAAGGTAAATGTGCAATTTCTGCAAATGCTCATGCGTATTGCTTTTTTCTATAGGTTTTAAAATATATAACTTTTGTCTAAGAAGAATAGAGTAATGAAATTTCTGTTTTTTAATTAAATTGAAAAAAAAGTATGTTTTTTAATTTAATTGAATAATTTATATGAAGGTCATCGACTGAATTTCCATAGATTAAGTGCTGAAAATAATCTATCTAACGTTATCGTATTTAGACAAGAGAAATGTGCGATTTCTGCTAATGCTCATGCGTTATGAATTTTCCTGTATATTTTTAAAAAGACAACTTTTGGCTAAGAAGAATAGAGTCATGAAATCTCTATTTTTTAATTAAATTGAAAAAATTGAATGTTTTAAAATTAAATTGAATGATTTACAAGAAGGTCATCGACTGAATTTCCATAGTTTAAGTGCTAAAACAGAATCTGTCTAATGTTATCGTGTTTAGACAAGAGAAATTAAATTATTAAATTAAAAAAAATGAATGTTTTATAATTAAATTGAATAATTTACAAGAAGGTCATGCGTTATGCTTTTTATATTGGCTTTAAAAAAGATAACTTCTGGCTAAGAATTATAGAGTGATGAAATTTCTGTTTTTTTTTAATTAAATTGAAAAAAATTGAATGTTTTTTAATTAAATTGAATAATGTACAAGAAGGTCATGCGTTATGCTTTTTCTATAGGCTTTAAAAAAGATAACATCTGGCTAAGATTAATAGAGTAATGAAATTTCTGTTTTTTTAATTAAATTGAAAAAAAAAATTGAATGTTTTTTAATTAAATTGAATAATGTACAAGAAGGTCATGCGTTATGCTTTTTCTATAGGCTTTAAAAAAGACAATTTCTGGCTAAGAATAATAGAGTAATGAAATTTCTGTTTTTTTTAATTAAATTGAAAAAAAAAATTAATGTTTTTAAATTAAATTGAATAATTTACAAGAAGGTCATCGACTGAATTTTTCATAGTTTAAGTGCTGAAACAAAATCTGTCTAACGTTATCGTATTTTGACTAGAGAAATTAAATAATTAAATTGGAAAAAAATAATGTTTTTAAATTCAATTGAACAATGTACAAGAAGAAGATCATTGACTGAATTTTCATAGGTTAAATGAAAATTAAAATCTGTCTAACGTTATCGTATTTAGGCAAGATAAATGTTCGATTTCTGCAAATGCTCATGCGTATGCTTTTTTCTATAGGTTTTAAAAAAGATAACTTTTGACTAAAGAGTATAGAGTCATAAAATTTCTGTTTTTTAATTGATAAAATAATACATTTATATTTATTAGGGTAAAAGAAACCCTGGGAAATGTAGTATTATCATAAGAGGAAAATCTATGAAGGAAGAACATAAAGTATTTTTCTGATTGGAAATGTTTAGGCGCAAAAAATATTATACTGAAGCATATATTTAATTTAGTAAATTTTAAGTACAGTAATCGAGTTTTTAATAAGACCAATTAACTTAGAAAATTTTATCATGTTCTGTCTTTCTAGCTAGAAAAGGTTTTTTTAAATACCACAAACTAATGAGGAAATTATGCTAGCCTTCATATAGCCCTAATTTTTAATTGCCCATCACACAACATTCTTTTATATATAAATCAGATTGTTTGCAACTAAAATTAAACGATAATCTATTCATTCTTCAGACATACATGTCGCGGTAATCATGAAAAACAAATCATAGCAGCGTCACATGTTAGGCGATATACATCCAAACCTAATAAGGATCTATTTATGTCAAGCTCTAACAGAAGCCTTAGTTCCTAAAGTAAAGCTATCGGAGAAATCAGGATAAACACGTCCATACCACCATACGTAATCAGCGAGTATGTCAAGGTGTAGCAGAATATGAAGTTTGACAAAATTCCGTGCATTACTTCTTGAGATATAGCTAACGTGAAATCAGGAAAAATGCAGCATAGCAGCGGCACCAGCTGGGCAATTTACACCAAAACCTAACACCAATTTATGTTCTAACTGAATGTGAATTTTCACAAATTTTCGCGCATTAGTTCTTGAGATAGAGCGCCCACAAAATTTGTGTCACACATAGACAGACTGACCAACGAACAGAATGATCAACAAACAGACACACAAACTCACGGATAGATATTTTCTAAAAACAATCAAATTGAGTCCAGGACCTTCTGAAACGTATGAATCCGCTGGAAACCGGAAGACGAATTTTTTCACAACTATAATACTTTCTTTTTGGAAATAGCAGAAAGTAACAAATCAAGGACATAATTAAAAGTGTTGACATTTTGAAATAACTGAATATCCGCTGCACAATGCACAGTTATATTTACTTTAGTTTGGAATTGGGTTTTAGTTTATCATTTGAATATAAGCCAAAACTGTTAGTAATAGGTTATCTTTGGAAGTTTTAAATGATATTAGGATGAAATAGTATATAAAATGTAGATCCAGCTCTCAATTTAACATTAGAAGCACAAAACAATTTCGAACAGTTCAAACAGGAATTTCTCATGCCAATTAGGAAATAAAATATATTAAAAATATCTTTACACATTAAACAAAATTTATTAGAGAATTATTAATCTTGAATTTAACAGGATTTTTAAATTTAAGCTCTATCCGAAAATTAAAAAGTGTAGTTGTTTCGTACATCTTTCTGCTAAATGACCGATGAAAATAATAATTTATTATGTTTCTGAAAAAATTCAAATTTATAAAATTATATGAGTTTTTTATTATTTTAGTCCAATCGATTTCTTGTTTTATTTAGTAAATAAAGAAAACGAAAAGTTATTGTTATGTTAATTTTTAATGTACTAATTATGTTACTTTTTACCTGACTGCCAAGAAGGGTTATGTGTTTCACGCGTATCTGGGTATGTGGATTTCTTTATACCCTCGATACATCCCAATGACTGGATGCATTTTAATGAATGAGGTCTCTATCGATTCGTCTTAACCGTCAAATGTTTATAGGCTGGGGTTTCTTTTGATAAATTCAAAATGGCGGCCGTAAAATACAAAATGACGGTAGAGATGAAAAAAAATTACGCACCCTATTAAATGGCATAACTTTGGATAGGTCTTTCGAAATTAAGACGCTGTTTCATTGATTATTTTACTGTCAGAAGCTCCGTTTAAATATTACACAACCTGGAAGTTGTGTAGGTCGGATCTCTGCTTTATTGCAACTTTAACATTCATAGGCCTCATCAAAATAGTGTTTATAAATAAGAACCAACAATTAAACACGACTTAAAAGTTATCAATACAAGTAAACAAAAAAAAATAAGTAAGTAATATAAAAAATAGTTTCACATTGATGTGAAATAATTAATTAGTTCCCTCTTTACGCAGTCGGGTTATTTGATTGTTTAAATGTAATTTTAGCAAGTTTTATTGAATAATTCGAAATGCACAGATAGTCAACACACTCCAAAAAAAAAAAAAAAAAAAAAAAAACTTTGTCAAGCATAATTCAGAAATCAATCAGTGGAATGAATTGTGATTTCGATTCGCATATTTAAAGTTTTTGGAAATCGATATCTTTAAAAAAATTCATAGGTGAAAACGTGTGTAGTTCTCGAAAACAAATTTCGAAAAAATATGTATTTTAAAAGTTATTTTCGAAAGAAGAAATATGAACTATAAATAAATAAATCCATTTCTAGAAGCTTCAAACATGCGAATCCAAATTTATAGTTTATTTCATACAGCACTTCTTGAGTTACGAATAAAAAAACAACATATATTAGATTCTGTTTTGGAAAGATAAATTAATTTAATTTTAGGAGTTCCAGAATTTAAGCCTTTATAATTCTTAAACCATTTAACCACATGACTTTCCGTTTGGCACCTTAATGTAAAATTTAACGAAAAATCAAAATATGATGTTAAAAATAGGTGTTCGTATTTAAAATTTCAGAGTTTGGTATAATTATGATATGAAGCGGACTCTTAATCCTATTTTTGTAACATACGTTTTAAGAAGTCATAACTTTTAGTAGATGGATGTTTTAGTGTTTCCTGAGACAACTTGGTGACGAAAATGTGTGAGGTGTGTTCTTTTTATCTTAGACCGCGTGGTCAAAAAAATATATAATGTTTACATATAATGTTGATATAAATAATTATATTGTTATATAATTCAGAAAATACCAGGTATTCTATAAATTCGTTAATATTTTTAAAAAAATCAGAAAAAGTTTAAAAATGCCGTTTGCGGCAAAATTATTCTCGTGCGGAGGTATTTTTTTTTGGTAAAAAGAAAAAAAATAGTGAACCTTTTTGTATATAGATGGCGCTGTAAGCATTTAAATTATAATCAATAAATATGCAAATTAGATTTAAGAAAATGCAATAAATTTGCAATAAATATGCACATTAGAATGCACGTTTAACAGCTTATTTAAAATTTCCCCGACTCTCAGTCGTACGTTTTCCCATGTGATGTTGACGTTGGTGGATAAGACATTATTGGTGAAGTTGGTTTACGTTAGCCAGGAATCGCCAATCGAAGCTTTACGACTGTTTCGGACACAGAAAGGAATGAGGAAGGGAAAAGGTCGAATAACGCCTTCTGGACTGCTCGCCTTTGTTCAACATTTCGAAGAAACCGGAAGTTTGTGTGATTGGCCTGGCAGCGGCACACCACGTTTATCAGGAGCCCGTACCTCTGCTGTAGCTTCACTAATGGGCCTTTTAAGTAAAAGTCCACGAGTGGGGCAAGTAGCGCAAGAGAAGTACAGAGAATAACTGGCATACCAAAGACATCGGCATTCCGTACCCTTCATAACAAACATAATTTTCTTTTTTGTGATTTGGAAGTTAAAGCAGCCTTTATTGACAAAAAATGTCACTAAATGTTTTCTCTGTAAAACGCCCCCCCCCCCCCCTTTAAAAAATAAAATAAAATAAAATAAAATTATCCCCAGCATAAGAATACTTTTGCCCCAAAACACATTCAAATAAATCAATTTTTCAACTTTTGGTGAATTTTTAAAATAATAACGAATTTATGGAACACCTGGTATATAAACTTTATACGAGGATTGTAAATAATCCAACTGTAAAACACTTTGCTACCATTTGTTGTAGTTTTATTTAAAATAAAATTTATGTATATTTACACTGTTGATAAGATTGTTTTAAAATGGAAAACAAGTAACAACACAAGTAATTCTAGAGATGTTAGATCTATTTAATGTAATATAGATACTTCATTAGTTTAGAAATTCAATGAAACTTCAATTATACAAGCCTGCGATGTTTGTGCTTTCTTAACTTTTGATAATTGATTTCTATGTATTTTTTACCGCTGAATCCGAAAATGACCTTCATTTTTAACCATCACGTCAAGATTTTTTGATTATCGACCATTGCAAAGACGAAATGCTAAAAAATAGCGAAAATCTGACACTATAAAATAGATATGATGATTGAGTTTTTTAACATTTGATAATTGATTTTTATGTATTTTTTAGTACTGAATTCGAAGTTAGCTTTTATTTTTAACCATAACGTCAAGAGTTTTCAAAAATCGTAACTTTCAAAGTTAAAAAGTCAAAAAATAGCGAAAATCTGTCAAAGCTTTACCAAAAGAAGGAAAATGTTTTAAATACATCTGCGAGAAATTTCCAGCCTTATCAATTGCTATTTCATAGCACCAAATTTTCGAAATATTTTCATTTTTTAAAAAATTAAAAATTTGCGGCATGCAAAAAATCTTGATCTGATGATAAAAAATGAAGGTAATTTTCGGATCCAGCGCTATAAAATATATAAGAATCAATTATCGGAAGCTGAAAAGAAAACCACCATATCTATTTCATAGTACCAGATTTTCGCTATTTTTTGAATTTTTAACTTTAAAATTTACGATTTCCGAAAAAATCTGATGTGATGATTAAAAATGAATGGCATTTTGGGTTCAGGGCTATAAAGTACACACGAATCAATTATTAAAAGCTAACAAACATGAACAAACATGACACAACCAATTTTGTAGTCTAATGTTATCAATTTCCGGTCATCCGGATCTCTAAATATAAAAATCGATATAAGAAAATAGAAAAACACATTTTTAGAAAACGATTTAATACAATATGAACTGTTTATAGTTGTAAAAGTATATTGTTTTTAAGTTTCTTATTTAAACCACAATTAAAGTATATATGTATTTAATTGGATTTTTTTGCAGTACATACTTGGATAATTCAAAATCAGCATTTCACCAATTTCTGACATTCTGTTATTCTCTATTGTCTATTCCCATAATGTACAAAAAAAAAAAAAAAAAAAAAAAAAAAAAAAAAAAATCAGATGAATTAACTCGTAATTTAGAATTTGTATATTTCTTTTTAGTGCGATTCATTTATAAATAAATGAAAAATATATTTATATTATCTCGTTTAGGGAGAGGTGACATCGCGTGGTCGAAGCATTTGGCCAATCAAAGGCTGCGTTTAAATGCTTGTTTTGCCATCATTCATTACTTTTCCCCCGTTCTGTGTTTTATTTACAAAAGGATGGGGACATTGAACAATGAATCAGGAGATAAGAAGATTGGCCTGACTTGAAGGAACGGTTTTCCTATTGCAGGATGTCCGCCAGTTTCCATTTAAAGCAATTAAAGATGAAAAATACCGCGTGACCACAAAAGACGCCGATATGCTATATGACAAAAATGTCACGTCCTTTACATTCTCTGATTTTGTTTTGGGAGACATCTCGAGGCAAAAGTTCTGAAACATCGTCCTATAAGGCTGTTGAATATTATTAGGCAGAAAATAGCCAAATTCCGTGGAGATATTAATAAGTGCAAACAGGAATTTTATAAATCGGCTGGCATAAAGAACCCAATTCCTTCAAGATATTTTGTAAAAAGCAACATCATTTAAAACTCATATTATCTTCTTTTTTTTAGCAAAACAAATTTTATCTGAAGACACACCTTGATCACATCACAAATTACACAATATGAACTTTAAACGTTCTATGTTTACTTAAAAGTTGATAAACAATAATACAGATGTTAAAAATTTAAAGTATGCATTTTATTTAATTATCAGATTTTATTTTGTTTAATTATCAGATGCAGACCTAAAGCATTTGGAAATTTAAATAAACTTTTCATTATTAACTGTTAATATCGGTATTATTATTTGTCATTTTTAATGTAAAACTAGAAATTTTAAACCATTTGTGCCTGAATTTTTCTTGTCTCAAATTTGTGGGTAAAATCACATTAAAATGTTGCAAAATAAACTGAAAAAATACCAAAAAAAGAAAAAAAAACTAAGCTAAATTTTTTTTGGTATTTATTTCATAAAATGTAAACGTTCTAAATATCGGAATATGTATAGTATTTGTAATAAAATAATATGCATATTTATATGTTTTGTCTAAATTTATATAAATTAAGCTTTTAAATTGTTTTTATATACTATTATTATTTTTATGAAGTTAAAAAATTATAGTTATTTCTCTACAGAGACTAACAACATTATATGCATTAGTAATAATAAACTAAGAATAATTGTATTTGAGGCTTAAAAACAATTTGTTTCATAATCATCTTTAAAAGGACTGTCAAACTTTACTCATTAAACACAACTATTTGGACTGTATTGCTATTTATTTAAATCACAATACGACAAGGGAACACTGTGGTCGCCATCTTATTTCACAACAACATTATTCTCTATTCCGTTCACTTCACATTTTCAATCCAGAGGAATTCACGACACCCTCTTACGGGGCTTATAAATTCTGAGTTTTCAGCAATAAACATTCTCCCCGGATTGAAATGTGCAAATTTCAATATCTCAGAATTTTACAATGAAAGAAATTTACATAGTACATTTACAAAAAAAAAAAAAAAAAAAAAAGAAAAAAAAAAATACACTGCAAACAGATATATAAACATAACAATTAAAAATTTAAAGTTTACAATAATTTAATAACTATAGTTTCAAACTCTTCATAATTAAATAATTTTCTAAAATTTTCTCTGGAAAATTTATCATTTTATAAAACTTTTTCAGTTTGGAATTTGTCCCCACGAAATTCCTAGCATTATCCATAAAAATTTTAGAACATTTTCCACGTTTAGCCATAAAACGCTTAAGAGTGGAAATCAGAGCATCTGAGGTTAAATCTGAGGGAAGCTCAAGATGAATGGCTCGAGTTACAAAACATATACAAATACAAATAAATATTTTGTTCAATGAACCCTTGCACTGATTTTTATAGGTTACATAAAATGGACCACATAGATCTAAACCGGTACATTTAAATACTGGTGACTCATTAATTCTTTCATAAGCAGGGATGAAAGTGCACCGACCCAAATGACAACTTGCTACCACTAAATTTTAATGGTATCTCTCGGCTTATTAAATGACAGAATTTCTGAGATTTAATAAAGCAAAGAATACTATAAAAAATTTGTGGTGAAAATCATCCATGTGGGTCGGAGCGCTCTCATCTCTGCGTAAGGTAATTCACCCATTAGCTGAGAGCATGGAGTTGGTTTTACCTTAAAACAAATAACACAAAAATGCACCGATTTTCTTGCCAAATTTCTACCCCCTAGCTAGAGGCCAAAATTTTAATAACAGAATTCAAGAGTGCTTAAGGACCAACATGAAAAAGACGCTTATGCATAGTAGTAAAATAAATCTTACTTAATTTAGAATTTTTTGGCAAAATAGCCGGATATTTCTGCTCATAAGATACGGAGGCTTTGTTGAGTCTTCCGCCAACACGTAAGATTCCCTTACCATCTATAAAGGGATTTAAAATATTAAGATTACCTGTCCCAGCCTTTTTACTACATAAACATTCTTGTGATACTCTAATCAAAATGTTTTCAGCTTCCTTGACTTATTTAAAAATCAAGTTACCCTTTCTTTTATCAGCATTTCTACAATTGTATATAAATCTGCGAACAAAGGAAAAAATATGCAAAAGTTTATAATAGTCATTACTAAGATCAAAAAAGTTATCAAAAAAGGATAAATTCTCGGTGGCTAGAAATAAAGTCGTTTCACAGTTATTTTTCCTTTCGGAACACTTCATTTCACTTAAATAGTTCTGACTTTCACTTTCCGTTAGTAAGTCACTTTCAGAAAAAGATGATTGCAAATAACTTGAGGAAAATTCCAGATCCATCAAAAATTTGAGGCCTTTAAACAACTTGGAATTGTTTGCAAGGGAGTCCGCACTTACCTGCACAATGAAACCATGTTACTGGTTGAGTTAATCTTTGGATTTCATCCACACGATTGGCAACGAAGGACTTCCATTTTCTGCTAGATCCCTTAATCCAAAATAAAGCTGTTTTTAGATCAATTACCTTTTAAATTTCTGATCCTAAGCGAGCTGAGTGAAAAAAAACCAATCAACTCTAAGCGTGGCAAAGTTATTATCTTTAATAGGGCAACTCTGGTTTTAGATGCTATGAAACTAACAGAAACTTGATCGTAATCTTGCACTATCAAATAAACAACAGTACCATAAGTCTTTTGATTTGCATCAGAAAAGGAGTGAGTTTCAACATTGTTTGTATCAGATGACAGGAAAACAAATCTAGGGATTTTAATTTTATTTAATTTAAAGAGTTCTGAACACCATTATGTCCATTTTTCCCAGAGGTAAATGGGGAGCTCAGTATTCCAAGACGGCTTGTGGATCATAAATCTTAGAAAATACATTTAAGTCTTATAGTAAATGGAGATAGGATACCAGTAGGGTCATAAATTTTTTCAGAAGTCTGTAAAACAAACCGCTTAGTATTTTTTCTTATTCTTCAAAAATTATATTAAACTCGAAATGTCTATGCTAATAAAATCTTGTTCAACATCCCATGATATTCCTAATACTTTCAATGAATTTATAATTCTATGATTTTGATCAAAAGGATAAATATCGAACCCTTCTTTCTTCAACTGTTCTAGTAACGATTTGTCATTTGTTAACCATTTTCTCAAATTGAAACTAGCTTGATTCATGATTATCTTAGCCTCATATGAAATCTTCAAAGCTTCTTCAATATTATTGGTACCACTCACCAGATCATCGACATAAGACAAGTATCGAGAATTTCAAAAGTTTCTGGATATTGATCCTTAAATTTTCGTATGTGCTCTTTTATTGTGGCAGCTAGGAGAAATGGGCTAGCATTTAATTCAAAAAGTAAATGTTTAAAACGATACACTTGAATTTTCAAATTATCAGGCATTTTATTTGACAGATCTTCGGTAACATCCATAAAGAGAAATCTGACAGCATCTCTGTCCTTTTCTGATAATGAAATTTGGATAAACGCATTCTTCACATCCGCTAAAATTCCTATCTTATTCAATCTAAAATTAACGGGCAACTGAAAAATACTAGGATTTAAATTGATACTAGGCCACAGACAATCTTTTAAAGAAAGTTGACCTACATCGTGAGAACTAGCATCTAACACAATGCGTGTTTTCGTGGTGACACTATCTTTTCTAAAAAATGCTCGATTCGGCAAATAGAATATGGGTCTGTGTGGTCTAGTTGAAACTAACACTTTTTCAATAATATAACAATCAAAATATTCTTTCAAAATCTCTTTATACTGAGAAAACAAATTATCATCATTTCGTATTTTATAATTAAATATTTAAATCGTTTCTCAGAGACTTCATAGTTGTCGTTCAAATTTGTCCATTCCTTTTTCCACGGAAGGACTACTTCGTAACGATTAACTTTAGAGGAATCTGTTTCTGTAAAATTTTCCAATGCCTTATCTTCATCATTATAGTAAGGATCATCGCTAATTCCAATTGATTCTAAATCGAAAAATTTGCTTAATTCTTCTTCTACATTGCAAATTAATCCACAATAATTATCATTATCATCAGTATTCGAATCAGAGATGCAACCTCCCACCACGTACCCAAATACGGTATTCTGCAAAATGAGGTTAGAACTTCTTAAGCGAATTTGACCAGTTAGCAATAATTCGTAGAAACACTCAGTCCCTAACAAAACATCTATTTTATTAGGTTCATTTAATTTTGGATCTGCCAATCTCACATCTTTAGGCAGCTCGGAAAATCAAAATCTAAAATAATGCCCTGGTATAATGTTTGTTATTTTTGCAGCAATAAAAAAATCTATTGTTCTCTTATAATCAGCCTTATTCGAAACAGTGGCCCTAATTTTCCATTTGACAATTATTTGAGAATCATTCAAACATGAAACAGAAACAATAAATAACATGAAATAGAAACAGAACTTCTCCCTTCTAATTCCTAATAATTTTGCAAAGTTATCAGAAATATACGAGTAATTTGAGACGACATCTATTAATGCACGCGCAAGTATAAATTGACCAGACACATTCTCAAAATTAATTAAAGCAGTAGATAAAATAGTAGTTTTTCTCCTTTGACATGAATTATTTACAGAAGTGCCTACGAAATCACTGTTCCTATTTTCAAAACACTTAGCTTCAGGATTTAAGCTGTATTTTTCATCCTGGTGGGAGCAGATGAATTTGCCATCATATCTGACCATCCTGACTGCTGACCGAACTCCACTGGTGAAGAATTATTTATTTTTTCTCTTTGTATGTGAAGGAGAGATGAATGACGTTTAGGGCAATACGTAGACGAATAATTAGATGTGCAGTTTCTCGCAGAATGGTTTGAGTTTGATAAACAGTTGAAACATATTTTTTTCTTTTTACGAATTCAATGCGGTCATTGACAGACTTCTTCCGAAATACATTGTATCTAAATATTGAATGTGAATCCTTTTTGCAGCAAATGCACTCAGAATTCTTCGAACTTGTGTAAAACGATGCAACCTTTTCTTTTGCTTGCCTTTTTTGACTGACGATGTTAAGTTTTGTTTTAGAAGCTTCTAAAGTTAAAGCATGATTTTTTAGAAAGGAAATAAACTCTAAAATTTTCGGCAATTCATCTTTTTTGGATTTTCGTTCCCACTAAAGCTTACAAGAAGAATCTAATTTCTGAATTAACACGTATGCAAATATGGTGTCTGAAAATTCCTCTATTGTTTGCTCGAATGCTCGTTTGCTCGAAACTTCTAATGACCTAATGCGTTCAGATACATTGTCCACTAATTGTAAAATAGAAGACGGATTGTCAATTTCAATGGAGGGAGAAGACATAAAACGCTTCAAATGTGCAAATACTTGATCTCGTTTATTCGAAAATCTATCTTCTATAAGATTCCATGCTTTCGCATAATTAGCATCAGTAATTGGTATCGACTGAATGATCCTTAAAGGATCAGCATGTGGTGATAATTTCAAATAAGAAAGTTTTTGCGAACCTGATAAAGCTGAATTATTGTGAATACTAGAAATAAAAATGTTCATAAATGATAATTACTCATGTAATTGCCCACTAAATGTTGGAAGATTTAATTTAGGCAAGCGGATTGTTTCGCTAACACTTCCTTCGCGTTTCGTTAATACTGGAGCTAACTTGCATAATTTTCTTTTTACAATTAAATATATTTTGCCTATATTCTCTTGAATAGATTGTTGTTCGGATATATATTTATCATCATCTTTATCGTCACAAAGTTGAAAAAAAGTTTCCTAAATATCTCTGCAGATTCTTTTTCAAACGCAGACGATTTTTTCTCGTAAAGCTCCAACTCAAATTCATCTAAATCATTTTTATTCGTGAGCTCATTTGTAGCCTTAGTTACGTTGGATTTCAATATTTTTTTTCTTTTAAAATAGCTTCCATATTTAAATAATATATCAGAACAAATACTAATTATATCAAGCTATAAAGAGGTCAGAACTTACCCCTTTTCATCGTATCCAAGGCCGACATTCAGCTGCGCTTAGTTCCTTTTTAATAATGTTCACAAAACATAGATGCAAAATGTTCAAACCTAAATTTTTATGAACATGATATATTGATGTATCTACTTATCCTTAGGGCTCCTCCGAGCTCGTACGACCACAAAATGTTGAACTTTACTCATTAAACACAACTATTTGTTGGACTGTATGACTATTTATTTAAATCACAATACGATGAGCGAACACTCTGGTCGCCACCTTACTTCACAACAAAATTATTCTCTATTCCGTTCACTTCACATTTTCAATCCAGAGGAATTCGCGACCCTCTTACGGGACTTATAAATTCCCAGTTTTCAGCAATAAACAAGGACTTTACATTAATAACTGTCCCCTAAATGGTTAATAAAAATAGGTACCGATTCGTGCCTAGCGCCCTATATTTTGTATATTATAAAAATACGTAAAAAATACGCTTGAACATGTAATTTTCCAATTAAGAAAAATGCGCATTTCAAAGAAGTCTACAAGCTAGGATTATGAGTTATTTATTTCGATAATTGGTAGAAAAACACAAATAAACTTACTTTTTACATTTCGATATCTTCAAAAATTGCAAATTTATAAATTCCGGATGCATTCATTTTAAGCAAATGAATACCCACCTTATGCTATCATCTTTCGGAAACAAAGAAAGACATTTATACATAATTATTTCATTCAATTTTCAAGTTAGGAAGAATAAGAAAATTACACAAATTTATTAAACTTCGAAGAGTCCCAAAAATGGGCGCCAGGCATAAATGGGTTAAAGTTCATATTGTGTAGTTTGTGCAATTTATATCTGTCAGCAGTACTTTTTCTTTCATTCGTCTTAAAAGGAATAATAATAATAAAAAATCTGTGCTCAATCATTTTTTGTTTTCTTTAGATCTTTATTAATACATAAACAAATTCTGCGATATCTTTAACATTCAAGTATTTCTTTTAGACAATGACATATTTACTTTCGGACATGATTTATTACAAAGAAAAACATTCTTTATTATATTTAGGAGTAAAAAGTTTCTTATTTGGGAATATTTCAAGGTGATACTATTATAAAAAAGTATAATGAATATCTCCAAAGTAAGGCAAATCAAATCCAAAGAAAGATCTTGTAAGTTTTTGGTAAGATTTGATATTATTCGTTTCATTCCTTTTTTTCTAGAAAGTTTTTTTCATGCTTTGATAAATCTTCGAGATGAATTTTTAACTCTTTCGGAAAAGTTAATTACATTTTGGTGAGTAGTCGATCTAGTGTATCTTTTCTTCCTCCGGGTAAATTGTGCAAGATTTTAAAATGTTGTTAAAACAGCATTATATAGTGCTTAAAAGTACTATATAATAAATGAAATGTAGCTCTAAATTTATTTCCAAAAGATTAACAAGAACTACACAAAGACATCATGCATTGCACAGTGATAAGATATTTGTTACATTTTTAACAAAAGAAATTGTAATACATTAAAAAATGATTATATTGGCAATATCGGTAAAATATTCTAAAATTTAATTATTGTAATTTAGAGAAATGTCTTTTAGAGAAATACTAAAAGACTAATTTTTCATCTGCATTTCGCCAGAATAGCTTATTCCCACTCTTAGATCCTCAAAAGAATGTTTTGTATCAATTTTATATAATACATCTTTTCTTTAAACTATGGCCTACTTATTTTCCGATGTTATTTATTGTAAAACAAAAAGGCTTTCTTTATTATATTTGGAAACTTCTAAGAAATAAAAAGTTTTTAATTTGGAAATGTGTCAAGGACATAACAAACACTATCTCAAAATATATTGAATATATCAAAAGAATGAACCTGTATCTTTTCCATAGATTTTTGTATAATATTTGTTTACTCTCTATTCGAGAAGATGCCTTTTCGAGAAGATAATTTATTTTTTATATATTTTTTAAATGCCTCAGATTGAGTTTTTAAATATTTCTGAAAGATTAAATTATATTTTTATAAAATGTTGATTTGATATATATTTTTTCCGACCGGGAATAGAGAGTATAAACTTAAAAAAAAAGATTTTTTAAACATTAGATAGTAAATTTAATATAGCATAAGTGAAAATTACAAAGCTTCAATGAAAATATTAAAAATAATACTCATTTCACAATGATTAATATATTCTTTTGCACAATGAAAACATTAAAAACACTACTCATTTCACAATGATTTATATATTCTTTTGAATTTGAAATTATAAAATTGTTACATTAAACGAAGGAATTTAATTTACACAAGTATTTCACAACACCAAGAATTTGCTGATACTTAAACTGTATACTGTACGGGTCAATCTATTTCAAGTGGTTGCTCGGCCATTTTTTAAAAATCTGAAATTATTTGTACAACAACCCTAACACGATGGAAGTTCAAAATGACTATTATTTTAATTTTATTAATTTTTGTTTGAGCATGGCGGCCATCTTTGTTTCATAGTCGGCAGCAATTTTCTCACAAGAAAGGTTTACGGAATTGTAAAAAATTCATCGTTTATTTCTCTAATTCAAATGCGGATTAAAGCAATTTGTACAGAATACATTGGGCTAAAAATTGGTAATAGATCAGTTTCCGAAAATAAATTCTAATTGGTGATATTTAAACATAAAAATTCAGTTTTATTCCAAAATTTGTCCGTTTACAAGAGGAATTTTTTTTATCAAGGAAAACTGTCAACATGACATAATTTTTTTTTTACAAATAGGGCGAAAGTACTTGTACTCACACACAAGTTCCAGATCTGGGACTTGCTTTCTCTTCACTAAAAAAAAAAAAATCCCAAATTTTTCAAAAATGTCAAAAATCGCTCTTTTGAGGCTTTGATATCTCTGGTGGGGCACGAGATAAAAATCTGACGTTCTGGTTTATGAGAGTATTGCAAGGTAGTGTTATGCACAACAAATTTCAGGATGGAGATTTGACTACAAACTGAGATATGGCAAGGGCAACATGTCAAGACAATACTGCCAAACTATTGTTTTGTTGTAGTCACAGGTAAGTATTCATCTCAGAGTGTCATTTAAATTTATTTTTTGATTACCTTTAAATAATAGTAACGGAAAATAAAGCCTTTTGCAAAGCTTAGAAATTAATTTAAAAAATAATTATGTCTAAGGCCTACATTTTGTATGGTTTCAGTAATTTGTGTTGTAATTTTAGTAACTAAAAGAAAGATCAGTACTTTTACATAAAGAAAAAAATATTTTTATACAAGACCTGAGACAAAAACAGAATAGGGAAAGAGGAAAGCTGCTAAAGTTGGCATACTTGTTGAGACATGATCAAACACGATAAACACATTACTGCTTATTGGTTTGAAAACCACAATTTTAATGCTGCTTGCCAGTCCCTGAAACTTATTACTACCATAAGTATGTTCCTATAAATTAAACATTATACGATGTTACCATGCATCAGCCTCAAGTAATTTTGAGAAAGTAAAGATATCCAAATATCTTTCAATATTTATACTGCAGAAAAATGACATTTTTGCATAAGAAGTAAGCTAGGAATTATTAATGAAGTGAGACTTGCACATAGTGATTTCAAAGTTTATTTCTATGAGCCAGCAGGGCCAACATCTTCAATCAAGTTATCAAGAGATGACAACACTTGGTTCCTACAAATTATATTTTGAGACAGATCAAAATTTTTAAACCAACAAGCAAGAATGTGTTTTGACACTTTGATCATGTCTCAGCAAGTATGGCAACATTAACAGCTCTTCTCTTTCCCTATTCTGTTTTTGTTCAAGGTTTTGTATAAAAATATTTTTTTTTTCTTTATGTAAAAGTGCTGAGGTTTCTTTTAGTTACTAAAATTACTTACAAAAAATACTGAAACCATGCAAAATGTATGGCCTTAGGCATAATTATTTTTTTATTAATTGCTAAGATTTCCAAAGGGCTTTATTTTCTGTTACTATTATTTAAAGATAATCAAAAACATAAATTTAAGTGACACTCTGAGATAAATAGTTACCTGTGACTACAACAAAGCAATAGTTTTGTAGTATTGTTTTGACAGGTTTCCCTTGCTTCTTGTGCATAAAATTTCTTGTGCATATCACTACCATACAGTACTGTGAGAAACCAGAACTTCAAACTTTTATCTCGTGCCCCACCAGAGATATCAAAGTCTCAAATGGGAGATTTTTCACATTTTTGAAAAATTTGGGATTTTTTTTAACGAAGAGAAAGCAAGTCCCAGATCTGGAACTTGGCCTGTGAGTGCAAGTACGTTCGGCCTATTTGTAAAAAAATTATGTCATGTTCACAGTTTTCCTTGCTAGAAAAATTTCCTTTTGTAAACGGACAAATTTTGGAAAATAAATGAAAATTTATGCTTAAATTTCACCAATAAGAATTTATTTTCGGAAAGTACTGTCTATTACCAAATTTTTAGCCCAGTGTATTCTGTACAAATTGCTTTAATCCGCACTTGAATTGGAGAAATAAACGACGAATTATTTACAATTCCGTAAATCCTTCTTGTGAGAAAATTGCTGCAGACGATGAAACAAAGATGGCCACCATGCACAAACAAAAATTAATAAAATTAAAATAATAGTCATTTTGAACTTCCATTATGTTAGGGTTGTTGTACAAAAAATTTCAGATTTTTATAAAATGATCAAGCAACGAATATCCGATTTTCTGGACCACTTGAAATGGATTGACCCAATCCAAATCATTCGTCTATGTCATGCCAATATCACAATTACACTCTAACAATTATGAAAATGAAGTATAGAGCATTTTTAATGAATTAACATGGAGCTGAAATGCTCAATGAATAAAAATACTTAGAAAAACAACGATCCTCTTGAGCATTCGTAACAAAATTTAGGCAAACATATACAGTTTCAATAAATGAACTAAATATTTAAAATTTAGGGAATTTCTTCCAAATAAAAACTATAATATCTGTTACAAATAGAAAAATATCTATAATGTTAATCTCAAAAAGTCTAGCAGTGCCCCAATCTGAGGGATATAAACAAAATTTTAAAGGACACAGTTTTTCATAAGTATTTTGCATATTAAGACTAAACTGCTTTATTTTCTTTATTTTTTTCAAAAAAAGGGAATATAATAACTGCACCTATACAGTGGCGAACAAAAAAATTGCATAAAAACAGCTTTTGCAATGTCAACATGCTAGTCTTTTGCCTAAAATTAATTTAGCTGTTTGAAATAAATGTATGTTATTGCGTGTTACATATAGCTCATCACATATTGCATCATACAATGGTTGCAAAGTAATGCATAAAGTTTTTATAAATAAAGAGCTAAAATGAAAGAATGACCAAATGTGGTAAGTTTTTAATGCTGTAAAAGTATGGTTCCCTATTTTCAACTTTCACTCTGAAAAAAAGTGTGGCAGTTGCTTTATGTAAAGAAGAGTTTTCAACAAGTATGATGACAAGAGTGTCTACAAAAATAGGATATCATCAGCCAGAAATTGCTAGAGTGTGTAAATTGAAGTGTGAAAATGATGTGGAGTGAATAGCATGCTTAGGTCGAGAGAAGGTAACTACAGAGTTTTCAACAAGTATGATGACAAGAGTGTCTACAAAAATAGGATATCATCTGCCAGAAATTGCTAGAGTGTGTAAATTGAAGAGTCAAAATGATGTGGAGTGTTCAGGTCGAGAGAAGGCAACTACACAGTCCGAAAATCGATACCTGAAATAGATGTGACTCCGTAATCGTCATGTAAATTTTCAGGTTTTAAAAGATGAATTTTAAAACATCTGTAATGTTATTATAAATGAAAGAACTACGAATGAAAGAACGGCGACCTAATACGGTCTGCAAGCTTATCGCCCCTTCCCATCAAACAGCCTTTATTTAAAAAACTAGTCGGATGAGCCAATCTCAAAACTTTCTTTTTTCTGATCACGAAAAGCCTTCAGTGTTATTACTTCAATACTACGCCAACTTTGATTTTCATCTTACATTTCTGCTTCAGTTTACTAATTGGAGTACAAAAGAGTTATTCTCACACATAATATTTAACAAAATCAATATTTTTCGCTATTCTGTTGTAGATCAGATGCTTGAGAATTCCCGGGTTAGCTGGATGCTGCCCGTTGCTGCATGAAAAGTAAATGTACAAAAAAACTATGAAAAATCGAGAAAAATTGCTATTACCGCGTTTCCTTCCAGTGAATTGTTCCCAAATTCAAGTGGGACTTGCTGGCCATAGCTAAAAACATAAACACGAAATTACGTTCAGTTATATGCAGAACTTCAGATATTTTCCGATGATACGGTAATGCAAATTGTTATTACAGCGTCCCCTTGCCATAGCCAAAACATACGAAAAAGATTTGATAGAATTCTATTCATAACTTCATACACTTTTGGATGATATAAAGTGGACATACACACACACGGACACACGTGCATACGGGCATGCGGACACACGGAGAGGCAGACATTTTGTATAAGCATGTTTGTCGGGATCTCTGCATGTAAATCCGTCGGAAACTGGAAGTCGAAAAATATATCGACTGCACTAATTTCTTCTTTAGAAAGAAGAAGTAAAAATCCAGAAATTACTTGCTTGGCTTGAAAACACATTTCATGGGCAAACGCTGGTTTCATGGAAAAACGCTGATTTTATGGACAAAAGCTGGTTTCATGGACAAATCTTAGTAGGACTCAGTAATTGTTTTGAACGAACCTAAACTCAAATTACATGGATCGGACGATAAACGATATGTTAAGAGAAGAAAAATTTAAGCATATCATTAAGACTGCATTTTGCCGACTGAGAAATTTCCAGTGAGCCAAATATTCTGGCGACGTATATTTAGCAAAATGGTTTGGCGACTAAAATTATTACTGAACACCAGTTTTCACGAACATCTTTGTGGAATGTTTAAAGCCAGTTATTTTGGAAATTTTAAAGTTCAAGAATAATGTATTTTTTGGTAAGACTTAGAACCTTATCATACGGTAAAATTGGTGAGTAGAATCTAATTTACTCATGAACTATTTTGTTGTGGCATTTACAAGTTTTTAGTTCCACAAAATAACATATATTAATAAAGTAATCCCCCCCCCCTATATCCCCACTTTAATTGTTGGCCTATCTGAAAAAAATATGTTATTAAAACTACGGACTGTCCTGAGAATTAACTTTAATACTATTCAAAATTGTTGACTTATGAGTTAAAAAACTGCTAAAAAGAAGCAAACTAACAAGATTAAGTTAAAGCAAAGCATTATTAAGGTTTGGTATAATGAAATTAAGCATGATTTCATCCAGAATTTGATTTCATTCATGCCGAACCGCTGCAAGGCTGTTATCCCCGAATATATTTGGTGCACTAAAATATTTTGTAAATATAAATAAATTCTTATACAGGGATACGCAATGAACTGAAAACGTTGACGTCTAAGAATGGTAAATGCTTTTTTAATTATATTACGCGTTTTCTTTACCTGAATTAAATTCTAGCTTAACATGTGGCCTGGATAAAAGAATTATATATAATATACAGAGTTCATATAAACGACTTCACTAAAGATCTCAACCGTCTTTTCGACTATGGATTCGTAATTTCTGAAATTCAGTTTTAAAAGTTATTATAAAATTTCTAATACTGAAATTCAATATTAAAACTAACTTTATACTAATTTTGTAACCTCTAAACAAAATTCAACATCTTTAATCTTAAATATTTTTAATGAAACATTTCCCCTCGTAAAGTACGGCCAGTGGGGGATTTCATTCCATTTCATTTGTTTACGTAGGTTCTTTCAGTAATAAATGGTGAAATTTTGTTACAGCCTTTTGGGAGTGTCGGAAGGTATTTAATAATCTACTAGGGGGCTCAGCCCCCTGCTGGCTCACGCTCGCCAACCTCCGCGAATTGCTACGCAATTCACATTGGGACCGCAACGCAATCCCAGCTCGCTTCGCTCACTCGCTAGTATTTGTGTCAACTCTAACCAGAATGAGTGCTATCATAAATCATTATAACATATTAAATTTAAAAATATTGTTAATGTATAAAAAGTAATGGAAAACTTTGTTGAAAATCTAAATAAAAATGTATTTAGATGGCGCTGCTAATGGTTATAAATCATTTTAACATTATAAAATTAAAAAAAACTTTTGAAATGCAAAATAATAAACTGAAAAATTACCTTGGAAATAGGATCCATTTAAAATCTCGGTGAAAACACAATAAATAATTCATAAAAAAAGGAATTGAAAATTTTGTTGAAAATGTAAATAAAAATGCATTTATCAAAGGTTTGGCCCTGTGACTTGTTGATCGTCATTGCGAAAGCTAAGTGGACTGGAAATTGAGGTCGTTAATATTTAAATGGCATTTTAGTGTCAGATGGGGTCCTTCTTCGTTCATTTTGTCTATAGTATTGAACAGCACGGCTTAAATTCATTTAAAACTGTAATAAGACGATATATTAAATGCGACGTAACACGCAAACGAACTGTAAACAAAACATTTTCGGCTGTGTCTAAATACAATCTTGAACACAAAGCTGATTCGCTGAATTCACAGGTCATCATAAAACGGACCAATAGCAATTGTTATTCATGCATCACTTAAACGGTTTGTGTTAAAAAAGAGATTCCATCTAGATTTTGATTTGCTGAATAGGTCGGGACATGTGACTGTAAATTAACCACTGAGAATCGTCGCTGCGGTTGTTGCCAAATAGCAAGCTATAAATACAGCTTTTTTTCGCGCTACGTGAGTGAAATATATATATATATATATATATATATATATATATATATATATATATATATATATATATATAGAGAGAGAGAGAGAGAGAGAGAGAGAGAGTAAGTATGATTTTTATTTCTTGTATTTAATTGAACAGAAATTAACTGATAAACTTTAAAAACCTTGACCTGCTGCAAGACTTTTTGGTTGTGTTAATTATAGATGCAGTGATTGCATATTCATTAATATGTTGAGACTAAGAATAAATTATTTAATGTGTTAAAAAAGACTTTAAATTTTAAATCAATAGAGCATCATCATAATATCATGCGTAAAAGAACAAAACATCTTGCATTTGAAATAGGATACCACAAAAATAGAAAAAGGTAAAGTTTACAATTCTGAATTTTAATTCTGATTATTTCTCTTTATTCTAAAAAGAATGTAACTAACGCCGTCACCGCCACCGGTTTTAAATTTTTTATGACCGGGTCTTTTTTCGTTAATATTATGAAAACTACTGCATACAAAAATATGAAAATCGGTGGTATTATAGGGAAATGTTTGAAAAATACGGCGATGCAGATAGTTTTAAATCGAACAATTATTTTAAGAGATATTTAATGTTAAATTTGATCAAAATCGTTCCATTAAAAAAAGTTTTGTAGGGGCTAAAACTATGCATAGCAATATAATAATTTTTTCTGAGGATATACATGAGATATTCCCGATGTGCAGACTATATTTATTTTTTTAATTTGACTCATTTTTTGAGGCTTATTTCCATTTTAAATTCAAATTTTCTGCATTTCGAGACATTTTTTTTTACATCATTTAGAAAAGGGTATTATTTTAAATTGCTGCCAATTTTTAAAACAGCGAAAAGAATAATATTTCCTTCAAATTAAAAATTTATTTTCACGCGACTATGAAAAACGAAAAAACTTCCAAGTTAGAATTAAATGATTATGCATTAAAAGCGGGAAATTTTGAAAATTACGTCCTAAAAACTACATTTACATGGGAATTTTAAAAGAGAAAGAAAATTGTAAAATAATAAAGTCATTAATATGCATTAAATTCGTTAATGGAGAAAATTATGTCATATTTAAAATGGCCAAACAACAATATTGGCAAACAGTTTAAATTTTAAAATATATTTGCGCGAGACATTTATTTCTTATTTTGAGATAATCTTTTAAACTACTGGAATTGTAAGAAAGCGCCTTCTAACAACAAAAGTATTTTTCACCTGAATATAAAAATTGATTAAATTGAAAAAGAAAGCTTTGGTGAAAGTTACGTCAAATTTAAAGCGATACACTTATAATGCCTCATTTAAAAGAACTTTTTTATAGCGTTGTTAAAACAGAGTCTGTTTACTTAAATAATTTTGTATTAGTTTATTTTCAAATTTTTCACTGTAATCTGATTTAATCAAGGACGAAAACAGCCCGTTAACCGGGAAGTCACAAATGTGTTTTTAATTATAATTCAGTTTTCCGAATTTTTTTTAAAGCCGATCAAATTAGCGTGCATTTAGAGTTTGCGGTGTCTGGACAGGGTTGGCGAGCGTAGTTCGTAGGAGGTAGAGCCCCTTAGTTTATTCGAAAATATTAAGAGTTATCTTTGATTTGATAAATATTTTAGTAATATGTAGAAAGAGTACAAATATTAAAAATTTAAAAACAATTGTTCAAAAAATTGATTAAAGTATAGAAAATCCCTTAATAAAAAGGGACGATTAAAGTTTCAGACAGAATTTTCACAAACAATTAATATATAAAATATATATTAAGTACATTGAATTATGTGACCGAAAACTTTTCTGCTAATGTTTAAATAAATATAGTTGGTTGTGTTTACGACGGCCAATTATCACCACGAGGGATATAGGCCCTAAGGGGGGGTGCCCTTCGTGGGGGTCTTTCTAAGAGAACCTAACCCGTATTAATGCTTGGAAATCCAAGGTTCGAAGAAAACCACGAAAACTCCAAACGATTAGGCCGACGGGCGCGATTGGGTTCGAACCCAGCACTTCCCGTCTACCAGCTTCGAGAGCAGAAACTTTCGGCCACTGGTGGGGCTAAATAAATATAGAACTTCATAGATAAAATAGCAAATGTTTGCAACAACATATTACGGTCGATTTCTAGACGATTTTTTAACGATGACACTTGCATTTCGTTCTAATATTTAACAATTTTAAATAACTTAGGATTTTAAGCAATAAAAGTTACTAAGTAATCTAAAGTAATGTAACATTTTTCAACAAAGATATTTTTACCTTTCCTGTATCTTTCTAAATATTCAAAAATTTTCTGTCATTTTCGATAAAGCATATATTTTGAAGAGTATTACTATACTAGTACTTATATTTGTAAAGAAAGACCAACGGGAATTCACCATTATTTCCAAATCAAATAAACCCAGCTATGCACACCCTAAAATATAATCACAATGTGGAATGATGCCTTTTCTACATTAAATGAGGATATTTTCGACAAACTGAGAAACAACTTCAGTTTTTCACATAAAATCGTATTAAATATTTCTATGAAAATGTAATGTGTATTTTAAAAATAAATACATTGAAATGTCTCTGGTACTATGTAAACGGAAATCACAACCCTTCATTTATATAAAAGAGGATTTCACAGGAATTGCTTTGGGATACACTTACTCTCAGAGGATATTTTGAATAACTTTTGGTTCGGCAACAAATATTTTTATGTGCTTTGATATTTTCGTTATACGAGTATGTTTTTCTTTATTATGGTTAAATTGAATTTTTTATATACACTATTCCGAAATAATTATGAACTAAAAATGTCTGATTTTCCTGGATACGATCAAATTTCGTTCTGCCAATGCCATTTAAGTGTATTTTCAGATGGATTTGAAAGGAATGGAATCGCATTTATTGAAGTAAAGAAGTAATTTGGAGTGTAATCCACAATAGATATAATAGAAAAAGAGATTAGTAGTTTTATCTTGCTAAGCATAGTCATTTAATAACTAATATAATTTTCTTTTATTTTACACATTTGAATTTATGAATGAAATTCTTGGAACTAATGCCATAAAAATCAGTTATAGGGCGATTCTCAAAAGGTGGGCACTGGACACACGTCATAACTTTAAGCCTTTCAAACATAACTTTAATTATCATTGACTTTATTTTTTTTTACACTGAGTTTTAATTCTATTCAGAGACAGAAAATGACATAGTTTATTGTAAAAGCTTTGTATAAATATCTTAAAATTTTATTATTTTATGCTAACGAGGCCAATTTCGGACATTCATAACGTTAACTGCTCTAATGTACCACCAAGAAAAAGAGTTGTAACTTTTTTACAGGTGGTTCTAATGGTAAACAACGAATGCATAATGGAAATGGATGATTTTTCGATAATTTCATTAAGAGATGGCAGGCTGATTTATTGCTTTTTTGAAGATAGAAGGACTTTTCTATAAAGAATTTTTCTGTATTTTGTTATGTCCGAAAGTAACGTACGTAACAAAGCATTTGATTTTATTATTATTATTACTGGATAACAAAAAGTTAATTATATATATATATATATGTATACAGACACATTTACTAAATTCTTAGTCTTAAGAATTTTTTAAATACTAAGAGCAACGTCCAAAATCTGTAACGTACGTGCGAAAAAATGTCCAAAATTTGTAACGTACACAACTGCTAATTAAATGCTTTAATCATTAATTTTCCAGAATAGTTGCTGTCTTTTAATGTTTGTGTATAATTTTGTAGACATACTATTAAAAATATTTATATATTATATTTATAGACAAAATACTATACTATTAAAAAAAATTGACCTTAAATTTGAAATTTTTAAAAATTAATATAGTTAACGTTAAATGATCCCACCTTTTGAGAATCTCCCTATACAAGTATACTGAATAAAAATAAATTTTCTTCTTTAATCCATAGTGTATGATAAAAAAAATAAATAGAGAAAATAGATAGAGTGATTTTAAAGTTAGAATTAATTAATTTAATTTAAAAGAAGGAGAGGCACGTGATTATAGTGTTAGGATAATAAAGAAGTAGAAGTACATTGCATTATGAAAAAGAAAGAGGAAAATATATGATGGATAATAAATAATAATTGAAGCAGTACTCACCTGAAAAGCCATGGATTTATACATCCTTCACAGAATAACTCAATTAAAACGTAGTGCCAAGTAATATTTAAAATTTATTTTACCAATTAAGGTTCATTCTCATAATATTATTATATTATTTATCTTTCATAAGCACTACCCATATTTATATTTGAGAATTATTCATTCCATATGGCACCCAGCTCTTCTACACAATGAAACATACCATAGACAAAAACATTAAAGACACTATATATTTGATTAACTGTATTTTTTATTATAGTTGTATGAAAGAAATTAAAGGTTAACTGCGCAGTATCCTTTTTTCACTTAAATAAAAACATTACAAGCATATTGATATATCAACCAACTTAAAGTAAAATAGTACGATGTTATGTGTACAGGTGCAAGATTCTGTGCCAAAAGCAACCCAGAGAAGAATGTCTTTCACGAATACAGTCTGATATTAAAAATAAGCAGCTCATACAATTTTATCATTGTGATTTCTTAAAATATTAAATGTTGTTCAAAGTCATTCATTTATACAACAAATGAATATATCAAAGTAAATTAATTTATCGTATGAACTAGTAGAATCACACGTAAGTGACAATCGTCTAAGTTTCCGTTGAGTAGCAAGGTTGAATGTAACAATCATACGGATCTTGCTAACGGTATCCGGCTTAACCTTGAAAATTAAAATATCACCTGTAATACCAGTCGAGTGTTGTACCAGTCACAGAACTTCTAGAGAAGGGTTCCAAGGAATCGTTGACACGAGCATGAGATGCATATTGGAGCATTTCAAAATTCATCTCCGATCTGAACTATTATTTCTTAGATCCTTTGGAGAGCTAGATGTTTGAGCACAATTCACAACTGATTCATGAAATTACAACTTCCCAAATGGATGCAAATATATTAGTTGAACATATTAATTTTCCTTTAATTGAAGCCATTTGCGGGCCCACCGAAGTACTGAAGTTATAACACAGCACTCCGGTCGGGTCCGCATGACGTCCTCCAACGAACGTTTAGAAGCGAGAGAGAGCAACCGACGCCAGGAAGGACGCTCTCTACATCCAAAAACCGTTGAGCCCGCGAGTGACGGTGTTGCCACACAGAAGAGAGAAAAGATTCAAAATGAAAGAACGTTAGGTTAAAGATTTTGAATGAAAAGATCGTTATGTTTAAATTTTGAATTTAATATTTGAAAATTATAAAAGAAATATTTATTTTGGCTGACATTATTAAAATTAAGATTTATTATTTTATTATTGATATTAATTAACGATCTTTTTGTAGAAAAATAAAATTGTTTTAAAGTGAAATTTGACTGAAACTGAATTTGGAATAATTAATAATGAATAACTAATTAAATATTTTAAAGTAATTAATTAAATATTTTAAAGTTTCTAATTTATTATTTTAAGATTTCTGTTACCTAACACATAGATTTTTAGAATAAATATTTATTATACATAAAAGTTTATAAATATACACTTTACCTAATTATCCTATGAATGTGCTGAAAAAATGTGTTTTAACCCTTTGAAGGACGGTAGCATATTATTTATAACACATAATTATTTCTACTATATATACCACAACTGCAAATCTTGCACCAGGAATTTTGGCTGAAATTTTAGTTTTATAAAACCGGGTAAAAAAGCAATTATTTATTTAAAGATCAACTCTGTCATAAATTATGGTGATATTCAATCATTTCGAAGTTTTAGCATCAAAATTTCTTTTCCCCGGAAAGGATTAAAACGCCGAATATGCATATAATGGATATTCCTGTACAGTGGATTATCAATTATTGGTAAAAACGTTCTGAAATTTATTTCAATAGTGCACATCAATAAGAAAATATTTTTGAAGATTTTCTCCCCATCTAAGCAAAGAAAAAAGCATAATGGAATCTTCTGGTGCTTTCTGCAACACAAGAGATCTTATAGTGCGCGGTTTGCTTCACCACATATTACAGTGGGTTGCCAAATTATTAGGGACAATCATATTTTTTGCTAGTTTTCTACTTTGGGTGCACTTGACTGCCGCTCTAAGTGGTTTAAGTGTTGCAGGAATGTATTTTACCGTTTTGAACATCTCTATAATTCAACTTTTAAGTACTTTTGGTATGTTTAAAGGTTTGTTTGCTTTCTATAAATATTTTAATAACTGGAGAGACGCTGAGTCTTTTGCACACTCAATAGTGGAAGATGCTTTTCTTTAATTTAAACAAAATTCTTTGGCTTTTTCTGGAAAAGTTAAGAATTATATGTGAGTATTATCTTTTTTTTATTAATTAAATAATTGGTTTTTGCAAAATTATTTACGGTTTTAATTTATTTTTTATTTTTATTGATTTCAGTATGGGTCGAGGGGTTGATTTGTCCCCTAGGGAAAAATCTGAGGTAAAAACCCTTCTTCTGCATACGAGTCAGTCTCATAGGAAGATAGCAGAACTTGCTGGAGTTTCCAAGTCAGTAGTCAACAGGATAAAAATAAATCGGGACAAAAACCAGCCACTTTCGCCCAAACGAAAATGTAAAAGTGGAAGAAAACACATTACAACTCCACGTACCAATAGGAAAATCCGGGATATCTGTTTAGGAAACAGAAACAAAAGTGTGGGACTACTTACTGAGATTGTTCAAGAATCTGGAATACCAGTTTCTAAGAGAATTTTTCAGCGGAGATTAGCGGAGGAAGGGTTGACAGGCCATCGTCCAGCCAAGGAATCCCGGTTGACAGAAGCGATGAAGAAGAAGCGCCTTGCCTGGGCTCGTGAACACCACCAGAAGACAGCTGATGACTGGGGTGAGGTCAGTTGTTAAGATAATTATTATTTATGTCATTTAAAATCATTTATTTCTAAATTATTAACATATTTAATTTTTTCAGGTGTGTTTCTCAGGTGAATCAACCTTAGAGATTTTGTCCGATAAAAGCAGCTTTGTCAGGCGGCACTCAGGTGAAAAATACTGCCCTGACTGCATCGTGGAAAGTGTTAAACACACTGATAAAATAATGGTGAGGTCTGTCATAAGCACTAAAGGGGTTGGACGCCTCTACATTGTCCAGGGAACCATGAGACAAGACCAGTACAGACAAGTTCTGGAAACTCGGCTGCTGCCGCAAATTGAAGATGGTTACCAGGTGGTGAATATTTCATGTTATGCATGATTCAGCGCCTTGTCATAAAGCTAGAAGTGTTACAAAGCTTTTGGCATATCACAATATCCCAGTTTTACCTTGGCCTGGCAATTCTCCTGACATGAACCCCATAGAAAGCTGGTGGGAGATCACACGCCGGAAATCGAAAAAGACATGATTACAACCAAGGTACAACTCATCGAAAAATTAATAAATGTATGGCATCACAACCCTAAAATAAAAGAAAGTGCCATAAATTACATAAAAAGCATGAGAGAAGCATCGAAGCACCCCTCGAAGCCAAAGGAAATGCCACCAAATATTAATATTCTTTACTTAACATTGGTAAATTGACAGTATTATATTTTTGTTGGGGTTTTTTCATATACTAATATTGCGTAAATACTTCAACTATAACAAGAAAGCTTTTTAAACTTAAAAACAATGTTTATTTTCAAATTATATCCTAATATTGTACAAAAAACCTATACTTCATGACTGTCCCTAATAATTTGGCAACCCACTGTAGTTTCTCCCAAAACTTAAATCTGTAGTGATGACGCAAGAAGTTAACGAAATTTTACATATTAAATCTTCTATGGCAAAGGATTAAAAAAAAATCAAATTCGGCAAAGAAAGAAGGTTTTTCTAGACGTTTCCAGGATATTAACTTTGTTAGAACTGAACTGCACTTAAACTGATAATTTTGTTAGAACTGAACTGCATCAGACTTGCACAATGTGGTAGAATCAGAATGAATAATTGTAACTAAATTTTTTCATTTTTCCGTAATGGCTAATTTTTCTTATTTATAAGATATATACAAAGTATTTATTTATAAGACACCTTTATAAGACAACTGTTATTTTACTGCTCTAGAACAAATTTATGGAGAAATTCAATTGTCTAGAAGGATTTTGACACAAATTACAGTTTATGTACACTGTACGCACTTACTCAATGTGTACAGTATAATGTGTACCCACGTGTACAGTCGGGGAAAAAAAAGTAAACACCCCCTACTAACTCCTCAACAAATTCTCGTAGACGAAAGATACTGGTACCGAATGATTGGAAATAAAGTCTACTTTTAAATGGCGTATGCAAAATTTGCTTAGGGGTCCATCTACATATTAAAACAAATCCAAACTTCATTTTTTTCAATGGCAATACACAATTTTAACTAGATATTTCAAATATTTGGCTCAAACTATGCCTAGACATCTAATTTCAAGTCATTTGAATAATAAGTTTTTGAATTATAAACATTCAAAATTTAGTGCTTCTAATGTTCAATTACATTTTGATATTTTTATTTATAATTTCTGAAATTATGATCCTAATGTTTTAATTTTTTGTGTGGCAATAATACTAATATACTCAAACATAAATGTGTTGAATTTGCAATTTTTATAATTTTCTGATATGAATTATGAAATTAATATTCAAAATATTTATGAATTCCAACCTACAATTTTTTGATGGATTCAGATTTATTAAGTCCTGCTTTATGGAAATCCAAAAGATCACATTTTTCTTCCAAGTAGTTTTCAAATTATGCTTAAAAAACGGCAAAATGATGGTTTAATGATGGGCCGTCTATGATAGAAGAGACTAGATATTTTGAAATTTCTTCTGCTATTCTGTAATCTAACGTGCTTAATTGACTGATTAAGGTGCCTTGATCAAGAAGGGAGCTCTCTCTGTTAACAAACGAGTACCGAACTTTAATTTGGATACAGCCCTTAAAATACGCTTGTTTTAAAATAATTAATTTCTCAAAAACATATTGTACGAATTGCATAAAAATTTGTTTTTAGTCTAATTGAAGGGTGTAGAGTTAATTTATGCTGTCAGAATTGTTGAAAAAAACAAAGTTCTGGTTCATTTTAATATGTAGATGGCCCCCTAAGCAAATTTTATATACATCATTTAAAAGTAGACTTTATTTCCAGTCGTTCGGTACCAGTAAATTTCTTCTACGATAATTTGTTGAGGAGTTAGTAGGGAGTGTTTACCTTTTTTCCGCGACTGTACTGACACAGTGTACCGCGCAATATACAACACTTACCCAAATTTTTAAAAGTACCCCGAAGACTAATGGGTAAATATAAAGCGCAATAGCAAATTCATCTGTTGTTACATGAGTATCGCATGGTAAAGGGTTGTCTTAATTCTTCACACCATTAAAATTATCTTGTTTGACAGTTTATAATTATTCCAGTCTTCAGGTTTTCAGGTTTCCGTAGATCACGAAGTTGAAAAAGAGGCTTTGTGGACATTTGAACAGTATAGCTAATGAGCATGAAGTAAAGAATTAATTAAAACAAACTTTTAACTTAACATTTTTTTTTCGAACGCTCTTAAATCCAGAACTTATAGAGAGAAGTAATAAGTTTCAAATTTGTTGAATTTTATCATTTTAGTCCTATCCCATTTGCTATTTCTGTTAACTTTCCCCTTTTTCATTATTTAAAATTTTTGAAGTACTTTAAGAAAAAAATAATTGTTTTCTGAACAAGAAAATTATTATTTAATTGTGAGTAGTGTGACAAATTCTTTTCCAAAATTTGCGTACAATAAATCTATAATCTGTTAAGGTTTCATCCAATTTGAATCGTTTCACTAGTTCAAATATTTCTAATAAATTTATAACTCTATTCTTGCCGGAGCAACAAATTTTCTGACAAAGTATTCACTTTACCTTAACACGTGAAAACATTTTTTGATGAATGAACATTCCATAATTTCTCTGCTCTCTCTTTCTAAGCAAATTCAAACTTGGTGTAACACTACAAAAAGGGCTTACGTCAAATTACGTCAAATCTCATCCGAAAGCAAAAAGTATAATTTATGTACACTAAAAAAAGGCCAATGTTTCTTAATCTAGCTCTCCTTTTTCTAAAGTTTTAAGAAAATGCAACATAGTCTCGTTCCAGTTACCCATGATTCCTAATAGCGTACGTTAAGGGGTCTTGCACCTTTTAAACGCGACGAAATTTAACGAAAAATTTCAAAGTGTGAATTAGTCTACCTTCAAAACCTTTTTATGTATAAACATTAAATTTTGGACATTGGTTAAACAGATTGGGCTTTGTAATATGCTGTCATTAGAAATTTATTAGCCTTTTACAGATTTTGTGTATTGTTGAAATCAAATTAGTTCTTTCTTTACTCCATAAGTCATTCCGCGCATGATATATTGAGAAAGTATGTATGGACTGTCATGAAATTTGGTAAATATACTAAACATACATGTGTGTTTAAAATGAACTACTCTTAGGCCAAAATTATTTCATTAACTATATGAAAATATATTTTTGTAAAAAAAAAAAAAAAAAAAAAAAAAAAAAAAAAAAAAAAAAATGTATTTTTAATAAATAAAAACAGTCATAACTAAAAATATTACGATTGTAGATACTTAAAAGTAGTTCATTTTAAACACACATATTTTTTTAGTATCTCTATCAATTTTCATGGCAATCCATATATACTTTCTCAAGGTATCATGCGCGTAATAACTTATGGAGTAAAAAAAAAGAGCTATTTTGATTTCAACAATATACAAATTCTATAAAATGCTAATAAATTTCTAATGACAGCATATTACAATGCACAATCTGTTTAATCAGTATCCAAAAATTTATGTTTATACATAAAAAGGTTTTGAAGATAGACTAGTTCAAACTTTGAAGTTTTTCATTAATTTTCGACGGGTTTAAAAGGTACAAGACCCTTAAGGGTGCTCGGGGCTTGAAAATATTTAAAAAATCGATTTTTCTTTTAGTATCTGTTTTGATTATTTAATTGATTCTGAACACATTGCGAAAAACCGCATAAAAATAATTTCATTTTTAACGGAGTCATGAGCGTTTACGTAACAATCATTACAAAGCCGCACCCATTTAATTGCAACTTTAAGTCGCGTTTTCTCAAAACTTGATTTTTGACGACTATCCGTAAGATTTAAAAAAAAAAAAACTATTTGATGGAATAGCTTAATTTTTTTTTGCATGCATATAACATCATTATCTATAGAATGAATTAATATGTTTTAGATTGTTTAATATTTGAGTATTTTTAATGAAAAAAAAGTTGTATTTTTTAGGGTTTTTCACATTTTGAAATTTGAGAGGTTTTTTAAATAAGGTTTCCTTTTAGTGATAGTTATATCCTTAATTCATTCTATAGAGTAAAGTTTACTGACCATTGTAAAGCAAAAATTAGGTTCTTATGTCAATTTAACGTTCAGATATCTTACGGATAATGATATGACACCTAAAATATTTTTCGAAAATTGTGTTATATAAATTTTGCTATTTTTTTATTTTATTACGTTGAAGTACTTCATTTTATAATTTTATAAGACTACAAACATACCTTAAAAATATCAGAAAGTTTAAATTAGTTACATCGAATACTTTTGTTTTTATGTGGACTCAAAGCGAGAGCTCTGTTTGCATGTTTTTCGTTATCGATCAAACCCCGAGTCCCCTTAATGTTTAGAATCCCCAACCAGTATATTTCCAAGATTTAAAAATAAATAAATTCTGAAGTAAATGTTTATTTTGCTGTCTGCCATTTTCGAAATGTTTATGGGTAATTTTTAAAGAGAGCAAAGCCAGTTTCCACTACTCGGAATAACGTTCTAGCAAACGCTATCCATTCTAAAATAAACAGTTTCAGCCTCGTAACAGAATTCATGCATGCAAAAATAATAAAATAATTTTAATTTTAATGTTAATGCTATTCACTCTAATGCTATTGTTAATGCTGTTATTGTATCACGTTTTTTTTTTCTTTTTTTCAAAATAAAGATTTTCACTTGAGAATTGATAGCATCCGAAAAAATGGTATTTCAGGTTCAGAAAAGTGATTAATACGGTGTAAAAACTGCTTTCGGACTACTTTTGTAAAAACTATCGGAAACATTTCCGATAGTTACACACAACCAATCAAACGTTTGTTTTGGGAATCAGTTGGTTAGTGAGGTTTCTGAAGATAAAGGAACATTTTTTGGAATCGTGGGGAATTCAAAAGAGGCTATATTATATTTTCGTAAACCAAAAGAAAGACTACTATGTTGTGGCCATCACAGAACTTTCTTCTATATAAATCACAACAATTAAATCATTTAAATAGTACAAGTAATTACATCAATTTAGTACCAATTTACATCAAAGTGTATCTGAATCTGAAGTTTGATAAAAATTCGTGCCTTAGTTCTTGAGATAGAGCTATATCGGAAATTGTGAAAAATGTAGCATAGCAGCGCCACCGGTTGAGTGATTTATACCAATACATAAACAGCAATAATTGATATCCAGGTATACATGGATCTGAAGTTCGTTGAAAATCCTAGCACAAGTTCTTGAGATAGAGCTATTGCGGAAATCACAAAAAACAGCATAGTCATACATCGCCAACTGTTGAGCGATTTACACCAAAATGTGCAAAATGTCAATTCATGTCAAGGATTAACTGATTCTGAAGTTTGGTAAAAATTATTGCATTAGTTCTTCAGATACAGCTATAATAGAAATTCTGAAAAGTGCAGCATAACAGCGCCACCTGTTGAGCGATTTGTACCAAAACACAAACAGCACTAATTCATATCAAAGTATACTTGAATCTGAAGTTTGATGAAAATCCAAGCATTAGTTGTTGAGATCGAGCTATTGCGGAAATCGTAAAAAATGCAGTATAGCAGCGCCACCTATTGAGAGATTTACACAACATGTACCAAAAGTCCATTCATGTCAAGGACTAACTGAATCTGAAGTTTGATGAAAATCCCTGCATTAGTTCTTGAGATTGAGCTATTGCGGAAATCGTTAAAAAGGCTGCATAGCAGCGCCACCTGTTGAGCGATTTACACCAAAAACTAATCAGCACCAATCTATATCAGGAGCTAATTGAATATAAATTTTTATTAAATTCCATGCATTAGTTCTTGAGATAGAGCGCCCACAAAATTGTTTCACATACAGACAGACAGACTCACAGATGCACAGACTCACAGACAGACATTTTGTAAAAACATGCTTTTCAGAATCTCTGGCCCCTAAAACGTGTAAATCCGTCGAAAACCGAAAGTAGAAAATTTTCACGAATCCAATGCTTTCTTCTTGTAAAGATAGAAGAAAGTAATAAGAACTATATTAAGAAACATTTTATTTTTTACAGTGTATTCTGCATTACAAATTATAGCTGCAAAATTTTGAAAGAACATGATTGAAAATTTTTGTGGCAAACCCGCGATCCTTTTATAGCACACCGGTTGTAAACAACTGATTTAGAGAAATCAGCAATTTTTACTTAACTGTTGTATTTTGGAATGTTCTCCGCATAATATAAGAATAACATGAGAAAGAATATCATAGTGAATAAAGATTTTCTTCCTTTTAACAACAACAACAGCAATAAATAAATTTTCTTTTTCATCGCAAACCAACACTAGAAAATACATAGTTATATGCAAAGAGATGAGATTTTCATTTTGTGTAGTAATATTATATTCCAGTTTGTTTATTTTTTGGATGCAAGTCACAACTCTGCTGAAATATTTAATAAGATTCCGCGCGAAATATTGACGTTGCTTTTCGATTTATTCAATATATCTACGTTTATTGTAAAATAGACTTCGTACGATATTATAGTTCAATTTTAAAGGATGGAGAGTGAAATTTGTTTGGTTCAGAAAATACATGATTCTTCTTAAACTTTCGTATAAATATGATGCGAGAATGTCTGATAAAAATGCGAGAATGAGAAATATATATTGGAAATTTTATGAACAACAATATCAGAAAATTTCAACTATGATGTCATTATATTGTACTATTCTAATTTATTAATGCACTTTTAACATCTAAAAAATATTTTCATGTTGTCACGTTATTAAAAACATTAAATATAATTCCAATGAACAAAATATATAATTCTGGATTTTTGGAACTATGGTCAACTTTTACATCAAGGTTTAACTTATCAAGATTTCGATGTAAAAAAGGAGTCCGACCCACTGCAGGGTTCGTACGGGTATCGTTATTTTCAAGGAAAAATATCAGTATTTTTTTAATAGAAAAATAAATCTAGTATAAATTCGCGAAATTGCCCCTCATTTAAGGAGAGATTTTCTATAAGAAAATGCGGGTACCGAAGAATTTCTTAGTCTGGAAATTAAAGGACCCGTACGAACCCTGCACTACTGGCATCCAAACCAGAGGAGGGTTCGGCACTGTTGCAGTTTTATTGTAACTAGTTACTTAACAACTAGACAAATCCCAGGTGGATTAGGTATTTCCACCAAAAGGATAATTTGTTAAGTTTGAAATTCGCAACTTATATTCTGCAAATTAGTCTGGCAAAGTACTAAAAAGTGTATCTACATACTTATTAACTTTTCTTAAAACCTATAAAATGTAAATTGGTACTAGTACGATATGCTAACATTAAAATGCCTATTTTTATCGACTAGGTTATTTTTTAATAAGAATGTGTATTTAAATTTGCGTATTTCATGCACTCCATCACAATGCAATTTTATTTAAAAGAAAAGAGTAATTTCAGGTTCTTATTTTTAATATATATTTTTTAACTTTGTATACAGAGTGAGTTACTACCGCGTGTCCAAACTTCTGGAAGTGATAGGTTATTCAAAGTCTAACCAGAATCACATAGCGATGTAGAATCGGAAACAACAATCAGTCTTTCTCATTTGGCGTAATTATTTATTCATACCAGAAAATAGAAAGATTGATTTTTGCTTTCTTTAATGACAGACATTTGGGTATTAAATAAATCGAAAATTAATAATTGGGGTTTTCTGATATGAATTCGGAATTTTTAAATAAAAAGTATGCAAAATTGGAAAGTCTGATTTTCGTTAACGGCCCTACATTTCTGTGTGATTAGGATTCATCTTTGAATAACTCACCCCTCCTGTTTGCGCATGCAGTAATGAATCAGCCTGTATAAAGATTGATCTGTTAGTGTTTTAAGCGAACTGTTGTTCGTTTTATTTTAAATTTCAAGTCATACAACAACAGATAACTAATGAAATGACTCTGCTTTCTTTATTTACCAATATATGACGATTCAAATAATCTTTAAACTGTTTTAAATCATGATTAATTTTTCCGACTTCTCACTGGGTCATATTGAATAAATATTTGCAACTTTTATAAAAAATATAATTTATAAAAAAAGCTCAGACATCGCTATTCAACTTTAGTATATTTTTTAAGGGGGTCCGGGACACAAAAATCTTCAAATTTTGCAAAAACATTTTATTTCATAAAATATTTATCTGTTTTCTCCTGCTTAAAATGACATTTAAATCATGTTTCTATCTGAATTAGAACAAAAAATATTATTTTTTTTCGTTTTGGTTTGTTTTCAAGATCTAGTTTTCAAGCAATGGCCGTCATGGAAACGACTTCTTGTAAAAATAGCGTTTTCCTTAACGATAGGTTTTTTCACTATTTCTCATATTTAAATTCTTATAACTCAAAAACAGTTAAAGATACAGGGTTCAAACTTGGAACACATCTTTTTCAATTGTTTTACTTTAATTTTGATTCAGCATATTTGAAAAAAAAATTTCCTTTTGAAAATATGATTTTTTTTTTAAAGTTGCACCACTTTTTTGAAATTTTTTCGTTAAATATTTCTAATTTTTTTTATAAATTAATATTTTTAAAAATGCTGAATTAAAATTAAAACTTATATATTTCTGTTTATTTAAATGAAAAAAAAATTGAAATTCTATAATTAATATTTCGAGTTATAATGATTTTAAATTACCCCACTTTTTTAATAAATTTTAAATTTAACTGTTTAAAAAAATTGTGAGACGTTTTATGATGTGATTTTGTTTACAAATGATAAGGTTAATCATCACAAAAAAATTCAGAATTTTATCTCAATAAGTAAAAATTATTTTAAAATGTGTTCCGGACTTCCTTAACACGTAAGTAGTCGTGTCTTTTTTCGGAATGCTATTGGTCGCATTCGGTTTTTTGACCCCGGTCCCCACATACAGAAAATGGAAAACAAGAAATAATTTTCATTTAAAATTCGAATATTATATTTTAATCAAGTCATAAATTTGTAGTTTATATTAATTGTACGTTTTTTTCACGAGCTTAGGTATATTGGGAAAAGGTAAAAATGAACTGACACTAGTGATTGTTTTGCAGATTTTACTCCGAATTTCAACTTTACTTGTAAAAATAAACCTAAAAAAAAACCAGATATGTCTTGTTACTTGATTATAGTGGCGGGGAAACATTTAAGATCAGCTAGATGAAATTTCTCTATTGTATTGGTAAGGGGAGATGTGTTATGAGAAGATAATTGACATGGGCGGCTAAAAGGTCGACACGCGGCTACTGACTGGTTAAATAACTAAATTGGATATTTTCAAAAGAGGCATAAAAAAATATAGAAGTTAGAAAAGCGCAAACTACTCAATATGATCTTTTAAAAGTTTTCTGTTTACAGACAGAAACTAAGAAAGTAACAGAGACTAGTAATACAGATGTTACAAATTTAACCTATACAATTTATTTAAATTTCCAATTACTTTCGATCTGCACCCATCGTGGGGGAATAGTCTCATTAATTGCCGTTCTATTCATTTCAAATTCATTACTTCGTTTCAAACGGGAGTGTCTATAATTCTTAGGCAGATCACACACTGAAAAAACAAGCAGACAAAAGCGTGAGACAGGAGACAAATGGTAGCGTTCAAACCGGATTCATCTTTGTTACCAAGGTGAAATGCTTCTTGACTTACGCTTTTTTGTGGCTTGTCTGTTCAGTGCGTGATATGCCTTAGGGTAGCTGGAAGTAAAAGTAGTTGTGTTTTGGGTTAAACTTTTGTAGAGGAAAAAATATTTAACTGCCGATCCGTTCATTTTAATAAGCCTCTTTTTTCACTTGCGTCACTTCATTTTAAATTGCAAGTAGCAGATGTAGCTTCAGATTAAATCTACGCTGAGAACATTTATAGGGTGATTCAGTTTTCTGGATTTATTTTCAGGATATTAAACCATATATTTGGAATATTGTATGATAGTACGTCGGTACATACTTAATTGGTTTTACACAGAGTAAAATCATCTGCATAATGACTGCTAAATCATAATTTGCATAAACTCCTGTGTAGTTTGTAATTGAGTTAAGGTGGAATATTGCACCATGCCTTATGGTTTTATTTAGACAAACGTTTGTTTAATTTAATAAAAAACTGATTTTTGACATAAACAATTATTAAATGAAATAGTTTTCATTTAACAGATGAAAAATTAAGTAAAAAGATTAATAAAGTTCATGATTAAAACTGAATTTCATTAATACATCAGTTTTGAGGTAACCATAAATTGAATAACTGTATCATGTTAGACGTTTACATGAGTGTTTTTTTTTTTTTTTTTTTTGCATACTTTAATACAAAGGTTCCCAACCATCGGGGCTCCGCTTGGCCTTTCCAGGGGCTCGGCCGCGCTTTAGAAAAACAAAAAAGAAAATTTGAATGAAACCAACAAATTTCAAGGAAAAGTATTTTTTTCCAAAAAATGTGGGCAGTTTTTTTTTGTTATAAAAATATTTATACATTAATAATTATTGCCATCAATTCAAACTCTTTTGATAAGCTAAATGTTACTTTCTTTAAAAAATATCCGGGTGCAGAATTTAATTTCCACTAGCTTTCTATTTTTATGTGTTCTAATGAAAAAAAATGCGATAAATGGAGAAACAGGCGTAGATTTATTACAAGAAAGGGAAAAATTATATTCTGAAGAGAAAAGTGGTTATTTGAATGCCTTGCAGTGCATCTTGAGATGAAGTGTTATTCAAAAACTACAGGTTTCATGCTCAGCTGTCATTATTTCGAAAGAAACCATTCTGATTTGAAAGATTAACCACCTGATTTTCTTAATATGAAGGGCAAAATAATGTATGCATGCTTCAAAAGAAACTATCGCAACACTTGCTAAAGCAAATATGAAATGTCCTGGACATAGGGGCAGATTTCACGGGGTGAATTAGGCAAAAATATATACTTCTTCCACTAATTTGGATTCACCCTTTTCTTCTGTTTTGTCACTCTGATTAATTAGGACAAAAATAATGCTCTAAAACTGGTGATAAAAGAAACATAAAAAAAAAAACATCCATCTTAAACTCAGTGAAACACGAGTTCCTTGCTGATTTGACATCTCATAGCACGTTAACTCTGAATATTCCACCAGCAGATTAATTGGTAGAACCAAATGAAAATATTTCGATTTGAACCAGAAATTATTCATAAAATAAATAAAATATAAATCAATCAGATATAAGTTAAAAAAAAAAAAATGTGTTAAACAATTTTGAATAAAATTTCTGGTCTGAAATATTTTTATAAAATTTGAGTAAATTCCCTTGTATATTTAGTTTTAAAGATCCTACTTTAAACAAAAGTCTATCAGATTTTTTATTTTATTTGATAGATGAATTTAAAACTTTGTCTATCAAAGCATAATTAGTTTTATTGCCATTCTTAACGACATATGTCTAAGAAGCAAGATTTTAAATTAATGCAGCCACCAAAACGAAAACAAGAAGTATTTTAAATGCAGAACCAAATATTCGCCTGTGATTAATATTAACTGGAGCGGAATTCCGACATTTGTGCATAACAACCCAAACAAATCTAATATTTATGCATTATTGTTCATCAAAGAAAATAATTTGAAACTGGTGTGAATTAATACGAAATAAAAGGTTTTATTAAAACACCATCAAAAACTTAAACGCGCTAGTGCTTTAATAGTAGAAGCACGTCTTCTTTGCGCCTGACGAAGAAAGACTCAGATCTTTCGAAAGGTCTAGCGCATTAAGTTTTTGAAGATCTTTTAAGATCTTTTAGTTCGTATTGTTCGTCAATTTAATAAAGTAAGATATACTGTCCACATTGTTGCTGTATATATTTTCCATCTGTTTTAATGGTAATAAAAAATAAAGTCGGTATTACGGTTAAAGTTTCAAAATATAATTTTATTCCTGGGACAATGCGCAATTGCCCACGAGTCAAAAAGTTTGGGAACCACTGCTTTAATGGCATTGTGTTACAAAATACTTTAAACAGCGATTCGCTTAAAAGTAAATGGAATTTTGTTTACATATAAATGTTTTCTGACCATTATGAAATATTTTCAAAACTTTTCGTAAACCTTCATTTGAAAAATGGGATTATTGTATTTTATTCAAGTTGCATTAAAAAAAATATCAATCAATCTTCTTATCTGCTGCTTTAAACATCTTTTTCTAATTTTCAGACAGTTAGCCTCTGGACAGGAAATTTATAAGAGGACATTTTATCGAAATGTAATTAATCTTTTAGAAAAGTTAAAAACTATATCTTGAAAATATATAAAAAGCTGAAAAATACTTTTTAAAATAAATAAATAAAAAGGAATAAGTAGATAACGGATATATAAAAAACTAATAAAAAGTTCCTGTTCGTTTTTGATAGATTACCTATACTTTTTTGATAATATTATCGTCTTCACACATTCTATAATTGATTGTTTTGTCAGAAATTTTCTAGAATAATAAAAAAATACCCCTTTTGTTTTGATATAAATCAGAGTACAATCGGATATTTTACAAACATAAAGAATGACACTTTTTTTTTTTTTTTAAATGGATTCTAATATGAAGAAGATTAAACAATGAACATTTTACGATATGCTTGTCTGAAGCATATTTCCTTTGGATTGACCTTAAATCTGAGAAGTCGTCAAGGCAGATAAAGGCCGAAATACTTAGTTTCCTTCTATATATATAAAAAAAAGTAACGATTTGGAAATGGACCAATGAAAATCTGCGTAGAAACCGCGAAACGCATTTGATTGGTCAAAGCTTACTGACGCTATAATGGGGGGTTACCAAGGGCTCTGTCGCGAAACGTCGCCAAGTTTGTCACCAACTTGGCGATGTATCGCCAAATTTGTCGGCAAAATTATTCGACAAAAGTGAGGCCAACTTGGCGCTATTTCCAATATTTCGCCAATTTTCTACAGACTCCCGCTGAAATCCAATAGTGTTATTTGCTTGCAGAAAACCAACAAATTGAGATATTTCAATGCAACAAAAACTAATATTAGCTTATGAATAGAGCTTAATTGAACTATTTACATTATTTTAAGCACATACACCAACTATTTATAATATTCGTAACACTATATATATAAATTATTGTTTAATAATTCTTATAATTATGAAACTCTGTAAGCTCTAATGATTATGTGCTTGGAGATAAGGAAATAAAATTGTCAGGAGTTTGGGAGGATCGCGTTTTTACCAAGTGGGATCTAAAAATTGAATGCAGAGAAAATAAGGGATCGCGAAGCGATCCAGAATGGAAACGCGAAACAATTACGTCTGGTGTTGGCTAGAAAATAGGGATTGCTTCGCGATTCCAAATGGAATCGCGAAGCGATTACGCGGGGCGTTGGTGAGCGTAGCGAGTAGGGGGGCAGAGCCTAGTAGAGTAAGAAAAAGATTAAAATATCAATACCATCATTTGTGTAATTTCTGTTTTGGTATTTTTATTCCGTTATTATTCTTTTCAATTCTTGCTAATTAAAAATATACTTATATAATGTATAAAGAGATCTGAAGTTACCTAAACTATTTATATTCTTGGATGTTGCGCATTTTATGAGGATTTATCTGTTTCAATGAAACTGTTCTTATCATGCATAGCTGTCTTTTTACTGTTTGATTTCCATTCCTCATTTTTTTGGGATAAGTTTGGAGAAGTGAAGTAAGCTAAGAAAAATAATACATTCTAAAACAAAAGAGAAAAATGTGAAATGAAATGTTTAAATAAAAAAGGCCGAATTACATGGCCAAGTCTGATTCTGATTTTTCTAAAGGTGACGAACAGGTGCATTTCTTTTTTTTAATGGCTCTAATTGTTCCTGTTATGAGTAATGAATTTAGTTTCACATTTTGTGTTTAAATGTTAAATCATTACATTTATAGTTTTATAACTTTAGTTCAGTTTTTTAGTTAAAGTTATTAATATAAAATTTTGTTGCTGATTCATTAGACTTATAATTACTATATAAGTTTAAGTTCTATGTTAAAATTGTAAAAGGAATTTTTGTAGCTAACTCATTATACTTATAGTGATAATAATGCTATAAACATTTTTAGTTAAAATTGTTAAAAAAAAAAAAAAAAAAAAAAAAAAAAAAAAAAAATTGCTGATGCTTTTCAGGAGAAAGCCTGAACTCTTTTATTTCCAACATGATTTACATATAGCATGTAGCTTCCGGCAAGGCAATGCCCGATAATTTGACATTTTCTAGAAAAGCACTTATTAATAAAAATATAAAAAATCATATATTTTAAATTATATTATTCCTGGAGGATGAAAGATGAGTGCAGAATATTTACACTTAATCTTATTAAAATTTATTATAATTATAGCTTCAAGAATTAATAAAAAATAAGTTACTTCACTAAGTTATGTCCACTTCTCCAATTTGCATAGCATACCACAACATTGCAAGTAAAACCAGATGACTTTAAGCATTTATACATTTATTAAATAAATTGTACTGCAGAATTTCTCTACTAGATAAGTGAAATAATAGCAGAATTCATAAATGAATAAATAAATAAAAATTAGAGAATTCTGGCTCACTCGAAATACCTACTTATAAAATACGGTATGATAAATATGCAAAGCATCATTTAAACAATTTCTTTTTATTTGGTAATGGCTTTTTAAAAAATGTTTTCTTTCTCATATAAAATAATTTAAACGAGTTCAGGTCTGAAGGAAAGAAATGCTTAGAAAATTTGATGAAAATCGAAGTAAAAACATATAAGAAAAATATAACTTTAATGTTAAAATATTAAAACAAACTCCTTCAGAATTTTTAATGTTTATCATATTATTGATATTAAATCTATCGATTGAAGCACAAAGAATAAATACTTTTGATCCATTAAAGCATCAGTGTACAAAAATTGAAAAATGGAACATTGATTGAATTGTTTTTTATCAAGAACATGTTGATGTTCGAAAAGTACAACTCAAAATATGATTGTGTTAGCCTTGCATTATAGTAAAAAAAAAAAAAAAAGAAAAAAAGGAAGGGAAGATAAAACTAGTCGGATGTACCAATCCCAAAACTTTCTTCTATCTCATACATGTCAATACTTCAAAATGCGTTATCATTTTGCCAAAATTAAATGACAATCTATGCTCATCATAAGGATTCTAAAAAGATGAAATTCCGTGCATTAGTTCTTGAGATATGACTATCGCTGAAATCGTGTAAATCCAGCAAAATACAGCATAGCAGCACCACCTGTTGTGCGATTTACACCAGAACCTAATCATCATCAACTTATGCTAACGCCTAACTGAATATGAAATTTTGTGGAAAATTTGTGCATTAGACTTTGAGATAGAGCTATTGCGCAAATCATGGCAAATGCAGCATAGCAGCGACACCTGTTGAGCGATTTGCACCAACGCATAATCAGTAGCAATATTAATCAATTTATACTTGAATCTGAAGTTTGATGAAAATTCGTGCATTAGTTCTTGAGATAGAGCTATTAATGAAATCGTTCTAAATGCAGCACAGCAGCGCCACCTATTGGGCGATTTACACCAACACGTAGTTAGCATAATCTCATATCAAGGACTAACTAAATCCGAAGTTTAATGAAAATGTGCGTGTTAGCTCTTGACTTAGAGCTACCACGAAAATAGTGTAAATCCTGCAAAATGCAGCATAGCAGCGCCACCTGTTGAGCGATTTACACCAAAACATAAACAGCACCAACTAATATCAAGGAGGAACTGAATCTGAATTTTTATAAGAATCCGTGCAGTAGTTGTTGAGATAGAGCTACTGCGGAAATCCTGCAAAATGCAGCATAGGAGCGCCACTTGCTGGGCGATTTACACAAAATCTAATCAGCACCAAACTATATCAGGGACTACCTAAATATAAATTTTTATTAAATTCCGTGCATTAGTTCTTGAGATAGAGCGCCCACAAAATTTGTATCACATACATACAGACAGACTCACAGACAGACATTTTGTAAAAACATGTTTTTTGGAATCTCTGACCCCTAAAACGTATAAATCCGTGAAAAACCGGAAGTCGAAAATTTTCATGAATCCAATACTTTCTTCTTGTAAAGATAGAAGAAAGTAAAAACGCAAAAAAACATATTTTTTGTACAGTTCTTTAAAAGAGGTAATAATTTCAGAGTTAGGGTAAATAAAAGAGTATTTTTAAAATACATATATTACGTTTTCTTTAACACTTTCAACAAAGTTGTAAAGTGTTTATGACTTCGGTTTGTCCGTCTGTCTGTCCGTCTGTACGCGCTCTAACTCTCATAAATATACTCGGATTGCCCTGAAATTTTTGGATGTTATTGACGTTTACCATAGCACGATCCCTATTTGAAATGAAATTTATAGAATGTTTAGTTCATCTACAAGGATAGTCAAAAGTATTCCGTTGCCTTACTGCCAATGGGGAAAAATCATTTCAAATGATTTTTAATGATGTTACACGCATCCAAACATAACAGAATTTATATGCATTTATGAAGTCACTAAAATATGCATTCTGTAGAATAAGCGGTGCAGAGTATAGTTATTATTCATTTACAGGCCCACACAAAAGAATTATACTACATAATGATATGGGGGAGAGGGAATTGTTTGCGGCATATTTTAATAATGTTAAACTATTTCATATATAATGAAATTGATATACGTCGCAGAGGTTTACTATAAGTTATTTCATGCATAATACGAAGTGCATAGCATTTACAGGACACACAAAATATTTTAGATACTATATTGTATCCGAAGTACTGTAAATTAGCGGTGCTTGCTGGAAATGCATTTTCAGTTATGATATGTGCTTTTATGTTTCACTATATATATGCGTACTATATGGTGTGTATAAATGCTATAATTTATATACAGGGCAACACAAAAGAATTGGTATGGGTTACTTGGTATGAGCGCAAATTGCTTAAAGGTGGTTTTTAAATGAGTTATGCATTTTTACTCTGAAAAGCATTTAGTTTATTAAGAAATATTTGTAGAATCTAGATAAAATGATACAGGGTCCCGCAAAGAATTGGATACATGCCGTCTAGAGGTGATAATTTCTGGAAATGTGATTTCAGTAGTTTTAAGAGTGTTTTAGTTTGAATTAAATTTTAGCTAAATAGTGGCGTGTAATAAAGGTACTAGGTAAACTACAGGACTGTACAAAAGTATTCAAGTATGTTTACATCTATTAGTGTAAATTGCTGAAAGAGAAATTTCAACCTGTTATGCGTTTTCTTGCTAAACTAAATTTTCCCATTATATAGTAATTGTATCAAAAGAATTGGATAATATATTTGCCTACGGACGGTGGCTTCTGAAATCAGTTTGTTAAATGTTTACCTACAAGGGAACCACTTTTGGTGTTGCTCGCACCTAGCATTGAGACCGGGTGCATTTTAAAGCCCTATATTATGAAGTTTGAGAATCGATAAAATTTTTCTGTTAAAATAATATTTCTTGATTATACAGCAGCATAACTTTCGGGAAATGCAATTTTCGAGACCACTTATCAGACTATTAACATTGAATTTTTTTAAAGAAAAGCATTTAAAAATAAAAATTAGTTAATAATAAGTATAAAATATTGAAAAAAGTTTGAAAATTCCTTCAAAAACCCACGAATTTGATTTTGAAAAATTGCAACTTTATATTCATATTTTTGGCGGGGAAACAGTTACCGTTTATTTTCAAAAGTAGAGTTTTCCGGCAACCCTAGCCAAATGTCATAGCTGAATTTGTAATAGCTAGAAATTGCAATGTCTGACCTATTTCGCCACAGTAATTTTTCTAAATTGTGTAAAAATATTAATTTACTTTATGATTACTTTTACCGAAGTACCCTTTAATACAGCAACATTTCATTTTAAACATTCGAAACTTTATTTCATTCGATTTCAAAAGAAAGTACTTTGCTTATTTTGAATTTCACTAAAAAATAGTTTTCAATGATCTTCGAAGCTTTTATAGAATTATATTTATTACTTATATATTTATCGTCTGCATAGAAAAAGAAAATAAAAACCTAATATTTGTTTATTATGCTATCAATTATTAAAAAAAAGCACAATCTGATATAATTCTAGTAATATGTTCTGTACGTTTTCTCTTTGGATAAAGTGGGCGGAAAAATTGTAGCACCATATTTGGCGACTTAACTCACTTTTGGCGTGAAATAAACAAATAAATATGTAATAGTAAAAAATTAAAAGTATAAAAAAGTATATACAATATGATTTTAACAGAGAAATTTTATCGGTTCTCTAACTGTTATGTATAGGGCTACAAAATGCACCAGGTCTCGATGCTAGGTACGAGCAACACCAAAAGTGGTTGCCTTGTTAGTTATCTTATTTACCTTATTTCCCTAAATAACGAAGTTTTTTTTAAAGCTTTCACGGCGTGTTGGAAAGCGTTTCATAATCTATGCCGTACGCATGATTTTTCTTTTTTCTTTTATTTATATTTTGTACATTTTAGTGCTTAAAATATTCTTTGAAGCAGTTTCACATCCAGTAAGCTTTTTTTTTACGAGAGTGCTTTTGTGTGTAATTAACTCTGTTGTTGTAACCGATAAACAGTTGTAACCCTAAATATTATTTGGCGATTTATCACCTGTGGCCGGCTAATTATATGTTAATTGTAATTATGTTTTTAGGTACTTCTTAGTTATCCTGTCGACCAATTCCGCCAAATTGTATAATTCGCCAAACCACTCGCCAAATTATACAAATTGACATAATTTTTATTTTAAATAACGAAAGAACAAATAAATTAGTAAAACATTAATCAAAATACAAATAAAACGTCGAATTAATGGTTTTATTGGCCATTATTGACATTCAATCTTACAATTAATTACTTAATGGCAACCATTGTTGGCATTTAACCTTACAATTTGGCGACAGTAATTTGGTCGACGGGATAACTAAGAAGTACCTGTTTTTAATATAAAATGTATTGTCATCGGAAACAAGGCTGTGTGCATAATTTTTATAATTCGAGCATATCAGGAAATGAGAAAAATATCGATTACATTATTCCTTCATTAAAATATTACGTCATATTCCGTTATACAAAAACCAAATTAAGTTAATAAAAAAGTGTACAAATATAATAAGACTTGTGAAAACAGAGTCTATCTATAAGGGAATCTTGTCTTAAAAGAAAAAAAAACTTCATGTCCTGATGGAAAGAATACAATAAAATTATACCTGATCAGACGGAAGCCTGTCTAAAACGGAATTTTTCTGCTGCATTAGTACTCTTTTGATAGTTTTTACTGAATTAAGTCCTAGTATCACAAATGGACATATAAGTATAGATTTTAATTTTTGTATAAAAATAAGATTTCATGCTATAAAAGTGATAAAATACCTTTATTTAGATTAACGCACGTTTCATCGCACAAACGGCGACATTTTCAAAATAATTTTTGATAGAATTTTCGCAGATAATTTAAAAAAAAACAATAACTTGGTAAATAATGTCACGAGACTTCATGCACAATGAAAATCCGCGCAAACATAAAACTAGTATGTTGTGACCATCACAAAACTTTCTTCTATATAAATGAAGTCAATTAAATCATTTAAATAGTACAAGAAATTACATCAATTTAGCACCAATTCATATCAAAGTGTATCTGAATTTGAAGTTTGATAAAAATTCGTGCCTTAGTTCTTGAGATAGAGCTATAGCGAAAATTCTGAAAAATGTAGCTTTGCAGCGCCACCTGTTGAGTGATTTACGCCAATACATAAACAGGAATAATTGATATCCAGATATACATGGATCTGAAGTTCGTTGAAAATCTAAGCATTGGTATTTGAGATAGAGCTATTGCGGAAATCGCAAAAACAGCATAGCAGCGACACCTATTGAGCGATTTACACCAAAATGTATAGAATGTCAATTCATGTCAAGGACTAACTGATTCTAAAATTTGATAAAAATTCGTGCATTAGTTCTTGAGATACACCTATAGTGGAAATTCTGAAAAATACAGCATAGCAGCGCCACCTGTTGAGCGATTTACACCAAAATGTATGAAATGTGAATTCATGTCAAGGATTAACTGATTCTGAAGTTTGGTGAAAATTATTGCATTAGTTCTTGAGATACAGCTATAATGGAAATTCTGAAAAGTGCAGCATAGCAGGAACACCTGTTGAGCGATTTGCATCAAAACACAAGCTGCAGTAATTCATATCAAAGTATACTTGAATCTGAAGTTTGATGAAAATCCAAGCATTAGTTGTGGTCACTGAGCTATTGCGGAAATCGTAAAAAAATGCAGTATAACAGCTCCACCTGTTGAGCGATTTACACCAAAATGTACAAAACTTCAATTCATGTCAAGGACTAACTGAATCTGAAGTTTGATGAAAATCAGTGCATTAGTTGTGGAGATTGAGCTATTGCGGAAATCGTGAAAAAGCTGCATAGCAGCGCCACCTGTTGAGCGATTTACACCAAAAACTAATCAGCAACAATTTATATCAGTGGCTAACTGAATATAAATTTTTATTAAATTCCGTAAATAGTTCTTGAAATTGAGCGCCCACAATATTTGTGTCATATACAGACGGACAGACAGACTCACAGATGCACAGACTCACAGACAGATATTTTGTAAAAACATGTTTTTCGGAATCCCTGGCCCCTAAAACGTGTAAATTCGTCGAAAACCGAAAGTCGAAAATTTTCACGAATCCAATACTTTCTTCTTGTAAAGATAGAAGAAAGTAATAAGATGGAATTGGATATTTTTGACCGTGGATTAATTATTATATTGTTACTAAAACTGCATAGCATCTCTTTCCAAATTTTAGGTAACTCAGGGGACAAGGAATCATTACAAATATTCTCGTTGCGTAAAAATATCTCTATTGATTTCAGGATAATGAATGGCAGATAAAATATTGACGGATAAATTATTCTGCTATTTTTAAAATCGAACTGTAAAGGGTCTTTCCTGCATAATCTGGCCAAAGCTGTGGTTCCCCTGTTGTATTTTATGTCTACTACATGTTCTTTGATTCTAATTTTAAGTTTTCTGCTTCTCATACCTATATAAAACTGCATTGCTCCATCTTCTTTGGTGAAAGGTATTTCATATTCTCCTGATAACTGGTTTGATTCAATTGGATTTATTTTCTTGCATTCTATATTTTTAATTTCATGGAAGGTTTTGCAATAAGGGAGATATTGATTTTATACGATCCAAGAAACCAGGGAAATATTGTAAAGTGGATAACATGGAATTTTGTGGATTGAAATTTCTTTTCTTCTTATTCTTCAGACTCAAAATTAACTTTTCTTTGGTACTTTCTGTATATCCATTGTTTCTGGCAATATCAGATATTTTAACTATTTCGTTATTTAAATGCTCGGGGGAATGGATTAAATAAAACCGTAGGAAACGAAGTTACAGCGATGTGAGACAAATAGAATTCGAAATATAATGTACTTACTAAAGATTTTTTATCAAGTATTTAGCGAATATTGTTGAAACAGATATTAAGTTATGTGTTATTATAGGTTGCAGCCATATTTGTTGCTATTTTCAGCGTTACTGGTTGTGACATCTATCTCGGATTAAAAGGATACCTGACTCACTTTACATCCGGGATATATGCAGGGTTCTCGTTGGCTTTTGACCAACATTAATGATTTGGCGAATAAGAAATAAAAAACAGTAGCCAAATAAAAATAAAGTTAGCAAAGTAGATTTATGTGAAACACTGAAAAATCCACCTTTAATACCTTATTGTATCTTTTTTTTTTATCAATATGTTCTAAATAACCTAATTTTTTGTAATTTCTTATAAAATAGAAATTTGAATATCCGCAGCAGAAGCTATTAAAAATAGGTACATTCTAAATGCCTCCTAAATGTGTAAATGTTTCAGACATTCTTCCAGCAGAAATTTCAGAAACTATTAAAAATAAGTATATACTAAATGTCTCCTAAATGTGTACATTTTCCAGACATTCTTTTAACAGTTTAAATAAAAATTCAAAACAGCTATCTTTGATTTACCGCTGTGAAAATGTACACTAAAAATTGCAATGAGGTTTCGACTCTAAAAGATAGAAAAAATTGACTGATCAATGATACTTTCCATACTGTCAGTTTTTTCTTACCGGCGCGACGCCGACGCATAGATAGTGATTAACTGACAATAGAAAAATACCTATCGCATAATCCTTTCTGTGTCTTTATCTGTTCCTAAACTGAATTGTGTTGAGTCAATATCTCTATAAATAGAGTAATGTAAATGCCACGATGCGATTGAATATAAAAAGCGACATGAATCGTTCAGTAACGCAAATAAGAATCACAACTGTGTTAGCACACACACACACACACAAAACAGAAATTAAGCACTCGCAATTTAGCGAGTCTGATTGTTAGTTTACTCGCCAAATAAAGCATTTTGTCGCGATTTGTCGCAATGACGAGCGACAGCGAGAACCCTGGGTATATGCAACATTTGCGTTGTTTCATTTCAGAAAGTTGGTTCTAAAGGCCTGAATTCCCTCACATTTTTAAGTGAAATATATTTAAGTGTTTTGGATTTATAATTGTGCTTAAAAATTTTAATTCACACATTCTGAACGTTCCTTCTCTTTATATCAGTGTATATCCAGAAGCACTAAATGGAAATCTAAATACAAAATAGAAATCTAAAATTCCTTAATTATATCATTCTCGCAGCAAAATTCGGAAGATTTAATACCGAAGAAACATATTAGAAGTATTATTCCCGCTCTTATTCATTTATTTAACCCCTTAATTCTCGCTCCCGTCATATTCACGGGCTGTGTCTTTTATTGAGATTATTGAGATTTGTCTGATTCACACCAGTTTTATAAAATAGTGTATTGGCTTTATTATGGTATCATTTTATCTGTCATTAAGTAAGGTGGATATTTCTTTTTCAAAAAAGTAGTGCCAATAAGCGATTTGACTTTTTAAACCGCAATTTAATGCGACCGTTAAGGGGTTAAATAATATTCTTATGTTGTTGGCAGTTTTTCAGCACCCCCTTCCCTTAATCTAAATTACACGAGTTTAACCTTCCGTAGAATATAAAAAATATTTCGAACACATTCATTAAGAAACACAAAAAACTAACGCATTTAATTTGAGAATTTTAAATTTGTTTTCCGAATTAGATTTTAGAATTTGTATGATATATTCAATATAAAAAGTAGGGGTATAATCGCTGTTAGTTTAGATTAAACAAGTTTAGCCTTTGTTAGAACTATCCGGTTGGCTTCAACGGGTATATATCGGCTTACTGGGAAAAGACTTTTCCAGAATTAGTTTTTAGAGTTTGTGTATCAAGTATAAGAAGGGTGAGGGGTTGCACTTTTTAGATTAGATTAACCCCTAATTTCTGTGTCAAAGACCGCTCCTTTTTTAAATTTTCACAGTTTAACTTGTAATTTCCTGTTTAACTACAAATACTAGTGTAATTTAGTTATATTTGAGACCTGGTACTGTCATTAGAGATTTTTGAATAGGGAAAATTTAATTATAATAGTCTTGTACAAATCATTTAGTACAAATTAGTATCATGTGAGTTAATCGAGCCTTTTATTCATATTTCGAGGTAGCGTTCTCACAGACAGCTCACAGTAGTTATACGACAATTTATGCCACAACAGGTAAGGGATAAACAAGTTTAGCCTTCTTTAGAATTATCCGATTGGCTTAAAGTTTTGTATACTGGCTTATTGGGGAAAGACAGTGTGCTAATATTCAGAGTGGCTACATGCGAAATGAGACATGCACAATGTATTATAATATCAGTTGCAATATTTCCGGGAAAAAAGAAAAAGTAGTTAATTGTATGCAAAAATAAAAAGTTTTTATTCAAGATTGTTCAATTTTTTTAACGAATTCACAATTTTGAAGTAAATAAAATATTAAGTGAAATGCAAATCTAGTTTTTGATTTATAAATATTAATTATCCATGCTTTCTATTCTTTTACGAATGGGGCATCTATCCCGATCAAGTGGGGTGTCTAACCCTGAGCTTGGGGATAAATGGCCAAAAGCACTGATTAAGTGTTTTGAAAAGAAAAAATACTATTTTATCTCGTTTTTAAATTACAGTAGTGTTTTTATTATGTTATACATAAAATTTGGAAGTTCCATATGCGCGGCAAAAATCATTATTATAAAAAAGAAAATTAGGGGTGTTAAGGGGGCAACTATACCATATTTACCCTATATAATTTCTCTTACGTGGAGCGGAAATCAGACTGAATTTATAGCTTGTCATTTGGAAACAACCACAGCAATAATTCTCAGTGGCTAACTTACGCGCACATGACTCTACCAATTCAGCAAATCAAAATTCAGAGACAATCTCTTTTTAAGCATAGCGTTCTTCTTCGACTCGCAATTAAATGCATAGAATAACAAAAGAAAGAAGAATATTATATTGCTACATCCATGATCAAATGCGGTATGATTCACCCTAAATTGTAGGAGCCTTAGTTTGGTCGATGTATGTATAGCAATGCCATTGGTTCGTTTCACGATGAAGTGATGCTTTCAGCAAATCAGCTTCTTCATGAAGATTAACTTTTAGACACAACAGAAAACGTTTTGTTTACATTTCGTTACCGTCATGTTTTTCGAAGAGATTTAAAAGAAATTAAGGCGTGCTTTGTAATAAATATTATAGTAGAAAAAATGCATTTTTATTTGCATTTTCAACGAAGTTTTCCATTATTTTTTTCTAAATTAGAAACATTTGTAAATTTCCTATGCTCAAATGATTTATGACAATACTCATTCTAGAGCTGATGCAAATAGTGGCGAGAGAGCAAAGCGACCTGGGATAGCGTAGCGGTCCCAATGTTAATTGCGTTGAATGCAAGCGGGTTGGCGAGCGTCAGCGAGCAGGGGGCTGAGCCCCCTCGTAGATATAGATTTAAATTTTTTTGTAAAAATAGATCTAACTTCAAACCTTCATTCTTTTAATCTTTTATCATAAAAATTATCCAATAAATAGTTAAATATTAGTAATAATAGGTATTATATAAGTTATAATTTTAAGCGAAAACCCAAAATTAGAAGGTTGATTTACAGAAGCAATACCTTATTAAAATACAATACTTTATTAAAATTATCACAGAAAACCATAAAACACACGCAAAAAGTATGCTTTAACTAAATGTCGTTTATAAAATGACTTTTATCAGGTCCTCTCTTTTCAAAAATAAATTTTTTAAAGATTCAATATTGCTCCTTTTTTCCCTATTTTCATTTGGTGCAAACAAATTTAAAATTCCTTAGTAAAATTAATTTCAAGCTAGTATCTACAGAGAAAGCTTGCAAATGTTTATTCAATTGCACTTAAAATTCAATTTTTGCATCAAAAGAGCTTTCTCTGTTTACTTAAACTTACAGAACACGATGGAATATAATATTTCAATTTAAGAATTCTCTCCGAACATCTTAAACATTCTTAATAACTGTCATATCAAACTCAAATTATAACTTAAATTGCAGATTAAAGATGATATTAAGCCATCTTAAGATTATATATTCACTACTGCAAATGTAGAGAGTTGTACAATTGAGAAATAAAAATAATAAAAGAAATAAATGGAATAGTTCTTCAATATCTAAAAGACTCACTTTTTATCATTCTGTCTGTGACTGCCTTTCTGTTTAAGTTAATATAAACTGCTTTTTTATGATCAGACAGAATAATTATATATTGGCATATTATTTCGCGATAAGTAATAACGGCAGAAATGAAATTGTGCTTCTGCCTTTCTTTGCTAATTTTTTAGAAATAAGCCTTCATTTAATGACTTTCAATGGATCTTTTCTACTGACTAAATATATAAATTAAAAAATATTTAGCATTTCAATTAATTTTGAAGCAAACAACATTTCCAAATTAAATCTTAAAATAAACAGAATTCTAACTTCACAGAGAAATTTTTCAAATTTTTGTTCACTTCCACTGGGAAATTAAATTTTTTCGCCTAGAGAACATTTTTAAATCAAACATTTTTTCTGCCTATTTATATTTTTGAAAAACGGTGGAATAAAATACTTTATTTAGGATTCTTGCCTTTTAAGTATTTCTATACACCCGACAAATGTTCTTCTGTCATATCAAACAAGAGTTTTAACATAAAATCGAGAATTAAATTGGATTTACGTCACGAATACAGTATATTCTGGCGTATAATGAGCAACTAAATGTCAGACTTTTTTCATATTTTTAAATATATTCATAGTACTGTGCACGCCTACTTTGTAAAAAAACTTCCATAAAACATAATGAAAATACAATAAAAAATAATGGGATGCATACGAATACAACGAACTTGTTATAATATCTGAATATTTTAAAACTTATAAGATGTGTATTTTTTGTACGCATAAAACATTCATTAATTAAGAAAATGCAATTCTTTGCTGCTCTTTTTTTTTTTCATTTTTAGTCTTTCATTTTTATAATCTGCGTATAAAGCGCATCTGTAAACTTTGATCGTTTTTTTAAATCAAAATTGCGTGTTATACGCCAGAGTATACGATAACTAGGACTTCCCTCAGAGGGATTAGTCTGAGCGATATTACTGAGCACATAGATTTAATAATAACATGTGGAAGCAAAGAAAATGAGATGTTATCTTTAATTGTCCATATACTGCGATAAATTGAAATGATGAAAATAAACGAATCGAAGAATTACAAAATCTTATATATAAATTCGTATACACTGGTTAAAAAAATGGGAAATCAAACCATTCAAGGCAGCCATGCATGGATATAAAATAGAAAGTACGCAATATATTAAAAGTAAAATAGAAAATGAAACACTAAATTACTTATATCGGAATTTTAACTGTATAAAATGATGTCAAGAGCCCCTCATAGCATGCATGGTCACAGTGACGTCATTGTGACGTCACTGTAAGTCACTGTGGTCACGTCACATCTGTGACCAAAATGCCACCACTCAGTGATGTCACATTGTGACTGAGATGTGAACTTCTTAGAAAACTTTAAAAAATTACGAAAATTATTAAAAACATGTTATTTACTGTAAAAAATATTTTTCTGTCGGATTTAAATTTTTTTTAAACCGTGGTCCAAGTTGCCTCTGTGCCTCTAACCAAAGCTTTTTATTTTCATATAACATAAAATGTAATTAATTCATCAGCGACACAAAAAGATTTCCTAATTATGCGAATTTCATATTATTAAAAAAATGTTTCAGGTAAACAGACCTCGACTTATCTTTTATAAAGATTTTTGTAAATGATCATCTGTTATACTAAGAGGTTTCTCAAAGAGTAGTCGAAACATTTCTGTGGTTTCAAACTAAAAACTTTCTCTTACAGTTAAGTCTGCAGCTTTTAATGAGCACGCAGAAAGCGTCTTCAAAGTTTAGTCATATATGCATTTCTTGCTTTATAATTTGCATTCAAGTCATTTTTTTTTCCTCTTAGTGTTTCACTATTTTAAGTAATTTTTTTTTTAAATTCTACTTCTTTCAGACGTTTAAAATAAAACTGACATTTTCCGAATATAAAATTAATGTACAAAATTTATGCAATGCCCATGACATAATTAATTATTCATATTTTATTTTTTGTTTTCAAAATATATCTTTAAAAATTATTTTACAAGATGTTTTATTCCGCAGAAAATTAATATTAAGAGAATGACAGATTGACAAAGAAAAACTCATCTCTTCTCGATAATCTTGTTGTATTTTCTAAGAAGATATTTTGTATATATTACTTGTGATACAAATTTTACTTTTAAAAAAAGGACGGGGTCTTCATTATTACCATTAAATTAATTTGTACACATTTTGAAAAATTAAGCAATGTTTTATCTAGTAAACTCTAATTATGGATAATATTATTATTATAATTTACATAAATGAAACTTTACAATTCAATAAAACTGATAAAAATAAAAGGTGAAATACAATAAAACATTTTCAAACAGGAAATTGAATTAGAGACAATTTGATAAAATTATTATGCATTTAATTTCCTTCCGAAACTGTTGTATAGAAAAACAAATAAAACCGAAAAACATCTGCTTCGAACTTCGAAACTTAAAAATCGTCTGCATCTGCACTATTTCAGTTGTTACGATTCGACCGCAGAATAACGGATAAATGTAACAGTGAAGCTTTTTAGAATAAACGCGGGAAGTTGTGTGGACACTGGACAGCATAGACGTGTTGACACGGATTTAAAAACTGAAACAAGAACGTTCTCAGGATCCAAGTTAGTTCAGCTAACAAAATATAAACCCGAGAAAATTACGGTCGCTTTGACTTGTTGAAGATGATTCAAGTCATTGCTATCGTACTTATTATCGGATTTAATTTCCCCCAAAATCAAAGTATCACGTACAACGTCAATGAAATTAGGTATGTAAAAATATTATTTTCCCTGTTTGCTATTTTTTAATCACAACAATTTTAGTTAGCTTCTCATAAACATGCTGTAGAACATAAATATTTCATTACATTTATTTTTTATTTTGTTGAAATATCTAAAATATTATTTTCCCTGTTTGCTTTTTTTTTTAATTACAATGATTTTAGTTATCTTCTAATAAACATGTTATAGAACACAAATATTTCATTACATTTATTTTTTATTTTGTTAAAATATCTAACTTCCTTTTCAACAGCTTTGATCAGATTATTAAAATTAGTGATTTAAATTGCATTTTAATCTGGTTTATTTTCTTATTTAAATATTTGGTTAAAACCACATGGTGTCATAAATATGAATGTATATGGACAAGTATTATAATCAATCATTAATATAATTAATAAACATTTAAAGATAATTAAATTATTTAAAAAAAGGCTTTTTATGGAATAAAATTATTGGCAAACATAATTTTTTAATTTTGTATTAAGTGATGGTCTTAAACAATTTGCAATGCATGTTTTTATTTAAAAAAAATTGCATCTGCTCAGAAGAGGAATTAATAAAAAATAAGACACAACGGAAACGTATACTATTAAAAGAGATCGTAGATATGTAATGTTAAGGGGGGGAAAAATGATTATTTAATGTATTATTCAACCTGAGAAATGTTTTAAAATCTATAAAGAAATAGTCATAGCGGGTGAAAGCTTTTCAGTTGTTAAACATTCTTACTGAAATGTGTTCAAAGTGAACTAGAAGTCTGTTGGCAAATGAAAATATAGAAGTTACGCAATCAGTAAGTGTTTAAATATGATTTTACTTTAAAAATAACGCAAATACTCGAACGGTATGAATCTAAATTGTAATAACCATATTTTATTATTTACTTTTTTTTCTGGATAATTTTATCCTTTTATTTCCTGAATGATTTTATCGAGATAAATTTCAAAGTATCGATATTATACACTCTTTATAAACAGCGTGATTAAAATGGATTTCTTATTTATAATTACCATAATCTTGTAAATAAAATATTAATAATAATAATGAACCTATGTGTGGCTCTATTTTGTGTTTATGGTCTCAATTTTTATACTTTATTTACATTAAAAAGTAGTTAACCATTTGATACTGTGTTCATTATTTTGTTTTATTGTGTCATATAAAAATAAATATGATTATTTGTACTTCTAATATAATATATACAGTAGAGCGCCGATTGTCCGAACAAGTCGGGACCAACCCTAGATCGGATAAGCAAAAGTTCGGATAAATGGGCAGACAGTTTAAGGGATGTTCCTGACTATTCTAAAACCTTCACACTTTATCTAGGTTTAGGACTGATAGCACCAGTTAGTACTGGAGTGCTTAAAAATTGTTTTTTGTTTACTTTTTTATATTTTAATTTTTTTTTTCTCTTTTCATCATTTTCTAAACTTCAGAGATTATAATTTAAGCAAAAAATAAATTGGAAGTTAGGTGTTTTTTTTTTCTTTTTTAGAGAGAGAAGTATTTGGATAATTGGAAATTCGGTTAAAAAGAATTCTTTGAGAGAAATATGCTGTTCGGATAATTGGAAGTTCGGTTAATTGGAGTTCCGATAATCGGCGTTCTACTGTATTTATAAAACTTTCACCAGACTTTATTCTAAAAATTTTGTTGTAGATTCTAATCTCTTTGTACTATTTATGATAATATCAGAGTTATAGATGTCATGGCAACATATATCCAGCCAGATAGATCTTTGGCAAAACATAAAAACTTTCACATTAGACGCAAAATAGAGTAGCTGCGGTGCTGTGTTTTATAAACAATAAGGTATTATTGTTTTAAAAAATCATAGATAGTAAGAGTTATTTTTATAATATATAATTTCATAAATAAAAATGTAATTTTGGCAATCAATTATTAAAGTTATTTTTTAATAATCAAAAAGTTGTTTTATATATGGATTTTACTTCAAGCAACTCCTGATGTAAAATAAATTAACCCTTTGTATCACCGTTCTATGCATACCCAAAAGTTTTACTTACTTTTACAGTGAGCTTAAAAATACGATTTTATTTATTGCTGCTATCTTCCAACATAACGATTATTGCCAAAATTGTTCTTAGAATTGCCAACATAATGATACTGGTGATACTCAGTTAATTTTCTATACCAAAGCTGTATTTTTCATTTGAATAGTTTCAAATGGTTATTGCTAAAATGTACTTCGGAAATTTTGTAATGCATGTATGTGGCATAAAAGACGTAAACAATACGTATATAATGACTATATGGCACATGATGAGCGTTTCGAGTGTACATATATATATGTATATAACGCATGCATAAACTTCACAATGATCTTAGCAATGTCGTTACTGCAATTTTTGCATAATCAAATTTATAGGGGCCTCTATAACAAAGAAGTATCCTATTTTCTCAGCCCCAACTTGTTTGGATTACAATCATATATATATTTTTTATGGTAATCAATATCATAAAACCTATAAAATTTAATTACTTAATATCGGCATTTCTTTTTATCTTTCTTTTTTTTTTATTATAAATGTTGTGTAATAGAAAAAATTCAACTTCACCAGTGACTTCGAGTTTGTAATGCGTATTAAATGAAATAAATTAATTTCATTCAGTATTTTCTATAGTTTATAGAATATAAAAAGTACTGTATATATTATAAAATATTATATTTTTAACACAAATTTTATTTTGATAAAGATTTGAAAATTTAAACAAATTGTTTCTTTGGTAATTTTAATGCTTTTAACAAATAGCTAATTTTGGAAAAAAATGTGATAGATCGATCATTCAGTTGTCTTCAATATTCTCATTTATTGCAATAGGAAAGAAAGGTGCAACAAAAATTGAAGTCTGCGGGGCATTGCATTTTGATTCAATAAAATTCTTTTGGTATACCCTTGTTATAGCGGCCCACAAGTTTTAATTGCGATGTATCGCCGAAGTACATTAACGTTATAGATGTAAAGGATTTTACAACATGCATAATTATGACTATCTGTGACATGCATACGTGTTTTCAACTGTACAAGTATGTCATAGTGTGACTTCACAACATTGCCACTATTCACATATTCGTCATAACGTTAATGACAAAATCGTGACAAATCACACAATTTTCACAAAATTGTCACAATGTGAATTCAAAGCAGTGTCGCTGTCGTCACAGAATCATCACAGTGCTAAAGACAATTTCGTCACAAATGACACATATTTCACAAATTGATCTCAATGTGACTTTAAAGTATTGTCACATTCGTCACAAATTCGTCACAAAGTTAATGCCAAAATAGTCACAAATGACACACTCTTCACAAATTTGTCACACCGTGACTTCACAAAGTCGTCACAATGTGACGTCACAAAAGAGCTCTAAAACGGCCATAACGACCTCACATTCTAGTCACAATGACTTCACATCGACGTCACGTGACGTCACATCGACGGTCACAATGTCACAGCGTGACTTCACAACGACTTCGACGTGACGTCACCATGCCTTACGGGGCATAATCAGACGCTCCGCACCAATTTGAGTAACTTTAAATGACAAATATATGATGTTTAAAAAGAATGGACTATACTTTATATGGTGTGTGCTCCCCCGGAATAGTTAATATTGTACAATATCTGTTTTCCACGGATGCAATGAAGTTGTCGGTAACATTTAACGAATTTTCTCCTCAAAATCTAATATAGTATCAAAGTACCGAATACATCAACAGTGGCATGCAATGCTTCGTTAGAGTGTGTTTTAGATACGCTCGATCGGATTTAAATGATGAGTGTATGCTGGCCACTACATACGCTGTATTGTTTTGTTTTCAAACATATTATGCACAAGTTGAGCTGTATTTAGCATGTATTAAATAAAAGAAATCGGCAATGATTACAACATAAAGTATGACACAAGATCTGAATATATCGTCTGCATAACTTTTGAGCTGTCAAAGTGTCTTTTGAAGTAATTTACAAATCCATACATATTTATTCAGCAAATCATGCAAGCTAATATACGCCAATATGAACCCGATTATAAAATTTCACCAGAATAAGTTAATATATAAAAAATCTACTACTGATAATTGAGAATATGACCTTATGATAAAATGTCTAGAAAAATGAATCGGATAAAAAATTCATATCACATTTAAAACGGCACTTCCCTCTGTTAGTGGCCTTGGCGAGAGAGAGAAAAGCCTAGAGAAGGAGCACTTTAACAAGTACTTTCTGGCAACCTACTCACTGTTTCATACAGGTCTTTATTCAATATTTACACAATTTATTTAACCCTTAAATGCCTGATGTTGCTTTTCGGCAACATACCCAATTTAGACTCTAAAATACTATTAGAATAATATTGAAGCTATAATGCCTAATGTTGCCAATAAAATACATTCTGAAAATATTATTAAATCGATTTTCAACATTTAGATGGCAACGTCTGTGCTGTTTAAGAATAAAGATAAATTTATTTTTTCAAATGTTGCTACTTGTTCTTTTTGTTTTGTTTGGAAGCTTGCGAAATACCCTATTTTGACCTGCAGTGAGCAAGTAAAATTTATTTCTTATTATAGCTCCTAAAATTCTTGTGTGTTTAATATTATAGAATTTTATCAAGGGAAATTATTTTTTCAATTAAACACCAGTATTGCCGATTAGTAACAAACTGTTTTTTAGCCGTAAACTATACTTAAAGCAAAATGTGATTTTTTAAAGTATTTTTCCCATGATTTATTTAAAAAATGAAAGCCGAAAAACATTATTACAATCATTTTTGAAAAGTCAGGCATTTAAGGGTTAATGCTAGGTGGGTATCTATCAGTTTTGTTGCATTTAAATCGCATGTTTTGCGGAGGAAATGCAGCATTATGAAATAGTTAAAGTTGCTGTACCTAATAATTCCAAATTAATGGTAATTGAGATCGCTTTCCGTTAGTTTCATCTTTTTAAATTTTAAATTTTTTAGAAACCATTCATAGAGACAATTGTATATTTTAAACTAACCCGAAGCAAAATTTCAAGATTTTGGGCTCAGCAGTAACACAGAAATAGAAAATTTTTGAAAGTTTTTTGTTTTTGCACTGTTTTATATAGCGACATTTTTTAGAAATTGTTCTATTGCGAGAATTTACGTCATGATAAATACAGCCATGTCAATTTTCATGTTTATATTCCTAACAATTCCATGTACTTTGCTACTTAGATCATCTTTAGATCTTTTTCCGCTTTGTTTAGTCTTTCTATTTTTTAGAATTCGTTCTACAACGAGCATTTACATCTTATTAATTACTACCATGCCAGAGTTCTAGTTTCTAACCGAACAGTATCCCAAAAATTTCAGTATTCCAAATAAATCATAGTTTAGACCCTTTCTAAAAATTTTTACGTTTATCCGTCAAATTGAACCTTTTAGAGAGCGTTCAATACGAGTATTTCATAGGCGTAACCAGCCTTCTGAACGGGGGGGTGCCCAGACTTCTTAACCTGAACATGTTAGATAAAAACAATATCTTATATGGTAAAACCTGCAAAAACAGTACTTCATAAAACCGGTCGAATTTCCGTTTTAGACAGGTTTTCATCTTAGAAGGTATAGTTGTACGGTATTTCTTTTAAAAAGGGCTCAAACGCGATTTTTGTTTGCGTGAGGAGGGATGAGAAGGGATTCAAAGCATCAAAACTAGATCTAATGGTAAAAAAGAAAAAAGAATATGTAAATTTCCTTGCAGCAGTGACATAAGACAGTGACTACCCACATAACATTTTCAGTTTGCAGAAATCTTGCTTTGAAAACCTGCAAAGTTGCAGCAAGCTCAGCATGACAAGACTGGAGGTTCATAACACGACTGCAGCAAGATAACGCAAACGCCAAACTCACCACACTTTGAACTTGCAGCTAACTTGTCGTACAAGTTAAATTCATGCCGTATCACATATTTATTGCAAATTAACGGCAAACAATTAATCAAAAATACTGCAAACTTACTGCAAAGCAGTAGTCTTTCCATAACACATTAACTGTTACACTATTAGTTTAACCCCTTCGAAGGGGTCCATAGACCTGATCAGGTCTATTGATGCATACGCACCATTAAGGTGCATGCATTTTACCCCCATAAACATGTTAGGGTAATATTAGAGCTTTTCAACTCGAGCCTTTTTTGGTATTTGATAAGTATAGCGTTTAAAAAAAAGCTGTGCCAACCGAATAAAATATCTGTATATCTGCTGACTCTCTATTTTCTCAACAGAGTGATTTTTTGCTTTCGTCATTTTCGTGAATTAAAGACAGTCTTGTCATAAGTTTCACAACAAACTACTCATGCAATTGGGTGTGTGCAAGTGGCCTTGCGGGAGATTTGCTGCGAATTTCTCAATTCAATTTTGCCACGGCAAGATAATATCAGAAAAAACCAAACTTGCTGCTAATATTCATGTCATCTGGGTAAGATCTGGGTAAGGCCACGCAAAATCTTTTGGCACACTAACTTCTTAAAAAGTCCTTCCGGCCAGTGCCGGGAGGAAGAGGTAGCTTTCATATTCCTTATTTTAAAAAAGCCAACTTATATTATTCAAACACATGAAGCTCAATTAAGTGGAAACCGAATGTAGGAGATTCAATACTAATTTTTATCACTACTAAATCATTATGAATGAGAATTTCGAGAAATTAGTCAGCTGTATCCAAGCTGCTTTTATTTAAAGTAACATATATTTGGCTGCCAAATTCGGCGATTTCTTAAAGTGCCTGCCATTTTAAGACAACATGGTGGATGAGGCTAACCAGTGAACTTGGTCGAGACCTTAGTAATTGCTGTGCACATGCTCACTCACATCGGGATCGGTTGATATATACGAGTGCTGTCGCAGGCAAAAAATCAGATTTTTCAAAATGTCACCCACGTTAGAAATTGAAACTGCTATATCTGAGCCATTTTTTAAGATAAAGACAAACAAAAAATGCTCCTAAATCCTTATATCAAGGTCAAATACTTAAGAAAGAAACCTTTTTCAATTTCTAATTTTTTTGCATCTCACTTTAAATATATTTTTTTTTATTTAATGGCCGCCATTTTGAAACAAGATGGCTGATGAAGCTGGCCAGCGAACTTGATCGAGATATTGATGTATACTATCCATATGCCTTCTTCCACCGAAATAGGCGAATAAGTATGGTATCGCGTGACAAATACAAGATCGTTTCAAAGTGTTAGGCATGATAGAAATTCAAAGTGCTATAATTCAACCACTTTTTAAGATATAAACAAAAGAACAAATTTTCAGAAACAAAAACTTCTCCAGAATCTTTGTATTAAGGCCAAACACATAAAAAAATCTTTTTCATTTTCCAATTTTTTAATACCTCTTCCAATTTTTTAATACCCTTTATAATAATTACATTTTTTTTAAAAATGGCAACCCTTTTGAAACAAGATGGCGAATGAAGCTGGCCAACGAACTCGGTCGAGACATTGGTATGTACTATGTACAGACCAAGTTACATTCAAATCGGTTCATAAATACGCCTGTTATCGCGTGACAAAAATCAGGTTGTTTTAAAATGTCAGCCACAATAGAAATTCAAAATGTTATAACTTAGCCATTTTTTTAGATATAGACGAAACAAAACCTGTTCCGGAATCTTTGTATTACGGTCAAACACATACGAAAAAAATCTTTTTCATTTTCCATTTTTTTAGTATCTCATTTTAAATTTTAATTTTTTTTAATTTTTTTAAATGGCCGCCATTTTGAAACAAGATGGCGGATGAAGCTGGCCAACGAATTTGGTTGAGTTATTTGTATGTACTATGTACACACCAAGGTACATCCAAATCGGTTCATAAATACGTCTGTTATCACATGGCAAAAATCAGGACGTTTCAAAATGTCAGCCACGCTAGAAATTCAAAATGCTATAACTCAGTCATTTTTTAAGATATAGACGAAACAAAAACTGCTCCCGAATCTTTTTATCAAGGTCAAGCACCTAAGAAAAAAATATTTTTTCAATTTTCAATTTTTTGGTACCACATTTCAAATTAAATTTTTTCTTAAAATTTTAAATGGCCGCCATTTTTAAACAAGATGGCGGATGAAGCTGGCCAACGAACTCGGTCGAGACATTGGTCTGTACTATGTATAAAAGAAGTTACATTCAAATCGGTTCATAAATACGCCTTTTATCGCGTGACAAAATTCAGGACGTTTCAAAATGTCACCTTCGCTAGAAATTCAAAATGCTATAACTCAGCCATTTTTTAAGATATAGACGAAACAAAAACTGCTACGGAGTCTTTGTATAAAGGTCAAATACATAAGAAAAAAATATTTTTCCATTTTCAATTTTTTGGTACCACATTTCAAATTTTAATTTTTTTAAAAATGTTTAAATGGCCGCCAATTTGAAACAAAATGGCGGATGAAGCTGGCCAACGAACTCGGTCGAGACATTGGTATGTACTATGTACACACCGAATTACATCCAAATCGGTTCATAAATACGAGAGTTACAGTGTGAGATAGGTCAGATATATATATATATATATATATATATTGATATATATATATATATATATATATATATATATATATATCAATTTTGAACGGAGGGTGGTTTCGGGGTCTGGGGGTCATGATCGATGAAAATATACCAAAATTTTTTGAAATCGCTTTCCTCCGAACGGCTGCAATAGGTAGCTTTTTGTAAAGAAAGCTACCTAAAAGATTAAAAAAGGGTTTGAATCATGCTGGAAACTTCTATAGGCACAGGGAGACACTGCATGAGATCTACATATTATCCCAGTCAAAGTCTTGTAGATGAAATTTTGCGCGATGATAAATCTCAGATAATACATGCGGTACACCAGTGCGTACGCACGAAAGTTTTCAGAATGTGACTCCATAACTTCTTAGGGGTCACCGGAAGGACCCAAGAAATTTTGGAGGAAAGTCTATACAAATAATTATTATATTATTATAAATAATTATAATATTCATTAATATCGCAATTTCCTGCCTATAATCCGTGGATCAAACAATCATGTTTCGATCTAGAAGTATTATTTCATTATTGAAGTTAAATATTTATTACGATTTAACAAGTTGCATTTTATGGAACAAGATTTTTGGGTTCGAACGTAATTGTTTGATCCGCAGATTATAGACGGGAATTACGGTAATTCATGTTTTTACCACAAAATGTGTCGAATATATTAAGTAGGTCATGATAATATACACTAAATTTTATCAAGATAAAAATTATACTATCATGATGCGACTGTAATAATAAAGATAGGTGCTTGTCTGTCTATGTGTGTATGCACGAGCGCTGAACTCTGTAAAAACAATGCAACCCGCACAACCGTAAGATTTGACAGGACCTGTATGAATGAAGTCATGCATTTCGAAGACAATTTCTGGAATTTTTCAATTAATGTTTCATGCGAACTTTTGCGCATTTTGCGGCAATTTTTTTTCAAATTAGTAAAAAAGAATCCGATTTCAATATTTTATTGAGTATAAACTTTGTCTTCTTTTCAATAAAATGTTTTCGAGATTCTTACAGCGATTTTTCAATTTTTAACAATTTTTTTAAAATTATTTTTAGAGTTTTTTTTTTTTTTTCATGGTGATCTTTTTTACATTTCTAAAAGAAATCCGGTTTAAATCTTTTACCCAATTAGTTAATTTCGTTCCCTGTAGTTTTTTAATCTTTTCCGAATTTTTAATGCGATTTTTAGCGGTGGTTTTCGTGCTTTGAGGCGATTTTTTTTTACTTTTTTGAAACAAAAAACTCTTCGGTAATTTTTACAATTGCCGTGATTAAATTCGAATTAGGAGAATGTCAAATCAGTTCTTATAAAGAAGCTGAAAATTTAATTTGTCTCGAAATAGAAGACGCAATAATTCAAGATTCGCTTCTTTCGAGACAGAAGAGGTCGTAGCTTGCTCGGGAGTATGTTGCCAAAGGCAGTCCCCACCTCATTCCTAGAATTGTTTAATTCTACGTTCGTTAAAAAAAAAAAAAAAAAAAAAAAAAACAGAAAAAAAAAAACAAAAAAAAACACGAAACTCCACTAGTCATGAACTTTTCTTTGAGGGATAGGGTTTGAAATAACGAGCGGGATCACGCGATTTGCGTACAGAAAAGGAAAGTCCCGCATAATAAAAAATGCTGTGCAGTATTTCCTCCCTCTAAATTCTTTCACTGACCATTGATTCTTCAGTGAGTATATTAAATTTTTTTTTGAAATCCGCGATTTTTATTTTTTATGGGATTTTTCAAAGTCAATTCGTGAATCGGCCTCGGAAAAATTTGAGAATTTCTTCAAACGATCGTGGAAGAATATCGGGAATTTCGATAAAAGAGTGCAGAAAACAATCGCGAATTTCGTCAAAAGATTGCGCAAAAAATTACGAATTTCGATAAACGATTGACGAAACTTGTTGGCAAATTTCGTTGAAATGTCGCGGAAAAGAGTAGAGAATTTTGTAATAGATTAGGAAAGATATCGAGAATTTTCCCGATCGGAATTTTCGAGAATTTTCCCGAGCGCAAAACTATCGCGAATTTCGACAAATGACCCATGTAAAAAAATCAGTTTCGTCAATCGGCCGCAACAGAAAATAAATTTCATCAAAGGATCGCGGTAAAAGGGAGAATTTCGTCAAAGGATCGCAGAAAGAAAAACGAATTTCGTCGAAAGATCGTAGAAAAAGAACGCGAATTTCATCAAAGGATCGTGCTAAAGAAATGCCGATTTAGTCAAAGGATCGCGGTAAAAAATACGAATTTTGTCAAAGGTTAGTAATTGAAAAGTACGGATTTCAACAAAAAAAAATTCGCGTAAAAAGACGTGAATTTCATCAAACGATTTTGGGAAAAATTTGTAAATATCATGAAATGATCGCAGAATAAAATCGCGAATTTGGTCAAAATTTACTGCATTGGGTTAAAAGATTGAATCCGGGTTCCCTTTTCTTACTTTCAAAAGAACGCCGCGAAACGAGAAGAAAAATTTTCAGAGGAAAAAAATTACTTTATTGACTTGAAAGACTGCAACCATATTCCTTTTACGAATATCAAAAAATGGCCGCGAAACACGAAACTGAACCAACCAACCAACCTCCAGATTAATTTGAATTTTCTGTGCTATTATTTTTTATTTTCAAAGGAGGCAGGGTCTGTACACTCCCTCCTATTTCCCCCGGCTAATCGCATTTTAGAATATCGTTTCACATCTGCATTTCCTTTCAAATTGTTTTGATTCTTTCTAGATTTTAAACTACGAAAGCAAAGAGACAAATAGTTTCTATCCTCGTCAAGAATTTGCGTTAAGGCTGTTCTCAAATCCAAAAGGGCAACTTTGTGACATAAGTTTTAATTTATTTTTGTTCGGAAATGCATGAATCTAGTTGGTGTTATTGTTCAAAAACTATGTCATCGAGCTGTTTTTTTGCAAACGCAATAGAGCTTTCAGAAATAGTGTCAAAGTGGGCGTTTTGAACCGAATTTCCGCGCGAAAGGAGAAAGGGCGAAAAACGTGCTAGTCCCGTGATCTAAAACGCTTCTAACTCAATACATAATTGATTGATCAAAAAATGGAAAACACAGTTCGATTCCAAATCGCTTCCCTGGTCAGGCTTTCCAATTTTATATCTTTCCGTTAGAAAATGACTTTGTAAATGTGTCTGAACGTTTTGCGTTTGTTGAGCAGAGCAGTTGAGAAACAGCCTTAATTTCTCATGAAATTGCAGAAACATGAAATAGAAATAACGGGGTTACGAAATAGAAAGAACGGGGTTACAAAAAAATCTCCCCAAACAAAAGACGTCAAATTGGGATTATAAAGCCACCTTTTTGAAATACTATGACTAATACAGATTCTTCTAAATATTCTAGTTTTAAAAAAGATAAACAACATAATTTTCTTTAAAAAAGAAAGAAGGAAAAAAGAACGTGGGTTTCTTTATCACATGTCAAAATTTAGGCTGTTAGTTTCCTGAACTAAGCTAATTTGCTAAACTAATTAAACTCTGATTTTCTTATACCTATATTTCAGGCATTATAGTAGCCACCAGTATAGACACATTTACCACATTTGTTTTACATTAATAAAAAAAAGTGTCTATACTGGTGGCTACTATAATGCCTGAAATATAGGTATAAGAAAATTTAAGTGTAATATGGACATTAAATGAGACAGAAATTACTGTCGAAAAACACTGGCTAAATAATTAAACTCTGCTTTCACTTCTTCTTTTCTAGATTTCGATTTTTTTAAAATAATTCTGTTGAGTCTGCGCAAGCGGGGGGGGGGGGGGGTGCCCGGGCACCCAGGGCACCCTCCTTGGTTACGCCTATGGTATTTACATCTTAAAAGTAACTACCGCACCAAATTTAAAGTTTCTAACGCAATCAATATCGCAGAAATCACAATTTTAGAACTTTTTTGCTCCTGCGCGATGTAGGTTCTTGCACTGACACAAAATAGTCTTTTTTCGGAGCAGAAATGGCCACAAACATTTTTTTTTAAAGTTGGCTATGTAGTTTCAGAAATAACACCTCACAAACGTACAAGCATTAATAATATTATATACTTTATAATATTATAACGCTTTATAATATTAGCATTAGATGTACAGTTAGAAAAGTCATTTATCTGTTGCAAACTAAAGTGCCGGCGTTGCCCAGAATTTGAAGGATGTTTGTTCTGAAAAATCAATTTCAAAATTTAACATACAACACAAAACAAACATTAAAAAAAGCACTCAAAATGTTGTATGAATGAATCATATGAAAACGCTATGTAAAAATGTGTAAATGTATATAACAGACGCAAAAGAATACAGCTATAAATGAACTTATTTCAATTTATAATTGGAGCAATAATTTTAATTTAGGCCAATATTTCCCTAATCGGGTTTTTATCATGCTTCAATACATTTTTCACACTCATATGACATATACTATATCCACCACGTCCTTTATATTTCCAATATGACGTAATATTTTCCTCTTTCACGTGGAAACCTTGAAATAGAAAAGTTATGAAGTTATATTCACTTTCATTTAAATTCGTCAAACCATTTATTTCATTTTCATATTTCACGTGAATATCTTGCAATAGAAAAGTTATGACGTAATATTCACCTTTTTGTTTTAAAATTCGTCAAACTATTTATTTCACTTTCATTTTTCACGTGGAAATCTTGCAGTAGAAAATTAATTGTTGTAGTAATAATTTTATTGTGTTTTTTAATTGTTGGCAACTGCTATAACGAAAAATGTTTAAATTTGATAAGAAATTGCTGTTAAATTGTTGATTTTTTATTAATTAAAAATCAACTATAAATTATTTCTATTCCGGATTACTTTAATTGCCTCGGCCATGTTTTAATACACATGTACGAATCTTTTCACAATTTTGGCTTCCAAATTGTGGATTTTTATAGAATTACAAATAGACAGACAAGTTTTCATTTTTATATATCTCTCTATTCTAAAAAAAGTAACTAACGCTGTCACCGCCACCGCCGCTGCAGGTTTTGAATGTTTTGTGACTGGAGGTCTTTCTTCGTTAATATTAAGAAAACTATTGCATACAAAAATATGAAAATCGGTGGTATTATAGCGAAATGTTTGATCAACACGCTAATGCATACAGTTTTCAAATCGAAGAATTATTTTCCCTCTAAGTGTTTGGGGCGTAATATTCCGTTCACTAAGCTCCAGGTTTCACAGCAATACAAGCAATATTTAAGATAATATAATTCTATAGATTTAATGAATTTTAAATACATTGAAGAATGATTAATACTCTCAAGGATTACATTCATATTTGTAATTGAGTTTTTTTTATAATGTTGAAAGAATTCAATTTCTTAGCATTTAAAACAAAATGCAAACAAAACAACATTACAATTTTACCCTTTTGCAAGACGCTCGGAGGGTTAAGAGATATTTAATGCTAAAGTTGGACAAAATCGTTCCATTAAAAAACATTTTATAGGAGCAAAAGCTATACATGGGAATTTAATCATTTTTAGATCATTTTATTCAATAGAAGATCCCGGTGTGCAGATTTCATTAATTTTTTTTTAATTTGACTCATTTTGTGAGATTTTATTTCTATTTTAAATTCAAATATTCAGCATCTTGACAGATATTTTTTACATGTTTTAGAAAATGGTATTAATTTAAACTGTTGCCAACTGTATAAACAGCGCAAACAATAATGTTTGCTTCAAATAAAAAAAAATATTTACACTTTACTATTATAAACAGAAAAAAACCTCCAAATTAGAATTAAATAATTAGGTATAAAAAGCAGGCAGTTATTGGAAATTACGCCATAAAAACTATATTTACATGTAAATTTTAAAAGAGAAAGGATATTGTAAAATAAATTCATTAACATGCGTTAGAAGTCTGAAATAGAAGAAATTGCGTCACATCACACTTATTATGCAAAATGTACAAAAAATAGTATTGCAAAACAGTTTAAATTTAAAAATTGCGCGAGACAAAATATTAGAGGTTAAATATTAGATTTTTTCAAAATTTTATTATTTGTCGTTTGATGTGAGGTGTTCAGCTATAAGTATGCAAATTTTCATGTCTCCAACATAATTAGGGGCTGAGTTAGAAAAATTGCTTAAAATACGCAAGTTAGAGCCCAGAGGGTTAAATGTTAGACTTTTTTAAATTTTTATTATTTGCCGTTTTATGTGAGGCGTTGAGCTATAAGTATGCAAACTTTCAAGTCTCCAACTTAGTTAGGGATGAGTTAGAAAAATTGTTTAAAATACATAAGTTAGAGCCCAGAGGGTTAAATATTAGACTTTTTCAAAACTTTATTATTTGTCGTTTGATGTGAGGTGTTAAGCTATAAGTATGAAAAATGTCATGTCTCCAACTTAATTAGGGGCTGAGTCAGAAAAATTGCTTAAAATACAGAAGGTAGAGACCGGAGGGTTAAATATGACTTTTCAACATTTTATGATTTATCGTGTTATCGCAAGTGTTCAGCTATAAGTATGCAAACTTTCATGTCTCCAACTTAATTAGGGGCTGAGTTAGAAAAATTGCTTTAAATACACAAGTTAGAGCCCAGAGGGTTAAATATTAAACCTTTTTCAAAATTTTATTATTTGTCGTTTGATGTGAGATGTTCAGCTATAAGTATGCAAAATTTCATGTCTCCAACTTAATTAAATTAGGGCTGATGCAAATTTTCAAGTCTCCGACATATATAGTTTCTGAGAACGGGCTCTGTGACAGACGGATAGACAGACAGACAAAGGAGTGAGACTGGTAGGGTTTCGTATGATGTACGAAACTCTAAAAACATGCTGCGGATAACTGTAACAACATCCTAAAATTACATTATCATCAGCGATCAACCAATCCCGAATTTACTTTATATTCGTTTCATATATTCTTATTCTTTTGTGTGGCCCTGTAAAATAACTATCAATATTATATACAGTAAAACCTCTGAATAGCGGACACCCCGAGAATTCAGAATTTGTCCTCTTTTTAGAGGTGACCACTACTGAGAGTAAAACATGTACAGTTATTTTAGAGTTGGTAATAGAAAAAATGTCCGCTAAATAGAGGTATCCGCTAAATAGGTGTGTCCGCTATGGAGGTTTTACCATTAAAACCTCTGAATAGCGAATACCTCGGGAGGGCAGAATTTGTCCTCTATTTGGAGGTGTCCGCTACTGAGAGTAAAAAATGTACAGTTATTTAAGGGTTGGTAATCGAAAAAATGCCCGCTAAATAGAGGTGTCCACTAATCGGGTGTGTCCGTTATGGAGGTTTTACTGCATAATAATATCATCCTTTACAAGAAAATTGCATGCTGTATGATAGACAGACAGACATCCAGAGAAAGATAACCTTCCGGGGCAATAAACACTCATGTCTTTTGTTTTAATCATCCACAATTGTATGTCATACAACAGGCCAGATTTTATGCAACAGGCTAAAAACGGTCACCGTGGTACGGAGTACTGTATTATTATTTGTTTGCCCACCAAAACTGGTTGCCACGGGTTGTTGCAAGGTTTGTGATCACGTGGTTGAAACTGATCTATTCAATATTACTGCGCGCGTATTTTTTTTTATTTGCTCCATGTGTTCAAACCAGTTGTCTACGAAAACATCAACCGATGAAAGTGACGCACACCAAATTTCTGTGACGTATGCAGATAAATTGTGCTTTTTTATCAGTTTTTTCTATATAATTTTTAAACGGTTTTGAACTTATTTTTCATAGTAGGTGCATTCAGTAGGCGACCCTCATAGGTACCTTCTGGTGCAATCAGAAACGAAATCCGACAAATATTTTTTGAGTTATGCTTGACGAAAGGTTTTTATTAGGCTTTTTTTTTAGTAGGACATGGCGTTAATATCCATCGTAGTAGTAATGTGTCCGGACAGTAATATTTCGCTGAGTATTAGCCTTCGCTTCGCCCAGACAATTATATTTCAGGTACAGTATTTATCAGTTCATATTTCAGAAATTCATAAACAAACCTAAAACATTGTCTTATAAGAGTACAAGTTGAATTTTGGTGTGAAAAGAAGACAAATAGTTCAAAATTTCAACTATATGTTTTGCTATTAAGCGGATTTTGCCTGTAGAAAGCCGAAATTATTCGGAAATTGCACGTCAAACGTACAAATGCGGTGCGTTCGTAGTATAATTAGTTTTATAAATATTCAGACCTTGGTGCGATAGCTGTTGCACTCTTAGACAAATATGCATGAATACAAAATTTAATACGATTCCATATATTAAATTCAGTAATATGCAAATAATAGTACTACATCGTTTTTCTTTAATGGCAATACAAATTCCCTGCGATGTATTATTTTTTTAAATAGGTTTTTTAGGTACTCAAATTTTCCTTTTGGAATTCAAAATGAAAATTATACATTCCCCTATCCCCAGAAAAAATGACATATTTAAAAGAAATCAATTATTTTTATATTTGAAACTTAAGCATCATCACTTTTGCACCACTATGGCGTCATTTTCCGTGACTTTTCACTTTCAACCGTGCGAAGTCTACGAGCGGTAGATATAAATATTCAGTAAACAACCGTTAGTGCGGACTTCCATGGGAGGCCATTTTTCATCTGCACTAACCGAAATCCGCAATAAACGATGGCTTTAACATTAATTAAAATACGATGGGAAAAGAAACTGTCCTCATTATCCGGAGATACGTCTTAAGAGAAGACGCATTAATGAAAATTCCGCTATATTCTCCACAATTTATTGATGTTTTACGGATAATATCTATCACTTTTCTACATTTACCATAACAAAATAAATACTGAAAAAAAAAACTACCGAGCTAGGCTCGGTTTACAGTGTACTAAAATCATTTAAATAAAAAAAAATATTACGATTTACTTTAAATTCAAAAGTATGAAGGTTTGAATGTTTAGTGTAAAATTATTTTATTTACTCTTTTCTAAAAATAACTTGATTGTAAGTGTTACATATAGAAAAGAGAAATAACTGAATTTCAAATTTTGGCGACACAGTTATTTGTTACGTAAAATTTGAATTATAGATGTCAGTGTGCATCTGCAAAATTGCTGAAAAGACGCGGTGACGGAGAGAAACGCGAAATTGAATGATATTCCAACGAAAGACATTGTTGATCGAAGAAAGTTTGAAAGGAAAAAACTGCAATGGTATATTTTGATCACAGCGAAGAAAGTCCTCATCGAGTAGTTCCTACATCTGGAGATGGTTCGTGTTTGTTTTATTCTATATTTTCTTTTCTGTGCTAGGTAACATAGCCTAGTCGTATGATATCAGATTGCGCTATAGTTGAGTATGTGATTGCGCACTGGCATTAGATGCAAGCATACACTTGTGATAAGCGTGGAAATGTTTCCCTTAACAGTGAACTGAAATTGAAACTTATGCTGAATATTACTACCTATGGGTCAGTCTCGGAGTTTATAGTAGCCGCTAAACTGTATCCGTATACGTTCGAGGTCTATCAAAATGGCCATCAGGGGATTATTTCGTGATAATTCTCAAACTTTAGTGAAACGTTTACTTTTTTCTGATAGTTTCTTAGGAGGTCACTTTGACGTTCTACTTCCTCTTCTTAACAGCTAACAAGAATCTATTATTTTTTCAAATGAATACCTATCACAGAGAGAAATCAGCTAGAGAAAAAAATTGGAAGACCTATTGAACTCAAAAGGAGAAGGCCTAATTGTTCCGAGAAATGACGTTTTCAACAGCTTCAAGAAGCTAGAGCTCTCTATCGTCAAATCCATTTTCGAAAACAAAAACACGCATCAAAACGTTACAGCGATTCACACCCTGAAATCGGAAGCTCTAGCTCGCTAAGCAGTCGCGAGCTGTTCTGTTGCACACCCTGCTATGAATATTGGAGCTTACTGACGAAAAATGTCTAGAGGAAAGCTGCAGTTTAAAATAAACCCTTTAGAAAACATTACGAAAACTATAACTAAAAAAAAAATGGAAAATAGACTGGAAGCAGACAAAGTTATAAAATGGACTCTACACAATAGAAATTAACTTTGGAGGGCTTTGATTGAACAGCTGATAAAATGAAACAAAGACTAATATTGTTGACCTTGCAACATTCAGCGCCCATCTTTTGAGAAAAGATGTCTCCGACATACACCCTCAAGCCCGTCGGGAAGCAGTCGCGCGCTGCACTGTTTCACACCCTGACATGAACATTGGAGCTTACTGACGAAAACGGTCTTGAGGTAAGCTGCAGTTTTAAATAAACACTTTAGAAAACATTACGAGAGCTGTAACTAAAAAAAAATGGGAAATGGACTGGGAGCAGACAAAGTTATAAAATGGACCCTGCACAGCAGAAATTAACTTTGGAAGGCTTTGATTGAACAGCTGATAAATTGACACAAAAACTAATATAGTTACTAGAAAAAGCGTATGAATGGATTTGCAACACTAGCACACATGACATATTCGCTTTTCTAGGAAAAGCGGAACATGGAAGCAATCAGGAGTCATTTTATACACGTGAAGCTTGTAAAGTTTATGAAGTAATATGTAGTGCAATTCAAATCGACGCTACTGGAAAAGTTTTCTTTACTTTCTCCTTACAAAAACAAGTGAAATCCCATCAAAAACATCTCATGTAAAAAATAAGCCAAGTCTCCTGACTCTTTGACCGTAAAAACTTCTGAGATCATGTGTAGAGCCAAGCTTAGCTCTCTTATTAAAACTCTGATATTTTAATTCACAAATTACTCCTTGTCTCTACAACTTTAGTTAATGATAATTTTGTGACTTGGCAATTACGCAGCACGAGAATGTAAAGGTTGTTGTTTACATTTTAATATTAACGTTTATTTATAAAGTATTACATAAAATAGTTTCTATAAGAGCACTAAACGTATATGTATTTGTAGCATGGAAATAATTTTACATTACATTGTAAGCCAGGATGCGAAAGCTTTCTAAAGATCAAGCTTGATGTCCGGAGTTTTGGGTGATTTTCTTCCTATGTAACGTGAATATGAGCCAGACCCCTCTGTTACAAAGACCCCCAATCTGTGCATACCTCCTTCAGGCATGTATCCCTCTCATTCATATTCAGCCTTAATCAAATAATCTAATCCCAATTCAAAATATTGTAAAGTCCTTACGTAATAACTTCCCTTTGTTGCGTAATTGCTAAATTACAAAATAATCATTGACTAAAGGTGTAGAGACTAGGAGTAATTTGCGAATTAAAATATCAGAGTTAATAAGAGTGCTAAGCTTTGCTCTACACATGATCTCAGAACTTTTTACGGTCAAAGAGTCAGGAGACTTGGCTTATTTTTTACATGAGATTTTTTTGATGGGATATTGTTTTAAAGAATAGAGAACAAATTAAACGCATCCTGAATAAATTTGCAAAAGTTTAATAAAAATTACAAAAATACATCATGCATTGCACATTGATTAACATATTTGTTACATTTACAACAGATGAATTTGTAATACATAAAAAAATTGTTTTATTGACAATGCCGAGAAAATATTCTAAATTTTATTTATTGTAACCTGAAGAAAGGTCCTACATTAAAAGATAAATTATTCCTTTGAATTTCGAAACAAATAGTTTTTTCTTACTCTTAGATCTGTATTAATTCATAAAAAAATGTTTTGAAACATCTTTATATTACAATACATTTTTTCTTTAGAACATGATCAACTTGTTTTCTTTGATTTTTCATAGAACAAAAACATTTTGTTTATAGATAAGAATGAGAAGTTTCTAAGTGCGAATATGTAATAGCGATAATATTATCGTAAAATATAATTAATCTGTTAATTCTTCTTAATTAATCTGTTAATTATATAATTAATATATAAATTTTATAGACAAGTTTTGCAGTTTTGCATTAAAATTAAAATTTGCACACATCATAATATGTCACATGTGGGTGTCGGCAAAAGTTAGAAAAATGCTCTTCTTTGGGTTTATTATCGTGACTCCTGAAATACAGCCTCCTCCTTCTCTTTGAAATAACTTTTGCAGGAATGCATCACTGTGCACGGACTAATACAGTGTATCAATTTCATAAATTTCACTCAATTATTTCTATGTGAGGGCAAAAACTTATTGATCCACCCTCGTAGTATGCGGATACTCCAAATGACAACCTTTGTCTTCTGTTTGGTGATTTGCCTTTATTTACTAATGCAATTTCAACTTAGAAACGTCTAGAAACTTCCACCCAGAAGATTTTTTCAAAACAAGAAAATTGTTTTCTATTTACGATTGAATCTTTGAAAAGTGGCTCAGTGAAGGCTTAACTTAAGAAGAGAAACAGGGCGATCCTTGCCAAGTATAAACATTATTTGCCACGTAGACCTGTAATAACAGAAAATAGTCAAGATAAGAGTTTGATTCGAATAAAATAATATGGAAATTTAATCCACCTTCTGCTTTGAGGTAGGGTAGGTGATGGGAGAGATTAATTGGTGTAGTTAAACATATTTTACGCAGAGTACTGAGTCATTCATTACTCAGTGATGAATAATTGAATGCAGTTTTCTGTAACAATCAGTACTTAATAAATTCTATTGCTTGACCTATTTATCGGGATATTTAATGATCTCATCGCTCTATCGCCTTCGATGTCTTTACTGGCAACAGGAGAAAGTCGAGTATCACATAATGATATTATAGATGCTTCCTATCTTATCAATAATAAAATAATATGACAATACTACCTAAAAGGTATTTATATATACTGATGATGCGAACAAATTTGAGAAAAAAAGATGCCTAATCGAACACTTAGGACAATTAAAAACAATGGAAACTATTAAAAAGAAGCTACAAAGATTTCTGTCGGTGATATAGGACTCGTTCGCTTGGATAACTTGAAGCATTTATAGCGGACATTGGGCGAATTATTGTACCAATTCCTGGAAAAGACAGATCTATTAGAGTTTCTAAAGTGAAAACTAGTTAAGGAATCTTTACTAGTCTAGTTCAATGCATTTATCTTTTGGAATTGTGAGGTGACAATAAAGAAATTTTCATGAAAATATAATTGAGACATATGGTGGATTTAAAGTATTGTAAATACACTGGGCGAGACATAATCGATCCAGATAAAATCCAAATCGTGTCGACAAATGATGAGATAAAGATAGTGTCTAAACCGAAAGTAACTGACACTTGAAGTGTCCGTTTGATTAGAACAATACAAAGACTAGATTTGAGAAGTACTCGTCAGTATGATAGCGTTTTCCTGAAAAGAACTCAAGACGGTAGGATGTTGCTGCCGAGATAGTACATTAATTTCAAAAACAGTTTGTTATCTAACGAGATTAGAGTTTCTTTTTTAGAAAATTGAACATGGCCAAAAAATTAGGGAAACATTTTTAAGACTTCGGTTTGTCTATCAGCTGCCTGCCGTATGTCTGCCACCTGTCTGTGCCACAACTCTCGTAAATATATTCATATTACCCTATAATTGATACAGTTACAGAGTTTACTACAGCATATTCGTTACTGAAAATAAAGTGAATAGCATAGGTACAGGGACACTCAAAAGAATTCCGTTAGATTAAGGTTTATGGGTCGGAACGTTGCCACCGAAATACTCAAGGCCATAGGACACGAGTTGTGACGTTATAACTAATAGACCTACTTCGTACTAGTGTTGGAATTCATACAGGAAATTTTTGAACAGCAATTTTCTTTTATTTTATTTGTGGCATATCTATCATTTTAAAAAACAATACTAACTATTTAAACTTACTGGTGAGAATTCAGAATATCAAACTAAAAATTCGGCCAGATGCGGTATGCCACAGTGTGGCCGTATCTGGCTGATTTTTTATTAGTGATTTCCAAATTCACACCAGTAAGTTTAAATAGTTATTATTGTTTTATAAGATGATAGATATTCCACAAATAAAGTAAAATAAAACTGCTATTCAAAATTTTCCGGTGTGAATTCCAACACTAGTGAGAAGTCGGTCGATTAGTGATGACGTCACAACTCCTGTCTTCAGGCCTGGAGTGTTTCGGTAGCAACGGTCGGAATCGTTTGAGGTGGATTTTAATAATGTTGCGATGCTTCAGACGTAATGATTGTGATATGCACTAAAATATGCATAAATTATTGCTTTTATTTCAATATGGAGTTAAAAGTATTTATTATTTATTTACAGAATTATACAAAATAATTTCGTGACACGCATGGAAACATCCTTTGCTGTGTAATTAAATGATATTGCACCATTTTAAACATAGGGAAATTGATATACCTTCCGTTGGTGAGCAAAAAGATGCTTATTGCCGCAAATAGATTGCATAGCATTTACCGCTGTTTTACAGGGACACACAAAAATGTTTTACTGAAAAATGGTATTAGTGCGTTTTCAATTTTAACTAAATTGTTGCATATTATGTTGTATGAATAAATTCTATAAATCGTATTCAGTGCTACCTAAAGCAATTTGTAAGCATTTTTGTCTACCATTGAGAATTGCTCAAAGGGGATTTTTATTTGAGTTATGCATTTTCCTGTTAAACTATATTTCGTATACTAAGAGATATTTGCAGCTATAAATAAGTTCTTAGACAGAACTAGACAAAGAACTGGATAAATTACCATGTATGGATTGTAATTGCTGAAAGTGCGTTTTTAGTTGCATTACACGTTTTATTTTTTTTAGCCGAATTAAAATTTAGCTTAACGTGTGGTGTGCATATAAATCTATACCTAATACAAATTGCTGCACAAAATACTCACGTATCTTTCCGTCTATTAGCAAAAATTACTGAAGGTGAATTTTATAATTTTGTTATTCATTTTCTAAGAGAACTAAATTTTAGCATATTATGTAGTTTATATACAAATCTATAACTGGATAAATTGCCATGTATGGATGGTAATTGCTGAAAGTGCGTTTTTAGTTGCACTACACGTTTTTATTTTTACCTGAATTAAAATTTAGCTTAACGTGTGGTGTGCATATAAATCTATACCTAATACAAATCGCTGCACAAAGTACTCACGTATATTTCTGTCTATTAGCAAAAATTACTGAAGGTGAATTTTATAATTTTGTTATTCATTTTCTAAGAGAACTAAATTTTAGCATATTATGTAGTTTATATACAAATCTATAGTTCATATACAGGACAAACGAATTCGCCCACGTTTCTGACTATGGCTGATAATTGCTGAAATTCAGTTTTCAAATGTGTTACAAGTTTTCTAATCCTGAAAATGAATTGTAAAACTAAATTTATACTGATTTTGTGATATTTAAAGAAATGTTTAACATTTGTAATTATAACGCTGACACTCCACGAATGGGGATTTAATTTAATTGGTACTTCTTAGTTATCCCTTCGACCAAATTATTGTCGCCAAATTGTAAGATTAAATGCCAATAATGGCTCCCATAAATTAATTAATAGTATGATTAAATGCCAATAATGGCCAATAAAACCATTAATGCGACGGTTTATTTGTATTTTTGTTAATGTTTTACTAATTTATTTTTTCTTTCGTTATTTAAAATAAAAAAAATTATGTCAGTGTGTATAATTTGGCGAGTGGTTTTACGATTTATATAATTTGGCGAAATTGGTCGACGGGATAACTAAGAAGTACCGGTTAATTTTATTTGATTATATACTAGATAATACGTTTCAACTTAATAAATGGTGAAATTTCGTTACAGCATTCTGGGAGAATTGGGAGGTGTCTCGTAATCTATGCTTAACGCGTGTTTTTTTTTTAATTTTATGTTTTTATTGAGCTAAAATGAACTGATAAATTAAAAAAACTCATTTTTGTTTATGATTTTTTTGTTATATTAATTATGGATGCTGTGATAGCAATATATATTTAAACGGTATAACTAATGATAAATTATCTAATGTGTTAACAAAAATATCTTTTCGTTCTAACCCTTAAATGCCTGGTGTTGCTTTTTGGCAACATACCCAATTTAGGCTCTAAAATACTATTAGAATAATATTGAAGCTATAATGCCTAATATTGCCAATAAAATACATTCTGAAAATATTATTAAATCGATTTTCAACATGTAGATGGCAACACTTGTGCTGTTTAAGAATAAAGATAGACTTATTTTTTCAATTGTTGCTACTTGTTCTTTTTGTTTTGTTTGGGAGCTTGCGAAATACCCTATTTTGACCTCCAGTGAGCAAGTAAAATGGATTTCTTATTATAGTTCCTAAAATTCTTGTGTGTTTAATATTATAGAATTTTATCAATGGGAATTATTTTTTCAATTAAACACCAGTATTGCCGATTAGTAACAAACTGTTTTTTAGCCGTAAACTATACTTAAAACAAAATAGGATTTTTTAAAGTATTTTTCCCATGATTTATTTAAAAAATGAAATCCGAAAAACATTATTACAATCATTTTTGAAAAATCAGGCATTTAAGGGTTTTAAATAAATGAAGTCGTAATGTATAACATATCAGTCATATCTTGTATATGCGATAGTATGACACAAAAATAGAAAAGGTAAAATAAAGGAAAACAAAGAAAAGAGCCGTACCTGGATCGAGAGATCCTTTATAGGCGGTTAGACCTTGGACTACAAGTAGCAGAGACAGCCCGTCGTAACAAATGGACCAACGCGGGGACGGACGTCAAGCACGCCGTCCAAGGAGCAGCGTAGGAACCAGCCACGATCCGCTAACGACTAGATGTGGTACTACAGGAGTCGTTCCAATGTTTAGGCCGCAGCTACTAACTGAACCTGAATAAAGGTAAAGTTAAGCAAGATAAAGAAATTTTTAATTAAAAAATAATTGTGTCATGATTTTTTACATACCTGTAATAACAGATAATGAAAATATGTCTATACTGTGATAGCTATTATGATAACAATGACTGAAGAGAAAGTAAAGGATAAGTATAAGTAAAGTTCTCTTTTCTTTAGTTAATACTGATTGCTTTTATTTGAAAATGTTAACAGAATTTTCTTTTACTTGATAAAATATTTTGGCAGTAAACAGTATAAATACTTAGAAAAATGTTTTAAGTATAGCGAATTCCTTAATTGTATGACATGAATGTTTTTTAGAAAGTACCTTCAAATATTGGACGAAACTCATTTCTGTTAATGTTTATCAAATTCAACTGCGTTCTATATAAAATAACAACTATTTGTAACAAAATAATATAATAGACCATTAGAATTATGGGCGATTTTCTGAATAACGATGGCGCTTGCATTTCCTTCTAATATTTAATGATTTTATTTACCTTATGATTATAAGAAACTAGCAAACCCCGCGGCTTTGCTCGCGTAATATTTGAAATATGCCAAGTGATATTTATATGTCTAATTTTTATTAAAAGGTACTAACTAAATTTTTATTTTTTTAAAAGGTAAGATTTTAGTTTATTAAAAGGTACTTATTACTTTTAGGAATAATTAAAACAATTACCATTTAAAACACAATTTGATTAAGCATCATTGTTACACTGCATAAAGCAGAAATGAGACTTAAATTAATAAAACGAAATAAAACTAAATAAATAATAATTTAGAAAATATTTTGAAACTTTTATGCTCAGTTAATACGCTTATTTCAGTATTCATTTGAAGTTTTGAATTTTCTAGAAACCATCTTGTTACATCTTAAAATTAACCATCATGTCAAATTCCAAGTTCTACCACCTCTCTCAACATAAAGGACTGTGTTGAAATAGAAACTGTCACCATTAATTTGCCAACATTAATTTTACTATTGGTTTGTTATTTCCTAATATTCCACAGAAACGTAATTTAGAAAGCTTTTAAAGGCCTTTTTTAGAGCGTTTGTTGTTCCTGTGAACCCCAGGTGGTAGAATCATCGGCATAAAATATAGCCTGTGTAGGATCAGAGACTGCTATCATTGATTCGCAGCTATTACTTTTATATTTGGTTTATATTCCCTGAAATTGCGTAGAAATCGTAATTTAGGACTTTTTTAGAATGCTTTTCGCACATCCCCTTCACTTCACCCCTTTTTAATTCGAATTTATTTTCGACAGTCCTTCGAGGGCATTTATATTTTATAAATAACTACCATGCCATATTTAAAGTTTCTAGTCTTTTCAGTATCACAGAAATCGCAATTTAGAAAATTTTTAGCTACTGAAACCCTCTGGTGGTAGTGGCACAGACATAAAATATAGCTTATGATTGAGCAGGTTCTATCACCAACAATTTGTCATCATTATTTTTTTAATCGGTTTGGTATTTGATAAGATTACATAAAAATTGTTATTTACAACGCTTTTCGCTCACTTCATCTTTTTAAATTTGAAATTTTCTTTGGACAGTTCTTAGAAAGCAGTTGCATCTTGTAAGTACATACCATGCCATACTTCAAAGTGTTAGACCCTTCAGTTATGCAAAAAACGCAAATTAGAACATGTTTTGCTTTTGCAACCCTCAGATGGTAGTGACAGCAACATAAAATATAACCTATGTTATAGCAAGGACTGTCACCGTTGATTTGCAACCATTACTTTTGAAATAGCTTTGGAATTTCCTGAGATTGAGTAGAAATCGCAATTTAGAATGTTTTTAGAACGCTTTTCGCGCATTTTCACCCCTTTTTAAAATTCCAATTTTTTCGAAACTGTTCTTAAAGATCATTTATATGTAATACATATGTACCTTGCCTAATTTTAAGTTGCTAGCCCCTACCGATCACAAAAATCGAAATTTGGAACGCTTTTTTGCTCCTGCAACGTCTAGGTGATAGTGATACCGACTTAAAATAGCGTCTGTGTTAGAACAGAGGCTGTCAGCATCAATTTCTTAACATTACTTTTGAAATCAGTTTGATTCTTCCTGATATATTGGTGACAAATCGGCATTTAGAACGTTTTTAGAACGCTTTTCGCTCATTTTCCTCCTGCATCTCCTCTGGGTTAGTGGAAACATATATAAAGTATAGCCTATCTTGGAGCAAGATCTGTCACCATCATTTTAACGCCATTATATTTGAAATCGGTTCATTATTTCCTGAGATTGCATAGAAATTGCAATTTAGAACGTTTTTTACAACGCTTTTTGCGCATTTTGACCCCCCCTTTTAAATTTCGATTTTTTTAGGAAATGCCCTTAGAGATCATTGATATCTTATAACTAACTACCATTCTAAATTTCACGATTCAAGGCCCATCCGTCACGCAAAAACAGCAATTTAGAACGTTTTTCTCCTGCAGCCCCTTTGGGGTAGTGGTACCGACATAAAACATAGCCTATGTTGAAGCAGGGATTTTCACCATCATTTTGACGCCACTATTCTTCAAATCAGTTTGGTATTTCCTGAGATTGTGTAGAAACTACCATTTAGAACGTTTTTTAGAACGCTTTTCGCGCATTTTCACCCCTTTTAAATTTAGAATTGTTTAGGAATTGTTCTTAGAAATCCTTTATATCTAATAAGTAGCTGATACTTCAAATTTCATATTTCTAGGCCCATCAGTAACACATAAATCGCATTTTTAGAACGTTTTTTGCTCCTACACCCCCTTTGGGGTAGTGGCACCGACATAAAACATAGCCTATCTTGGAGCAAACGTTGTCACTATCATTTTGACACCAATATTTTTTAAATCGGTTTGGTATTTCTGAGATTATGTAGCAACTACTATTTAGAACGTTTTTTAGAACGCTTTTTGTGCATTTTCACCCCTTTTAAATTTCGAATTGTTTAAGAACTGTTCTTAGACACCATTTATATCTTATAAGTAACTAATGTTCCAAATTTCATATTTCTAGGTCCTTCAGTAACGCAAAAATCGCATTTTTAGAACGTTTTTTGCTCCTGCACCCTTTCTGGGGTAGTGGCACCGACATAAAATATAGCCTATGTTCTAATTTGGGCTAACACCATCATTTTGATACCATTACTTTTGAAATCGGTTTTGTGTTTCCTGAGATTATGTAGAAACTACCATTTAGAACGTTTTTTAGAACGCTTTTTGTGCATTTTCACCCCTTTTAAATTTCGAATTGTTTAAGAACTGTTCTTATACACCATTTATATCTTATAAGTAACTAATATTCCAAATTTCATATTTCTAGGTCCTCCAGTAACGCAAAAATCGCATTTTTAGAACGTTTTTTGCTACTGCACCCCCTTTGGGGTAGTGGCACCGACATAAGATATAGCCTATGTTCTAAGTTGGGCGAACACCATCATTTTGATACCATTACATTTGGAATCGGTTCGGTAGTTCCTGAGCTTATCTCCGACAAATAAACAATTTTTACCTCTTTATAATAGGAGTATGATAAATATCTTAAAAGAGTAATATAACATTGTTCAACAAAGATATTTTTACTTTTCCTATCTCTGTATAAATATTCGATATTTTTCCATCATTATTGATAAAATAAACATTTTAAAGAGCTATCCTTATTTCATATTTGTAAAGAAATGCTAATGGGAATTCCCCGTTATTTCGAAACCAAATAAACTCAGATATGCATATCCTAAAATAGAATCACAATGTGGAATGGTGCCTTTTCTACAATAAATGGAGATATTTCAGACAAATAGAGAAACAACTTCAGTATTTCACACAGAATCGTATTAAATATTTCTGTGAAAATGTGACGAGCATCCTAAAAATAAATGCATTGGAATCTCTCTAGTAATACTTAAACAGAAATCACATCCCTGCATTTATATAAAGGAGGATTTCACAGGAATTGCTTTGAGATATACGTATTCTCAGAGGATATTTTTGAATAACTTTTGTTTCGAGAACGAATATTTTTATCTAGTTTGATATTTTCGTTACATCTCTATTTTATTATGGTTAAATTGTATTTCTTATATAAACTATTCCAAAATAATTATGAAGTAAAACTATCTGATTTCCCTGGATACAATACAATTTCACTCTGCCAATGCCATTTAAGTGCCTTCGTAGATGGATTGGAAAGGAATGGAATTGTATTTACTGAAGAAAAGAAGTAAATTTCTGTGTAATCCATAATAGATATAATAGAAAAATAAGTTATTGGTTTTATTCCTGATAACTATAGGCATTTTATTACTGATATAATAATTTTTTTATTTTATACTTTGAACTTAAAAACGAAGTTTATGGAACCTAATTACAAAAAAACTAGTTATATAAATGAACTGACATAAAAATGAATTTTTCGGCTTTAATCCATAGATTTTTAGAATCACTATTTATATAAACTATTCCAAAATAATTATGAAGTAAAACTATCTAATTTTCCTGGGTACAATACAATTTCCCTCTGCCAATGCCATTTAAGTGCATTCGTAGGTGGATTTAGTAGTAATTTGAAAGTGGTTTTCAAAGTGGTAAACATAAAAGTGCATTTTACCAATTGTCTTTAAAATGTGCTGAAAAATTTTGCTTTACCACTTTGAAAAACGGTGGTATATTATTTATGCAACATAAATTTTATACCAAACTGCAAAGTTTGCACATGACTTTTTAATACAATTTTGGTATTATAATGTACGGCAAGGAAAGGCTTTATTTATTTAAAGGTCAATTCTTTTGTATATTTTACTGATATTTAATCCACTCGACAGTTTACAAACATAATTACTTTACACTTGAAAGGATTAAAACACAATTGCATACATAATTGATATACCTGTACAATGACTTATCAATTAATGGAAAAAAAATTCTGAGATTTATTTTGTGCATATTAATAAGGAGATATATCTGAAGATTTTTCACCATAGCAAAGAAAATGATATGATGCAATCTTCTGGTGATTTTCTTAATATGAGAGAGGTGAAAACGTGTGTTTTGCTTCAACAGATAGTATTCTCTCCCCAAAACTAAAATATGTACTAATGAGGCAGGAAGTTTCCGAAATTTTACGCATTCAAGCTACTGTGACGAGGGATTAAATAAACTGTAAGGAAGGAGATATTTTAGTTCTCAAAGCTCATTTAAATGTTTGAAATTTTTAGATATGTTTTCACCATTTAAACTAACTTTGTCAGAAGTGAACTGCATCAGAGTTGGATACTGTGTAGTGTCTACGGGTACAGCATTACAGCAGTTTCAATTGGCTGTTTTTTTTAATTTCAAACTTTTTTGCATTGCAAAAATCGCTGAATCATCTGCTGTAACTTTTAACAATTTCTTCACAAGTACAAACACTTATATTAATGTATTATGTCTTTCCCAACTGTTTGAGGATATTTCTTTAATTACTGAACTGACTAAATGAAGTTCATATAATGTATAACAGCCTTATTTTCTATAACCTCTTCTTCTTCTCACTGGTCAGAAGCTTTTTTATATTTTTGATTAACATGAGAATCATCTACGGTGATGATATTATCGTCGCTCTCGTCGTCATGTTAGAGCTCTCCTTATTCTTCTTTCATCGACTTCTTTTATAAAGAATTTTTTTAAATGCGAAATTATTTCTCCATATCTATCGCTTAAATGTTGTTGCGAAGTTATTTGAAGGGCTGAATGACGATTTAGAAGCAATATAGTAAAAAATATAAACTAAGTCCATTACCTGTTTGGGTAAATCGGTACTGGCATTTGTCAGTTTTAATATGCTTGAGTCAAGAACGATGACAAGGTATACTTTTATAATAAAAATTGACATTTGATAGATTCTCAAACGAAAATATCTTTGATAGAAATATTATTTATAATCACACAGTAATGAACGAAGTATAAGGAAATTGTAAATATTATCCGATAAAACAATAGAATTTCTAAAGAAGCAAATTGTAAAAATTTCATCGACAAAATATGTTAATAAATAACAATAAACATAAAAAAGACTTATTGATGGCTTATATAAGCATAAAAAAATGGAAGTTATAAACTTTGTTCCCGAACTTTTTCTACATGACCAAATTGTTTTGATTAAAACGCTTTGAATTCATTACAGAAAAAATGAAAACCAGCAACATAACTACTGGATGATAGAGAGATAGGTGTTTACTTATCTAGTAATTTCTCCAATGCTTACGCGAGTGCTACTGTTTATTGTTTATAATTACATCCTGTTTACATTTACCTATTACCCTTTATCTTTGAAATATTTCATGCTGTCAAATTTCTATATGCATTTTCTTTAATACCGCAATGTGAGAAACATGTTAGTTAAAGATACTTAAAATCTTCTTTGTAATAGGAATATTGAATATAGTAAGAGATTTTTAATAAATTATGTCTTGCGGCACGCTTAAACCAAAAGTTCTAATTCCAGTTTGCCCTTATGATGATTATAAAACGACTGAATACAACATATTTTTCAAATTTCTTACTTAACACAAAAAAGTGTTCAATTGCAATTCAATAAAAAAAAAAAAAACATACCTTCTTGCAATATGTTAAAAATTAATGAGTTATCTGTACTTGACGTTTTACGGAACATTTTTATTGAAAGATCAGATATAAAGATGATCGTTCCCATAGATTTTCCAAGAACCTAGCCGAGATATATTTTCGATTTTAATGTTATGTATTACACAAAATTTCACAAACATAAAATTGAGAAGGATTTTTTTTCAATGCTCTTAATTCCAGAACTGAGAAAAAAGCAATAAATTACAAATTTGTTGAGTTTTATCATTTCAATCCTACCTCATTTATTATACGTTGTAAACTTTTCCTTTTCCTTAATAATTGAAATTGCCGATGTATATGTGTATGCTATTTAAAAAATATTTTTCTTCTAATCAAGAAAAGTATTTTCCATATTTAGGTACACACTGAAATTTGTTTCAAGATTTCGGCACAATGAATCTAAAATCTGTTCAATAGGGTTTTATCCAATTTGAACCTTTTCACTAATTGAGATATTTCTAATACATTTCTAACCCTGTTCTTGCCCGAGCAGAACATTTTCTGCAAAGCATTAACTTTTCCTGAAAATGCGTCAAGATTCCTCTGGATACTCTTTCTAATCGGATTCAAAAATGTTGTAAAATTGCAAAGCGTTCTAGCTTATGACACCAAATCTCATTAAAAAGTAAATATTGCAGTTTATGTACGTTTTAAATAATTTAATGTAGGATTTTTTTATGGATAATAACTGTATAATAAAAGATAAAAAGAAAAGTGCCCAGTTAAACTGATGGCATTGAGCTCACAGGCTATTCACACTAATTGTATATCATACTCTTATTTCAAAGAATAATGCCCATCGAAAAATAAATTAAAGGGGGATTAGCCCCCCCTTTCCTATATAATACTTAACCAATGAGCCTCCAAATCTCGTCAGGGAAGTTCTTTATCAGAATAAACCTGTATACCAAATTTCAAGCAAATCGGATAGAAAAAGCCATTTATCTAAATTCGGGGGGAGGGGGTATTAGCCCCCAGTTTACCCATTTATACTTAACCAATGAGCCGCCAAATCTATTCAGGGAACCGCCTTATCAGAATGAACGTAGAAAACAAAATTGAAGCAAATTGGATATTTCTAATAAGAGTTATTGCGTTACGTACATGCATACATATGTACATACACTATATGGCTAAAGGTGATCGATCACTTGCGATTTTAGACTTTTGTTAAATATCTAGAAAAATACATGAGGAATTAACCTGAAACTGCAGGTGTGTTAACAGTATAGTATAGGTCATATATTTCCACGAAAATCTTTTCCCGAAACCCCATAGGGGAACGTCAACAAATTGAAAAAAACCGAATATCTTTTGGATAACCCTGTAAAAATTAATGTAGCAAAAGCGTTCAAACTCAAGATTATTAATAAGTGCCATATTATAAATTACTGTGTTCATTTTTATGAGGATAGCATATATACTCGTAGAGAAATTAAGGTTTTTATAAAAACAGTCCCAAATTTCATCGCGTTTTTTGCTTATAACTTGAAGAGTTCTTAATATAAAAAAAAACGCTCTTTTCAGAAAATATGACAAAATACATGGCACATCATACCCTGCAATCTGAATTAAAAAATAATAAAAATTGTATGAAAAATGAGCAGGTTTACTAAAAAATGTTTCACTGCACATTCGCGAATGCAATCAAAACATAATATACTTAATGTATTAGCTAAGTATAAAGAGCAACTTTTCTGATAATCTCAAAATCATAGCTTGAAAATCCTGAAAATTATTGTCGATGGAATAAGCTCGAAATCCGTTGTTCCCAAAAAGAAGCAAAAAGATGAGGGGTTGTATCAAATATCTGTTGATTAGTGCCAAGACAACATACACAATATTGCACTTACTACTATATTGATACAACCCATCATCTTTTTGCTTCCTTTTGGGAACAATGGCTTTCGAGCTTATTCTATTGACGATAATTTTCAGAATTTTCAAACTATGATTTTGAGACTTTCACAAATGTTGCTCTATATACTTACTAATACATTATGCACATTATATTTTGATTGCATATGCGCATTCGCAGTGAAACATTTTTTAGTAAACCTGTTCATTTTTCATCCAGTTTTTATTATTTTTTAATTCTGATTGCAGAGTATAGTGTACAATGTTGTTTGTCATATTTTCTGAAAAGAACAAGAACCCTGCAAATTATAAGCAAAAAACTTGGAGAAATTTGGGCCTGTTTTTATAAGAACCTTAATTTCTTTACGAGTATACATGCCACTAATTAATAATGTCGAGTTTGAACGCTTTTGCTACATTAGTTTTTACAGGGTTATCCAAAAGATATTCGTTCTTTTTCAATTTGTTGACGGTCCCCTATGGGGTTTTGGGAAAAAGTCTTTGCGGAATTATATGGCCTATACTATACTATTTACACACCTGCAGTTTCAAGTTAATTCCTTGTATTTTTTTTTTATTTATTTAACCAAACGTCTAAAATCGTAAGTGGCCGGTCACCTTTGGCCTATAGTGTACATACAGAACCTACGAGCACATTAGCTCTCAGCTTTGATAGCTTATGAGCTAAAAAGGCAAATGTTCTTAATTTAGCTCTTACCGAAAATATAGCATAGCCTCTTCCGAGTTACTAGTGATTCCAAGTAGCGATCGTAATCTGTAGAATCCTCTAAAAACAACAGATTTCCGATATTTCAGGAAGAATTTTTCGAACAAGTGTTTCTTTTGCTGCTTGTCATTTTTGGACAAGTTTCCGAGTAATATTTACAGTGTGTAAAATCAATTTTTTTCTACTCGGCAGATGGTATCAATTTTCAAATAAACATTTTCAGCTTCTTAACAGCATTTATACACGCAAGAATAGCAAAGTCATTTTAATTTTAATGCTAATGTTAATGATATTATTTTTGTTGACGCTAATAGTGTTAATTTATCATGTTTTCGGAGAATGAAAATGTTCACATGAGAATTGATATCATTCGAAAAAATAATATTTCGGGTACAGAAAAGTGATAACACACTGTAAAAGCTTCTTGGAAATGTTTCGAAAAATTATTCCCAAGAAATGAAACGTTTGTTTCAGAAATGCTTCTTTAAATCTCAGAAATCTGTTGATTTATGAATCTTCTGAATATAAGAGAACCTTTTTCGTAATCGTGCGTAACTCGAAAATGATTATATCCTATTTTTGTAAACATTAAGAAAAGTAAGATCTATATTAAAAACCCTTGTCTTTTTTACAATGTATGTTGCATTATAAATTATACTTGTAAAATCTTGAAAGAATACCACTGAAAATTTTTGTGATATACCTAAGATTGTTTTACAGCATACCGATTGTAAACCACGGATCTAGAGGAATCAGCAATTTTTATTTAATATTTACATTTTGGAATGTTCAAAATAGTAATATAAGCATAACATGACTAAAAAAAATTCAAAAAGGATAAAATTTTTCTTCCTTGTAACAGCAAGAACTTCACACACACACACACAAAAAAAAAATAATAAAAAATCTTTTGACATAGTGTACATCGCTAAGCAACACTAGAAAATACACCGTACTATGCAAAGAGATGAGACTTCCATTTGCATAGTAATATCGGCTTTCCTGTTTGTTTATTTTTAGGATGCAAGTCACATCTCCTCTGAAATATTTAATATAATTCAGCGAGAAATATTGACGTTGCTTTTCGATTCAGTCAAAATATCTTCGTTTATTGTAAAATAGGTGTCGTTCGAGATTACACTTCAATATTTGAAGATGTATCACTGATCTTTTTTTGGGGTTGGAGAAAACGGAGATTTTCCATTAAACTTTAATACAAATAAGATACGAAAAAATTTCTTCGGAAATAAGAAATAAATCTTGAATATTTTAGAAGCAACAATGTCAAATTCAAGATAGTCACGTATTATCTGGCCAGGAGACAGTATGCCAGAAATGGTTGACAATGACCAATCTCATTTGTCGTTGCTACTCGCTCCCAAAATAATAATTTGACAAATGTTTATGAAATACATAACATTGTTAAAAATAGTATATAACCTTAATTTAGTAAAATTAATAAATGGTAAAAATATCATATGTAAAAGGGAATAATAAATAACATAAGAAATGTAAATATTATAAAATTAATTCTAAACCATTAAGTTAGAAACATTTACTAAATGCGTAGGATAAAGTTAGCAATTTATAACAGTAAAATATGACAATATAATACAACTATCTAAAATACTAGACAATAATTTAGACTGACATTTTAATTGTCTGCGCGAAGCGAAGTAGCGCAATATTATTTTTCGGGCATATATGGCTGTCAATAGTATGTATCTGAATATTGTTTAATTCAGTCGTACTTTACTTATTTATTGAATTTATTCTATCTGACTCCAAATAATTATGCTTATTTACAGTAATATTTCAAACCGAAACTTTATTATACGTATTAACCAGCCAACATTTAAAAAGAACATTTCATTATAATAGCAAAACAATTTCGTTGCTATTCATACAAAAGAAATTACAATCTACTTTCAACAGCCTCCCACCTTTTGATAAATAAAGTTTACCAAAACAATAAATATCTGACAAATTCATATTTTACGTAACCTAAAAATGAATATCACAAATAATTCAGTGTAAACGTAGTGATGAAGTTAAACAGTTAGAATTGTTTATTGTAACTGTACTGTAATGTTATATAAATACTTGTAAATCAATTAGTTTAAAAATTTCCTCAAAAATACATTTGAAATAAAAAGTTCAATCAGTCCTCATAACGGTTTTAAAGCTTCACTGTCCCATCGCATTCAGTTTTAATACTCGTATTTTGTTACTCGTGAAATGTTTTTATCAGTATTATTAAAATCATAAACAGTTTTGTGACCTTTATGTGGGTTTGGCGACATCAATCCTATCAGCACTAGTCTCATTTTTAGAAAAATCTGCTTTCTTGCACAGTTCATTACTACAAGAAATATTTAAAGGATATAAACTTTGCACAGGCTGGGACCGGTCTCCATTGGCAGTCTTAACTTTTACCACCCGGATACAATTGTCTCGTCCAGGAAAAACTGTAACAACGCGTCCAAATCTAATCTTTTTTCGTTATCACATTTAATCAGAATAATGTCGCCTTCCTTTATTTCTCTGATCAGATGTTTTTGTTTCACAGGCAATATCACCAAAAGACTGAGATATTCAACTTGGAATCTTCGTCGGAATTCTTCTCGTAGTCTTTGCTTGCATCTCAACCTTCTTAATATGTTGACTTTATCCAAATGATCCAAATCAGGAACTCCAACCATTCGAGTATCTTGACTAAACAAAGATGGGGAAAGGGGAACTACATCTTTTGGACCATCTGACACATATGTTAGAGGTCTAGCGTTGATTACAGCTTCTACATCACACAAAATGGTTAAATTTTTTTCATAAACAAGAGAAGCTCTTTCCAGAACTCATCTTAGTAATTTTTTTCCATTTGCACAATTCTATCCCATCAACCACCGCACCATGGTGCAGTTGGAAGATTAAATTTCCAGTGAGTTCTGTAAATAGAAGTGTCACGAGTAATTTGTTCACAGTTGGGAGATTTCATAAGATTTTCAGCACCGATGAAATTGCTACCATTATCACTATATATTATTCTTGGTCGTCCGCTACTAGCGGTAAATCTTCTTAATCCTAAAAGAAAACAGTTGGTTGATACAGATTGGAATAGCTCAAGGTGAACTGCTCGATACACCGCACATGTGAATAGTAGAATACACGAGTTGACCCCATTCTTTTGGTATAGCGGTCCGGTTAGATATAATCCAGTCACTTCAAAAACTAAATAATCTCTAATTATATCTTCTGGTAGTGGAGTAGGAAGGAATTCGACTACTTCTGCGGCATGTCTTCTGCAGAAAACACATTTTGTTATCACACGCTGTACAGTTTTTCTTCCTCTTGAAATACAAAATTGCTGTCTAATATTCGTCAATACAGCTCTAGCTCTAGCATGTGACATTTGTAAATAGCGTTTATAAATAAGAGCGTTTACAACATCATTTTCAGAAGGAAGTAGCATACAGCATAAAAAATTTTCTTCATCTATTCTCCGTGATATCTATTTTTTGAGTCGTAGAAGTCCTTCATCATCAAGAAAAGTACAAAGAGATTTTAATTGCGTTTGACTGTAGCTTTCCTTAAAATGGTCTTCTTAAATTATTTTTACTAGTTTCTTTTCTGCAATTTCTAATTCATTTATTAATAATTCCTCTGTAATATTTTTATTTGATTTAAGTGAATTTTTGGCAAAGCGGTATCCAAGCAATCATTCTTAGTAACTGAGAATATTTTGAAAACTTTCTGCTATACCATTTTTTCTCTGCATCAGTAAAAATAAGTGTGGTAAATAAACTAAGGCCCTTCCGTTTTTCTTTTGAAACTTCTTCACCTATTTGCATTGCGGATCTCGGCCAATTTTTTTCATCTTGTCTTAACCATGAGGGCTCCTCCCACCACTTGGATTTTAAATAAGCTTTGACTGAACATCCACTTGATGGTAAATCTGCAGAGATTGTAATCCCTAGCTATATGTCTCCATGATTCAGAATTGGTAACAGATCGAATTTCTTTTACCCGGGTGTTAACAAAGGCTCCCCGGTGTTCATCTCTTTTTACCCAACTTAGAACTGTAGATGAATTTGTCCAGTAAACAGAAGGAATAATTTGCAAATCTAAATCTTTTATTATAGAATGCACAAGTCACGTTCCGATGCAGCATGTAAGCAACTCAAGCCTGGGAATTGTCATCTTATGCAAAGGAGCATTTCTACTTTTCGCTTGAATCAGATGTACCGTTGTAATTTCTTTATCAACTCTCCTAAGGAATACAACAGCACTGTACGCAAATTTGCTGGCATCTGCAAAAATCTGAAGGCTTATTTTTATGTTATGCTTACATATATCAAAACATCGGGGAATTTTATCACTTTAGAGTAGCTCCAAATCTTTCTTCCAGTTTTCAAATTTATTTCAAATTTGTTTTGGCAATTCTGTGCCACATCTTATTTGGGGGCACGGCAGTGCCCCCAAGTCGAGAAAGCACAGCCGTAAGCATCCTTTTCTGGAAGCAACTCAGGGTACTTTTGACAGCCCTATATCCCTTCGCTGGAATTTCTCAGGAACGTGAAACTTTGTTCTCTAAAAGTACTCTTCAAGCGAAAGCAAATGGTTAAAATTTCCGCGTTTCTATCTTTTCTAGTTCAGAAAATATATGAACTCAAAGTTTCGCTTTTTCGACACTGACTGACTGACTCACGATCATCAAATATCTGAGGTACATCCTGTAGCCCTAGAAACTTGAAATTTGGTAAGAAGGTAGTACTTGGGATACAAAGAAAGGAAAAATTAAAAAATTCGGAAAATTCGAAAAAAAAAATTGAAAATCTTTTATTTTCCGTAATTGAAATTATTGCCAATACTGTTGCTTACTGATTTTCAACATGATAAAACGCAGTTTGTCAACTAAACTATCGGTTTGTCAACTACATTAAATCCAGCACGAAATAGCTGTGTGTTTAATACAGTAAAATTCGTTTTAATTGACTAGAACAAATAAAGGTACTACTTGATTATCCCGTCGACCGAAAAACTATCGCCAAACTATAAGATTAAATGCCAATAATGGATGATCGTAAATGTCGCATTCACTTGACATTAAACACCATGCACGTGTCTGTTACGTCATCAAATGATTTTTAATTCGACTTTTTACTTGTAGTTTTATTAAGGTTTTATTAATTGATTTGTTTTTTCGTTATTTAAAATAAAAATTACGGCAATTTGTATAATTTGGTGAATTGTTTAGCGAAATTGATCTACGGGATACTCAAGTAGTACCCAAATAAAATTAATTTATTTTACCAAATGTTGATTTGGTGAATTTAAATACTTTATAAACATTCTACAAATATACTAGCATTGCTTGATAGATATCTGCTCTTCTACTTTTGCTATATTTAACATCACAACCATATTATTTTAAACATTGCTATAGTTTGATGCAATGGCAATAGACCATGGCGCAAAATTAGCAGCAGTTTTAAAAGCAAGCGAATTTTGCTGCCAAACTTACCTCATATTTACAAAATAGTTCACATTTGCTGCCAAACTATTGACGTAGACAACAATTGTTGAAGAATAATAAATTTAATTTTTATAAAACATGGAGAGTAGCACTCAGGATATGACTAACATAATCGCATATGTAAAAATGTTATTTTTTTAAAATGGCAATACAAACTGCCTTTGGTGTATAACTTTTAAATATGTTTTTTAGGTACTCAAATTATCGTTTTGGACATCAAAATCAAAATTCTACATTCCCCTCTCCCCAGAAAAAATGACATATTTAAAAGAAATCAGTTATTTTTATGTTTAAAACTGAAACATCATCACTTTTGCACCACTATGACGCCATTTCCCCTGACTTTTCACTTTCAACCGTGCTAATACTACAAATGGTAGATATAAATATTCAGTGAACAACAGTTAGTGCAGATTTCCAAGGGAGGCCATTTTTCATCTGCACTAACCGAATTCCGCAATAAACGATGCCTTTAACATTAATTAAAATATGATGGGGAAATGAAACAGTCCGCATTATCCGGAGATACGCTTTAAGAGGAGACGCATTAACGAAAATTTCGCTATATGCTCCACAACTTATTGATGTTTTGCGGATAGCATCTATCACTTTTCTACATTTACTAAAATAAAATAAATATAGAAAATCTACCGAGCGAGGCTCGGTCTACTGTAAACTAAAATCCTTTAAATAAAAAAATTATTACGATTTACTTTAAATTCGAAAGTATGAAGGATTGAAAGTTTAATGTAAAATTCTTTTACCTACTCGTTTCTAAAAATAGCTTGATTGTAAGTATTACATATCGAAAAGAGAAGAAACTGAATTTCAAATTTTAGCGACACAGTTTTTCATTGTGTAAAATTTGAATTCTAGATGCCAGTGTGCATCTGCAAAATTGCTGAAAAGACTCGATATTCCAACGAAAGAAATTGTTCATCGAAGAAAGTCCTCATCGAGTAGTTCCTACATCTGGAGATGGTTCGTGTCTGTTTCATTCTATATTTTCTTTTCTGTGCTAGGTAACATAGCCTCATCGTATAATATCAGATGTGCTATTGTTGAGTATGTGGTTGCGCACTGGGATTAGCTGCAAGCAAACACTTGTGATAAGCATGGCAATGTTTTCCCGAACGCTGAACTGTAATTGAAGCTTATGGTGAGTACTACTACTTATGGGTCGGTCTCGGAGTTCATGGTAGCCGCCAAACTGTATCCGTATACGTTCGAGGTCTATCAAAGTGGCCTACAGGGATCATTTGGTGTTAATTCTCAAACTTTAGTGAAACGTTTACTTTTTTCTGATAGTTTCTTAGGAGGTTACTTTGACGTTCTACTTCCTCTTCTTAAAAGCTCGCAAGAATCTGTTATTTTTCCAAATTAATACCTATCACAGAGAGAAACCAGCTTCAGAAAAAAATTGGAAGACCTATTGAAATCGAAAGGGAAGGCCTAATCGTTCCGAGGTAACACGTTCTCAACATCTCCAAAAAGCTAGAGCTCTCTAACGTCGAAACCAACTTCGAAAACAAAAACACACATTAACACGTTACAGCGATTCACTCCTTGAAATGGGAAGCCGTAGCTCGCTAAGCAGTCGCGCGCTGTTCTGTTGCACACCCTGGCATTAATATTGGAGCTTACCGACGAAAACGGTCAAGACGTATGCTGCAGTTTAAAATAAACATTTTAGAAAACATTACGAGAGCTATAACTAAAAAAATGCGAAATAGACTGGAAGCAGACAAAGTTATAAAAATGACTCTGCACAATAGAAATTAACTTTGGAGGACTTTGAGTGAACAGCTGATAAATTGAAGCAAAAACTAATATAGTTTACCTTGTAAGATTCAGCGCCCATCTATTGAGAAAAGTTGTCTTTGACATACACCCTCAATCCCGTAGGGAAGCAGTCGCGCACTGTACTGTTTCACAACCTGACATGAATATTGGAGCTTACTGACGAAAAAGGTCTAGAGGTAAGCTGCAATTTAAAATAGACACTTTAGAAAACATTAAGAGAGCTGTAACTAAAAAAATGGGAAATAGACTGGAAACAGACAAAGTTATAAAATGGACTCTGCACACTGGAAATTAACTTTGGAGGGCTTTTATTGAACAGTTGATAAATTGAAACAAAAACTAATATAGTTACTATAAAAAATTGAATGAATGGATTTCAAACATTAGCACACATGACGAATTCGCTTTTCTAGGAAAAGCGGAACATCGAAGCAATCAGGACTCATTTTATGCACATGAAGCTTACAAAGTCTATGAAGTTAAAGATAGTGTAATGGAAATCGACGCTACTGGAAAAGTTTTATTTTGGCTTTCTCCTTACAAAAAGAAGTGAAATCCCATCAAAAACATCTCATGTAAGACAAAAGACAAGTCTTCTGACTCTTTGACCGTAAAAAGTTCTGAGATCATGTGTAGAGCCAAGCTTGCTCTCTTATTAACTCTGATATTATAATTCACAAATTACTCCTAGTCTCTACACATTTAGTTAATGATTATTTTGTGACTTGGCAATTACGCAGCACGAGAATGTAAAGGCTGCTGTTTACATTTTAATATTAACGTTTATTTATAAAGTATTGCATAAAATATTTTCTATAAGAGCACTGTATATGTATTAAGTATATGTATTTGTAACATGGAAATAATTTTACATTACGTTGTAAGCCCTGATGCGAAAACTCTCTACTGGTCAAGCTTCATCTCCGGAGTTTTGGGTGATTTATTTCCTATGTAACGTGAATACGAGCCAGACCCCTCTTTTACAAAGACCCCCAATCGGTGCACCCTCCTTTAGGCTTCTATACTGGCGTTCATATTCAGCCTTAATCAAATAATCTAATCACAGTTCAAAACATAGTAAGGTGTTGACATAATAACTTTCCCGTGGAGCGTAATTGCCAAGTCACAAAATAATCATTAACTAAAGGTGTAGAGACTAGGAGTAATTTGTGAATTAAAATATCAGAGTAAATAAGAGAGCAAGCTTGGCTCTACACATGATCTCAGAACTTTTTACGGTCAAAGACTCAGAAGACTTTGCTTATTTTTTACATGAGGTATTTTTGATGGGATTTTAAGATTCCGAGTATGTTATATAATGAGTTTGGGAATAACTGTCACAGGGCATAAAAATCGTAGAGGATCAAACATGCTACGAACAGTTGATAGAACACTTCTCTTTGTTTCACTGTTCTTTAAATCTTTAACTTATGTTAGATCGCAAAAAAGACTATCATAATTTTTATCTTATAATAATCCCTAGACAGATTCGGCTCCTCTGTACCTTTGTTTCGCAAAAGGAGGAATTTTCCCAACCTCTAAGATAAAGCAAGCTCTTTCTAATAAACGACTTCATTTCTGAATAAACATTTTCAAATTTTCTTAATTTGGTAAAAAAGTTGAGCAATTGTCGACATAAAATGATCCCTTTAACACATCGGCTGTCTCTTGCATCTCGACTGGACTTTCTTGTATATGATGATGTAACACAGCAGCTAAGAGCAGTGGGCTACATGAAAGACTAAAAACGACACGGCGATGCCGGAAAACCTTCATTTTTAGGGTTCCGTCCTTAAAAAGTAAAAACGGAACCTTTATAAGATCACTCCTGTGTCTGTCCGTCTGTTTGTCTGTCTGACACAGCCATTTTACTCGAAAACTATGGAACGTGGAAAGTTCAAATTCGGGGAAGTAATAAAAACCATTGACTCACACATTTTCAGATTAATAAACATTCATAAATATATTTAGTAAAAATGTAGAGGGGCTAATTATGCTACTTGAAAAAAAATCTTTTCTTTGTATATCACGTGGGGAATCCCGTGAAAGCATTCGTAACGCTGAACTCAAAAATACATTCCTTTTAATTTTAGGTATTATATTTTCAAAGATATTGTCAAAAATGTAGCGCAAAAATATGTTCCCCTCCATCTAATTCCGAATCTACTGAAACTAAAATTATGAAAAAATTAGAGGTAGTAGACGTAAATATAAACCTGGCCAGAAAATTATAGCGATTAACCTAGGTCACATAGTTTTTGAGAAATTAGCATTTTTCTGTTATACACAAATTTAAATTTACGGGCATTCAGAAAAATTGTTGAGAATCGGTGGATAAACCTATCGTTGCAGAGGTATAAAAGCATTGTTGATAATGATTTTCGAAAAAAATCATGGGTAATTAGCCGAGATTTAACTTTTAAAAATACGGCCAGTTTGGACATACAAAAGGCCAGGGGCGGCATATTCTATGCCTAGTTAACAACTTTTAGTGATATATATGTGTAATGTAATGTCCAGTAACAGTATAAAAGCAATAAACGTCAAATAGAACACATATAAAATGAAAAAAATGAAAAAAAAAGGTCATTTTCAACATTCAATGTCTTAAAATGTATATGATTTTAAAACACAACTTTAATTGGGATGAAAGATATAAGTATGTTCTTTCATGTCATGTATTTAAAAAATTGCAAGATACAGAATTAGTATTTATAGGGGGGTCGAAACTGTTAGACATTTGTCGAACAAAAAATTGGCATAACAGTTTATGAGCACGATTACAAAATCAATATTGCAACTAGAATGAAAATGCTGGTGCTTACTTATATTTCAGGTTGTAACAATTTCCCTGAACGTAAATAAATTTGTATTTAAAGTATTTTTATATTTTTAATGCAATGTTGCATTTAGCTAATACAAAATTTTGAAAATTCCAAAAGTAAAATCATCTAAAAAAATATTTTTTTGAACAATAAAAAGGAAATTTAGGTTCAGTTTATACAGACTAACATGAAATATATGTTTTGAAAATTTCATGAAAAAATATTCAGAAGTTTTTGAGGTATCCTGCGCGTTATGCCCAAAAAACGCCATTTGGAGAAAAATGACTTCAAAGTTTTGAAAACGCCCCTTCAGTTATTAAGCGGGTATAATTCTAAAAGCCATAACTTTTGTTTTAATGGGAGTTTCAAGGAAAGAATTATAACAAAATATTCATAAAAGATAGGAGTTTAACATCTAAAAAAAATTAAATTTTCTTAAATTTTGAAGCTTTAAGTCCTACGACATCTTAAACCTTTTTGAAGCGGATTAATTCTATTTGTAAACTTATGAAATAATGAACTGACACCAGAATTTATGAACGAATTTATTAGAAAATGCGAACTTTCTTATTTTCACGTACATGATAAAAGGAAAATTTTAATTAAATGTTCTTGGTGCCGCTTGTCTGTTTTGGAATTAAAATTAGGTTTTTTTATGGGCACTGCCCTTGGAAGGTTTAATTACAATGAATCGCATAAATAGTGTGGGATTCGCGATAGTTTGTATAGAGTGTATCTCTCAATACGCCTCGAGTGACTTTAAAAGTTAATTAAAAACCTATCTGTAAAAACGCGGCACTGACCAAGGCGGCGTTGCAACTTTGAGACCCCCTTTCGAAGCGCGCTTTCGATTGCGTTTAGCACAATGCCAAATTTAAACTTTGAACAAAGGTTTTGTTTTAGCTACACTGTAGAAATAAAGGTTATTACTACGCTGTATTTAGTTTTATGAAATGCCAAATGAAGTTTAACTATGCACTGCTTTTATTGTCAATACCGTATTAAGTTCATCATAAACAGATTAGGATAATATTAAGAAAAGAGTTATACGAATGGCTATATTTAATATTATTTAGGTTCCATATCTCTTTGACCTTTCATGGTATAATATTTACACTTTTCTAATATATACAGTTATACCCAACTCTACGTTGTATATTTTTTTACAAAGTCTTAGTATTCTTTTGGCAACGGTTTTTTTATAATACAATTACAAATTCATATATTTATTCTACGGAACCTTCTGTGTGCGAGTAATACTCGCACTTGACCGTTTATTCTTTTTTCAAAGTTCTCCTACCGTAAAAACCGAAGAAGTAAGCAATCTTCCTTTCCAAAAGATATTTAAAGAAATGCTACTTAATATCTGCAACTGCTCCAATCTTGACCTTTCGAAACCTCATTAATATAAGCGGAATTTTCAGTCCCTTTTTGAGACAGTCATACAATGATGGGTGCCCCTTTTCATGACACGAAGCATCAAATACAGGTCTAATTTTAGTTGTAGAGTTTTCCTTGAAGACGGCTCTAGGAGGCAAGAAATGAGAAGGACTATGGAGCTCTTCTTCAGGTCCTTCTTCTATTATCCTTTATTATTCCCAGTATTTCAACACGGCATCATAGCCATTAAACTTTTCCTCATGTCTAAGCTTTAGAGACATAGAAATAGATCTTTTCTCAATGCTCTAAATCCACTGCATCCAATACGTCTCTGGATTTCGTTTCAACAGGATCTTTAATCCCCAAAATATCTACTTTCCAAAGATTTGCTACTGATGCATTTTTTATAAACAATTAAGTTATCAGATTGGTTAACGAACAGACAAATTTTTGTTCAGGCACTTTGTCCATGATAAGCCAACCTAAGTGTGTTTCACATGCAATTAGGCCGCATTTATGTTTATACATGTTTCCAGTAAATAATTTACCACAAAATTCTGCTCCTATCAATAATTCTATATCGGGACAACCTTTTCCGTAATACGCAATCCGTAGTTTCTTTTCTTGTAATTCAATATTCCACGATCCTTTTTAAACCCTAGGAAATTTACTACTGATCGTTGGCTAATCCAGCACATCTATATCACAGGAAATTTTTCCACTGAGTGCCTCAAGTTTTTATCCAGTTTCACATTCTTTGTGATTATTTTCGTTGGTATTTTATCCACCAAAAAATGAATGTATGAAACTTTTCTTTTCTATTGGATCTAGACCCAAATTTTCAGCAGTACTTTCTAGGACGTACGACTGCTGATAGCTGCTATCAATGAGAACTTGGGACTGACGTTCTTTAGATTTTGATTTCAATCTAAGAATCAGTGTTTGAAATAACACGTTTTCTGGAACACAATGACTCCACAAACTGAGTTTTGAGGGTGCAGAATCAGGATGTTTTTAAAGCTACTTGTTAATTTGCAATTCAGGACACATCAAAACTAAATGTATTTTGTTTCATATAACACATTTCATGTTAGTTTTGCAAGATTTCGAACTGTCTCGATTTTAAAACATAGAAAACAGCATTTTTTGTTTCCTAAAATTTCTTGTCTTTATTCCAAATTAAGCTTCTGAGCATTAAAGCATTCTTTAATATCGTGAAATTTGTCACAAAAGACACAAGAATACTCTCTTTTAGGTAGCTTTCTTTACAAAAAAGCTACCTATTGCAGCCGTTCGGAGGAAAGCGATTTCAAAAAATTTTGGTATATTTTCATCGATCATGACCCCCAGACCCCGAAACCACACTCCGTTCAAAATTGATATATATATATATATATATATATATATATCTATATCTATATCTATATCTATATATATATATATATATATATATATATATATATATATATATCTGACCTATGTCACACTGTAACTCCCGTAATTATGAACCGATTTCGATGTAATTCGGTGTGTACATAGTACATACCAATGTCTCGACCGAGTTCGTGGGCCAGCTTCATCCGCCGTTTTGTTTCAAAATGGCGGCCATTTAAAAATTTTAAAAAATTTTAAAACTTGAAATGTGGTACCAAAAAATTAAAAATGGAAAAATATTTTTTTCTTATGTATTTGACCTTTATACAAAGATTCCGGAGCAGTTTTTGTTTCGTCTATATCTTAAAAAATGGCTGAGTTATAGCATTTTGAATTTCTAGCGTGGCTGACATTTTAAAACGTCCTGAATTTTGTCACGCGATAAAACGCGTATTTATGAACCGATTTGGATGTAATTCAGTGTGTACGTAGTACATACCAATCTCTCGACCGAGTTCGTTGGCCAGCTTCATCCGCCGTTTTGTTTCAAAATGGCGGCCATTTAAAATTTTAAAAAAATTTTAAAACTTGAAATGTGGTACCAAAAAATTAAAAATGGAAAAATATTTTTTTCTTATGTATTTGACCTTTATACAAAGATTTCGGAGCAGTTTTTGTTTCGTCTATATCTTAAAAAATGGCTGAGTTATAGCATTTTGAATTTCTAGCGTGGCTGACATTTCGAAACGTCCTGAATTTTGTCACGCGATAAAAGGCGTATTTATGAACCGATTTGGATGTAATTCAATGTGTACATAGTACATACCAATCTCTCGACCGAGTTCGTTGGCCAGCTTCATCCGCCATTTTGTTTCAAAATGGCGGCCATTTAATATTTTTAGGTAGCTTTCTTTACAAAAAAGCTACCTATTGCAGCCGTTCGGAGGAAAGCGATTTCAAAAAATTTTGGTATATTTTCATCGATCATGACCCCCAGACCCCGAAACCACCCTCCGTTCAAAATTGATATATATATATATATATATATATATATATATATATATATCTGACCTATGTCACACTGTAACTCCCGTAATTATGAACCGATTTCGATGAAATTTGGTGTGTACATAGTACATACCAATGTCTCGACCGAGTTCGTTGGCCACCTTCATCCGCCATTTTGTTTCAAAATGGCGGCCATTTAAAATTTTTAAAAAATTTTTAAACTTGAAATGTGGTACCAAAAAATTAAAAATGGAAAAATATTTTTTTCTTATGTATTTGACCTTTATACAAAGATTCCGGAGCAGTTTTTGTTTCGTCAATATCTTAAAAAATGGCTGAGTTATAGCATTTTGAATTTCTAGCATGGCTGACATTTTGAAACGTCCTGAATTTTGTCACGCGATAAAAGGCGTATTTATGAACCGATTTGGATGTAATTCAGTGTGTATATAGTATATACCAATCTCTCGACCGAGTTCGTTGGCCAGCTTCATCCGCCATTTTGTTTCAAAATGGCGGCCATTTAAAAATTTTTTAAAAATTTAAAAATTGAAATGTGGTACCAAAAAATTGAAAATGGAAAAATATTTTTTCTTATGTATTTGACCTTTATACAAAGATTTCGGAGCAGTTTTTGTTTCGTCTATATCTTAAAAAATGGCTGAGTTATAGCATTTTGAATTTCTAGCGTGGCTGATATTTTGAAACGTCCTGAATTTTGTCACGCGATAAAAGGCGTATTTGTGAACCGATTTGGATGTAATTCAGTGTGTACATAGTACATACCAATGTCTCGACCGGGTTCGTTGGTCAGCTTCATCCGCCATCTTGTTTAAAAATGGTGGCCATTTAAATTTTTAAGAAAAATTTAAATTTGAAATGTGGTACCAAAAAATTAAAAATTGAAAAAATATTTTCTTCTTATGTGTTTGACCTTGATAAAAAGGTTCGGGAGCCGTTTTTGTTTCGTCTATATCTTAAGAAATGGCTGAGTTATAGCATTTTGAATTTCTAGCGTGGCTGACATTTTGAAACGTCCTGATTTTTCTCACGTAATAACAGGCGTATTTATGAACCGACTTGGATGTACCTTGGTGTGTACATAGTACATACAAATATCTCGACCGACTTCGTCGGCCGGCTTCATCCGCCATCTTGTTTCAAAATGGCGGCCATAAAAAAATTAAAAAATAAAAAAATTTAAATGAGATACCAAAAAAATTGGAAAGTGAAAAAGATTTTTTTTGTATGTGTTTGACCTTAATACAAAGATTCCGGAACAGTTTTTCTTTCGTCTATATCTAAAAAAAATGGCTGAGTAATAGCATTTTGAATTTCTCTTGTGGCTGACATTTTAAAACGACCTGATTTTTGTCACGCGACAACAAGCGTAATTATGAACCTATTTGGATGTAACTTGGTCTGTACATAGTACATACCAATGTCTCGACCGAGTTCGTTGGCCAGCTTCATTCGCCATCTTGTTTCAAAAGGGTTGCCATTAAAAAAAATTAAATTTAAAATTCAAAATGAGGTATTAAACAATTGGAAAATGAAAAAGATTTTTTTATGTGTTTGACCTTGATACAAAGATTCCGGAGCAGTTTTTGTTTCTGAAAATTTGTTCTTTTGTTTATATCTTAAAAAATGGTTAATTTATAGCACTTTGAATTTCTAGTATGGCTAACATTTTGAAACGATCTTGTATTTGTCACGCGATAACACACGTATTCGCCTATTTCGATGTAAGAAGGCATGTGGATAGTATACATCAACACCTCGACCAAGTTCGCTGGCCAGATTCATCAGCCATCTTGTTTCAAAATGGCGACCATTAAATTAAAATATATATATATATATTTAAAGTGAGGTGCAAAAAAATTAGAAATTGAAAAAGGTTTCTTTCTTAAGTATTTGACCTTGATATAAGGATTCAGGAGCATTTTTTGTTTGTCTTTACCTTAAAAAATGGCTCAGATATAGCAGTTTCAATTTCTATTGTGGGTGACATTTTGAAAAATCTGATTTTTTGCATGCGACAGCACTCCTATATATTAACCGATTCCGATGTGAGTGAGCATGTGCACAGCAATTACTAAGGTCTCGACCGAGTTCACTGCTTAGCCTCATCCACCATGTTGTCTTGAAATGACAGGCACTTCAAGAAATTGCCGAATTTGGCAGCCAAATATATGTTACTTCAAAGAAAAGCAGCTTGGATAAAGCTGACTAATTTCGCGAAATTCTCATTCATTATATTGATAAAAATTTGTATTGAATCTCCTATATTCGGTTTCCACTAAATTGAGCTTCGTGTGTTTGAATGATATAATTTGGCTTTTTTTAAATAAGGATTATGAAAGCTACCTCTTCCTCCCGGCACTGGCCGGAAGGACTTTTTTTTATTGTTCCTGAGAAAAATTATTAACAGTGGGCTGCATAAAATGTTGCGATTTTTCTTTCCGTTGGTAATATTCATTTAGAAAACTAGATTTTGCCAAACGAATTCGTTCGGCACCTTCAACTTCCTTTTTAGAAAGGATAGTAATTTTTTTTTTCAAATTTTCACCGTACACGTCATTAGAAGAATAATTTGTAATACTGATAGGATTTCTTAACCGTACTCTGAAAAATTTTTGCGGGCATCTTCTTGACACATACTTCCAATTGCAAAGTTTCATAAAAAAACTGCGCAAAATTTGATGTTTAACTACATAATTTGTAAGCAAAATGAAATCCTAAAATTCCTGATATAATTTAAAAAAATAAAAAAATAAAAAAAATAATAAAAAAAAAACCTTAAAATAATTTTTTCTTTTAAGTGTGGTTATTTAAAATCCTTATAACGCGAAATAGTATTTGTCGAATTTCAAACTTTTTTGATTTCATTAAAGAGAATGTAATTTAAATTTCATTTCACCATTTTTTAAATATTTGTTTAAAAAATTTAAAATGTTTAAAAAAAACATGTTCGAGTAACTTATATTTTAAAAACTCTATTTTCAATAGTAAATATATATATATTTTTTTAATTTGACGAAACAAAGTTAATCTAAAATAATCGAAAAATGCATCCTCCAGGTTTGAACCATCTAACTTTAACAATTCTTCAATTATAACAATTTAAAAACGTGAAATGGTGAAAAAACCCATCATGCAGAAAAACGCATTTTAACATTTTACACAAAGAATGACTCCTAATATAATGTTTAAATGCGGTTTTAAAAGCTTACAGGTGAGTAAGTAACTTCTGATTCAGTAACTGATGTAACTTCTGAGCTTAAACTTCTTATTCAGTTTATCTTTTTTACTTTTCATCTTCTTTCTGTACTTTTTAAATGTATCGCGAATTGTTTAAAACGAGGCTTTTTGTAACATGCCGATTTCGTTTTCTTTCATAAATTTAGCTCTCGCAACTTAATTTTTTTTTTTCATCATGTTGGCCTGACCCGTAAAAAAAGTCTTTATTCTTTCGACACGACGCGTTTTAAAGTTTGCTTTCATTTTTCTGGCTCGGTCATTCGCTGACACCTTCATTTTGCCGGACCAGGCCTAGTCGAGTCTTAATTTTTTCTGAATGATCGGGTCGGGTTCAAACGCATTTTTTCCATATCGATCCGGAACTGGCTTCATTTTCCTTAGATCTGCACGGGTCGAAATTTTCTATCTCGGTCTCAAACAAGCCGTATAAAAGTTATTGTCGCTGCGCAACTTGGTTTCTGCAAAAATTAGTAAAATTTGAACCGACCCAAAAATTTTTACAAACATGTATACATTTTTAATTTGCAGTTATTCTCCAATTAAACTTTAAAATTTATTCTTTTTAAAGAATATTAGAATTCTAGGCAATAAAATTAAAATACAATAAAACCCGTGAAAAATTTCCAACGAGTAAAGTTTATTCTGCAATCTGTGATCAAGTTTTGGAAATATTTAGACTGGCTATCCCTTCTCTATGGCCATCTATCCTAGAGTTACTGTTTAAGTTTCGTACTTATATTTCGCATGCGATGCACTTGATCATGATACAATTAAATTTAAAAGAACAAAGTAGTTTCCAGTATTATACGATATTATACGTTATGATTCAAGCAAACTATTGTTTGTTTAATTTTAAATTTCAATTCATAGAACAACGAATAATTAATGGAATGACGTTTTTCTTTATTTTTTTTAAATTATAGATCATTCAATCTTTAAAGAGTTTTTTAATCATGATTAATTCTTCCGCGATCTCACTCTGTCATTTTGAATATATATCTGCAACTTTTAATTTCAAAAATAATTTATGAAATAAAAGATCTAGACATCGGTATTAAATTTAAGTATTTTTTTAAATAATTAAATTGGATGTTTTCGAAAGATGTATCAATTAGAAAATACAAAACATAGACATGAATTTGTTTAATTTAATGCAAATTTGATTTTTGAAATACAACAATTATCAATTTAAATTGTTTTCATTTAACAGAAGGAAAGTAAAAGAATAGATTAATTATGTTCATGATTAAAAATGAATTTCTTTATTATATCAATTTAAAAATAATCATAAATTAAATAACTGAATCATTTTAGACGCTTTTATGCATGCAGTTTTTACATACTTTAGTGCCATTGCTTTTAAATTTTATTTTAAACAGAAACTTGTTGAAAAATAGATAAAGTGGTTTTTTTTTTTTTTTTTTTTTTACATAGAAAGGTATGTCTATTAAAAAATATTTTCAAAAATTTTAGTAAACGTTCATTTAAAAAATGGGATTACTGTATTTTATTCAAGCTGAATTAAAATAAAATATATAAATCATCCTTTATATCTCTGGCTCGAAACATCTTTTCTAATTCTCAGACAGTTAGCCTCAGGATAGGAAATTTGTAAGAGGTTATCATCTTATCAAAATGTAATTAATCTTTTAGAAAGGTTAAAAACTAGATTTTGAATGTATATAAAGAGCTGAAAAATTATTTTTTTTTAAATAAATAAAAAGGGGGGAAAGGATAACTACTATACAAAAAAAAAAAAAAAAAAAAAAAAAAAAAAGTTGCCTGTTGTTATTTGATAGATTAACTGTACTTCGAGATTATTATCATCGTCACGCAATTCGTAATAGCTTTTAGGTAGCTTTCTTTACAAAAAAGCTACCTATTGCAGCCGTTCGGAGGAAAGCGATTTCAAAAAATTTTGGTATATTTTCATCGATCATGACCCCCAGACCCCGAAACCACCCTCCGTTCAAAATTGATATATATATATATATATATATATATATATATCTATATATATATATATATATATATCTGACCTATGTCACACTGTAACTCCCGTAATTATGAACCGATTTCGATGAAATTTGGTGTGTACATAGTACATACCAATGTCTCGACCGAGTTCGTTGGCCAGCTTCATCCGCCATTTTGTTTCAAAATGGCGGCCATTTAAAATTTTTAAAAAATTTTAAAACTTGAAATGTGGTACCAAAAAATTAAAAATGGAAAAATATTTTTTTCTTATGTATTTGACCTTTATACAAAGATTCTGAAGCAGTTTTTGTTTCGTCTATATCTTAAAAAATGGCTGAGTTATAGCATTTTGAATTTCTAGCGTGGCTGACATTTTGAAACGTCCTGAATTTTGTCACGCGATAAAAGGCGTATTTATGAACCGATTTGGATGTAATTCAGTGTGTACATAGTACATACCAATCTCTCGACCGAGTTCGTTGGCCAGCTTCATCCGCCATTTTGTTTCAAAATGGCGGCCATTTAAAATTTTTTTAAAAATTTAAAAATTGAAATGTGGTACCAAAAAATTGAAAATGGAAAAATATTTTTTCTTATGTATTTGACCTTTATACAAAGATTTCGGAGCAGTTTTTGTTTCGTCTATATCTTAAAAAATGGCTGAGTTATAGCATTTTGAATTTCTAGCGTGGCTGACATTTTGAAACGTCCTGAATTTTGTCACGCGATAAAAGGCGTATTTATGAACCGATTTGGATGTAACTTCGTTTATACATAGTACATACCAATGTCTCGACCGGGTTCGTTGGTCAGCTTCATCTGCTGTCTTGTTTAAAAATGGTGGCCATTTAAATTTTTAAGAAAAATTTAAATTTGAAATGTGGTACCGAAAAATTAAAAATTGAAAAAATATTTTCTTTTTATGTGTTTGACCTTGATAAAAAGATTCGGGAGCAGTTTTTGTTTCGTCTATATCTTAAGAAATGGCTGAGTTATAGCATTTTGAATTTCTAGCATGGCTGACATTTTGAAACGTCCTGATTTTTCTCACGTAATAACAGGCGTATTTATGAACCGACTTGGATGTACCTTGGTGTGTACATAGTACATACAAATATCTCGACCGAGTTCGTCGGCCGGCTTCATCCGCCATCTTGTTTCAAAATGGCGGCCATTAAAAAAATTAAAAAATTAAAAAATTTAAATGAGATACCAAAAAAATTGGAAAGTGAAAAAGATTTTTTTTGTATGTGTTTTACCTTAATACAAAGATTCCGGAACAGTTTTTCTTTCGTCTATATCTAATAAAAATGGCTGAGTAATAGCATTTTGAATTTATCTTGTGGCTGACCTTTTAAAACGACCTGATTTTTGTCACGCGACAACAGGCGTAATTATGAACCTATTTGGATGTAACTTGGTCTGTACATAGTACATACCAATGTCTCGACCGAGTTCGTTGGCCAGCTTCATTCGCCATCTTGTTTCAAAAGGGTTGCCATTTAAAAAAAATTAAATTTAAAATTCAAAATGAGGTATTAAACAATTGGAAAATGAAAAAGATTTTTTTATGTGTTTGACCTTGATACAAAGATTCCGGAGCAGTTTTTGTTTCTGAAAATTTGTTCTTTTGTTTATATCTTAAAAAATGGTTGATTTATAGCACTTTGAATTTCTAGCATGGCTAACATTTTGAAACGATCTTGTATTTGTCACGCGATAACACACGTATTCGCCTATTTCGATGTAAGAAGGCATGTGGATAGTATACATCAACACCTCGACCAAGTTCGCTGGCCAGATTCATCAGCCATCTTGTTTCAAAATGGCGACCATTAAATTAAAATATATATATATATATTTAAAGTGAGGTGCAAAAAAATTAGAAATTGAAAAGGGTTTCTTTCTTAAGTATTTGACCTTGATATAAGGATTCAGGAGCATTTTTTGTTTGTCTTTACCTTAAAAAATGGCTCAGTTTCAATTTCTATTGTGGGTGACATTTTGAAAAATCTGATTTTTTGCATGCGACAGCACTCCTATATATCAACCGATTCCGATGTGAGTGAGCATGTGCACAGCAATTACTAAGGTCTCGACCGAGTTCACTGCTTAGCCTCATCCACCATGTTGTCTTAAAATGACAGGCACTTTAAGAAATTGCCGAATTTGGCAGCCAAATATATGTTACTTCAAAGAAAAGCAGCTTGGATAAAGCTGACTAATTTCGCGAAATTCTCATTCATTATATTGATAAAAATTAGTATTGAATCTCCTATATTCGGTTTCCACTAAATTGAGCTTCGTGTGTTTGAATGATATAATTTGGCTTTTTTTAAATAAGGATTATGAAAGCTACCTCTTCCTCCCGGCACTGGCCGGAAGGACTTTTTATTTTGGGGCAGGAAATTCCTAGGATAATAAGAAAAAACTTTTATTCAACTATAAATAAAAATATAAATGATTTGTATAATAACAAAAATGGAAATTTTGCGACATAAAGATTTTTAAAATACAAATTTTAAATAATTAAAATAATAAAACTTTGTAAAAAATCACTATTAAATAAAACAATACACAAGACGCGTTTCGAGCTAAAAATATAACAGCTAGTCATCAGCTACAACAAACACGTGTCCGCAAGCGAACAAGGTAAAAAAAAAGAACTGAAGGTAAAGAGTGTTGCAAAGAATCCGACAGATGGCGCTAGCTGAAAGAGGCACATGCAGAAGAGAAAGGTGTTGCCAAAAAGATTGTGATGCCAAAGAAATTGATAGGGAAAAAATGGAAATAAAAGAATTAAAATAAAATAAAAGAAGTAAATTAAAAAATGTAAATAATAATAATAAAAAATAAAAAAATAAAAAAATAAATAAAAGAATAAAACAAGAAAAAAACAAAAGATTCTTTTTTTTTTAAACAAAATAAAAAGGAAAAGAATTACAAAAGTAATTCCCACGCTGGAGATAGGAAAGGAGATGATGGGAGATCGTTGACAAGATTAGCAGAATTTTTAGAAATAAAATATGCTTCATGAAAATCCAAGTGAGAGGGAGAGGCAGGGGGAGAACTAATTTTTTGACCTTGTTCGCTTGCGGACACGTGTTTGTTGTAGCTGATGACGAGCTGTTATGTTTTTAGCTCGAAACGCGTCCTGTGTATTGTTTTATTTTATGGTGATTTTTTACAAAGTTCTATTATTTTAATTACTTCAAATCGCCAGTTTTCGGTGCTGTTTCGCTACAAATTTTAAATACCTTGTGTTCTCTCTAATTACTGCCGAATGTTTACTTTCTAAATCGTTAATTTTAGAAATATTCTTGTAAAAATGTTTCAAATGTTATTCTCGTTAATATTAAAATCTATAAGTAAATAAAGTTATTTAAGTAAAAAATAAATTTAATTTTGTTAATGTTGTAATTTTTTCTGTAAGTTATGTTTTAACAGACATTCTTCATTCTATGAATAAGTGAAAAAAGGCAGTATTTTTGTAAGACCAAAATTTACTGAGTTATGATATCTTGAATTTATGAACTGAATTTTATAAACCGACTTATGAATTTTATCACTGTTTCCTGATTCGAAAAATTTGTCTTAATGTTTTTAGTGTAAAAATAAGAAATGAAAAGGCCAAAAATTTATAAATTAAAAATGTCATAACCTCGCTTATTCTTGATCGTAAATGAATGACACTTTTTTATAAATGGATTTTAAGATGAGGGAGATTGTAAAAGAACATTTTACATTGTATGGATGATAAATTAGTCTGAAGTAAATTTATTTTAGATTGTCTTTAAATTTGAGCAGTCGTCAAGTAGAAATGGTCTGAACTTCTTAATTTTAGGGGGGATAAAGAGCAATCATTAAAATATCTTAATATCATCATTTGAGTAATTTCTGTGTTGGTAAGTTTATTAGCCCCGGTACGCTATTTCTTTCTCTCAACTATTACAGTGTCATCTCCAAAACATAACGTTACGTTGTATAAGCCAGCCGTAAAACAAAACAGATGTATCATTGTACGGAATAATCTCTACTGCATTTCTCATTTTAAATTTCTAAGCATCGTACATTTTCATTTTTTTTGTACCACCGTATTGAAAAAAACAAGTACTTTTTAAATGGAATTTTTTTTAATACTGCATCTCTATTTATTTTTGAGATATTAATTTTTTTGTAGTTTATAGCACCATTTGTTTAATTTTGCCAACTCAAGTACTCCATTTCTGTAGAAAGTAAAGGGTAAATAGTTGAAAAATAGCAATTATATCTTTTTGTTGCCATTTTCTCACAACAACTGAAAAAAAATGAAATTAAAATACGTGCTATTTTGAAAAATATATAAATGAATGGTTTCTGGTAAAACATGGAGCTATTACAAACTGAATTTAATTTTAAGTATCTATATTAATTACAAACAAATGAAGGCATATGAATTATGAGATAGCCGATTTTTTTTTTTTTTTTTTTTGTTCAGTTTCTTGAACAGCGAAACCTCTTTTTTTGGATTTGTGTATTATTCAGCGATAATCACGTCCTATGCATATTTTACTGTAGATGTTGTTTAAGACTGGATCGTAATGAGGAATTCTTTAGCGGATGCGGATGACGTAATTTTATGTAAAATAAATGCGTGTGTTTGGAGTCTTAAAACTGAACTATCTATATTTATACACATATATGTTTTTTTTTTTCATCGGGGGTGACACTAAATGCTGAAAAAAGTAGAAATCCTATTTTTAGTATAATTATTTTTTTCTTGTTCAATGCTTTCGGTATGAGCAGATAAGAAGTTACCAAAACCGTTTATATTATTACGTGTGGGGAGATTCTCCCAAAAGTGAACCATACCCTCAAAAAATAAACTATAAAATTTCCTTTTTTATTCATGGCTAATTAAAGTACATAGCCTGAAGTACTTAATTCATGTATTTTTTTTTTTATTTTTACATGGTTTGTTTTTATATGATCATGAAGGTCAAAATTGATGTTTACAATATTGAAAAACGCATGCATTCATACACCTATACTTCGTTAATCTCTATAAACAAATATAGTAAACTTTTATTCAACTTTTGGCTTTTCAAAGTAGATGCAGGTATATCTCTGTGTAATTTAGTAAAAACTTACTTTTATTTTAATTTTTTAATATGGTTGTTTGAGATTGGAGATACTTTAAAGTGATGTCCCGTGCAGCACATTAAAACTGCATTAAGTTTTACTAGAAGTGGTAATATTTATTTTAGATGGAAAACTTTTCTGATTTACTTTATACTTTTAAAAAGAAAAATATATACATTGTTAAAATAAATTCATGTTTATAATTTTTCAAATTATAAGCTTTTTAAATTTGTCCCGTGTATCACATACCCCTATCCTGTGCATCATTTATGTTAAATTTTGTTAAAAAGAAAAATAGACTAATTTCGAAATTTTAAAGCTTGACATATTTTTATGCTAAATAATAATAAAAAAAAAGTTTTGAAAAAAACAAAAATGATGGTTTCGATAAAAACAAAAGAAACCATGCATCATCATGTTCTTTAACATAAATCTGCAAAAATGTAATAGAGAGATGGTCCATTGTTTGGCATACATTTCATTCCGTAGAGCATTTCTTTCTTCAACTAATAAAACTTTTATTGGTGGTATTAAAATCTTTACAAGGTTGTGAAAATCTGAAACAGAATGTACAATTTGAGAAATTTGCTTGCTCATAACTTTTTGACGAACAAGTGATTTTGCTCTTCCATCTATCTACGTCACTTTCCCATGTTAAGTAGCAAAGTATTTCCAGCTAAAAGTTTTCTAGTATTTCCAGCTAAGTTCTTGTGAGAAAAGAGCCATAATTTATTCTTGAATTCAGTTGATGGGTCGTCTGTCCAATTAAATTTTTGTTTTCATTTGAAAAGGGGTTCCAGATCAGAGTAAAGTAAGTGAATAAAAGCTCGGACTGTATTTTTTACCTTTTCTCTTAAATCCGAACAAATTAAAAATGTTAAACAAATGTCCTGAGAGAACATAGCTACCATGAATAAGGTCACACTACTTCTAGAGCACTATGAATTTCATTTTGATATTCACAGGTACGATTCATAGCAAATTATTTCTGAAGAACTTTTACTTTGGGGTCTCTTTTATCGTTCTGATATTCTTAATTTTGCATTTGTTTAATATTTAAGTGGCAAGTGACTAAATAAAAGGTTTCTTTTAAGCTTGATAGAACTGCTAATGCAGCCTTCTTTCACATTATATCTTATCTTGCCTCCTCCATCTATTGCCCATTGTGACCATATGACTGCATTTTCATCCAGCTTATCATTTTCAATCGTTTCTCCATAAGAACAATCACAACAAACACCTTGCCATTAGTGAGAATTCTTAGTATTATTACATAATGCTTCATCCCGAAACATTTCAGAATTATACGTTATCTTAAGACATCTTAACTTTAGAAAGAAAGTCTCACAAATCATGCATTTGCATTGATCGATACATGTCAAAATAAAACGTATTTTTAAATACATTTAGAAAACTTAATAAAAAAAAATTCAAATTATGAATACATTGGTGTCATCTACTGGTAGTTATTTTAAGTAATTAATATCTGCATCAAGTGGAATACATGATTAGTATTTTTTGTATTATGTATTTGTCATAATTTAACATCCTAAATATGTTAAGAAATGTCATAAATCTCAGGTGGTATGCAAACAAGTCAGAGTTGTCCCGTGCATCACATCCATAAAATCTACATAATTTGTTACTTAATTTTTAAGATGAACTTAATATTGTACTAAATCAAACTGCTAAATAATCTTTCATTACAAAAAAAGTATAATCAATAAATCCATGAAACATCAAAGAAATTAACGTTAATACCAGATGATGTATGCATTTTGATTTTTTGTGAATCCCGTGCATCACGCATACATTTTAATTTCTTATTTATTCAGTTTTTAATGCGGGAAAAAAACAGCACATCTTTCTGAAGTGCAAGTTAAGATCTTATACCTCATAATTATCAAAGTATTTAATAACTTAAAAAATTAGTTTAAAATTGAATGGGCTAAACACATGTGAATGTCTCGCGCCTCACGTATGAATCGCCCTGTGGTGTATTTAATGCGGATTTATCTATCTCGATTGGACTGTTGCTAGAAGGTGTCTTTTTACTGCTTGTTTTTCGACCACCAGTGTTTTGAAATAAGATTGGATAAGCGGCTAAATCGAGTAAACTGAAAATAAAAGCACTGTAAAACAAAGCAAAAATCAAGAAAAGAGTTTTATGGAAAAAAAAAATAAAACTACCTGACCGAGAATGATTCTGATTTTTTTTAAAGTTGAGAAAAATGCAGACTTCTTTTCTGCAATTTCTCTAATTGTTTCTGTAACGAGTTATGAATTTCGTTACTTATTTTGTGTTTAAATATTAAATCTCTATACTTATAGTTTTATAATGTTAGAAAAGCTCCTTAGTTAAATTTGGTAAAATAAATTTTTTGATAATAAATTATTAGACTTACAGTTTATAAATAATGCTAAATTCCTGTGTTAAAATTGTAAATATTTGTAAATTGTAGCTAAATAACTGTATTTATGTTGATTATACCGTTATGAAATTTCTTAGTTAAAGTTTTAAAACAAATTCTGTTGCTTTTCATGAATAAAGCCTAATTCCTTTTATTTTCAATATGATTAATCTATCCATGTAGATTCCGGTGTGCCAATACCCGATGATTTGACCTTATAAGAAAAGCGTTTATTAATAAAGCGATAATAAAAAATTATATATTTAAATTTATATTAGTCTATAAGGATGAAATATAACTCAAATATATTTACATGTAGTTTTATTAAATTTTGTTGAAAATTCTGGTTTCAGCAGTTAACTGATAATAAGTTATTACATTAACAAGGAAGGTCTCCATACGTAAATACTCAGAAAAATATGAAAAAATACAGTTTGTTGTTCTCATGTGGGTATAAATGTTTATAAAAAAGATTCCGGTGGAATCTCGATAAAGCGTCCAGGTGGTCGCATTCAATAGGGAGAATTTTGTTGTTCCTAGAATTATTTTAAAAATAATATCTTTATCGTACCTCTCTATAGCATATCTTAAATAAAATGTTCATGAAGTTACTGATTAAGGGTTCTGGTAGAAACAATAAAGTTTTCCCTATATAATGTGAACCTTGAGCTTCCGTAAAACAAGTAATATAAAAAAAAAATAAGTCAATTTCTACTTAGGTCAACAAAGAAAAAAATTATTAACGATTGAAAATTTAAATAAGAGAAATTTTTTTCTCCCATATAAAAATAAAATAAATAAATTAAATTAAATTAATGAATTAATATTTGAAAAAACTGTATTAACATCAAATGTCATCCACTATAATTTTTAAAAAATGCATTTGAACTTGAGTGGATGAATAATAAGTATTTTATTAACGATTGAAAATTTGAATAAAATTAATTAATTAAATTTAATTAATGAATTAATATTTCAAAATTCTATATTAACATCAAGTCTCATCCACTACAAGTTTAAAAAATGTATTTGAACTTGAGTGGATGAATAATAAGTATTTTATTAACGATTGAAAATTTGAATAAAATTAATTGATTAAAATTAGTTAATGAATTAATATTTGAAAAACTGTATTAACATCAAGTGTCATCCACTACAAGTTTAAAAAACCTATACATATATCTTACGTAGCACGAAAATAAGGTTGAATTTGTAACTTTCTGTTTGGCATCAATCGTTAAAATTAATTAATTTGCCCTTTTACATTCCACCAATCCGAAGCATAATAAACTTGCGTCCTATTTAAAAGAAAAATTTCAAGGAATTTGTTAAAATGTAAACATATTAAAATGATTACGTTTAATTATGCAATAGTCGCGGAAGAGAAGAACGCAGATAATTTATTGAGAAATAATATTAAATAATCTGTGTAAATAAAATAACTATAAATAATTTATTTTAGTAAGTAACAAGTAAATCAGAATGTTTCCGTTGAAGAAAATGACGCCATTAGGAAAACACAAGATGCATTTTCAGCAAATAAATAAACAGAATGCTAAATTCATCTTTAAAAAAGTTAAACTTAAAATTACACTATGTGTAAATTACTTAAAAGATGAAAAATATTTAGAAAGGTGTTAAATTACTTTAATACCTTTAGTAATTTCAACTATACACATACACTGGTGTCCAAAATTAAGGACCAATCACAAAATGCTAATTTTCAAGTACGCGAATACTCGAATTATAATTCTAATAATTGCTATCTCTACAGTACAGCTAGTCCACATAACATCTCTTTCACGTCACACATGGTCACAAGTGTCACAGTGACTACGGTGAAACAAAAAAATAGGAAATTCCATACATCTCATTCTGAGTCTCAAATTATCACTATATGTGACTCTACTGAGACGTCACTGTGACTGCTGCTTTGTGATGAGTCATCGTGTGTCTTTAAAATGTAGTTACATTGTGACTCTCATGTGACTGTCTTCTGTAGACTCAATTTCAAAGTCATCGTGAACGCTGCATTGTGATAAGTTATCAAATAATGTCACATTAAAATCACATGATGACTTTCAGGTGACAGAGAGACTACTGTGAAGTCACCATTGTGCTCTTTTGTGAAAAGTCACCATGTGACTATAATGTGATATTATTTGGTGGCTTTTCATAATGCAACGTTCATGATGACTTTGAAATTGAGTCTAAAAATGACAGTCAGATGAGAGTCACAATGTAACTACATTGTAAAGTAACCTGGTGACTCCTCAAAGCATACAGTCACATTGAAGTCTCAGTGGAGTCACATATAGTGATCATTTGAGACTCATAATGGGACGTGTGGAATTTCCTATTTTTTGTTTCACCGTCGTGACTGTGACACTTGTGACCCTGTGTGACATGAATGAGGTGCTATATGGACTAGCTGTGCTGTAGGGATAGTAATTATTTGAATTATATTATTTCCTTTTGAGTATTCGCTTACTTAAAAATTAGCGTTTTGTGACTGGTCCTTAATTTTGGACACCTGTGTAGTTTTCGTCAGAGAATTAAAAAATACAAGAGTCTTATTTTCAAATTTCGTGTAGTTGCATTTTCATTCATGAATACAAAATAGTTTCCTATAACTATGTCAGTGATGATGTCATACTCACTAATCTGATTCTTATTCCTACAAATTAAATAGCCTGAAATCTTGCTATTTATTTAAAGATTCTTTGTATGCACAAAATAAAGTATTTCTGAAAATTACGTAATTTCCAATTAATTATAGTAAATATTTAATAAAACTTAGGAATTTTAGAACATCTAATATATGAGGGATGAATGGTTGTGATGATGAAAATGATATCATATTCGACAGAAAGGATGCATTCTCATATACAGTGAGCAAAAAAGGTATTTGCACACCAGGTAAATTTGTTGTAGCATATGTATAAATAAATAAAAAGGAACTAAGAATTAAAAATACCAACACTTTTGCAAAGCAAATAAACATATTTAATATCTGACTTAATAATTATATTTAAAATACGAAAACATAAAAAAGTAGCATTTGTACTGCCAAAACAATATTTGCACACTAGCAATAAAAATAGAACTAGAGGAATAATTTATAATTTAAAACCTTTCTAATATTTAGTATGCATGCCCTTTGCTTCAATTACAGCTTGTAATCGTCTGGGCATTGATTCTATTAATTTGTGACATGTTTCACTGCTAATTTGTAGCCATTCTTCCCTAAGAGCTTGCTTAAGTTCTGATTTGTTAGAAATTTTCTTTTTCCTTATTTTCACATCCAAAATATACCATAAATTTTCAATCGGATTGAGGTCTGGTGATTGTGGTCGCGTTTTCAATTGATTTTTTACATTATAAAGCAACCATAACCTCGTAATATATGCAGTGTGTTTCGGATCGTTATCCTGTTGGAAATAATATGAATTAAGAATTCCTAATTTCAGAGCACTATTAGATAAATGATCTCGCAATATATTAATTTATTGTTTAGCATTCATATTGCCTTCAATAAAGGTCATTTCGCCAACTCCGTTAAAAAACATGCATCCCCAAATCATTACATGACCTCCGCCATGTTTTACAGTTGGTTTGAAGTTTTTAATTTGAAGAGAAGTATTTGGATTCGCCATACAGTTTTCTTACCATCTGAGCCAAAAATATTGAACTTGCTTTCATCGGAAAAAATAAGTTTTCCAAAACTCTAGTTGTTTGCTGACATAAGCTTTTGCAAATTCAAGTCTTTGCACCCTGTTTGTTTCACTAATAAATGTTTTTTTTTTTCGAGGGGCTCTTCCTCGAATATTTGGATCATGAAGAATATTTCTAATTGATTGTGGTGTAACTATTGTTCCCGACGTTGAAGCGACATTAACAGCCAATTCTCGAGAACTTAGAAAAGGTTTTTTGAAGATTCTTTTATGATGGCTCTCCTTTGCCTGGTATTTAGCTTTCTTGGACGCCCAGTTCGCGGCTTATTTATTGTCGAACCAGTTTCTTTTTTCTTCTTAATTACATAACGAACACTAGAAAAGTTTAGATTTAATTTTTTACCTATTCCTCAGTAACTTAATCCAGAATTGTTAAGAAATATAATCTTCTCACGGGTAGCAGCAGACAGTTCACACGTTTTCGGCACCATTAGAACAAAAACTCCGCAGAATCCCTGCTCCAGTTAATATATTACGAATATATTACGTGACTTTAAAGTGCGGGGCTAATGATCTGCGGGACTGATATGCTAAACATTTGCATAATGTTCACATTTAATGCCTTTTTTAACAGTCAATGCTTCTTGTGCAAATACTTTTTAGGTATGAGAAAATATTAAGTTATTTTTTAAAATGTGTAATATTACTTTTTAAGAAAAATGGGTAGTTATTTTTATATTCTTCTTATTTAAATAAATGAATAATTAAGAGAATAGTATCAAATTTGCTTTCTATGGTTACTTATGTAAAAAATCGTCTGCGTGCAAATACATTTTTTGCTCACTGTAGATTCCAAAAGTGTGATGGCATACGGTAGAAATTTTTCAAACAAACAACCGATTTCTGGATAGGTTTTCCACTGTGTGAAGGGCGTAGTAACAGCCAAAAAATACATAACAACCGTGGACGAGCAAACGGTTTGGGAAAAAGCTCGTTACCTGGGCAACGGAACGACTGGAATAAATGGATTATGTCAGCATCGACAGGTACGATCCAAAGCGATATAAGTAAGCGTCCGATCTTAAATGGGAGAGGTAATCGCAAGATTAAAGGCGAGGTCACATCAATCAAGGTCGCACGCCACGTAACGGACGGGGTTAAACTGCAGGACGATGCCGAACTATTCTCTTACTTCACACCACTAAAACTGTAAAGTTTTTTCACCTTGATTAATAGCTGAAATGTCTCTGACAAGGCGAAATAAACTTCGTGGTGTCAAGTGCATCTGACTGCCCCTCTCGCTACGCCATTATTTTGCAATAAATGTGGTAAACAAAATTCAGTTCCATGAGTGACGAAATATTTAAAAAATATACGCAGATGGTAGATATCCAGTCATATATAACGTCACACTAAAAGCCCGCGTATGTGGATTATCACCCCGTCTACAAGAGGGCAAAACTGTGTTAATTTACGCCCAACTCCAGTATTTAGTTTGTACGCTTACTTATATCGCTTTGGTACGATCTCTCAAAGGGAAAACAGTCTGATTTCGAATGGTGAAAATGAAAGTACGTGCAGTCTTTTACTCTTTTGATTCGAAGAATTAATTATTCGGTGTGATGTTAGAGAATTATCTGTATTCGTTTACTACTTATAAATTGTCGGTCGTTTTTCAAAGTCCAGTCAAGAATTCATTCTAAGGTGTTTCTAATTTGACCAGATCAGTGTGATTCGAGAATGAATCAGTTTATTCAACGTGATTCTACAATATTCATCCATATTTGTGCTATGTATTATAATAAAATTATGCCGTTTTCTGCCGCTGCTCTTTTTTCCAGTGTCTGCCTGAATTTATGGGGAAATGGGGGTAAGTAACGCATATTAAAACTTAATTCTAAATTCTAATAATTACAAATCGCAGTTTTGGTTTAAAATCGAGTCTTGAATTGAAATCAGTTAAATCCTATTCATTTGTCATATTATTCATATTTCTTTTCGCTAACTTAAATTCGAGTAATTCAAAATTTATTCTTAAACTCTTCTAGCCAAACGGTTTATTAGGAATTCTCAATGACGTCATTAACTTTAGAGTTTGTATAAAGATGAAATATTTTAGTAAAATTTTGTCAATATGACTTAATAGTCAAAGGTTTTTCGAAATGAAATTAACTGTACAATATTGTGCTGCACAGTATTAAGGACGCATTAATTGTATTTCCAAGGTAATTTTTTTAGTTAATTATTTGAGATTTCAAAAATTTATAGCTTGCGAAATGTTAAACTGATTTATGTCCATTGGTAGCACCAACTAAACGACGCGTTTTGAATTTGAAATTGAGTGGATGAATAACAGTATTTTATTAACGATTGAAAATTTGAATAAGAGGAATTTGTTCTCCGATATAAAACTAAAATTAGTTAATTAAATTTAATTAATGAATTAGTATTTGAAAAAAAACTGTATTAACATCAAGTATCATCCATCCACTACAAAAAATGTATTTGAACTTAAGTGGATGCATAATAATTATTTTATTAACGATTGAAAATTTGAACAAGATATAAAATATAGGAGAGTATGAACTAATAGTAGAAATTGAAAAATAATAAAAATTTCGTATATTTGTCGATTTATCAGCGGTTGGCGACGGAACGAGATTAAAAAAAAAAAAAAAAAAAAACGCATTTATGTCAAATTCTCTTTAAGGAAAAACGTTTTCATGCTGAACTTGTTTATGTAAATTTAACTTAAATAAATACTTTTTTATATCCAAGGATTTGTCTTATACGTTTATATATACATATAATGAAATTTAACGATAGTTTTATAGGGTTTAGAACAAAATGTAATGGGCAAAAGTTCCTTCAAATTCAAAATTAACACGTTCACGCTGGCGCGGTGGGTCACGCTAGGCTGTGACCGTCGAGTGTGACCCACCGTGCCGGCGTGAACGTGTTAAGTTCCGATTTCGAGCACTGTCCATTTGATTTCAATATTGTTTGCGTCGGATACAACAAGGGAATAGTATTGTTACCGTGGAAACAGCGACTTTTTTAATATCGAAATGTATTAGGAGACCTTTCTTAATTGTACAGTTATTTTTAAAATACATTTAAAACTTATTCAGACAATAAAAATATTTAAAATTAATAATTTAAGCAACACGCAACTCGTGAAAAAAATAACACTTTCATTTTAAAGTTTTAATTGATTAAGTACTGCCCATTTAAAGACTCATATAACTAGCATTTTCAGAATGCATTACAATCGCTTGCATTTGGCGAGGGGAAATGTTGCTCGCCCGATGGTGTGGCGTATTCGACTTTTCGAGCCAAATATTATAAGGATTTTATTTTTTTACAGACTTTCTACTGGAATCCCGCAGCTTATTTTGAGTGATCCTTCATTACATACCGAGTGATGGGGGTGAATTTTGCACTTTTAAATAAATATTAACAATGTCGTTAGCTCTCGTTATCCCCTATGTACAGAACCTCACCAATACCCTTTTGCGCATCAAATTTTAGTTATCTTTAAAAAAATTATTATACAATTGATGATCGCATTCAGCTTCTGGGAATCTTGGATTGCATGAACGAATTTTCACTCATTCCTGTATGTATACCTAATTTATTTTTTTATTTATATAAAATTATTTGTAACTTTTTAAGTAATTTAATTAATAGTTTTTCTCAATACGAATTTTAATTATCTTGCGTTGTGTAATTTTGAAGACCAAGTTCCGTTTGAAGCAACTAAATTTGATGCTCACTTTTACTACTATTAAAAATAAGAAGACACATGATGCCATTAATTTGATACTTACTCAATTTTACATATAAACATGAAATTTACTTACAAAAGAAAAAAACAGAAAGACAATACAAATACATATAGTAATTCCTTGGACATATTTCCTTCGAAATTTGCAAATTAGATCAAATATTAATTACAATCTTTAGGCTATTGACTGTTACTTTATTTCGAAGTTATTAAACATAATTATTTAATCGATCTTGAGAAGGCAAAGGCATGATTTTTGTGAAATTGCATAACTCCACTTTTGTGCAGGCAGAAATGGGAAATAATAAAAGCTACCTTTTTCATCATGGATCATCATTTTTGCAGAAGGACTAGAGCTAATTGAGATTAAATCTACTTTGTGTAGACACACATGCTGAGAGTCTCTGAGCAAAGACCCCTTTTAGGATCTCATTTCACATACAAGTATAATTAACTTTTCCGTTTTATATTTTTTACGGAACAAACTGGCAGAACATTTTTTTATGTAGCACTCTTATGAAGACACATTTCAGAAAGTGGTCACTTCTTAATTTTTGTTGTATATATCCTTACATTTTAATTTTTGTAATTTATTACGTACATTTTCCTTTTCATCTCCTTACTATCCAATTGGGTTTAACCTGCTTTTTTGCCCCTCTTGCAGTTTTGAGTGGACCTTTGTAAATTTATGTGCTATCAAATACATGTGAGCTGTACTATTGGCTTCCATCCCCTTCGTTTCTGCCCCGATCTAATTGTCATTTTTGTTTTCTTGTTGTCAGTCGTGTATCCTGGAGGGAGGAGGCATCTTTTCTCCGTATAGCACCATAAATTGCGAATGTCCAAATGCTGTTATTTACGCGTCCATTCGTAAAATTTATTCGTGAGCGTTCTGCTTAGTCGTAAAACCTTAAGTGTCCAGTCGTAAAATTCGCTTCTGGGAGGTCCAGGAAAAGTTAGGGTTTCTTTTATATTTTAATCCAAACAGTTCTGTCTCGTGTTTTTGATGATTTAGATTTTAATCCAATCACCGGGTAGGCAAAAAGTCAGTAGAAATTTTAAAGATACCTGAAAACCAGAAAAATAACAGAAATAAAAAACGGTTTGCAGGTTACATATATAGGTCACGGGAATTTGTTCAGAACAATAAAAAAATAACTAAAAAAACAGCCAATAGGTGGCGCTGATGTGCCCAAGTAAAAGAAAAATACGTAAATAATGAACAGAATGTCTCCAAATCGTTTATTTTATTACAGCTGTATGTGTTCCACATGACCACCACCACAGGGGAAAACACATTGCAGGCGAGTCACAAATCCAGCAACGGTAGACTGCAGCAGGTCTGGGTGTACACATGACACCTCTCGGCGGATCGCATCTTTCAGTTCCGATTGAATGGATGGACTGGACCGATACACCTGTGATTTCAAATGCCCCCATAACCAGAAGTCTATCGGCGTCAAATCTGGAGACCGACGAGGCCATGGGAACCTGCAACCCCTGCTGATGATTTGTTTTCCCCGAATGTATGTATCAGGAATTCCTTGACCGGCGTAGCTGGTTAGGTATTCCCTCTTGCATAAACGTGACGGTTGAAAGCGTATGTCTTCCGCGGAAACATGGCACGACCTTTTCGCGCAGAAGTATTAAATAACGCTGAGCATTCATTGATTGAAAAATTTTAACAAAAATTTAATCCACGATTAAGTAAGCGAAAGAAAAGGGATGATTCTACAATTTGCATCGAAAGCCGACGTTACTTCAATGAAGATTTGTGCAGATCTATTCTTTCTTGTTACTTCTAGAAGAGTTGGGCAAATTTTACACCCATTTACTGGGCACAAAATATTTTAGAAGGGTCGTATAATAAACGAACCTGTGAACCCACACCACACTGTCAATTTTAGACAGTGGAATGGTTCCTGTGTGTACTCACGTGGATTAGACACCGCCGAGATGCGACAGTTATGGGTATTAACGTCACTATGAAATGAAAAATGAGCTTCATCTGTCCAGAAGATGTAGACCCAGGTGGGATTTTGTTCAAATTTGGAGAAAGCCTATCCCTCAGGTGCTTCCCTCTGTATGGTGACCGCTGGTAAAAGTTCCGGGCAAGATTACAATCTGAATGGGTACATATACTGGTGGAAATTAATTAATGGAATCACGGTTTTTTAACATGAACTTCTATAATATTCATTAAAAATGAATGAATTTTCATGGGATATACATAGTATTTATAACAAATGAGTTACAAAAATAAAATTTCATACAAAATATTAAGCAAAAACAAATGTAAAAAATTATATTTTCGTAATATGCAAACATGGAAATTGATTTATGAAATATCACATTTCATTGGCTATTCTGAAGAAATATGACGAAAATTTGTATATACAAGATAGCTTGACATACACAGTAGACATAAAAAGCGTTATATTTTGGAAGCAATACGTTTCCGTTACACTTTTCACGATGGGTAAACGAAAGTCGTTGTCTGAGGAAAAAAGATCTAATATCAATGCATATGTAGGATGTGGAAAGTCTGTTCCGAAAATTAGTAAAATTAATTAAAAGATAAGTTGGTGTGATATATAACTATAGAAAAGATCCAGCAAATTATGGTAAAAATTTTAACAAAAATTTAATCCACGTTTAAGTAAGCAAAAGAAAAGGGATGATTCTACAATTTGCATCGAAAGCCGACGTTACTTCAACGAAGATTTGTGCAGATCTATTCTTTCCTGTTACTTCTAGAAGAGTTGGCAAATTTTACATACTTCACGAAGCTTGAGATGGTCGAAAATGAAGTCTGGTCCTAAATTATTTCTGTATCACAAGCAGATCTGTTTGTTGTATTGCGAGAAGTACATGACAATGGGTGACAGTTGGAAGAAAGTCATTTTCTCCGACAAAAAAAGATTAAATTTGGATGGCCCGGATGGTTTGACGTATTATTGGAAGTATCTCCGAAAAGAATCAAAATCTACATTCAGCAGACATTTTGATGGCGAAAGTTTGATGATTTGGGCAGCGATCGCTTATGAGGGCAAAAATGAAATTGTATTTTTAAACGGTCGCCAGACTTCTCTTGATTACAGTTGTGTTTAAAAAAATTACTTCTTCCATTTGCATGGTAATATTACCGTTTAGATTACATCTTCATGGAAGACAATGGAAGTATTCACATTTCAAATGCAATGAAAGATTGGTTTGACGAACAGAATATTGTTCTTTTACATCATCCACTTATTAGTCCTGATCTGAGCACCATCGAAAACGTTTGGGGACAGCTTGTTCGAATGATTTATGGAAATGGGATTAACTACACATTGCTTATAGAAATGAAAGCTTCAATCTCTCAGAAATGGAAATTAATTGATCAGAAATACATTCAAAATCTTGTTTTATTAATGTCACCTAGAATAAAATAAACTCTGATGAATAAAAACGGCTTTACTAACTATTAATTTGAATTAAAGGAGATATTTCATAAATCAATTTCCATGTTTTTATGTTACTAAAATCTAATTTTTGACCTTATGTTTTAGTTTATTAATATGTATGAAATTTTATTTTTCTAAATTATTTGTTGTACATAGCATATATAATGTATGAAATTTCATTCGTTTTTAATGACAGTTATAGTAGTTCTTGTTAAAAAAACGTGGTTTCATAAATCAATTTCCACCAGTGTATCCAGTATTCCATGAAGAATATTGCGTATCGAGGATGGTAGTAAGGACAACCGTCTGGCAGCTTCACGAATACTGCTGATCCTTGCAGATGAATCGGACGTTAACGCTTTCATTCCGACTGCAACACGCGGCGAACGTGCCTTCATTGAACATGGTCGTCTTGATCTTGCACGATTCTCCGGCGTTCCAATTTCCTCAAGCAGCCGAACATGCTTTATGATGCCTGTAGCTGTTAAAGGGCCCTTTCTAGTCCTCAGATTCTTCTGAACACTAAATTTACGCAAAAATCAATGGTCGCTGATTCCTGGTTCTCGTAAAAGAACTTCACGACCAAAGCTTTATCCTTGTTCACATACACGATTTACAACGGTGAACTAGTTGCAGATTAGGAACTACAGTCTTATAACCGTCTCATTTGAATATTTCTACCGAAGTCGCTAATACCACAACCATCTCTCGGCTGTCTTTTGAGTTACTTTTTTCCTGTCTTAAGAAAAATTCCTGTGACCTATAGATGCTAACCTTGCAAACCGTTTTTTATTTTGGTTATTTTCCGGGTGTTATGAATAATTAGAGTTTCTACGGAATGTTTAGCCACTCGGTACATAAATAGTTTCTTTAGCATTTTTAAAAAATATATTCTGAGAATGCGCTTTATAAGGAGCCCTTCTATGTAACTTAAGCCCGCTGCAAATTTTTTTTTAGCATACCACAAAAAAGCAAATAAAATGCAATGAATTTAATAATTTATGCGTTTATTTAATAAATTAAAGTATTGAATTTTGCTGCTAGATAAGTGAAATAACAGCAGAACTCATAAATAAATAAATAAATAAAAATTAGATAAATCTGGCTCACTCGAAATACCGATTTAAAAGATTGTTACAATAATTATATATTGTATTAGTTAAGTATTTTCTTAGTGTTTGGTAATGGTTTCCTTTAAAAATATTTTTTGTAAAAAAAAAAAAAAAATAATAATAATAATCTAATTTAGAACTAAAGAAAAGTAATGTTTATAAAATTTGATGAAAATCAAAGTATAACATATATAAAAAAATATAATGATAAAGAATTAAAACAAATGTCTTTAGAATTTTTAAAAGTATCATATTATGGATCTAAGATTTATCGATTGAAGCACAAAGAAAACTTTTGGTCCATTAAAGCATCGGTGTATGAAATAGAAAAATGGAATATTGATTGATTTTTTATCAAGAGCATTTTGATGTTCGAAAAGCATCACTCAAAACATGATTTTGTTATCCTTGTATTTTGGTAAAAAAAGAAACAAAAAAAGAAAGGAAAGAATAAAAATTCTGTGAAATATATTTTTTGTGTACGACATAATTTCTTTAAAAGAGGAAGTACTTTGATTGTTATGGTAATTAAAAATGATTTTTTTACTTCTACTTTCTATAGTTTAGCGTTTAAAATATTTTGTTGTTGCTGTTTCACAACCAGTAGACATTTTAGCGAGCGTAGTTTTCAGCTTTATCAATTGCATTGTTTTTGTAACACATAAAGAAATGTAAATATAAAGTTAATTTGTCGATTTGTTACATGCGGCTAGCTAACAGAAAAATGCACTGAAATTAATTATTTTATTTATAAATAAGTTCTACGTAGTCGGATGTATCAATCTCAAAACTTTTTTTCTTTCTCATGCATGTTAATATTTCAAAGAGTTGTTAGACATGTTAATACTTAAGTGTTATTATTTAAATGTTACACCAAATTTCATTTTCATTTTATGTTTCTGTTTTATTTTACTAATCTGAGTAAAAACGATCTAATCTCAATCATAATATGTAATAAAATCAATAACTTTCATTATTCTTTTGTACATCAACTGCTTGCAATTCCCGGGTTAAATGGATGCAAACTACACCGTCGCTGCATGAACAGCCGATGTACACAGGAGCTATGAAAAATCGAAAAAATTGCTATTACCGACTCTCCTTCTGGTGGGTAGTTCCCAAATTCACGTGGGACCTTCTGGCCATAGCCAAAAAGATAAGCACGAAATTTGGTTCAATTCTATGCATAACTTCAGACTTCTTTTGATTATACAATAATGAAAATTGCTTAAACTTTTTCTATTACAGCGTTTCCTTCAGGCAGAATTTTTCAAAATTGGAGGAAGACCTGCTTGCCACAGCCAAAAACACACATAAAAAATTTTGTTCAATTTTATACATAATTTAGTACACTTATCGAATATGCAATAATTATAATGACGCATAAAATCTCTATTACAGCGATCCTTTTCGGCAGAATATTTCCTAATTCAATGAGGACCTGCTGGCCAAAAACATACACAAAAAATGTGGTTCAAATGTATGACTTCATACACTTTTCGATGATACAAAGTGGACGCAAGGACATACAGACAGACAGACAGAGAAACATTTTGTATAAACCTATTTTTCGGAATCTCTGACCCCTAAAACATGTAAATCTGCCACATACGAGACAACGAAAAAAAGAAAAAGTCGAAATAAATTTCGAGTACAATACTTTCTTCTTTAGAGAGAAGAAAGTAAAAATAGGAAAATGAGTGTTGTCCTCAGAAAGATATTTGTGTACATAATTTTTATTATTCTAGCATATCAAGAAATTATAGATAAAGATATACTACAAAATTACATTTTTGCATGCAAAATGCAAGTAAAGCAAAATGCAAAGTAAAGAAATGCAAAATTATAGTTTCTTTATAGAAGAGCAGCGACGTTTAGGTTAAAATATTATTTGTTTGAGAGTTAGACTAACCAACATAAGATGCATTTTTTGTTGTAACTAATTTTGTAGGTTTCTCTCTATTCTAAAAAAAGTAACTTACGCTGTCACCGCCGCCGCCGCCGGTTTTTTTTTTTTTGTGACCGGAGGTTTTCTCCGTTAATATTAAGAAAAATATTGCATACAAAAATATGAAAATTGGCGGTGTTATAGAGAAATGTTTGATAAACACGCTGATGTAGACAGTTTTCAAATCGAAGAATTATTTTAAGAGATATTGAATGCTAAAGTTTGACAAAATCGTTTTATTAAAAAAGTTTTATAGGAGCAAAAACTGTACAAGGGAATCAATTCAGTTTTAGATCATTTTATACGTTAGAATTTCCCGGTGTGCAGACTGCCTTTACTTTTTTTAATTTGACTCATTTTTTGAGGTTTTATATCTATTTTAAATTCAAATTTTCAGCATTTCGAGAGATATTTTTTACTTATTTTAGAAAATGGTATTAATTTAAACTGTTGCCAACTGTATAAACAGCGCAAACAATAATGTTTGCTTCAAATTGAAAATTTATTTACACGTGACAAGAAAATATAAAAAGCAGGAACTCATTGAAAATTATCATAAAAACTATATTACACGTGAATTTTAAAAATGAAAGAATGTTGTAAAATAATAAATTCATTAACACGCGTTAGAAGTCTTAAATAGGAGGAATTACGTCACATTTACGTCACATTACACTTATTACGTAAGATGAACAAAAAGTAATATTTCAAAACAGTTTAAATTTAAAAAATGCGCGAGACATTAATTTGATATTTTGGTGTTATATTAATGAGATTAATATAAATTTAGTTGAATGCGTTTAGACTGATTTCGAGCGAGTATTTAGTAATTTAATAAAAATAAAAAAGATTACATGCTGAAAATGAAGTGTCATCAACAAAATGTATGATTTGAAAGAGAGAAATCTCTGAAGTAGAAAATAAAGAAATTGCTTAAATGGTTTAGTTAAAATTCATTAACCTTCTGTATCGTTTCCGTCAAAATAAGGCACTGGTATTTGTAAAACATATTTGCATTTTGATGATTTGCTTGTTTTGAAGCATATATATTTTATATATTAGCTTATTTTGAAATGTTTAACCGATTTTATTTAATAAAAGACAAAAAAAGTCATTGTATCTTTTAACAGCATCTGATTTTTCCTTAAAATTCCCCAATCAAAGAGAAAGGAATAGAAACCCGTCTATAGGGAGTTCGTTACTGTTTTTTAAATTAGAATTTGATCCTCCAAAATCTTTTTAAAGACGATCAAATTAGCGTGCGTTTATAGACTGCGGTGTCTGAACGGGGGTTAGCGAGCGTAGCTCGTAGGTGGCCGAGCCCCCTAGTATTACAAATTAATGAAACAGTTACTTCTTAAACATTTTCTTTCGTCGAAATTTGACGGTCGTTAATAATAATATATATATCTTTTCCTCATCGGAGACGACAGTAAATTGTAAAAAAGCAGAATTCCTGCTTATGAAATTCTGTGGGTTCATTAATAAAAATAGGTGCATGAGTTTTTAAAAATTGAAACTTAAGCACACCAAACTATTATAAGGCGAGAAAATACTAAAAAATTAGTACATTTTTCTGATTTTTAAGTTACCATATTTTATAGTGTAGATGCATTCTGATTCAGAATATGTTATCAATCACTATGCTAAATAACATCGATGTTTTAAGTCAGTTTGATTTTTAGAATTCTTTTTCGGAACTAAACTAATTACCCGACTGCTAAGAAGGGTTATGTGTTTCATGCGTATCTGGGTATGTGGATTTCTTTATACCCTCGAAATATCCCAACGGCTGGAAGGATTTTAATGAATGAGGTCTCTATCGACTTTTCTTAACCGTCCGATGGTTATAGGCTAAGTTTTGTTTTTATAAATTCAAAATGGTGACCGTAAAATACAAAATGGCGGTAGAGATGAAAAAAAAATTCGCACCATTTCGAGTGGAATATTATTCGACAGGTCTTTCAAACTGAAGACGATGTTTCATTGACTATTTTATAGTCAGAAGCTCCGTTTAAATATTACACAATCTGGAAATCGCGTAGGTAGGGTTTCCAGCTTTACTGCAACTCTTTACCATCATAGAAATCTATAGACGTCGTCAAAACAGTGTTTATAGATAGGAACTAACAATTAAACACAACTTAAATGTAATCAATACAAGTAAATAAAAAAATAGGTAAGTAATATAAAAAAAAAAGTTTCCATTTGATGAGAAATAATGAATTAGTTTGCTTTTTACGCAATCGGGTTTTTTGATTTTTTAAATTAAATTTAATTAGATATCTTCGTAAATACTCAATTTAGAAAGTTTTACTCTAAATAAAACAGAATAGTTGAAAAAGTGTATCAAAGTCAAGTATTTATAATGTGAGAATCTTAAGAATCTTATTCAGTAAACGTATGTTGCATGAGCAATGTTTAAAATAGTACACCCACGCAAATTAAAAACTTAATTTTCTATGTGGAAAGTTACAAACTTGCGTGGGATTGAACAAGCACCATATCGAGAGACGGTCGAAATATACGATTTTGGAAATGGATATGCCTGAATAAAGAATTTAAGAAAAACTGAGTGAAACGGATATTATTTGAATAATGTTTAACAGATTACGCCCACGCAAGTTTGAAACTTAATTCTTTTTTTATTTATATTTCAAATTTACGTAGGCGTAAAGTTGCAGCATATGGGCACATATTTTCTTTTTTATTTAAGTCCATTTATCATGGATATCTTTGAATTCAAAATATATGCCAATAACAGTTATCAAATTTAGATAAGGGAAAATGTAATCTAGCCTATTTCAAAAGCACTAAATTACTATACAATGTATATTAGGAAAAATGTCTTGCGTAAGATTATTTGACTGCATTTTCATTTTCTCATTTTTATTCAAAGTATAAATATTTGAAATAACTGGCAGTGAATGAATATTTATGAAGAAGTTAGATGTTGTAAAAAAGTTTTTAAAATATCATACTAAAAATAATACATAAATCCATAAAAAGAATTTATGCACTACCCGAAATTTGAGTTCTATATTATCTTGACGTGAGAAACATGTTTTTGATACAGCATGATTAAGAAATAAAGCATTTTGTAAATACGGCAGTACAAAACTCAAGAAAATATTTTAATCAACTAATATCGACAGATTAGAAGCCACGAGAATTGGAATATCTGCTTGCAACATATTTCTGAATTTGCGTATGCTTAAATATGCTTCTTACTAGCTCTGATTTAAATCTATTTATCAGCAACGTTTTCAGTTTTCAAATTTGTAACAGTAATACTTATTAAATTAAACAAAAGATAACATTACCCAACTCATTTCAGATGCAGTATATAATAGCATTCGTAGTAATTTATGGTTTACAGAATAAATATCTGAAAAAAAAAAAAAGATTATTGCACTGCTTTTATTTGAATTATCATGTAGTCTCTAAATACTTATTTATCACTAAAATATTATCAAATAGAGTTTCTAATCATGCTAAAAATGTAATAAAATGTTTTATTTTATAGAAAATTTGAGATTATTTGTTGTATCACATTTAAAGATAAATTTAAATTATACTCAATAATATAAATAAGGATTTGGCGCATTTTTGATATGTTTCAACATAAAATGAAGACAGTTTAATGTAAAGGTTTGCATAACTTGCAACGATTACACTGACAACTGAAACGTGAAATTATGTAACATTGAAAATTTATTTATTTATTATAATTTTATCCATCAATTCAAAACTGTTTTTAATACAATGAGTGTTGTATTTTTTAACTGATAACTCACAAATTTGCGTAAGAATATTTAAAAATAATGTATTAGAACGAGTATTATACGTATTGCTACATACCGTGACTGTGCGGAATTTAAGAGGATTTTTGTGAAACTTTGGAATTAGGACTACATAAGAATAATTTAGGTTGTTACTTTTTATGCCTAGTAATTTATGATAGCTTAATATATGATTATTATTTTCCTTTAACGTAACATGATAAAGTTTGAAAATATTATTATAAATAACTGCTTTAGTTGTCGGAGCACAGTTCCGGCTTCCCTGCAAAAATTACACTCTTGTTAACACAATAGTGTGCAAAATATTTGTCGCATCGACACAAAAAATCTGCTGGACGTCGGTAGTGCCAAAATCTCGGCGCGTATTCAAAATCATAAATATTCTTCAACCTTAACAGCCGGAAATGTCGTCTCAAACTTTTCTCATAGAGATAACATTACGAGTTTAATTCTATATATTTGAAAGACAACGTTTTAGTCATCTACCTTGAGCTTTCTTCTGAACCAATTTTAATAATTCTTTCTTTTAAGTGAAAGCTTTTCTTTGTAGATTTGCCCGGACTAGCTATTTCTTTAAAATATTCCTATTTTTATATTTAAAAATTTTAAATTAAAAAAAAATTTCTATGAATTTGTTTCAAAATGGTAGCAATTGGATTACTTCCATTGTTGTAAAGAAAGGGAAAATAATAAGGTTTGTTTATTTTATTGATGCCATTTTCTCATAATATTCAAAATAAACTTTCTGCAAAAACTGAACAAAAAATGACGTCACGCTTAAAAAAAAAAAAAAAAAAAAAAGAATGTTTTTTTTTTTTTTTTTTTTTTTTTTTTTTTCAACACTCAAAATAATCACCACTCAAAAAGCTTAGACGCTTGGGGAAATGCTTCAATGAGGCAAAGAGACATGATATTTAAATGAAAATGATCATTTTCTCTGATAAAAGTAAATATTTCACTACTACGAGCACCTGTAAAAGATATAAATTTCTGGAATTTTACTCGCCGATACGGAGATTAGAATAACAAGTCAAGATGGCGGATGTTCACATGCTAAATCGTAGTTGACAAACTTGATTTCAAGTTTAGAAATATATCTATTAATCACATATTGCGCATTGCAATATTTTTGAAATGGTGAATGTAAATATGAGAGACGCTCATGTGAATTTTGAGACGGTGAAAATAACGCTAAGTTTAGATTTTACGCGAAAAATAATTCCATGATTGACTTAACCCCTTGAGGGGTGGTGGGATAAATTTTATCTCACCTACGATTAATGAAGATTTGCACCAGAAAAATTTTATTAAATTTTTCTTTTTTAACTTTGGTGGGAAAAAAAAGGGTCGTAAAACTACTTTTCCTTATTTTGCAATAAATCTTTTTGCAGATTCCGGTGTGAATTCGACATTACAAAAACACAATTACTTGACCCTCAAAGGGTTATAGTGAAATATTTTTTTTTCTGATTTTCAGTCGGTAATTTTAAACATAACACCCTCAATGTGTCATTTCATCAAAATTACTTATCTTGATTAGGTATAATTATACAGTTTCATTTTTTAATATTTTGAACAGTATAAGTGTATGGAATTAGTATTTTGGTAACTTTAAGTTAAAAATAATATTTGTTTTAAGAGACTAAGTACTAACCTATGTATGAGTTCCTGTTTAAACAATTTCCTTCATCGAAATTCGACCAGATTCATCCCTTTATTAATTAAAATATTAACTTCGTTGCTGTAAATTATGCATTTTAACCTCATACGGATCATTATGGAGTCGAATGTTGAAGTCGATGTTGATACATTGGAGATCTGAGATATAGATTGACTCCCCCCCCCCCCCTTTCAGAAGTTTTACTTTCTACGTACGTCACGATCACTATTTTCGTTTTTCGAACTTTTCATTCTCCGCAAGCTTCCACATCGATGCAACTCATTTTGAATTTTAAATTAGGAGAATCGAAAAGAAATCGAATACGGAAAATACGATTTTAGGCATTAGCCGAATAGCTACGAGTGATACCCAAAGAAATCGAGAAAAATATAATGTCATGTATGTCTTACTTATATGTATGTATTCTTATGTATGTTTGTATTCAGACGAATGTATGTTTTTACTGGGAAATTTTCGTAATCGAGTTTGTAGACAATTTCATAATTTACTGAGCGTTGTTTCATGCTCAAATTTAACAATTTGTAGTGGTCCCAATTACTGAAGATTACTCATTTTTTTTAATTCATCGTCAGTGAATGTGTTGCAACTGAAATACAAGTGAACATTCTGAAATGAATGAGATACACATTTTTTGTCAAGATGTACACTAGAAAATGCAAATATGTAGATTACAAAAAAAAAAAAAAAAAAAAAAAAAAAAAAAAAAAAATCCTGTACGGGTTGGGTAGCTTTCCAATTTCTTGGTTTTAAGATTTTAGCTAATTTTACTGGAGAACACGGAACTAAAATGCGAACAACCAAATTAGAGAAGAATCATCAGTACTGAATTTCAATGGAAATTCCGCCAAATTATCAGCTACAGCCAAATTGGCTTAATTTATGGCGACATATTTTTGGTCGCCAAATGTCGCGAAGCTTAGCGAGAAATTCGACGTTAAGGAATATGATTATATAATTTTATGCTTATGATCGGGAAAATGGATACAGCAATGAAAGATAATTCATGAGAAATCACATTCACTAAAAGCCATAAATCAATCCCTGATTTTTTTTTCAACTGTTGCCTAGATTTAGTGTACATTTTAAGAAATATAAATATTTTTATATGTGTAACGTTATACACAGAAGTTTCGAAAATGCCGGTTAAAAGAAAGAAAATTAAAATGTAAATAGTTATTCAGCGTAATTGTATGTGGAAAAGTCGCACAAGAATAACCCAGATGCCTTCCGAGTATTTGCAGAATAACGATATAACAACAACTCAGATGAAAAACGGTATGAAGCTTGATACAGGAGTATATCAGACTACTTAATGTGTGTTTGTTACATACGTATTATAAACCTTTACCTGTTACCACATTAAATAAGTGTGGGCTGTGCCCGGCAAGCAAGTTTTTGAAGAATCTTTGAAGTTTTCTGTTGCTAAGTCGATGGATCAAGTTCCAATTTTTTATTGTCTCAAAGATTGGAGCTACATTAAACAAATCAAAATCGCTCGAATACATCCGGTGGTAATTCTTTACCTTTACCGTAGATTCTCCTATACAATGGTTTCTCTTTACTTTTAACATTTCCGACTTATTCTAAAGAACAACAAATTACTCTGCATGGAAATTTTGATAATTCTGACATCAGATTTACAGATGAGCAGAAGAAGATACTTCAGTTATGCAATGAACAGCTTTTGTCGTTGCAAACAAAAGATACAAATTTGCCTATGTCAACTTTTATTATTGGAAAAGGAAGAGCTGAAAAATGTGCGATATTCAAAGAAATTAGTAAAACAATCATAGAGCAATCAGGATCAGAAGCTATCTTCCTTTTGGCACTAACAGGTACTGCTGCATTTAATGTCAAAGCCAAGGCAATTCACTCAGCACTTAAAGAACCAACGTATTTTAAATAGTTCGATAATTTAAAAAGTGAGCAATAAATCTACAGCCCAATACGGATCCAGTGCTATTTTTCATTATTGTCGAATTTTCAATGGTAGGATGTCGGCTTATGATTGACCTTAAACAAAGATGTCGCGAAGGTAAAACAGATAGCATTGAGCGTTTTACAGACTTATTCGTTTAAATCCTTTTACGTATTTGTTAGTTACATCGCATAAAAGACACCCCTCTATATAAGAGACAGTCTATAAAAGTCATTTTGGTTATTCGCGGGCAAAAAATGCTTAGAGCTTTTAAAAAATGTTTCACATTAACAAACCCTTTGAGACAAAACGACGATCAGCAGACACAGTTTCGAAAAACCCACTTTGCGTGAGTCAAGTTTTAGATTGCTTCTCACCCCTTATGCAACGACGCAAAGATATACCCCTTTAAGACCGGCCCGCACGATCGTGCGGGTTAGGCATTAACTAAAATTCTACCTTCCCGGGTTATCTATTCCATAAATGCCGGAAATGAGTGATTGTGCTGGTTAACAGAAACTATATTATATAAATATTGTCAAAAGATAGTGAATTTTCAGTTACAAATTTCAGTTATATCATTGTTTACAAAAAAAAAAAAACCCAAAAAGGGAATCCGGTCTTAAAGGGATACTGCTTTCGGCTAACTTGAATGATTTGAAGATGCCATATGTCTTTTTCTCAAAACCAAGCAAGCTAAAGAATATAATCAAGAAGTACTTCTTAAATCAAAGCGGTGATCAATGACAAGAGATTTATTAAAAAGAGAGAAACAACGTTTACAAAACACAAATGTAAGTAATTTTAAAAAGCATATAGCTATTTCGAAGCTTCTAAGACCTCAAGAATTTTAGCAGATCACAATGATTAAATAGCAAGATGGAGTGAAGGTGATCACGTGTCTGGACTTCAGGCTGGACTTTCCTCAGCAGCTGGATGCAGGGTTATGCATTATGCTACATACCAATATCTGGAAGGAGTGAGGGTTGGTAAACGGTGCACTAAGTACGATAAAAGATATTGCCTATGGCCCTCGATTTCAACCTCGAGGCTTGCCACAGCCTATAATAGTTCATTTTGTTGAGTATCAGTGTTGCCAGATTGGAGACGTTTTTACTTCAGATTATTTGACTGCAACCACTTTATTAAAATAGCATAATTCGTCTTAATTTTCAGAATTTTTAATCCATTTTTACATAGGTCAAATATTTCTATTTAAAAAAAGCGGTGACAATCAACAATTTGGGGACAAAAAAATCCCCCAATCTGGCAACACTGTTCAGTATCATGGGTCAATTCTAACTGGAAGAATTTTTATATCAAACTTATTGGTAAATATTGTAAAAAGCATCATTCTTACGAAGTTAGTTACCTTTAACTGTTGCATACCTTGTCACCATACGCAAATCCCAGAGTATAACTTTGTCAAAAACTGCTGTAGACATTCATCTAAAGGTGTTGTCACATAAAACAACTTATGTCACCTTTACTGTAGTTTGTCATTTAGAGGAAGTGCTAATGGAAGCAATTATCGCTAAGGACAGGCTTTAACAAATTCGAAGTATGGGAGCATTTGCTGACAGATTAGCATTTGTGCATTACCCGAGGCAACTGACGGCTGAATTAAACACTTTAAAATGAAGTATCGGCGGTTGTTATTTCAAACTTACTTTTATACTATTAAACAGTAATCTAGAAAATAAAACATTTTTCTAAACAATATCTTTTAAGTTTACGCTTCTCCATGCTCCGACATTTCGGCCTGACGGATACTAGTTAGAAAGTGATGATAGTAATGTTTGCAGATGATAGCATAGTTGTTAGCAGCCTTATCTACATATGTAATGATGAAATTGTTTTGAAGTTCTTGGATATGTGGTTTAAGGGTAGAGAAAGAGACTGAATTTTTGGCAATATGCAGTTTTAGTAATTGATGTTTCAAAAGAAAGTTGACGTAATGCCTCCAATCTTCAAAATATTCAGTAGGTTTATTATAGTTGATAGTTATTTTGTAAATGAAGAAATCTAAATCATATGAGAATTGTTTAATGATGGACTGTATGTTACATATATATATATATATATATATTGTCAATTTATGAACAATTAATTTTTTAATAAATGAATTTTTTTAACTAAAAATAAATTTTCTGATAAATGATTTTTTTATTTTTGCTTATAAGTTAGCAGGAAAAGCTTGGTTTTCCCAGTTTATGCGAAGACACCCTGAGTTAAGTGTCAGGAAAGATCAAAGTATTAGCAGAGCTAGAGAAGAATGATAAGAAAAAAAAAAAAAAAACTGAAGGAAGGAAAACGGGGGTCAATGAGAATGAGGTCACTGAATGTCTGGAACTGTACCAGAGCACAACTTCGACCAGTGACTGGATTCAATGTAGTACATGTAGCAGGTGATAGCACGAAACTTTCACCATTTACAACAATAAATGCATCGATTGAGGACGACGAAAATTTCGGTCAGCAAACATGAAAACATGGAAACTGTGGAAATGAAATTGAACAAATTATAAGTTAACCCCTTGGGGAGGAGCGACACGTATACGTCCCGCAAGAAGCACGCAGAATCCTTGTTTTTTCTCACCAGTAAAATTTTACTGTAAAATTTGCTTTATTCAATCAGCGAATTTTCTCGATTGAAGAAGACACAAATTTCTGTTTTTAAAAAACGGTGACAAAGATTAAAAATTTCGTAAAATTCTCCCATCTCGAAGGGGTTAAACGTGTTATCAAGTAACATAATATTATTTTCTAAGCTTCTGCGGAAAACGAAAATGTGGAACGAAAGCTACTTGCTTTTTCTGATTCTTTCATTTTTTTGTTTAGTTAAAAATCTTTTGTTGTTCTTAAAATTCTTTCCATTTTCTGGTTATTTAATCAATAGTTTGAAATATTCACTCCTAATAAAATAATATTTGAGCACAAGAACCTTATAATAATGTATTTAAGTTTAATTATTATTGTTAACAATTTAATTGTAGTTAATATTAATAACGACCTCTCCTACCCATGTGCTCAATCACACAGACCCTCTAAGGACAAACTGTGCAAAATAGCTTTTTTGGTTTTATTACAGCTGTTCTATTAAAATAGAGCATAGCAACAAAATGGTAATGGAAATGCATAAAAAAATAATGAAGTCAAAATTATTAATTGGATAGTTTAGCAAAAAGTTAATATTTAGATTTTTTATTATCGTTCAGTCGAATTGTGCGCAGACTCTACTAGATTTACCTTAATGTGGATATTATTACATTGAACATAAATAAGATAAATTATCTCTAAAATAATGTTTACATAATTTAAATTTTTTAAATGTTGTTTATTTATGTATTATAATTTAATACAATTTTGCGAAATTTAGGAATGATATACCCAGCGATATTGGCAAAAAAAAAAAATACTAGATCGCATCCAATAAATAATTCTATAGAAAAGAACTTTAAATTACAAAGATTTATGTAAACTATATTCCTAACGGTATTAAAAACTTTTAATAAATTATCTCTATATTCATTCTACTACTTTCAAACGACTGTAAAACATTTGTTGATTGCAAACTGGAATTTCCTTCAAGACTAAAGATATTCTAAATTGTGATCAGCTTAGATATATTAAAAGTAAATGTGAAGATATAATAATAATAATAATAATAATAATAATAATAATAATAATAGTTAAAACTAGAAAATAAGACTTTTCTTTGCTTTAAAGTTATTCTCTGAGTTTACTTTCCCCCCGAAAAACGTTATGTAAACATAAGAACAAATAAAAAGTAAAATCAATAACTCAGAACCAGACCATCTGCTGATTTCCCTACTGCTTAAATTCTAACGTAAAATATGTGTAACAACATAGTGTTTACAGAACAGGGCGAATGTTTTGTAGAAATGTAGAAAGATGTTATATGTTAATGGTTTTAAGCGGGTGAACAGTGTGTCTTTAGGAAAAATTAAAGTAAAGAACTATACGTGCGCTTGTTTTACATTCAATTTCTCTGGAGTGAAAGAAACTTTTAAATCGACAGAAAACCTTCATACAGTATGGACAAATCACTAAAAGAATGCATGTTCTTCAGCGGCCTTTCATGTAATGAAAAGTATAGTTTTGATTCTTCATTTCTGCATATGCTTTATTTTTACCTGACTGAAAAGAAGGGTTATGTGTATCACCGTATCTGTGTATGTGGATTTCTTTATACCCTCGAAACATCCCAACGGCTGGATGGATTTTAATGAATGAAGTCTTTATCGATTTGTCTTAACGGCCCGAAAGGTATAGGCTAGGTTTTGATTTTATAAATTTAAAATGGCGGCCGTAAAATACAAAATGGCGGTAGAGACGAAAACAAATTACGCACCCTATTGTGTGGCATATCATTGGATAGGTCTTTCAAAATGAAGACGATGTTTCTTTGACTATTTTACAGTCAGAAACTCCTTTCAAATATTACGCAACCTGGAAGTTGTGACTGTAGGATCTTTAGCTTTACCGCAACTCTAACCATCATAGACATCTATAGACTCATCAAAAATGTGTTTATAGATAGGGACTAACAATTAAACACAACTTAAAAGTCATCAATAATAGTAAATAAAAAAATAGGTAAGTAATATAAACAAGTAATATATATAAAAAAAATATTTTAAGTCAATTCCGACTTAGGTCAATAAGAGATTTTTTTTCTCCCATTCTTCTTTTCTTTTGAGTGGCGCTTAAAATGCCCTGATCAAGAAGAAGGCTCTCTCAGTCTTAAAATACCTTGATCAAGAAGAGGGCTCCCTCGATTATTGAAAATTAATTAATTTAATTTAATTAATTAATTAATATTTGAAATAAAAAACTAGATTAACATCATGTGTCATCCACTACAAGTTTTAAAAAAAATTATTTGAGCTTGATTGGATGAATAATAAGTATTTTATTAACGATTGAAAATTTGAACAATATATATATAGCGAGAGTGTGAGCTAATAGTAGGAATTAAAAAAAACAGTTTCACATTGATGAGAAATAATTAATTAGATCTCTTTTTACGCAGTCGATTTTTTGATTTTTTAAATTTAATTGTTTATGTCATATATGATCGTGTACATGTTAACATTTAATGATAGTTTTAAAATTTTAACAGTAGCACCCTATTTTTAAAACATAATGAAATTTAATTCGTACCGTGCAAATAAAAATTTTCATAAATTTTTTTGAGTGACAATGGAATTTAAATTACCGAAATTTGACTATAAGAGTTAAGAAATGATTAAGGAATTTCTTAAAGAGAAATGACTTTTTTTAGCCATGCACACTTGAACATTTTGTTGCTTTTTAAAGTATGTGATATATTTTAAAAGTCTTAGCATGAAGCATAGTTTAGATTAAATTTTAAATGCGAATTATATATGTTTAATCCAATCATCAATTAGATGATATTAATCATATATTAGAAATTCAATCATTAAAACTTCATAAAGAGAAGCGTGTTTTTTTTTTTAACTTTTAATAAATTATCCATACGCACTCATAAATAGTATTCTATAGCCATCATAAATCATTTTTCTATATTATTCTAATATACTGATTTAAATAGCACTGTTACACACCAATAATTACGAAGTAAAGGTCAGTTTTTTTTTTAATTTAACTCGAAATTACAGTGATGTGTAAATTAAAAAAGTCGCAGTTCATCAGTACACCATGTTATGTATTAAAATAGAAAATTGGAGCACCAAATATATTTTAATTAATAAATTTAAGAATAAAATTTTGTTTCCATTTCACTCAACAGAAACTGAGACACCACTATGATGTGCATTTTACAAATTTAGCATAGAAGTACTTCCCGTTGAGTGAAGAATCAACATAATCTTTAATAAATAATTTTACATATTAAATCTGGCGAATTTCCATCGCATAGATTCCATGATGTAGCTGTCACAGAAATAGCCAAAGGAACATCATAGACCCCTGCCTAAGCAAAAACTGAAACAGGAATTTTTTTTTATAAATGTCTTAAATCTTAACCCGAGAATGGTAGAACTAGTCATATTGACCCCTTTCTCGACTGAAGAAAATAAGGGATGTGATTCCTTACTCCGGGGTTAAATTTGGTGAAATTCCATCCCATAGAATCCTAATTTGTACCAACTTATCGGTATAACTGAATACCAAGTTTGATTTAACTTCTCACATAGGTGCCGTGATATACCTATCATGGTAATCATTAAAATATACCACAACAGTGCAACCTGTTGACCTGTTGGAGTTTATACATGAAATCTAATCACCATCTATTGATGTGAAGGAATAAGAGAACATTCAGTATGATTAAATTCTGTGCATTAGTTCTTGAGATATAGGTATCCCAAAAATCGTGAAAGATGTAACATATTAGCATTCAATATTGTGAGATGCGTACCTAAACCTAATTAGAACCAAGTTATGTCAAGATATGACAGAATAGAAAGATTATGCAGAATACTTAATGAAATCTATGAATTAATTTTTGAGATAGAGGGACCCCGATAAGTTTATGACACACCGACTAACAGACAGATTGACTGACAGACATCCTGACAGTCAGGATGATAAGCTGACAGACATGCTGACAGACAGGCTGACAGACAAGCTGACAGACAAGCTGAAAGAATGACAGACTGATAGGTAGGCTGACAGACTTACAGAGAGACTTGCAGACAAATATTTTCCAAAAATATACAAAATATGTTCAGTTTATCCCAAAACGTGTAAATACATCAATAAGAAGAAGTGAAATTTATTTTCGCTTTCAATAGTTTTTCGTTTATAGAAGAAAATAAAATAATCAAATAAATAGCCGCTATAGCTATTTAAAAATGTGAAACGACTGTAAATACTTTTGGCATTTCAAAATCCTTTTTGTCCATGAAAAGATTGGAAACTTTTAACTCTCACAATATATTAAAAGTAGATCAAGCCCCAAAAATATGCAAGACCTTAGAAAAGTTTTAGGTCGTCTTTTCTGTGCTTTAAATCGATTCACTGTATTTACGTTCGCACGGGAAACTTAAAGTAAATAAAGGAATAAATAAAAAGTAAAATCAATAATTTAAAACAAGAGTACCTGCTAAGTTCCCTTTGGTTTCAAAATTAAAACAAACTCTCTAGAAATTTTTGTATTGTTTTTATTTATAAATTAGTCATTTTGTCATACAAGTACGGCAACCGGAATTATTTTATAAGTACTGTAATTAACTGTTGACATTATAATTATCATTTGCGTTGAAAGAATCTATTGCATATAGTTCTCCCGATTTACATGAAATATCCTGATTTTCAAGGGTTTCAAGACCTGTACCCGCGGAATCAGTACGCGGAACATTCAAAGTTTCAATTTTTCATGATGCTCTAATTCTACTTTTTCCTTTCTCCTTTCTTCTATCTTTACAAACAGAAAGTTTTGGATTAGTGAAAATTTTCGTTTTGCATTTTGCGGTGGATTCATAAGTTTGAGAAGGTCCTGAACATGATTTAACGGTTTTCAGAAATTGTATGTCTGTAGTTCTGTGAGACTGCCTTTATGTGACAAAAATTTTGGCGTCGTTCTATCTCATGAACTAATTCACGGAATTTAATAGAATTTTAGATTCACTTAGACTTTGATATAAATTGGTGGTGATTAATTTTTTGTGTAAATCAGCCAACAGGTGGGGCTGTTATGCTGCATTTTCCCCGATTTTCGCAATAGATCTGTCTCAAGAATTAAAGTACGGATTTTCATCAAATTTCAGATTCAGTTACATGTTGACATAAGTTGTTACTGATTAGGTTTTAGTGTATATCGCTCATCAGATAACGCTGATAGGCTGTATTTTGCACGATTTACGCAATAGCTCTATCTCATGAACTAATTCACCCTTTTAATCAAATTTCAGATTCAGTTACACATTGGCGTAAGTTGTTGCTGATTAGACTTTGATGTATAGCGATCAAAATGTGGCGCTGTTATGCTGAATTTTTCGTTATGTTGTTAGTCTAGTACAAAACATAATGACGAGTAATAATAATTAAAATATAACTCATCCTTGAGAAGTTCTTAAAAAACTAAGTTTTAAAACATACGTACTAATTATTTTTTATTGATAAATGCTTTTTCTCAGTAGATTTTACGGGAAAATTTATGACAAATTGCTAATTAAAACTACATTTGAAAAAGATATATATGCAATTTGTAACAAACTGACAAACATAAATAAAATTAGGCAACCTCAAAATAAGTATTCTTGTTTTAAATTATTTTAAGTTTATTAGGTTTCAGTTAATATAATGTTAAATAATGAAAATTTGGTAACATTATGTTAAAAATTCTCGTTATATCATTTTTATTGGAGCTGTACACTACTACTTTTTATTGCTTAAGTTTTATTCATGTACAGTCGTGGGGAAAAAAATAAACAGCCCCTACTAACTCCTCAAAATATTATCGTAGAAGAAAGTTACTGGTACTGAACGATTGGAAATAAAGTCTACTTTTAAACGATGTATATAAAATTTGCTTAGGGGGCCATCTACATATTAAAACTAACCATGACTTTGTTTTCTTTTTCAACAGCAGTACACAATTCTGACAGCATAAATGAACCCTTCAATTAGCCTAAAAATAAGTTTTTATGCAATTTGTGCGATAAGTTATCGAGAAATTAATTATTTTAAAACGAGTGCATTTTAGGGGCTGTATCCAAATTGAAGTTCAGTACTCGATTGTTGACTGAGAGAGCCTCCTTCTTGATCAAGGCGTCTTAGGCAGTCGTTGAAAACTGTTAGATTACAGGATAACAGAAGGAATTTCAAAATATCTAGTCACTTCTATCATAGACTGCCCCTTAAACCATCATTTTGCTGTTTTTTAAGCATAATTTGAAAAGTACTTGGAAGAAAAATGTGAAATTTTCGATTTACATAAAGCAGGACATAATAAATATAAATCCATTAAAAAAATTGTAGGTTGCAATTCATAATTTTTTCTAATATTAATTTCATAATTAATAATTCATATAGTAAAGTTATAAATATTGCAAATTCAACGTATTTATGTTTGGGTATTTTAGTATTATTGCTACACAAAAAATTAGTACATTAGGATTATAATTTCAGGAGATATTAATAAAAATATGAAAATGTAATTTAACATTAGAAGCACTCAATTTTGAATGTTTATAATTCAAAAACTTATTGAAATCACTTGAAATTTGGTGTTAAGGCGTAGTTTGAACCAAAGATTTGAAATATCTTGCTAAAATTGGGTATTGCCATTGAAAAAAAATGAAGTTTGGGTTCGTTTTAATATGTAGATGGCCTCCTAAGCAAATTGTATATACATCATTTAAAAGTAGACTTTATTTCCAATAGTTCGGTACCAGTAATTTTCTTCTACGCTAATTTGTTGAGAAGTTAGTAGGGGGTGTTTACTTTTTTTCCACAACTGCACATTAATTGCCCTGCAAATATTGTTAATTAAGGCGACAAGGGATCTTAAAACTCATTTTTTTAAATTTCACTTTAAGTACTCTTCAAGGACACACTATATGTATTATGGAACATATTTATCAAACAAAAAATTAAAAAAATATTTTGGGGGATAAAAATGAGGTATTTTCCTAAATTTCAAATTACCCCATTCCATATTAATCAAAATCCACAATATTTTTTATTTGTGTATATTTGCATGTGTATATTTATTTGGAATTAAATATAATTGGGAAAATTAATGCTAGTTAATTGTAGAAAAATCATGCAAAAATACTGAAAATTTCATAAAATTTAGAATTTTTTTTCTTATCTTTATATTCAAATATAGAAAATTCGATACACGGTTTTATTTGCATATATAAACCAAATTTGCATAAAAAATAATGGGGATTTTAATTTATATGGAATGTGCATGGGGCATTTTAAAAAGTTCTTTATAACGCTTAAAATATTCGCGAAAATTCCTTATTTTTATCCATTTTTTTTTTAATTTCTTGTAGGGTAAATACCGGGTGTCCCAAAAATGACTGATGGATTTTAAAATTCAATAACTTCCAAACGGTGACAGATATTATATAAATTTTTATAGGAGGATTATGTATAATGTCAGGAGTTTTTGTACTGTGATTCTTGATTTTAGTTCGAATTTCAAACAATAGATGGCGCTGAGTCCAGACCTGATTTTTGTTACTTCGGGATCCATTTAATACATTTTAATTTACTTTTTTCGCAGAGAAGAAGAGAGAGGACAAAAAATCGAGCCCGGATTCAGCGGTTATTACTAAAAGCGCCATTTATCGCTGCGTTTGTAAATAAAATATGTATCGTTTTGTAAATAAAACTGGGAATCAAAGCATAAAAATCCATAACCATAAACATCATACATAACTCTTCTGCAAAATCTTTTTACACATCTGTCACCGTTTGCAAGTTATTCAATTTTAAAATGCATCAGTCATTTTTGGGACACCCGGTATAGGATAGGGGAGTACACATTGAGGGTAGTACACAGTGAGACAGCAGCCACTTTGATATATTTTAACTTTTTTTTCAAGCTGGCACACACACATAACTAACTCATCGTATGCAACACGTGGGTGTAGTTTCGGCACTTCAGTTACTCATCCGACAAAATAGTAAATAATTCCTTATTTTATAGTGGTTAAAGTTACATAAACGTCTATTTTAGAGTTTATTTCCTTCAATATGGCATATATTTACTTAACCAAACCTAGCTATATCTAATAATAGACTGTTTCGGCAAAATAATATAAACTTTTTAAAGCGATGAAATTGATGTAACAGATGTGGCATCCATTTTGTTACAACGTAACAAAAGTACACAGTGAGACACACAGTTGTGGTACACAGTGAGACGTGTCTTATTGTGAACCTACTATGTGGTTCTGATGTTAAAAATGTTATTGTTTAATAAAAGGTTTTTCTCTCTCTCTTTCTCTCTGTGTGTGTGGGCGTGCGATGGCTAGGGAAATTTACTAAACGTAAGAGGCTGGAAATTTGCATCAAGGCAGCCCAAGGTCTGCCATTGTCCACCCGAGGTTCGTATTTTTAATATTTTGAAAATCTAGAAATATTAATTAGAAATCATAAACTGCAGAAAATTATTGATAGAGTGTAAAAATGTATGATTTATGAAAATATATACATTGTCTCACTGTGTACCACTTGTGGTACACAGTGAGACAATTTTCGATACTCCGTTATGCTGCTTCTGTGCTTTTATAAATAACTTTTTTAAAACCATTTATACATTAATGTTTAGCGCATTTGTGTAGCTTAAAGATGTAGCAAAAAGTTTTTGAAAAGAATAAAAATCGTCGCCATTTGGTAAGTAATAATAATTTTCGTCTCACTGTGTACTATAATGTATATAGTGTTCCCTTGAATAGTACTTAAAGTGAAATAAAATAAATAAACTAAAAGCATGAGTTTGAAGGTCCCTTGTAAAGGTCCAGAAATTGGTTTTGTCGTATTGATTGGATGCTATGTTGTTGGGCATTATTTACTTCTCGTAAATTCGATACAGGGATAGAAAACTGTTGATAATTTTAACTTTTAATTTAAATGCTATTGTCCCACTTTTTTTATTAACCTGTCCCGCTATTTTCTACCTTGAATCTAGTAAATTTAACTGTATTTCAATAAAATTAAATATAATATGTAAAATATTCTTCGAAACCTAGCGTATTTAACTTGTTAATGAAGACTGTTCAACATTTTTTAAAGGTTCATTGAATGATACATACTATACAGGGTGTCCACTCTCATCGGTGTCCAATGGCTAACTCCTAAACCGTTAGTCATAGATATATAGTTCCAATTAAAAAAATGTTTTAAATGAGGTAAAGAAATATTTTAAAAGCGATTTGGGACAATAAAAACATTTCTTAAAAAATTACGAAATTTAAATTCTTATACGGTCCCCCGGTCGTATAAGTTATATTTAGTCAAATTTTCCTATAACACTGACAAGTAAGACAAAAAAGTCCCGTTCATATAAGACTAAAACTGACCGAATTATGAAACTTTAAAAATGCATGACTTATACCACTTTTCTGCATATGAACACTGATGGGTTCCGCCATGCTTTGAGTGGTCATATACTAAGTGATTAAAGTATTCGAAGAAATTATATCATGTGTTTTTGCGGTTTGAATAAAATAAAAGATTTAAACTTTTATTGTGTTTCAGATTTACTAAAATCATAGTATTTTAACATATGTTTTATTATGTAAGGATTTGAGACTGTTTCTTTCATAGTTTCTTTTAACAAAAATTGCGTTACTTTCATAAGCTTTTATTTAACTTCAATGATCGTATGTATGTTTTTCCAGTTCAAAATTCACTTTTAAATATCCGATAGCGATTATATTTTACATACTGACGTAAATCTGATGACGATTTAATATTATAATGATTTTCGGTGGTTACAATTTATATTTATTTTACAGGATAGCACAAAACATTTCGAATAGATTACTGCCAAGATGTGTAAGAACAAGTTTTAGATTAGATAACACAAGACTGCGATGGTTGTGTTTTTTAAATTTTATGTATTTTGTAGCACTGAATCCGAAAATTTCTTTAATTTTTAACCACCATGTCACGATTTCTCACAAATCATAAATTGTCAAAGTTAAAAAATAACAAAAATAGGATACTACAAAATAGAGGAGATGGCTGTATTTTTTACCTTTTGATGATTGATTTTTATGCACTTTTTAGCGCTGAATCTAAAGATTACGTAAATTTTTAACCGTCACGTTAGAATTTTTTTACAAATCGAGAATGTCAAAGCTAAAATATATCGAAAATCTGATACTATAAAACAGGTGTAAAACTTTTTAATTTAATTATTATTAATTCAATAATTTATTCAGTTTTTTGCCTTTACTGGGGTTCTTACTGGGGCACATAAACAGCTGAGAGTTCCGATGAGGGAGGAGAGGAGGTTCAATTTTAACTTTGGAAATTACAGTTTGCGAAAAATCCTGACGTGATGGTTAAAACTGAAGGTCATTTACTGATTCAGCGGTAAAAAATATATAAAATTCAATTATCAAAAGTTAAAAACACAACAAAGACATCTATTTTATACTATCAAATTTTCGCTATTTTTTTTTTTTTTTAATTTACGATTTGCAAAATATCCTTACGTGATGTTAAAAAATGAAGATCAAGTTCGCCTTTAGCGGTACAGGATACATAAGTATCAATTATCAAAAGCTAAAATTGTTATTTTTTCTCATTTTATTTAACAAAAATTCAGTATTATTTTGTTCTTATATGTTTATTGCAAATTGTGTATTTTGCTTTAATATGTCAGAGTGATTAAAGATTTCAAATTTATATTGCAATGTTAATTTTACTCTCAACCATTTTTTTAAAAATATATCTGACGAAATTATATTTCTTCTAAATTTCCGAATGACCCCTGATTTGCAGCAAAAAATATGTTCCAACTTTAAATAGTTATTACTCGGTCAATTTTAATCCTAGAATAAAGGGACTTTTTTTTGTCTTACGTGTACTAAATATAACTTATACGATGGCGAACTGTATAAAAATTTAAATTTCGTATTTTTTTTTTGTAAAGAAATGTTATTATTGACCCAAATTCCTTTTAAAATATTTCTTTGCCTCATTTAAAACACTTTTGTTATTGGAACTATATGTCTTTGACTAACGGTTTAGGATAGCCATTGGACACCGTTGAGAGTGGACACCCTATATATTTTTTTTTCATACAGACTGATGTCTATAATACACTACTCAAAACAATTAAAGGATATTGCAGTTTTAGGTAGATTTTGTATCTGGTAAACTGTTTAGTTGATTGATACATGGTCGACAGACATAGTAGGTTATATGAGAATAAATTACACATGTTTGGCAGAAAAAAATGCATTTTATTGCGCATTTGTGTACTAAAGGAAAAAAACACAATTTGTGCATATGAGAAAAAAGGAAGAAGAAAAGGTGTTTTCTTCAAAGAAAATCATTTTCAGTAGGGGGTATGGTTTCCACGGGCGGCCAGCAACGTTGAACACCTTTGAGGCATGGACTCAATGAGGCTATTAATGACGAGTTGGGGTATTCCTCCCCACTCTTCCAGAAGAGCTCTTTCCAGTTCTTGGAGAGTTTGTGGGGGTTGTTGGCGGCCAGAAACTCGTCTTCTTAGGGCGTCCCAAACGTGCTCGATTGGATTCATGTCTGGAGAACACACTGGCCATTCCATTCGAACGATTCCTTCCTCGAAAAGGAAATCCTCCACCAGGTTTGCACGATGTGGCCTGCAGTTATCGTCCATTAAAATGAAGTTATCTCCGATTGCTGCAGCGTAAGGGACTACAATAGGTCTGAGGATCTCATCCCTATATCGGCGACCAGTCAGAGCTCCATCTCGAATGATGTAGAGGTCAGTGCGCCCGTCAATGGAGATGCCACCATACACCAACACTCCTCCACCGCCAAATCTGACACTTTCGTGCACGAACGCAGGATTATTCCTACTGCCACGGTCCCTCCAGATGAAAATACGCCTATTATCCGGATGCACAGAAAAACGGGACTCGTCAGAAAACAGAATATTGCCCCATTCATTTCTCCTCCAGTTGACATGCTCGGTTGCCCACTCCCTGCGGTCGCGACGATGCCTTTATGTTAATCTAACACATACCATCGGTAGGCGAGCATACAGACCTACATCAGGGAGCCGGTTTCGGACAGTCTGAGTTGAAATCGTGGTGCCTGTAGCCGAGCGAAGGTGTTGTTGGAGAAGAGTAGCGTTCATGGTTCGGTGTCTCCGAGCTGTTAATGCTAAATACCGATCTTCATTGGGTGTTGTTGCCCATCTACTACCTTGCCCTGGTCTTCGGCCTGCACATCCACTCTCCAAAAAACGGTTCCAGATCCTGGAAATGACACTTTGTGACACTCCAATGGCTTGCGCTAATTCGGCTTGTGTTTGGCCCCCTTCTAACCTACCAACAATTCTCAAAGCTTCTGAATCTGTCAAATGACTTCGCTGAGACATCGTACTCATCGAAACAAAGCAATCACTGAATGCCGATCATCCTTGTCTTCATTCTCTTTTATCCAGTTGAAAGTCAAATTTCATTCGCTGCCGCTGAAGCGACGTTTTTGACACCGAACTCAAAATTTGCATACTCCACAGTTTGAAAACCAGAAAAATTTGCATTTGTGATTCTCTTCTTCTATTTTCGGCAAAAAAAAATTTCGTTTATATCTTTATTTTATATAAAACTTCAAATATCCTTTAATTGTTTTGAGCAGTGTATGAAATTGATTAGCGTATTTTTTCCATCAATATTTCACTTAGAAAAATTTACCATAAAATCTACTTCAACACTTTATTCCAGACATATCAAATAAATAAGATAATTTGAAAAACTAGCCAACTTTAGCTAACTTATCTTATTTAATTATTACATTCTTAAATTTTATCTTTTTTCTTCTCACAGTCTAAACTTTTTGTATCAAATAAAGCAATCATTTACACAGAAAGAATTTGTATAACTATTTTTTTTTTCTGCTTGAGATGAAATAACTGTTGATTTAAAAGCGATAGCAAAGAATGAAAATGAAAATTTACGATTGATATGTTTATTTTAAATCAAAAGCATCAAGACTAACATCGCATAATTTCTGACTTCTTTTTTAAGTTAATCCTGAACATAACTTAAGAAAAAAATTCTATTAAAAATCATAACAATTGCAATTCATTTCAGACAAAAGATTAATTATTTTAAAGTCTAATTTACCAGGCTTAAAAATATTTTGAAAACACGCCCACACAGAAAAATTTACGAATGTACTACATTTATATTCTGTCCTTAAACTCATTTTGTACTTTGACACCGTGAACCTCACAGCACTAACTGTATCTATATTATAAAGCAAATAACTTATCCGTGTGTAATGCTGACGTCATATAGACGGCGACAACGACCCGAGTAATTAATTTCGCTTTTAGCTAATTCATCAACTTCTAACTACCGTAACTACCGCACACGTTAAATATTTACACGATCGAATAGAAAAAAAAACTTTTTAATGCAGTTTATTTAAACATTTATATTAATTTACTGATATTTCATGGTTTTAAAGATAATTTTCAAGCACGAATTATAGAAAAATGCATGTCAGGACAAATTGGCTTAAAATACGTTTACGAAGGATTAACCCGTTTATACATTTAAAACAATAATTCAGCATTTATTTCTGTGTAGTATTCCATAACTAATTTTTCTAATGAAATTAAAACTTCAGAAATAAATTCAACACTAAGTAAAATAGGAATTACGAAATTAAACGCTGAATAATCAGAAAGAAACATTTACTATAAAAAATTAAATCTTTAGCGATTAGCCGGTGACATGCGGCAAATACACAAGTACCAAAACTACTTTTTGTGTCGTTGGCGGGTGGTCTAAGAATATATACTAAGTATAAAAAAATATATAATATATTAGAGTTTTCAATTAAAAGCGATTTTCACCTACATTCTGTTCACCGGGCAATAGATTACCTTTAATCCCAGTAACTCGGGTTGGATCGACTGATATCAATAAAATTAAAAATAACATTTAGATGATTAACGAATATTTGATACCTTATGTATTGTCTTAAACATTAATAAAAAGCGTAGGCAGGTTAGCTTTGTTTTTTTTGTATTTTTTTTTAATCTTTGCTTTCAAATTGTGGCATTCATAATTCGTCCAGGGCTGCCACGGGCGACTATTTTTTAAATTGAAATTTTTGTCTACAATACTAATCTATTTTGAATATTACTTGAAATACACCACGGAGATTAATCTTTGAAATAGTGATAGACAAAATAAAGAAGAATAGTCGCGAGTTACAGCCCTGATAATTATGTGCTATTGAAATTTTTTAACCGATCTTAATTTGTGGTATGTGTTTCTGAATTAAAATTAAATACATATGCATTAATTAACATATGGAAAATCCTAAATATGAGGAACTTATTAAACGAGAAACGTTAAACCATTATTTAAGAAATTTCATGTAATATCCCAGAAAAGAACAGAAAAATTGAACATGTAATCACTTCTGCAAGTCTGTTCTTCATTAGCGAAATTAAAGCTTTTTCCAAAATATTTGAAATTATCTTAATTACACTGCGCAATTAATTTTGCGACAGTTGTATCTTTATGTTTTCAGCGATACTCATTTTATCTTTGAAATCTACAAAAATGAGATACGATAAAATTTTACAGCAATTATATCTGTAATAAACCCCTGAATAAAAATATTTCCCTTCGGAATGTTAAAGTAAATGTCAAAATGATTTATTGGGAAATCAGTTAAATGAACATTAAAGCATTACCAGAGATTGCATAAAAATGTTCTTGAATGCATTTTTATATCCGATTTACAATTCATCTTAAAGAATAAAATATTTTTGAAAATGCAAACTCGATTTTTCTTCGATACCAAACACATTTTTCAACTCTACTAGAATCCTTTAAAAACAGATTGTCTTCAAAATACACATATATCAAATGAGTTTGGAAGTGTTTTTCATCTGAATTTTTCCATATGTCGAGTTTCTCACAAAAAATTTCTTAACGTAAACAAATCAAAATGAGCTAGGTAATTTTGATAAATCTAAATATGGTAAGTTGTTCAAATATTTACGGTTTAAACAATGAAAAATAAATTACTATAACGGATCGAGTTTACACTTCCAAAATGTAGCATGTAATGCGATGTCAGATAACGGATTTATGATATGAATAATTAAAATAGGAATAACTATGATATGATATGAATAATTATATTAAAAGGATACCTTATTTCATCATAGAAATTTTTTTCGCCCGTGAATATAAAAAGAATCTTTTTCTCACATTTTTCTACATTGTGCATGATTCTTACGACTAGTTCTTACACATTACTTAAATATCATGAACCTTATTAAGGAAATAAAAAAAAACGTACAGCACATGTTTAAATGTTTAGTTTATTTGTCTTGTGCAAAATGGTTTTTAAATAATATTTCCCCATAAAAAGGTCTTCAAAGAGTGGATTTGAAAATGATGGAGAGCAGTTTGCCTTACTTTAACCAAAAGCCAGTTTATGGAATATGAAAATATTTCCTCTTACGAATAAATATACTTAACTGTTATTTCTGAATTTTGGTATTGTTCGAAAGTTCTTCTAATAAGTAAGAAGAAAAATATACGAAAATAGAAAACAGGAATTCTACTTTTTCAGAATTCAGTGTCTCCCCCGATGGAAAAAAAAATATATGTATATAAATATAGATAATACAAAACATATTTCAGTTTTAAGACTTAAAATACACGCTTTTATTTTTTATAAAATGACGTCATTCGTATCTTCTAGAGAAATTCCTCATTTACGATCCAGTCTTAAACAACATCTGCAGTAAGGTATTCATATGACGTCAGTATCGCTGAATAACACACAAATCCAAAAAAACAGATGTCTTCACTCAAGAAACTAGACAAAAAAAAAGGCTGTCTAATGATTCATATACCTTCATTTGTATGTAACATTAATATACATACTTAAAATTAAATATAGTTTATAATAGCTCCATGAAATCATTCATTTATAGTTTTTCAAAATAGCACGTATTTTAATTATTTTTTTTAAGTAGTTATGGGAAAATGACAACAAAAATATATAATTAGTATTTTCCAACTATTTTTTCTTTACTTGAGTTTCCAAAATTAAACAAATGGCGCTAAAAACTACAAAAAAATTAATATATCTAAAATAAATTGAGACGCAGTTTTCAAACAAATTGCATTGAAAAGTACTTTATTCCCAATACGATGGTATAAAAATTGAAAATGTGCGATGCTTAGAAGTTTAAAAAATTGCAGTAGAGTATTTAACAGTACAATGATACATCAGCTTTGTCTAACCATTACCGCTGTCTTATACAACGGAATAGCATACCGGAGGCTAATAACCGAAATAATACAACCGTTCACGAGATACAGGTCAATGTCTTATGCGACGTCAAGCATAAAAGACAACAACAAAGAAAAATCATGCGTCAAGCATAAAAGACAACAACAAAGAAAAATCATGCGTCAAGCATAAAAGACAACAACAAAGAAAAATCATGCGTCAAGTATATATTATTAAACACTTTTCAACACTTCTAGACTATTTTAACAAAACAGGGTAAAGAAGATACCAACGTAAAAATTTTATGAAACACATAACACATTTGAAAAATAATTGTCATCAGTTACCGCCCATAGCCGGAAAGATAATCCAACTCTTTAGTGCAACTCTGTATATGATTTTTAGATTTGTTTATATTCTACATGATATACTAAAATTCAGTTTAGGGAGAAAACACATAATACAGTCGAACCTCTTCAGTGATTTCTACCGATAGACAATTCTACCAATTTCTACCAATAGTTTACTCGAATTCTTTTGTATAGCCCTGTATATTGCTTACAGATTTAAATACACACCACATATGAATCTAAAACTTAATTTAGGCAAAAGCATGCTTAAAACTATGAAAGCACACTTCGAGGAATTACTACACTGCTCAAAAAAATTAAGGGCGCAAGCAAAAAATTGAAGAGAACAGTGCAAGACAAATGGCCATAAAATGGATAGTACACGTGTATCAATGCGCAATATTGAAATAAAGAATAAAAAAAAATTGAAAGGAAGCTTTTATTCTTTGAAAAGATGGAAAGAACATGAAAAGATGGTTTGGGGCAACAATTTTGTTTCCTGTAAATGATAAAAAAAAAGTATTGTTTAGAAATGATGCAAGATTTTTAATATGGCATGTGGTCTCTCGAACAGCTAAGACTTCTGCACACCTGTTTTCCATGGATGCGATGAGGTTATTGATAAGGATTTGGGGAATACTGATTCACTGCTCAAGAATTGCAATCTTCAAGTCCCGGACAGCAAAAGGAGGCCTTGGTCTCGCAGCAATACGTCATCTGAATATCATACTAGTCATTACATACGCTGTATTGTTTCAGCTTCAAGCATGTTTTACACAAGACGAACTGTATGAGGTCTGGCATTATCATGCATGGAAAAAAAGAATTCACTAACTGCGGCAACATAAAATGCTGTCACTGAATTAGCAGTTTTGTTAGTATTTTTCAGTTACAAAAACTAATATCCCGTTCAGACTAGGGCAATTAAGTGTCTTAAATTACTTTTTAAGAAATGCGCAACCGGAACTAGACTTGACTTCTCTATTACTATGGTGTTTGAGAACGATAACTTGATTTAAATTAAGTGCTTTACTAACGGTAGTCTGAAAGTGGTTTCATAAAGCTATCATGATCATACAGGTTGTAGAGGACTACAAAGCAACATACTAAGGGACGAAATATTTTTGGATGAATACACAGAAAAACACTTATGAAAACATGAATGCACTGATGAAGCGAATGCAATCATGGGTCACAATGCTGGAGTCATTGGAAAAATTAAGAGATGCAAAGCACTGCAACACCACCTATTGCGTTCTTTATAAATACACGCTATCCCCGAAAAAAAATGTCTTCTGAACTTATGTAAAGGTCGAATGTTGTCATTAAAATAATAAACTATATACAATGACAAACACTTAAAAGCAAACTTTTTAAACTTATGTGTGAAGTTCTTGGAAACCAGCATCCCTCTTACTACATACCGAAGTAAGATGATAATGTCGAGAAAGAGCGTTTACACTATTGTTGCAACTGCACGGGTGATATTAGAAGAACCGTAACTCTAAACTTGCAAAAATTTTAATTAATGAAGATTGTGAATGCTAATTGCATATTTGGTTAATTGATTTTTTTTAAGTTTAGCAAATTGAAATAAATATAACTATCATTGCAATAAAAATCTGTCACATTATCCGATGCATTTACAAAACGTGTCCTCTTTTAAGATGAAACCTGTATTGGTCGGATTATGAGGAAACGATGATATCGATTGCATCCCTCTTATTAAAAAATTGCAAAGAACACCAGATTAAATATATAACTATACAAATAAATATTAAGGGGCATCCGAAAGCTTTGAAAAATTTGTTTAAAATATAATTTTCAACAGTTGAACAGAAAAGGATTTGGACGACTTTAAATGTGTACTGAATATGTTTAGCGTTTTCAAAAAATCACCCAGCTCAACTCACTGAAAAACGAGGTGTTCATTGATTTGATATCTCATAGCAAGTTAACTCAGAATAAACCAACAGTTGGTTATTTGGTGGTACCAAATGAAAATAATTCGATTCAAACCAGAAAGTTTTCATAAAGTAAATAAAGTATCAATTAGAAAAAAAAACAATAAGTTAAATAAAAATCTTAAATGGTTTTCAATATAAAATTTCTGGTCTTAAATAATTTATAAAGCCTGAGTAAAATTCCTGGTATATTTAGAGTTTTAAAGATCTTAAGACTTTAAAACCAACGCCCTTCAGATTTTTTATTTTGGTTGTCCGATGAATTAAAAAGTTTGTTTTAAGAAAGCAAAATTAGTTTTATTGCCTTTCTCAACGGCATATGTCTGTGAAGAAATGTTTTTGACTAACGAAGGCACCAAAACAAAATACAGAATTCTTTTAAATGTAGAACCAAGCATTCACCTACAATTACTATTAACGGAGACATTTGTGGAAAACAATACAATCACATCAAGCGTTTATGAGTTATTGTTATTGTAATGCAAATGTTATGATTTCTTCAGTGTTGGAGGATTTTTAAGTATGTATATTTTTGACATTTCAATCTGTATTGACGGCGGTTGAAAATAAATATCGTACTTAGGTAAGAGTTTCAAAACATAATTTTATTTCTGGGAGAGAGCACAATTAATTAAATTACTATTCATTCCCTCTTCTCGTGCTCGGTAGCAATGAACGTAAAAAACATTACCTTGTAACACAGACTAGGGTAGCATCCAGGTGCTCCGTCATAGAAATTTATTCTAAAGAGGGCTCCGCGCGTCAAAAAGTTTGGGAGCCACTGTTCTACAGCAATAATATTGTAGTAACAATCAAGAATATTATATGGCTTTCATCATGTTTGAAATAGTAACATAATTAAAATGCGCGGCAAACAGTTTTCATTGTATTGTACATAATTGTATTACATAATTACTTTGTGTGGCCCGGTAAATCAATGGTAAATGCTTCGGCTCCTTATTCGTCGGAAATCATGTTTTAGCGCATCTCCGAAATTCATATGAATTTCTTTATTATTGTAACATTTTAACCTCACTCAAATATACCGCAAACAAGTTTTTCTTGTAGACTTTAATATAACGGAATTGTTTTAAGTTCCACTGTAAAATAAATGTAAGTGCTACACATAACATACTATTCTATAGTAACCATGTTGTAGTGCACTCCAATAATATGTGTAAATTTCATTATGTTTCAAATAGTGAAATATCATTCAAATACACAGGAAGTAATTTTTCCATATAAACGATAATGTTTCGGAATTCTTTTGTGTGTCCCTGCAAATGAACTATAAATGATACACACTTCAATTTCAAGACCAATCATGATATACTAAATCTTAATAATATATATCTAGTTCATGGCAATTCGCGTGCATTTACGTGAGTTAGAGCCCAGACGGACAGATGGTTAGACGGACATACAGAAGATGGCAGCCAAACCGAATTCATAAACACTTTTCAACTACTGTGGGAAGTGTTAAAAAAGCATTTCGATTTCGTGAAAAGCAGTATGGTTGGTACGCTCTTGTCACGATACTTAAGTGGTGTGTAACTCGTACGAATCATGCACAATGTAGAGAAATATGAGAAGAAGATTCCATTTACATTCACGGGTGAAAGAAATTTTCTATGATGTAATAAGTTATCCTATTGAAAAGAACAGAGTCTTTCATAAGAAAATATATATCTTCGAACGAGACTATTTTGGGCAACTTTTTCCTGGTTTCACTCACATTTCCATCATTAAATAATATTATACACGTCGAAATGGAGATGTAATCAATTAATAGGAAACAACGAAGCAAACTATAAGGCTTTAAAGAGGCAGATTTTTATTATTTTATTTTTTAACTATTCTTAAAGTTTTAGAACAAAGTAGCCCATGCTAGGAGTATAACGGCGTTACCGTTATATATTCATTATTCCTCCTTTCCCCTAAAAAAAAATCAACTTTTAACTTTACTGGTTTAGTATAAATTGTCATTATTCTCCCCCCCCCCCCTTCAAATAAAATATTTAGTTTAAGTTTGACATTTTAGAGTTAATTTCATATGTCTTTAGTCATTCTTCCCCCCCCCCCCTCTCACTACTGTAAGTTTCGCTTTTACTTTTAAAGTTCTTTTCAAATGCAGACATCATTTATCTCGGTTCCTTTTTCTGTCTTTCAAATTCACACGATAGAATAAGATCTTAACCGCAATTATTTTCCATTGAAATAAAGTAAAAGAATAAAATACAAATGAATCTCTTTTCGCTTTGCAGCCGACGTTATCTAATGCATATTTTCCCAGCCTCTGGGCTTGCATTAGTATACAATTCTCACCCTTGTACTTTGTCGGATACAAACCATATGCCCATTGCTGACTAGTTTGCAGCTGCACTTAGATCTGTAACGTACATCTAAAAATCACGTGTTCCTATTTCTTTAACCACTTTCCCTTACCGCAAGAATGTTAGGACACGTGTAACCATAAATAGCTCGCCATGGCGTAAGTTTGAATTCTATGTAATACTTCGGGATTCTTCTGATTCCTTTGTCCACGCCACCAATATTCATCGCCAATTTAGTTCATTGTTATTACAACTGAGTTCATTGATATTCTGTTTGGTAAAAAAAAAAAAAAAAAAAAAAAAAAAAAAAAAAAAACACATTATACACAATTGAAAATATTTTGTTTCTAGGTTTCAACGTTACACATTAGGATATTTTTTTGTTTTCATTTTACCAGGAACTACTTTTGACCTCACATGATATGCACAAATTAAACATTTATTAAAAGGTTAAGTTTTAACACATTCTTAATTTTTCCATTATTATTATATTTCTTTTATACCATGACATTTCATGTCACCATCACTTTGTTTCACAACAAAGAATGCCCAGTTTACAGGATGCTACCCCTTCACATGCATTTTCTTTAAATTTTAAACTTATGATGTTTTTATTGTTTTCATCACACTTGTTTTGGTTTTCTACATGTACATAATTACACGTTTTCTATTAAATTTGGAGATTAAATAAAATCTCTGGCTAAGCTTCACTTAGACAACACACACGTCTAAGATATTATGTCGCTCTTGTAATAACATAACTTCACAATAACACAAAAAAGTTTTTTTTTTCGTTTTTTAGCATTAGTAACCTAGTGCAGCTACACTAAATGTTTTAAAACATTAGTTAAGGTCATACAATACACATACAGTTCATATCCTGCTCGATACATTCTAAGGAATACAAAGTTAGAATTTACTTTAAAAAAAAAAAATTGTAGTTGTTATACTTACCCGATCATGTCACCAGTCTCTCCACACACTCGGATTGTCCTTTTACCTTTGATATGTGAGATATTTATCTCAGTTTTTTTTTATTATTTTTAATTTATCCCCTCTGAAGTTTTGTTCCCGTTCAAAATTTTTGCCCTAAGGGTCCAAACTTCATTGTGTAGAGAGACAAAACCCTTGAATTGTTGTTTCAATTCAATAAACAAAACTTTTTATATGATACATTGACGCATGCTCCTTTGAAGATCAATGTGATCTTTGGGGAGCAGGGACCTAGGTATCACTTGGTGTCTGGGTCTCATAACTCCCTCTCCCCCTAGGGCTGATGTTCTAAACTGACGCCATCACACTTGTTTATTAACAAGATTAAGGGCTACACCCATTCATAGGCATGCTATATGCATCCCGTTCTTTTGTAGTCCTGTGCGGTGTGCACGAAAACCAATTTTCTACTCTTTTTATTTTTTTTATACCTTTTTTCATTTAGCTTCTATTCACAGACATGCATATGTCATTTATTTTCTATTTCATTTTAAAGTAGTATCTGTGTATTTTGTTGCTTGCATTTATATTATATTATTTTTATTTTGAGAAGATATTATAACAAGTTACTAAAAAAAAAAAAAAATATTTACTTCTCTTATTTTGGTCATGAAAAATGCTGGTACCAGCCTCTTAATCAAATACTAAAAAGATATTTAAAAAGGATCCTGTTAAATCAAAAAAAGATTATTTGCAGTTTCTGGTGACTGTAAAGACTAATGAATACCAAGAAATGAATAAAAATAAAAAGGCGCCATTTATCATGACCTGAAAAGTTTTGCTTTATGCAAACATTTAAAGAATTGCAAGCACACAGTTATATGTTATATATATATATATATATGGAGGCTTATCTTTCTTATTATGTTATATCTGTTTTAAATACTTATATGTATGGAGTGGACAAAGTAATCTTAAAATATAAAAAAAAAAAAAAAAAAAAACTGTTCTTCAAGATTCACAGTTTTTTTTTTCTGGTGGTAATGGGTGATATATATAACGGCGTTACCGTTATATATTCATTATTCCTCCTTTCCCCTCAAAAAAAATCAACTTTTAACTTTACTGGTTTAGTATAAATTGTCATTATTCTCCCCCCCCCTTCAAATAAAATATTTAGTTTAAGTTTGACATTTTAGAGTTAATTTCATATGTCTTTAGTCATTCTTCCCCCCCCCCCCCTCTCACTACTGTAAGTTTCGCTTTTACTTTTAAAGTTCTTTTCAAATGCAGACATCATTTATCTCGGTTCCTTTTTCTGTCTTTCAAATTCACACGATAGAATAAGATCTTAACCGCAATTATTTTCCATTGAAATAAAGTAAAAGAATAAAATACAAATGAATCTCTTTTCGCTTTGCAGCCGACGTTATCTAATGCATATTTTCCCAGCCTCTCGGCTTGCATTAGTATACAATTCTCACCCTTGTACTTTGTCGGATACAAACCATATGCCCATTGCTGACTAGTTTGCAGCTGCACTTAGATCTGTAACGTACATCTAAAAATCACGTGTTCCTATTTCTTTAACCACTTTCCCTTACCGCAAGAATGTTAGGACACGTGTAACCATAAATAGCTCGCCATGGCGTAAGTTTGAATTCTATGTAATACTTCGGGATTCTTCTGATTCCTTTGTCCACGCCACCAATATTCATCGCCAATTTAGTACAGATGTTGCTATTCATCTCGCCAATGAGTGAGTGATTGTAATGAATATTTTACCACTACTGTCTCTGATCTTGAGTGGGACTGACCTCGGCTCTCTGCCCTTCGGGGGGCTGCCCCGTCGGGCAGCCTTCCGTTTGACTTCTCCCGTCCCATTGTACCATCATGGCCCTTCTCTTAGAAAGTTTCATAATAAAGAAGTAAGTCCTCGAAAAGAACTCGTGTTGGAGTTTTTTTTTTCATTCATCCACGAACCTGGACTCTCTCTAATAATAAATCTCCTCTATAAGGAGCTTCTTTGATTCATTGACTTATTTTCATATAAAATGAATACAATTCATATGTGCGAATATTGAAATTAATTAGCAATTGATTGCAATAGGATCTGCTAATGAATTAACACTGCAAACTTGATAAACAAATGTTTTTTTTTTAATGTAAACACAATAAATCAAATGTTAATATAAAGGACACGAGAAACAGTTTTCATCATGTTATCCTCAGCAACTGGAACAAAAATAATTACTGTAACATTTTGCTAAAGTAACATTTGAAAACAATGTTACTTAATACATTTTTTAAGAGATTTGTTTGTATAAAACGCATTTCTGAGTAACTGGGGCTACTTCCGGACCAAAAAAGTCCTGGTACAAAAAAGCCCATAAAAACTAGTTTTCATACTAGCTTTATGAAAACGTAAACATTTTCAGTCAAAATAAAAAGATAAAGGAAAAACTATGATCATACATTGGTTGCAGGTTACTAAAGGTAATATTTTGACATTTACATTATCTGCATCTCTTTTCCAGATTGTCTCACAATAGAAAGTTTGGGAAGTTAAAATCTACACACGAAAACAGTTGTTTATAAACACATATGTTGCCTCTATAAAATTTTTTAATTACCTCCAAACTATTTAAATACCCTATTGTAGGGTCTAAAATATTTTTCAAGGGCAAAAACTCCGAATTATCTTGTATTGCTTGTTCAATATAAACAATAAAATCTTTTTTTTTTTTTTATGGGGTGGACCAAAGTAACCCCGCAAGGACCAAAGTATATCGATGGTATATAAATGAATAAAATCGCCTGGCTTCTTTACATCCTCATGCATAACTTCGCGGAAAATATGGTTCCATAGCTCTTAATGATGTGATCCGAGCGGATGATTCCTATGTTTTCTTGATCCTCATTGCAAGCTCTCTTAACCATACCCCTGTTCATAAAATTGAATTTATTTTTATCGTTAAGTACAAAATTTCGGAAGAAATTGTCACATAGTTCCTGAACAATTAGATTTTGGCAGGTCGTTCCTATTCTTTTCTTCCAGCTTATGGCAAAAAAATTTCAACAGTATTATTCTTAATGGTATAGGATTTAATTTTTTATGTGTATGACGTTTCGGAATAAATTGATCCATATCTCGTTAACGGTTAGAATTTTCCAGGTCTTTCCAGTTCTTTTCTTGATCCTTTTGACAAGAGATTTCCAAGGATACTATTTTTTATGCAATCAGATTTTGTTTTTTTTTTATGTATGACGTTACGGAAGAAATTGGCCTATATATATTGAGAACTTTAGTTTTCGAGCAATTAGTTTCTATATCATTCTTACCCCTCATGGTCCATCGATACGACTCTTTAAAAAAACCAGAACTAATAGTTCAGTATGTTTCTTACTCAGTTTTTATATATAAAGATCAATCTAATAGTCTATTATGAATTAGAAATTTTCTACAGCACGTTTGTGTGCAACGAAAATTAAAAAATTTCTTACAATACGTTTATTCGTAAAAAAAAAAAAAAAAAAAAAAAAAAAAAAAAAAAAAAAAAAATTGCGCTACTTTTACGAAAAACTTTAAAGCACATTAAACGTTCGAGACCAGCATCTTTTACATGAATTTTATTCGGTTGACACCACTTTTTGCCAAATAATGAAATTTAGTTTATCAATCAATAAAATGTTTTGATTAAATAAGGAAAATTTTACTTTACTTATTTATTGGCATCAAAAACAAATTTTTAAACATCTTTTGAAGATGCATGTATGCACCCATGATCCCGAAGGGGTTAAAGTAAAATTTCGCGATAAATTAATTCAGTTAACAATTAAATAATATGAGTATTTTAATTTTCTGTAAAAATTGTATATTATTGCTTCTATTTGTTGATAATTGTTGATCATTATTATTATTTTTTATTTTGTAGCAAAAAAATATTTATACATTAATGTATTTTTCATATTTAAATTCTCAAAGTGTTTAAAGAATGTTAAGATTTTGCATTGTGTTTGTTTAAAATATATTTCTGTTATGTTTTCCAAAATAAATTTAGATCCGCCAGAATCTGATCTAGAGATTAAAAATAATTACAGGATTTATTTCGTATTTTTCTTAATGTATGACGTTACGGATGAAATTATTATAAGGGGTTATTTAAATGTAGATTATTTTTAATCAAAAAGGTTCGATAGATGATACAGTAAAAGAGAAAATAAAAAAATTCATAACCATAAGAGCCTCTGAAAAAGCAATTTCAAAACTATGAAATCCTAAATAAAAATATATTTTACTTTTGTTTCCAATGTTAAAACTTATTAAATTTAAAAAATCAAAAACCCGACTGCGTAAAAAGCATTAATTATTTCTCATCAATATGAAACTATTTTTTATATTACTTACCTATTTTTTTTATTTACTTGTATTGATGACTTTTAAGTTGTGTTTAATTGTTAGTTCCTATCTATAAACACTGTTTTGATTAGGCCTATAGATGTTTATGAAGGTTAGTGTTGCGGTAAAGCTAAAGGTCCTACCTACACAACTTCCAGGTTGTGTAATATTTAAACGGAGCTTCTGACTGTAAAATAGTCAATGAAACATCGTCTTCATTTTGAAAGACCTATCCAATGATATGCCAGTTAATTAGGGTGCGTACATTTTTTTCGTCTCTATTGCCATTTTGCATTTTACGGCCGCCATTTTGAATTTATAAAAAAAAAACATAGCCTATAACCATCGGACGGTTAAGACAAATCGATGGAGACCTCATTCATTAAAATCCATCCGGCCGTTGGGATATTTCGAGGATATAAAGAAATCGATATACCCAGATACGCGTGAAACGCATAACCCTTATTGGCAGTCGGGCAAAAAAAAAAGAACATTGTGCTTGGGATATTTAAATTAACATATAACCTAAAAATAAAAAGAAGCAGTGTGAAAAAAAATTATTATTTTATAAAATGAAGAGAGAAAATATTTAAAATTAATTGAACTATAGATATCAAAATTTTATATCGGAGTTAATTTTTAAACTTCGTCAATGAATAATTTCAAATTTAGCATCTGGGGATAAATTTTATCTTGCTTCAAAATATGAAATAAAATTTTGGCAGTATTAATATTTTTTTTAAATCATTATTATTTTAATAAATATGTAATCAACCACCCTAAGCTTATTTAATTCATAAATAATTATACAAGACACGATTGTCTATTGAATGCTGTCTGCAACAATGAATGGAATCTGCAACATTTTGTCTCCTTTAACCTTTTTCCCCTTAGTTTATCATTATGGAGACGCCAAACAGTAAAGGGTTGAAAGTACAAAATTTAACTAATATTATAAACGAATGATACAATTCTGGCGTTTATAAATAAATCTAAAAAGAAGCCCTAATGGAACAAGGAGATAAAATAGAGATGTGAAATCTCCTCGCGTCTACACGCGTCAAAGAAAACATGTATTTTAATTTAAAAAGCTGAAACTGTTTACTATAATTACGTCAATATAACTTTTGGAACGAATTTGAATATACCGAGCTAACAATGAACATACGGCAATTCGATGATTTAGTTTACGCTGAAATGCTATCTCGGATTCGTATTGGAGTAGGGGAGGTAGGGGAGGTATGATACACTTTTTTCTTACAAATTTTTTACAACCCTTAGAAAGCTATTTATAAACAAATTTTTCGTGTTTTCTTATAAAGTGACCTTTTATTCATTTATTAAAAATATTGTGAATTTAAAAAATAGTCATTCAAAAAATATATCCCAATTATTTTGAATGGTTACTACTGTATCAAATCTCCCCATCACTGGGGAGGATTGATACACTCGCAAGGGAGGTTTGATACATTGTTATGTAAATTGAAAAAAAAAATGCAGACAATTCAATTTATGCATCATACACTTTTTTATGATAAATCTTGAAATATTTAAGTAAAATTTGAAACGAAATGACATTGACATATTTTTGTTTCGGAAATGTTTTTTACAAAAATATTTAAACTATTGTTATTATTTAAACAATCCTATTAACACTAGAACTGCCGCAGCGGTCATTTTGACCGCAACCAAATAGAAATATTTCGATTGTCACCAGAAATTTCTTTCTAAAATAAGTTTTAAATGTACCACGGAGAAATAAGTTAAATAAATAAGTTAAGTAGTTTCAATTAAAATTTCTGGTGTAAAATATTTTTATAACACTTCAGTAAAATTTCCGGCGGTTCTAGTGTTAACACACATTTTAGAAAATAAATAATAATAAAAGAAAAAACCTAGAAATCTAGCTGCAAGGAAAAATGAAGTGAACATTGCTGATTCGCAAACAATTTTCATAAATTTAGCGCATTTAAGATTCCTTTAACCCTTTCAGGGGCAAAGCATTTTCAATACTAAAATGTTCAATAAATGAATGGCACCGGACTTTACCAACAAATTTAATTAGAAATAAGAAAAGTGAAAAACTACACTTTCATACTAAATGGAAAATATTTTACCAAAATGCTGGTGCATATGTGGCGATTAGGAATTAAAATTAAGTGGTTTCATAAGCATACCACCACAGCTGAAATGGTTAAAAGAAAAACTAATAACTCTATCATTTTGATAAGTAAAATCGGGTAGATTTAACTTTTTTTCAACTTCCTTTCGTAAATTATAGAAAGATTTTCCCTTTCAGGCTTTTTCAACTTTTTCCCTTCTACATGCCGAGCAAAGCGAACTAACCATCTATCATCACACTGCTTTTCTGTGTAACCTACATAATGTCTATGAATAGTCTCTTTGTTCTTCCTTACCAATTTCAGTAGCTCTTGCTGTAAAATAATAATGAATATTACAGTCCTATATTAGTTTGTAAACTTAAAAAAAAACTATTAAATTTCAAATATAGAAGTGTATCATTTCTCCCCAGTACTAATGTATCATTTCTCCGTATTATGCCTTATTGGATTTTCAATCACTTTGTACGAATGCAGTTGCAAAATGGTAATCTACTTTCTAGCAAAACTAATTCTAACAATGTGCTTTATAAATAATAAAAATTACAAGATATTATCTTTACAATAGTAAGAGCTATGAAAGAAAATCAGTCAATGAAACAATTTACATTGACATTCCAAAAACCTTCAAAATTAAAAGAAAAGAAAAGTTGTCAGTTCTTCACTAATTAATCCAGCTAATGATAGCTTCAGCAAATAAAAGAAGACTTCACATGTGTTAGAATGGCTGTTAATGCCATTTCTTGAGAAAAATTGTCAATGTATCAACCCTCTTTATGTATCAAACCTCCCCTACCTCCCCTACCCACTTTAGCTGAATTTAATGCTTTAAAGGCGCAAATGTTTAGAACTGGTGGCACCGGATGGATTGAACTGGTGGATTGAAGAAGCTGCAAAATACTTCAGTGAAAACTTGCTTCACAAACAAGCAAATTACATTTGTTTGTTGCCAACGAATGACAAAGTCAACAAGTTAATAAATTTTAGCCTGTATTTGAAAAAAAAAGTTATTGAGATACCCTGCGTAGATACTCGATCTAATGTTGGCAAGCGAAAAATCGCCATTTTGAACAAAATGAAAAAATCTGTACAAATGGAAAACAAGCTCAAGAAACCATCAGAAACTACTGGATTAGAAGAAACGTTGAAAATTGGAATGAACGCGAGTGTGATGCTGCGAAGAAATTTAATTTTTGATTCAGGTCTTGTAAATGGGTCATTAGGTATTGTTGTTGACATTGTAAGTAAAAATGGAAAATGTGAACTGCATTGTAGTAAAATTTGATTTCCTGAAAAACGTGTGTAATGTTGAAAAAGTATGCGCAGATTTTATTTTATCGCCAGGTATTACAATACAACGATCGCAAATTCCACTGTGTTTGGCTTACTCCACCACAGTTCACAAGTCACAAGGATTAACTCTAGATGACGTTCTAGTTGATGCCAGCTCAGCTTGTTTGGAAGACAGCATTGTTTATGTAGGTTTATGTCGCGCTCGTCAATTGTCAAAAGTGCAATTGAATGATTTTGATCCTTGAACAATTTCTTGCAAACAAAGGCTGTAGAAGAACACAATACAGTAAACTCTCACTACAACGATATCCGATACAACAATAACTTCCTCTACTGCGATAATATTTCGTGGTCCCGACGAATTTGCATATAAACTAATGTAAACCTTCCCTCAATATTGCGATATTCTCTAGAGCAATAAACCTCTGTAAAACGATTTTTTTTTCAAATTTCACCGCTATTTTCTCCCTTTATAACGATATTTTGATTTTCAAATGTTGAAAAAAAAAATCTTATATTTTGCCATTTTTTTCGACTGTTTTAAAAACAGAAGACTCACTGTTGATTTTAAACTTATCCCTTTAATGCAAGAATGACTATTGTGCAGATTTCAAAACAGGTAGAGACTACCTAAAGCCAGGGCCGAAACTAGAGCGGGGCAAAGGGGGCTAGAACGGAGTACGAACGGGGCGCCAATTGCAGATTGGCTTTTGAGTTCTAACCCTTTCAAGACGGCATCGCTTACACAAATTATTTTGGGCGGCTCCGCTTTTTTGAAACATTTCACTTTACTTGCGAAATATGAAAAAAAATATTCTAATTAAAAAAGACAAATTACATTTATTTATTAATGGTGCCAAAAAAATTCCACATGCACCTTTTGACTATGCATAAAAGAATGCATCACCTGTCCCGAAAGGGTTAAGAACCTACACTAATCACACGAAGAAACTCGCAAGCTAATGTTAAATTTATGGGAACTTTTTTTCAAATTCCTCGCTTGCATTTTAATATTTAATGATATTTTACTTAGGATAGCTGAGGTTGATTTTTAACGTTGTTCGTTTGCACGTTTTTGATTTTGGTTGCAGTTTTCTTTAATGAGGCTACTTTCACTTTCGGAATCGGTTCCGAAAGTGAAAGTAACTTTATAAAAGAAAAAGCTACAACCAAGAACCATAAAAAAGGTAAACAATAAATTGGTTGGAGATCAACGTCCGCTATCTCAAACAGAAAAAATCATTTAAAAGTATTAAAATGCAAGCGAGAATTCTGAAAAGAATGCTCTCATAGTTTTAAAATTAGCTTTCGAGTTTTTTCACGCGACTAGTGTAGTCTCTTAAGACAATTTGATTCATATCACTATGACTTTAAACGTCCCATTTGTAATTACTACATTATTACAACTAAAGTCGGTGAAAATGAAATCTGCCTATAACGGAATTCCGCCTCTAATGAAAAGTTACATGTTCCTAACAGAAAAATACCAACAATGGACCTTACCCATGTGACATCAGCCGACATGTGACATCAGCCGAGGGTAAACAGAAGAAAAACACCAATTGGCGTGGAGAACATTTTATCACTCCTCCCTCTTCGTCCAATAAACAGTCTTTTGCGGAGCGTTTTTCCCCACAAAGCTGTGGCTATTGCCATTCGTGAGGTATAGTCCATTATACCTGCTAATACAGAAACCTGTATAAACCGGAATGTTTGTCGGCTCCTTCAAGGATTTCGTTTTCAAGATTTCAATGAATAAATATGTGACAAAGTTGATTCACAGGCACACATAAAATCCAACCTGTCATCGTCGGTCGCCTCTCGTCATCGGAAGCCAAGATGCTTTAAGAATGTGAAAAGTCTTCCCGTGGAATATAAAGCCAATAAAAAGGTTTTGATGAATTCTAAATCTTTTTCTGAATGGTTACAAAAGTTAGATAAAAAATGAAAAACAGGAAGGAAAAAATTGTTTTGTTGATAGATAACTGCGGTACTCACGCCTCATTTCCAAAATTTAAAATGTCGGAATTGTTTGTTTTTTTTCCTGCCAACTGTACTTCCATTTTGCAGCCTCTAGATATGGGTATAATTAAGTATTTTAAAGGATATTACAGAAAACGGTTGGTAGAGTCGATACTTGTAAATATTAAAAATAAAGTAGAAAATCCTTTTAAAGCTGTAAATGTGAAAGAAGCGTGCGACAATATTGCTTGTAGTTGGTGGGAAGTAACAGAAAAAATCCATTCGCAATTGTTGGAAAAAGGCCGGTCTTTCTGCCATGGAAGATAAGAAATCTGATTTTGAATACAATTCTATAGACAGTGATCTTTCAGATGATCAAGAATGTGTTTTGAACCTCCAAAAATCTTTATCCCACCTTGATGAAAGAAGCGGCAAAAAGTCTGGAATTTGCGTGGAAGACTATTTATCAGCAGATGACGAAATTATGGTTTTCGCAGGAGCTACTGATGAAGATATTCTCTCTGAAATTACTGATGAGATAGAAAATAATGATGGAGAGGAGGAGGAGGATGATACAAATCCATCAAAATCCTTATTTTCATCCCAGGAAGCTCTTCAATCTGCGAAGTCTTTACGGACATTTTTTTTTTCAAGTCTTTTGTCGACAAATGAAGATCATTTTTGTCCACTAGACTCGATGCATACCTTGTTGATTGACTTAACAGTTAAAAAAATGAATAAACAAACTAAAATTTTGGAATATTTTCAATAACAATGGTTTTCAGGTATGTGAATATTTCTGTGATTATTTTCTGAATTTATTTAAATTTTTTTGTAGTGTTTAACCATTACTATTAACACTCTGATAATTAATTTTTTCTAAATATAATTTTTTAAAGTGGTATATACCTTAAAATTAATAAAAAACCTTATTAAATGCCCAAAATATGTAGGCCCTCGATAGAGCAATAAACCCCTCTACAACAATATATTTATTTGGTCCCTAAAATATTGTTGTAACGAGGTTTTACTGTATATCATGTGCGTCTTTTCACTTGACAAAATACACACTTTACAACATCACAGCCAGAGCCCTACAGTAGCGAACGAAACATTAAGAGTAAATCCATTCAAGCGGCAGTTAATATTGACTATGCTGAGCCCTTTTTGAAAAAAAAATGTCTTCAACTACAAAAAGGTTACCTAAAGCTCAAGTTGAATGCAGTAACGTACAATGCAAGTTCCAATGTTTAAAACTGTCACACACTAATAGTGTTTCGGCACAGATGTCACATACGCACCACGTTGGCGCGATTTGTTTCTAACGCCAATGTCATATAGACACCGGATTACTTAACTGGCGCGAAAGTGTTGTTATTTTGCTTGATTCGGTAACCCGGATGTTGTTGTTTATTTACTAATAAATTGTTTATTTACTTTAATTTTCTTTTTTAAAATTATATAAATTATTTTGTTCTATAGTTATTAACTAAACTTTTTTTTATTTATTGCTATTCCCTTTTTAAAAAAATATATGTAACTGGTATTCGAAAAGGAGGTTTTCGACAAATTGGCGTCAGAAAAAAATCGCCCCAACTTGGTGCGTATATCATATCTGTGCCCAAAATATGAACGCCAACAACTGTGACCAGTTGCTAACGGAACTAAAAAGAATGTTTGGTTTACACAAAAACAAGTAATATAAAAATTTTGTTTTTAAAGTCAATTCCTACTTAGGTCATCAAAGAAAAATTTAATACAAACCCTTAAGCTTACATAAGTTTTTGTTGCATTAAAATATCATAATTTGTTGATTTTCTGTAAGCAAGTAGGTTTACAATGGGAGTCTATGGGAATTTGACGAAATATTAGAGATATCGCCAAGTTGGCGTCACATTTGGGGACTCATTTTGGTCACCAAATTTGGCGATATATCGCCAAGTGGGCGACAGAACAGGGTCCCCCCTATGTTAACCCCTCTTATAGGTATGAAGATGCATTAAATGCTTCAATAACCTTTGGCCGTCATTTTGTCTCCCATGTAAAACTAAAATTAATTAATTAAAATTTAATTAATTAATTAATATTTGAAAAAACTGTATTAACATCAATGGTCATCCAGTACAAGTTTTAAAAAAATTATTTCAACTTGATAGCATGAATAATAAGTATTTTATTAACGATTGAAAATTTGAACAAGATATATAAATAAATAAATAAATAAGTAAATAAATATAGAGTGAGTGTGAATTAATAGTAGGAATTGAAAAAAAAAAATGACTGATTTAGTGAGTTTACCACCATTAAGGACGTTAGTTGGTTCACGCGCAAATTAACAGCAGGAGCAACGAGATGCTCACGAGTTTTTGCACGCTTTGTTAGACACAAGTAAAGTCAAACAGTTGTTTGAGTTTAGCGAAATGACTAGATTGAGGTGTATTCAACGCGGTCATCTAATTGAAGAAAGGGTTGAAAGCAATTTAGAATTAAGTCTGAATCCTTATAATGAAAAAAGATCATGCCAAAAACTTATTTAGCTTAGAAAACAAGTTCATTCGAATGTGTAATGTGTGTGGGCTATATTCTGCAGTAACTGAGCATAATTTTGTTGAAGTTCAACTTAAACAGAATCATTTAGTTCTAATGTTAAACTTGTTTGATTTTATTGTTGTTGATAATGTTGCACAAGCTGTGCGAAAGAAAAATCGTAATTTTTTTTAGTTTAATGCTAATAAAATAAAAGTTTATGGTACAAACTTTAGAACTGCTGGTGCAATTGATCATGTTAGTAATCAGCTGAGCTCTGAACATTAAATATTCTGCGTTAGAACAGAAAACAATCAATGGGTTTTGATTGATGATCAAAAGTACGGTTGCCAAATGTCCAGATTTAGGTTTATTTCAAAGCTGGAAAATTGTTACTTGCTTATTTTAGAAAAGGTATTATAACGAATGATTAAACTGCCACGCCATTGCCAGTATTGTAAGAACGGAGATGACAGAGAACTACTCTCATCTATCTATATGTATTGAACTCAAAAGGTGTGAATTTAAACGAAATTGTAATAAAGTAACGTGAATGTGATTAAAAAACCTCAAACCTCTGAAAAAAGTGTGTGTTACCTTGTTAAATAGTGAATTATTGTGCGAAATAAGAAAAAGTATTAGGAATATTTAAAATCAGCTGAGCTTTAGTTACACTCATTATACAATATTAAAAATCTTGAATTTTTATCAAAACATTTAAATGACTAGTATTAAAAAATGCTTTGACGAGCACCAAAAAAGATTAATATGTTTTTAAGTATGAAAAAGGGTTCGACAAGTGCTTCTAATTGATCATGAGAAAGGACTAGGGGTCCTAAATTGACTGCAGTTTACTCTCAAGGCCAACTTTGAAAAAAATCATACTTGCGTTTTTTATATATAAAAGAAAACATACATTAATGTAAGGCGACATAGTTCCAAAATGTTAGTTCCTGCTTCGTTTCACACTCATGCATTTCCATCAAACACGCTCGCAGTATAGAAATGCACAGAAAATTGATTTGTAGTGCAAAGCAGAGTGTTTGCAGATGTGCAGAATTCCACATGTGCACGCATGACAGTATAATGCATTGATTGATTGTTGAAATTATATGTAAGTGGCTGTGGCACAACAAAGCACTATGCTTTACAGCAATGTCTATGTAAATTATAAACGAACATTAGACGCATATACCTTTAATACGGAAGTACAAAAGCACAGTGCGGATGTGCACCGAGGTTCAAAGGCATAACAGGAGTGTACAATGTAATATAGTCTGCAGATTAATAATGGTACACAGTGCACTGTACAAAATTACATTGCAGACACACGCGTATTACAACAGTGGTACAGCGCAGTTAAAATGTAAAGCGCGATGGAAATTTTACTAAAGTGCCGCAAACTTCATTTATATGAAAAAAGCGCAAACATGATTCTTTCAAAGTTGCCCTTGACAGTGAGCTGCAGCCAAGAAGCGACCCCTTGTCCTTCTCATGCTCAATTAGAACCACTTGTCGAACCTTTTTCATATTTAAAAACATATGGACCTTTTTTGGTGCTCGTCAGAGCATTTTTTAATACTAGTATATAGATATATTCTACATTTTAAAGTTACTGGTTATACGCTTTGTTGTGTGCGACTTGCGTTACTTTTATTTTCTAATTATGAGTTCCAGTTTCATTATTTGAACTTGAGCCAAAACTATTAGGAACGGCATTTCGTTAAAAAATTTGGAATAATATAATAATGAAAACGAAAATTCATCTTAATGATAGTTTAAGTTTGTTGTATAATAAAAAAATGCCCAAAAGAACTTAGAATAATTTAAATAAAGATATTCATCGCGGCAGATATAATATAAAACTTTCTGTAGATATTATTTACAGCAAAAAGAAATTATTAGAGCATGATATATCTTGAGAAATTACAGAATTCACAAAGTTATACCAGCTGTAGGAATGAATAAATAAAAAAATAGTTGTCTTTTACAACCCGCTGATTTAATAATGGAAAACGAAAGGGAAAAAAAAACACATTCCTTTCGAAGAAGAAAAGTTGTCTTGGTAAATAGGAGCTTTGATTATACCAAAGAACTGAACAAAAACTCAGCTTAATTTTATTTTATTAAGGATTCAAAATAAGGGCTTTATCAATTATCTGTTAAACTGTCGATCATACAAATGCTCTTTCAATTGAAAAATGCATTCGAATCAAGTATTGCTTTTAGATATGGCATTTGTTTTAGAAAAGACTGTATCTATTAAATTCAGACTGACTGTCTATTTGTATTTCAGAGAACATAATCTTAGACAATGGAACGTTGGGTGATGAAAATTATACGTAATAAAGCTGATATTTGCTCAGTTACAGATTGTACAGGTAATAGAGACCGTATAGGGGCTCTACCTAGAAAATTCATGGTAGTTCTGGAAAAAGGCTTACTATATGTTTTTGGGGTCGCTGAATCCGAATTTTTAACTTCCCACCAAAATTTCACCCGGAAACTCCCAAATTTTGGTAAAATGCTTCCCCTTCCCCCCCCCCCCCAAAAAAAGGTTTTTATTAAAAAAATCAATTTTTTTATTGTTTTAGGGAAAAAAATATCTAGAAATTCAGAAAGTAGACAAAATTTGCAACACATTAGATATATGACATTATGACTTAGGATGAAGGGGAAGGGAGGATCTGCCTCGGAATATGCGCGCGGTGCTGCGTGAACTAAGTTGCGCAATTCCACTTAACCACTCACATGTTTACATTCGCCCGCTCATCTCCCCTCTGAACTTTTTCTATAAGGTTTACTTTAAGTTTTTTGGGTAGCTGAATCCGAATTTTTAACTTTCCCCCCCAAAATCTCCCCCCCCAAACCCCCAAATAGTTGTTTTAACTTAAATTTCTTATTGTTTTAGGGGAAAAGCATTACGAAATTCAGAAACTAGACAAATTTTGCAAAAATAGGATGTATGACATTATGACGTATGATGAACGGGGAGGGGGAGGGCTGGCTCTGAACATGAACTGCGGCGCAACGTGCACTAAGTTATGAAAGTGCAGGCAATAGGCGATTTTACCTGGAAAAATTAATACTAGTTCTGGATTTCGACGCACTTTATGTCTTTTGGGTCGCTGAATCCGAATTCGTAACTTCCCACCACAATTTCACCCGGCAACTCCCCAAAAAATTGATTTTTTGAAAAAAATTGGTTTTTGAGAAAAACGCGCAGGGAATGTTCCGAGGCAGCCCCCGCTCTCCCCGTTTATCATACGTCATAATGTCATATATCCTATTTGTTGCAAATTTTGTCTAGTTTCTGAATTTCTTAATGCTTTTCCCCTAAAATAATAATAAATTTAAGTTAATAAGAACTATTTTTTCGGGGATTCGTGGGGGAAAATTTGGGGGAAAGTTAAAAATTCGGATTCAGCGACCCAAAAAACTTAAAATAAACCTTATAAGGAAAGTTCGGAAGGGAGATGGGAGGGCGAATGTTAACGTGTGAGTGGTTAAGTAGAATTGCGCAACTTAGTCCACGCAGCACCGCGCGCATGTTCCGAGGCAGATACCCCCTCCCCCTTCATCCTAAGTCCTAATGTCATGTATCTAATTTGTTGTAAATTTCGTCTACATTCTGAATTTCTTCATACCTTTTCCCTAAAACAATAAAAAAATTGAACTTTTTAATAAAAACCACGTTTTGGGGGCTTTTTACCAAAATTTGGGGTGGTTGCTGGGAGAAATTTTGGTGGGAAGTTACAAATTTGGATTCAGCGACCCAAAAAACATAAAGTAAGCCGATTTCCAGAACTACCATTAATTTTGCTAGGTAAAATTCCCTATTGCCTGGATTAAGAATTTCATTAATTACACTAGCTTGCAAAATTTGGGTTGTGACATGTTTTTAAACTTTTCATAATTCAATTTTAGGTATTTTTTAGCGCTGAATCCAGAAATGACTTTCATTTTTAACCACCTCGTCAGTTTTTTTTTTTTTTTGCAAATCGTAAATTTCAGAGTTAAAAAGTAAAAAAACAGTGAAAATCGAATACAATAAAATAGATGTAGTGGTTTTGTTTTATAGTTTTTTATAACTGATTCCTATGCATTTTGTAGTCCTGAATCAGAAAATAACCTTCATTTTTTTACCACCACATTAGGATTGTTCGCAAACCGCATTTTTTTTTTTTTTAACAATTCAAAAATTGCAAAAATCGGATACTATAAAATAGACGTAAAACTTTTTTCCCATAATAATTTATTCATCTTTTGGCTTATACTACGCACTTTTACAGCTATAAATGCAAAATTTTGTATATTTAAAATCCTTACACTTTTATTCCACGTATAGAAATTTCTCTGAACCACTGATGCCCAACCTCGGGCTTTACCTTTTATATTCTCTATAGGGCTCATCTCGGTGTTCTCTCTTATTTTGGCAGTTGACAAGACTGGAAATTTGTCGCAAATATATTTTAAAAATCTGCTTTCTTTTGGTAAAGGCTTTGGCAAATTGTTTTGACACATTTTCGCTATTTTTTGATATTTTAACTTTGCAATTTTTGATTTGAGAAAAATCCTGACGTGATGAGTAAAAACAAATAATATAAAAAAATAACTATTTTAAAGTCAATTCCTACTTAGGTCATCAAAGAAAAATTTAATTGAATCCCTTAAGCTAATATTAGTTTTTGTTGCATTAAAATATCTCAATTTGTTGATTTTCTATAAGCAAGTAGGTTTACAATGGAACTGTATGGGAATTTGGCGAAATATTAGAGATATTGCCAAGTTGGCGTCACTTTCGGCAACTCATTTTGGCCGCCAAATTTGGCGATATATCGCCAAGTTGCCGACAAACTTGGCGACAGAACAGGGACCCCCCTATGGTAACCCCTTATTGAAAGTACTTTCAGTGATCTTCAATAACCAATGGCCGCCATTTTGCTTCCCATGCAAAACAAAAAAATAATTAATTAAAATTTAATTAATTAATTAATATTTGAAAAAAACTGCATTAAATCAATTGTCATCCAGTACAAGTTAATAAAAATTATTTCAACTTGATAGGATGAATAATGAGTATTTTATTAACAATTGAAAATTTGAACAAGATATATAAATATATAAATATATATATAAACAAGTAATATAAAAATTTTGTTTTTAAAGTCAATTCCTACTTAGGCCATCAAAGAAAAATTTAATATAATCAAGCTAATATTAGTTTTTGTTGCATTAAAATATCTCAATTTGTTGATTTTCTATAAGCAAGTAGGTTTACTATGGGAATTTGGCGAAATATTAGAGCTATCGCAAAGTTGGCGTCACTTTTGGCGACTCATTTTGGCCGCCAAATTTGGCGATATATCGCCAAGTTGGCGACAAACTTGGCGGTATTTGGTGACAGAACAGCCCCCCCCTATGGTAACCCTTATTGAAAATACTTTCATTGAAATTCAATAACCAATGGCGGTCATTTTGTTTCCCATGCAAAACTAAAATTAATTAATTAAAATTTAATTAATTAATTGATATTTGAAAAAACTTTATTAACCTCAATTGTCATCCAGTACAAGTTTAAAAAAATGTATTTCAACCTGATAGGATGAATAATGAGTATTTTATTAACGATTGAAAATTTGTACAAGATAAATATATAAATATATAAATAAATATAGGGAGAGTGTGAGCTAATAGTAGGAATTGAATAAATATAAGGCGAGTGTGAACTAATAGTAGGAATTGAATAAAGCTCATTTTCGGATTCAGAACTAAAAAATACATAAAAATCAATTAGTAAAAGCTAAAAAAATCAGCCATCGCAGGATTGTGTTACATTCTGAAATATAGATCCCGCCTTTTGGCTAAATTACTCAACACAAAACCATCTGGATAGTGTTTCAGAGTTATTTAGTGAAAAGCTCAACATTAAGGGGACCGTGGACCTTTATTTAAGTAGAAATCTACCTCAAATGCGAATTTTATTTTTGTGCATATTATTATTCTCCAGTTTCTTCTGAGCCTTTTGTAAAAAACCGCATGCAAATGCGATTACTTTCCGCAAAGTTACAAGCATTTGAAATTTTTACGCAAACAATTTTTCAGCCTTTTAATATACAGGGTGATTAAAAAAAGATAGGAAAATTTTTAAGAGGTGATAGTACACACCCAAACAAACATTTTGTATCAAAGAATGCATGGTCGAAAACTAAACGTAAAAAAGTTAGAGGGCGCCAAAAGTTATGTTCTTATACGAGGCAAAAACACACAATGAACGATTAAGTTAAGCTCGCCAGATCTTTCATGTCTCGATTTTTTTTGTGGGGACAGCTAAAGGCTCTTGTGTATGAGACTCCCATTGAATCCGCAGAAGAACTTGTCGCCAAGCTTTCGGCTGCTGTATGGGAAGTTCGCGATATGCCTGGTGTGTTTCAGAAAATTCGCCAATCTGTTCTTCGCCGTTGTACTGCGTGCATAACAGCTGCCGGTCAATGTGTTGAGCACTTATTGTAATCAAATGCCATTAAATTTGTTTTCGTAACTTAACTTAATCGTTCATTGTGTGTTTTTTCCTCGTATAAGAACATAAGTTTTGGCGCCCTGTAACTTTTTTACGTTTAGTTTTCGACCATGCATTCTTTGATACAAAATGTTTGTTTGGGTGTGTACTATCACCTCTTACAAATTTGCCCATCTTTTTTGAATCACCCTGTATTTTAAATCTGTTTCTCTCAAAACTGATTTATCAACATTTTTAAATTTTTTAAATGCTCCATGCGTCATAATTTTTTATCAAAATTCATGAAATTGATAAGGAACAATTCTGTATTGCTTACAAAGAAACTGCAATGCATTTCAAAATTCGACTTCATTGAGACAGTTAAATTTGATTTTTAACTTATTAAAAGGCAAAAATTTTATGAAAATCGATATCGAATTCAGAAAAAAAAAGGTAAAAAATTAACTATTTAGGGGATGAAAAAATAAATGCAAAGATTTGTTCGTAATAGTGTTTTAAGTGATTAAAATGCTAATTCGAAAAAATTAAAAATTTATGACGCATGGAGCGTTTTAAAATTTCGGTTTAAAATTTGAATTTATAAAAAAAACTTAAAATTACAATAAGATTGGAAATTTCTTTTAAAGTGTTCTATGTACTTATGGTGAAATGTATATTTCCACAAAATTTCATATCTCTATGATGCAAATAAAAAAAATAAATTTTTAATGTCCACTGTCCCCTTAAAATTATATCTTTTGCCAACTTTTTAGATAACGAAAACACATTCCACAAAGTCTGATTCAAGGGAATTATATACAACTTAATTCGGCTTAAATTTCCTGCTAGACTAATACATTTATTTCTACTCCTACCTTTGCGACTACACTTTCTATGTCTGCATAAGCAACATTCCTTCAACTATTTTTTTAAATGAAGCATTAGGGTGGTCACAAGAAATCAATTTTTGAATTTCTTTGGGGGGACCCCCCAATAAGTTGCCAATTGACTAGAAAATGAGATTGGCTAAGTTTCAGCTCATTTGGATAATATTAACCGGTGCCTCATTGAGGTTTAAATTTGAAAAAAAACGTGATTTTTCGCCAAAAAATGCTGTTTTTCCTTCATGAAATGAATACAGTTGAACCTAGAAACATAATGCAGGTCTCATTTTATAAAAAAATGTTTTGCTTTCAAGAACCACACACCATTTTTTTCTAAAAATGTATAGATTTAAAAATATGCGCATTTTTCAGGACCAGACTTCACCTGAATCCTAAAAATTGACTTTTTATGAAAAAGCGAAAAAAAAATTTTAACATTAAATTTCATCTGCTTTCCACCTTTGTTTTTTCTTTTTTTCGTTTTGTGAAGTCCAATAAAGTGTTTGATTTAAAAAAATTCCAAAGAAAAGGAAAAAAAATCGAATTTTAAACTGAAAGAATTTTAAAAAAAGGGAGGGCAAAGGAAGTATAGAAATGAGAGCAAATAATGCTCAATTGCATTTTATTATTAAAGTTGTGTTACAAGAAAGGAGGCATAATAAAGAAAATAAATTGTTTTCCCTTACAACTGTCACGTTAACCCTTTGCGGCACAGAAAATTTCTGTTCGTAAAAGGATGAAATGTTTGTCTACCCCGGAATTTACAAACGACTATTTTAGAAATTAAAAACACATTACTTTAACCATTCATTGTAAAAGCAAAATTTTATTAAAATATTCTTCGTGCCGTTTGTAAGTTTGGAATTAAAATCAGGTGGTCCCAGCGTGGGACACTGCGCTGGAAAGGATTTAAGTGGTAATGGTTTAGATAAGGTGGCTTATGTTGACTTTTTTTACCAAAGTATTATCTAAAAATGAAAATGCAAATTGATTCGAGTTAAGATACCAAAGGCGGTTTGTCATTTTAGCAAGTGCTTTGTCTGGTACCTATTTATCAAATTTTCTGTAGTGAACAAGTGATTTTATTATTTGCAGGTCTTGAATTGGGCGGCTAAAGTGGCAGTGGAAGTATTGAAGCACGCTTTTACATAAATATTGATTAAAATTAAGAAAAGATCTCTGATACCTTCTTTTTCTAAATTTGTTATTGAAGGATGATCCCTGAAACAATATATTTTGAGAGAATGAAGGCCTGTGCCGCCATCCATCTGACATGATTAAAAGCATCAGGCTCTCTGAAAAAAAGGCTTTTGCAGGAAGGAGTTCTATAAAAATTAAGAAAAGTTGGATAAACTCTTTATAATCATCCCTGAGCTGTTAATTTTTAAAAGTTCATGTAAGAAAACTTGAAATTTCTTCTGAATTAACTATTTATACCTAGTATTTCATCTTCAATAGCATTTGTATACTTACTCTGGTTTAATTTAGACCACCCAATCAGAATTGGTTTTTTTTTTTTTTAAATATCTGGCTGAGGGGCAGTGATTATGCCCATTTTACAATCAAGAACAGCTTTTAGGAAAATTTCTAAATTATGGTGGCGGCATGATAAATACAGAAGACTTTTCCTTTAACAATTGCTATAGAAAAATGCAGGTTCCTCTGAGGCGACCTGTGTTTACTGCAGTTGTATCAAAAATATTGCCTGGATTTTACAAACTTCCTCCCACTCTTCAACTGCTGAAAATACAGCTTTCGCCTGAATTAAACAAATAACAAAAACAGCCTTGTAATAAAAAGAGAAATTCAGAGGTTCAACTGCAATACAAATCGAGAAGCTCTTTCTTACTAGACACAGAACTAGGTAACTAATAATCAATTATAATTCGTGAAATATTTTTAAAGTTACAAAAATTGTTCACTTATTTTTGCCTATTAATAAAAATAATACAAAAAGATTATCAAAAGTAATAAAATTATTAATTTGTCATTTTTTACCTATGTTTCAAAAATGCAGAGTTTGGGGGTATGGTTCACTAGCTGTCCTGAAAAATACTAAATGTTCATTAAATATAAGTTTTCATGAGAGTAAAAGTTCAAGGCAACAACAGTTTCTATGAAATAAAAGAAGAATCAGGTTTCTAAGACAAGTATTTTTCACGTAAAGAAAGAAAAACGGCAATCTTTTGCCAAAAATTGCAAATTTTCAAGAATTCAAACTCGATGAGGCACGGGTTAATGTTATTTATTTGAGCTGAAACTTTGCCAATCTCATTTTCTAACTAATTGGCAACTTTTAGGAGGGTCCCCCCGAAGAAAACGTTAAAAATAAATTCCCGATGTTGCTTGTGACCACCCTAATGAAGCATATTTCAAGACAGACCTTGGTCTTCTTCAATTTAATCTAATTTTAATTGCATCCCATGCTCATTATATACGCAATGTGCATTTTATGCGGGCGACACATTTATCTACTTATCTCTGCAACACCCGTATACAATGTACATAAATATACAAACATTCATCGACACATTCATGAACAAGGGGGAATCTGTGGTGCTTTAAAAAACAACAACAACAAAAGAAAAGGACCCAGTTGCTATTGGTTTTTCCAAAAAGTTTTCTTATCATACAAGTATAAATACAATAAAATAATTATGTCTTAGTCTGCTAATGTTCAGTACCGGGGCGGGTTGTACCTTGATGAAAAGTTGACTTGGAAAAAAAAAAAAAACATTTTCGAGCCGTCGCGTCAGGGGGAATGTCGTTGGAGCTTCCATAGCACTTGATTCTCTTATAAATACCGGGTGAGCAAAAAGTCCGTATAAACTTTAAAAATTTATAAAAATCGAAAAAATAACCGAAATGAAAAACTGTTTGCAGGATTAGCATCTATAGGTCACGGGAATTTTTTTAAGACAGAAATAGAAAATAACTCAAAAAACAGCCAACAGATGGCGCTGGTTCTAACGATTTCGGTGGAAATATGCAAATGAAACGGTTATAAGAACTTCCGCTCTTTATCCAGAACTAGTTCACCATTGTGAGCCGTGTACTTGTTCAAGGATTATGATTATGAAGGATAAAAGCTTTGTTGGTGAAGCTATTTTATGTGAACTCGTTCTGAACTAGGAGCGCAAGTTCTTATAGCCGTTTCATTTGCATATTTGCACCAAAATCGCACGAACCAGCGCCATCTGTCGACTGTTTTTTTGAGTTATTTTTTATTTCTGTCTTAAAAAAATTCCCGTGACCTGTAGATGCTATACCTGCAAGCAGTTTTTCATTTCGGTTATTTTTTCGGTTTTTATGAATTTTTAAATTTTATACGGACTTTTTGCTCACCTGGTAGTTCTACTCGACCTAGCTATGCATAGTACACTTCTTTTTTGTAATTTTTGAAGGCTATACCTATTATAACATATGAATTTTCGATCTGGGGCTTCATCTGCAAAATAAGTATGGATAATTTCAGCAAACTTCGCAACAAAAATCTTATAAAGGCTAGAAATGCTTTCTGTTATATAAGAAATTCCGTTATCGTAAGGTATCTCCAAACCAACTCTTTCAGGTCTTAATTTTCGCCGAAACCCACCGGACTTCAGCTTTAAAATTTCTCTATTTTTAGTAAATATTGAAATATTGGTCGGAATTCACCGGAGCACAAAAATACAGCCCTCCGGAGCCCAGTGCACTAGCGCTTCCGAAAAACCGAACGTTAAATTACCCTTGCCTTTTCTTTCAATCTCCAAGCTTTTGCATTATTTCCATCAAAACAGTTGTATGTATAATTAATATGTCGCACACGTAGGTAATGGAGATTAAACAGTCTCAATTCTTATGTCAGTCTTTGAGCTTGGGTGGGATCAAGGATCAATCTGTCTTACATTAAAAATTTTACTTACTCATCTATAGAACAGAAGCCGTGTTTCCTATTCTAGGGATTTTTTCAGATTTATGTCTGCTATTGATTGCGGGACAAATTGATAGGGCGCCACACAAGAGAGTGAAGAAGTAATTTTTTTTCAGTTAATTAGGAAAAACTAATTATTCAAATTAGAAAATTATTGAAATTAGGTTACAATTAGTAAAACATTTCTATTCGGAAAGTGTGATAACTAAAAAGTGGAATATCTCACAGCTAAGTATATCCAGATAGATATAATTTTAAAAAGTTTGTAAAAGAAATTCCTTTACATTTTGCAAATAATGTAAGGAAATATAAATATGCAGATTAGATTGACGGCGGTGGAAGAGGGGAGGGCTTGAAGGACGCTACAGTTGTTAGTATTGCAAATTATTTGGACTCTGTAGCTTTTTGTTAGAAATTAACCACTAACCTCTTTCGAAAAAAGGGTAATTGACAGCTAAAATTTTATGAAAATATCTGTAACCTACGGAACGAAATAGCCGCAGAACTGCCGGATTACGGCGCTTTCGAGCCGCACCATAGATAACGTCATAAATAGTGTATGACATATATATATCATACAATCCATACATACACACATATATATATCTATATAAAATGACCATTATATTGTAATAAAATAAAAACTTGTCTCAAAATTGCCTTTGCTTTTTAGATCCTGTAGCTTTTACCACTTCCTTAGTACCCAGCTTTATCTTGGCCCTGTTTTGTACTTGTTTACTAGATGTAATATTTTTCACGGTTTTTCATTTTCTTCATTTTAATTCCTTAAATTTTTATTTCTCTTACTTCTGAACGTTACAGATATACCGATGTGTTTTCTCGATCCTTAAACTTTTTACATTAGTTGCTATAATTAGAGCTAACCGTTATTTCAATGGCTCAATTTAAGACATCTCCTTCTTTGATATGGCGTAAAATTGATTGCAACCTGGTATCCCTTTAAATCTGCGTCACAGTGTTCGACAGATTATAATTAGTGTATAATTTTACTTATGGTTAATTTATTAATTTTGGTGCACTTCTTTGTAAGATTTTTATTTTATTTTCCGAAATTGATGAATATACGTTTAACACGAGTCCTTTTACAACACTATGACGATTTAGGAAAAAGTATATAAACTATCCCTTTACCCGGGCTGTTCTGCTCCTTGTCTCAAAAGTGGATGTTTCCATTTGAAAAAATAAGCTGGTGAAATTTTTAATAGGTGAACAACTCCTATTTAAAAATTGCATTCATATTCGAAAAGTACACAAAATTTCTTCTCTTATGTTACCTCTCAGATTTGTTTGGGATAATTTGGTATTATCTTTTAATTAATTTTGTATATTTAGCATATATTTATGATGGAATTCTTCTCTTGACATACGTGTTTTGTGACAAAAACCCTCCGCGCCTGAAACAACTTTTTTCTTGTGATATATGCTGTACATAATTATTCGTTTGTGAAATATGTTTATCCGTGATTCATATTTAACATTCCAATTCATAAAAGTCAAGGACTTACTTCAGTATTTCTGCAGAAACCCAAGAGATGGAGACACTGCGTAGAGACCAAAGTGTCAACAGATGGCAGCAAAACTGAAACCTGCTGCTGTATTCTGCTTCAAAAGGCAAGCTCGAGTATGCACGAAGCGACAAATTAATTATGCAAAATCTACAGTTTTGTTTGTAAGTGAACTTTTTTGGAACTTTGGAGAGCCCCATAAAATCAGTTCGAATGCTTGTTTCGGCCAAGCAAGTATGCACGAATTCCCGGTATAGAAAATCTGTTGTTTAAACGACTGACATAAACTCTCCTCTCCTGCCAGCATATGATGTTTAATATCTTTGTAATCTTGCTTGTTTTTTTTATATTTTATAGTGTTCATCATTTTCCCAGAGTGTGTTTATTAAAGTAAAGGAAGATTGCTTAAAAGATAGTGTCATTTATGAAGAAAATTCCCTCTCATACAAATAATGAATCTTCACGCAGATTAATACAGTAAATAGAATTATTTTAAACCTTTCAGCTATTTCAACACTGACGGAAGAAGAAAGAAAGCTCGTCGTTTACTTACCAGCAAAAAGTAAGAGAAATTTTTGATACTCTATTGTTTTTGATAATTTAATCAGTGTGCATCTAAAGCTACTGGGGATATGGCGCAAGCCACAAAACTCATTTAAACTCCCTTCAGTTTTTCCACAGATCATGAGATTGAATATAAGAGGAGAATAAACAAAACCCAGTAATTAATTAATTTATTTACTTTTCATAAAATGAAAAAGAAAAGGTGCACATATAAATATAATATGGACTGAAAATATATGAAAATAACTGTGTATAAACGTATATTGATATATTGATATCTTTTATGAATATTAAAACTGCAATTTGTGGCATTATACAAAATGCTAAATGAGTATATAATTGATTATTTGAATATATATACAAAGAAAGTTATTAAAACGTCTTATATAAAACACCGAAATATATCAAATATATATTATGAAAGGATATAATTAACCGAAATAACACGATATGGCAGTAGCGAAAGACATCGTGGCAATCGAAAACTTAAATGACAATAACTATTCTAATTGGTATTTTAAGGTAGAAAATTTGTTAATTAAAGATGATTTATTTAAATATCTGACCCAAACACCACCGAGCACCCCCGTTGGTAACTATACAAAAAATTCTTCTAAGGCAAAAGCAATAATATGCTTGTGCATCGATAACGCACAAATAGTGCATATCAGGAATTTAACATACCCAAAAGAAATATGGGATAAATTGAAAAACCTCCAACAGAGGACGAATTTATCATCGAAGTTATTTTTATTGAGGAAATTGTATTCCCAAAGATTAAATGAAGTGGGACATCAATCTGCATGTCAATAATATATTGACAATCCGCGATAAGTTCGCTGCGATCGGTGAGCTCATAAATGATTTACATATAAAAGCTATTATGCTATGTAGTTTGCCGCAGTCTTACGCTCCTCTCATAACAAGCTTGTAGACAAAGGACTAGAAAGTCCTGGACCTTGAATTTGTTAAAAATAAGTTGATTGATGAATATTCACATCGAGAAAACAAAAACGCCAATCTACGTCCCAAGGACACTGGATATAAAATAATAAATAAAAGAAACAAAAAGTACTGCTAGTTTTGTCAACGGGAAGGACATTATCGTTCGGAGTGCTATAAACTAAAAAATAAATAGAAAAATAGTCATCAGAAGAATGAAAATAATAACAGAAATAAATTCTGCAATAACAGCACCAACATCAAACACAATTCCGGAAACTCTAAAAATCCAAATAGTAGCAAAAATGACTCATCGAATTTCTGTTTTAATAGCAAAACGCATGTAGATGATGAAGTGAACGAATCGATCATTCCTCCCTTCCCAGTAGAAAATAATTTTGAAATTGAGTCAGTAAAAATTAACCAGACACAAACAACAGATCCAAACACATACATAATTGACTCGGTTGCACCAGACATGTAACATCCACAAGAGAAACTTTTGCTGCATTCACAGCTGTGAACTTCGGGAATATAATAATCGCTATTGGGAAAAGGCTTAATTCACAATGTATAGGCGACGTAAAACTAAAAACAGACAAACAACACTACATTACACTGAAAGATGTACTGTATTGCCCAGAACTAAAAAAGTAATTTATTATTCGTTAAAAAGGCCACAGAAAATAACATAAAAGTAATTTTCGAGAAAAATGCATGTTTGTTTGTCAAAGACAATAATATAATCTTGACAGCTAAACTAAATGATAACCTTTACGAATTAAAACCCGAAGATGAATATGGTTATACATTAAGTACACAAACATTCTCTAATAATATAAACTGTACATCAATGTGGCAACAAAGACTTGGACACAAAAATTCTGATAATATTAAATACCTAGTTAACCACAAATTAGACGAAGGGATAATAATGAATAACTGCAAACAGGACATGCGATGCACCAAGTGCATTCAGTGGAAACTTTCAGTACTGCCCTACACTAAAGTAGCCACAGACAGAAGCTGAGAAATCTGTACTCTCGTGCATTCCGACATCTGTGGGCCCATGTAAACAGAAACACTAGGAGGGAAAAGGTACATCCTAACATTTACTGATGATTAAGCAAGTATACAATAACGTACTTAATCGCGCATAAATCGGAAGCCGTTATCAAATTAAATGAATATATAGCGTTAACAAAAAATAAATTTGGCAAGTTGATAAAATCAATAAGGTCTGATAATGCAAAAGAATATATTGGTAATGATTTCGAAAACTACCTGATTGAAAATGGGATAGAGCGTCTGTTAAGTGTTCTCTATAGTAGTCCTCAAAACGGGGTCTCAGAGAGATAAAAATAAAACGATAGTGGAAATGGATAGGACCATGTGGTCAGACGCTATACTACCTAAACAGTTCTGGGGGGATGCGGTCATGACCGCCACATATCTCCTTAACCGATTGCCAACAAAATCTAACGAAAATAACACAACACCCTATGAACTTTGGCATAAAAGAAAATCGGATCTCTCGAACGTTAAAACATTCGGCTATAAGACATTCGGCTGTAAGGCATTCGCCTACATCAATAAAACTAAAAGTGGTAAGTTAGATGAGAAAGCCATCGAGGGAATAATGTTGGGTTACGATTTCAGGAGCAAGGGCTATAGAATTTATAGGGATGAAAACAAAATTATGATATCTAGAAACGTAAAATTCATTGAAGAAGGAATCAAAGATGAGGAAATTAAAACCGCCAAAAAAAAATCAAAACGATGAACCAACACCCGCAGAAAATATCGAAATTGAACGAGCTTGATGACGATCAGATTGAAACCCCAGCCAAAAAATCTGCCGAATTTAGGAGGTCGGAAAGACAAAATCGCGATGTACCACCTAACTGTTTTGGTTTAAGCGTAAATTTGTGCCACATTCAGGAGCCATAGACATGGACAGACTTACAAAACATTAATGACGCGGAAACTAAAAATAAATGGCTAAAAGCTACTAATGAGGAAATAGAATCTCTAAAACAAAATAATACATGGAGAACACATAAAGCCAATCCCGGGAAAGTGTGTCATAGGTTGTAAGAGGACGTTCAAGGCAAAAAGGGGAGTCAACGGGTCAGTAGAGCGATATAAAGTAAGATTGGTTGCTAAGGAATATGCCCAAAAATCTGGAAGTGATTTTGACGAGACCTACGCACCCGTTGTTGCTCATACCACCCTTCGAGCATTCCTAAACGCAGAGGTGTACAAAAATCTGAAAATAACCAACCTAGACGTCAAAACCGCTTTCTTACAGGGCGATTTAGAAGAGGAGGTTTATATGTCCCAGCCAGAGGGATACATAAAAAAGGGGGAAGAAGATAAAGTGTGTTGACTAAATAAATCAATTTACGGCCTTAAGCAGGCAGCTAGGGCGTGGAACCTAAAAATCAGTAAATCTCAGTAAATCTCGTAGAATGCGCATCAGACAAACGTCTGTATATAATGGTCCAAAATGTCAAAATTGCATACATAACCGTATACGTCGGTGACATCTTAGTTGCGGGAGATAAAGCAGACACTCACAAAATATACACTGAACTTTCAAAGCTGTATGAAATCAAAAATTTAGGAAAAGTTACGCAATATCTAGGGATAAACATAAAAGAAACAGAATAAAGAAATCTAGAACTAGACCAGGAACACAAAATAATACAGATCGCAAAAAAATTCAATTTATTACATGGTAAACCTACGTATACACCCATGAACACAAATTATTTCAATCTAGACCCAAATAGAAAATTAATGGGAGATAATGTAAAATTCAGACAAGCTATAGGAGGTCTTTTATACATTGCGACTTTAACTAGACTTGACATAGCATCAGTCGTTAATATCCTGGGAAGGAGGAATGAATCACCAAGGGAAGTAAATTGGCAAGCTATTGAGAAGTTGATCAGATATCTGCTAACCATTAAAGATCTGAAATTTATTATAGATAAGACGAAACCCCCAGCCCTAACGGCATATAGCGATGGCGACTGGGGCAATGATAGAGTGGGCAGGAAGTCTACTAATAGAAACTTATTTAAGTTAGGAAATAATATATTGACATGGTTATTTAGAAAACAAACATGCATTGCACTCTCACCCACAGTGGCTGGATACATCGCTGCCTCTAATGCAAGTCAAGAAATCGCCTGGTTATTAAACTTATTGAATGATCTCGAATTGTATCAGTAACTACCTGATACGCTGTATGAAGATAATTTGCCAGCTATAAAATTGACTGAAAATGAAAAGGCACAAACAAGTACCAAACTTATCGAAATTAAATTTCATCATATCAACATCTATGCCAGAATAGTACTATAAAAATAACTTACTGCCCATCAAAATTGATGCTGCCTGACATCCTGACAAAACCGTTGCAAAAAGCTAATTTCAAGTGCTTGAGAAATCAATTAAATATTATACGCTCGTCGGTTTATCACAAAAAGCGGGGATGATGGAATTCTTCCCATGATATGCGTGTTTTGTGACAAAAACTCTCCGCGCTTGAAACAACATTTTTTCTTGTGAGATATACTGTACATAATTATTTGTTTGTGAAATATGTTTATCCGTGCTTCATATGAACCGTATTTAACATTCCAATTCATAATAGTCAAGGACGTACTTCAGTATTTGTGCAGAAACCCAAGAGATGGATACACTGAGTAGGGACTAAAGTGTTAATCCAAAGTGTCAACAGATGGCAGCACCACGGAAATGTTCTGCTCTATACTGCGTTAACAAGCAAGCTCGTGTATGCACGAAACGACAAAGTAATTATGCAAAGTCTACAGTTTTCTTTGTAAGTGAACTGTTTTGGAACTTTGGAGAGCCCCATAAAATCAGTTCGAATGCTGGTTTCGGCCAAGCAAGTATGCACCAACTCGCAGTGCAGAAATCTATTGTTTAAACAACTGACATAAACTTTCCTCTCCCACCAGTATATGATGTTTAATATCTTTGTTATCTAACTTGGTTTTTTTTTATAGTGTTCACCATTATCCAAGAGTGTGTTTATTAAATTAAAGGAAGATTGCTTAAAAGATAGTGTTATTTATGAAAAAAATTCCCTCTCATACAAATAATGAATCGTCACACAGATTAATACAGTAAGTAAAATTAATTTAAACCTTACAGCTATTTCAACACTGACGAAAGGAGAAAGAAAGCTCTTCGTTTACTTACCAGCAAAAGGTAAGAGAAAATTTTTATGCTCTATTGTTTTTGATAATTTAATCAGTGCGCATCTAAAGCTACTGACCATTTGGCGCAAGCCACAAAAATTACTATAAACTCCATTCAGTTTTCAACAATTTACTCTTTTGTCAATTTTATATTCTCTTTTTTGGGAGAACTGTACATATTAGTAAAATAATTATCTGTTTTCTAAACATTTTAAGGAAAAAAATAAGCATACTAATGTTATTTGTTTGTATTCCATGTGAACATTAAAATCCGTGTCACGTTTATCATTTTGATGTTAATTTTTGTCCTTTGAAAGTTTACAGTTTTCTATTACATAGGAATTCAGATATTAAATAGAGAAAAAGATATAAAGATATAAAGGAGATTATGTGGTAAAATATGAGTAAACAAGCGAAAAAAAGATCTACATGTATCAAGACTTCGGAATATATTATCCTTACTATTCTAAAAATATACAATATTTTTACGTTTACTTTATTTTCAAAATTATTTGTCAAATCAGACTTAATTTAATTATTGAAATACTTTAAAAGAGATTTCCTTTTGCGAATTTTCTCTAAATAGTCAGAATGAAATAAAGTTACGTTGATAAAATACAGACGAAATTAAAAAAGAATAGTAAAGAAAATATTCGAATAAAAGGTCTAGAAATATTTAGTGAAAAATATATTAGTTAAACAATATTTAACAAAATACACCCACGCAAGTTATAAACTTAATTCACTTCGTTTATTCTCGGCAACTTTTAAACTTGTGTGGGTTGAAATTTGCATCTACAAACACACATTCTCTGGATTAAATTGAGTTATCGCAGATTTCTCGGATAGTCAGTAATGGTTATCAAATTTGATAAGTGATAAAATCAACCAACTATTTTCAAAAGCACTTAATAATGATACAATGTAATTTTCACAGAATAAGTATTTCTAGAAGAAGATACAGCGTCCATTGTTTGAACAAAAAGGACATGAATATTTGATTTATTTGAAGGTAAAGAAATATGTGCAACTAAAATGTTTTCAACTATTTCTGTAACAATGACATTTAAAATAGAAACTTGTATTTGCATAATTAATAATCGATTTATCACATTGCTAACTAAGAACCAACAGAGTGAAAAATGCCCAAGACAACAATCGAACCAGGAACCCTTGGAATAGCGCTCCATGTGCTCTACCATTTATGCTACTTGGACGATCCCCAGCTTGGAATCTCTCACTCACATGTTGGTAAGGCTGCAACTGCAACACAAGAGAGAATAGTCTTCATGAGCACACAATTCTGCGTCGAAACATGAGACACAAATAAATCCAGCATCGATGAACCCATATAGAGTTTTAATTAATTTTCAAGTAATTTTCAGCAGAGAATTAATTGAAAAATTAATTAAAATTACATACATGTATTTGCACTTCATCTTAAATTTTCCGTATTATATTGTACTAGGGTGCTCTGCCCCCGGCAAGCTACGCTCGCCAACCCCTGTTCAGACACCGTAGAATCTAAAAACACGCTAATCTGACCGGGTTTTAAAAGATTACAGAAGATTGAATTATAATTAAAAAAACCTGTAGCGATCTCCATATAAACGGGTTCCCATTCAATTTCCTTTGTTTGCGATAATTTAAGGCCGAATCAGTTGCTGTTAAGACATGCAATGGTTGTTTTCGTGTTTGATTAAAGAAGCTCGGTTAAACATTTGAAAAGAAACTAAAATAAAATGAATTAACAGAGTCTTTGCTCCCGGAATTTCTTAACAGCGTTATAAAACGATTGACTTAATACAATTTAGTACAATTACTACAATTTATTGCTTTAACCCCTTCAAGGTTTGGTAGTTCATTCTTAAATGACACATTGGCACCAGAATATTGGAATGAAAATTTTCCTTCTATTAAGTAAGTCAATAGAAGCATTTTCGTACTTCGAAATAAATTTGTTTGTAAATTCTGGTGCCAGTCACTGATTTCAACATTTTACGAATAGAAATACCTTGCCCCTGAAAGATTTAATCACATATTAATATAATTATTATTTTAAAGTTTACTTTCTCTTTTAATATTCACGCGTAAATGCAATTTTCAGGATGCAATTTTCAATATTTTCCTGCTTTTAACGCGTACACATTTAATAGTAATTTTAAAGGTTTTTTCTGTTTTTCATAGTCAAGTGTAAATAATTATTTAATCGTAAAGAAATATTATTATTTGTGATGTTTTTAGAATTGAAAACAATCTCTATAATAAAAGCATAAGTCATGAGACTATCATCAACAGTTCCGGACGGATCCCTTCGTTTTTTATATTCCAGGCGGCCATTTTGGTACTTTAATGTAAGCCAGCCACAGGTGATAAGTCGCCAGATGTTATTCTATCGCCACCATTTTACCTATATTATAATAGTCCAAGTCACTTAACTGCGCTGCCATAAACAATTACGGCCCTTCGCTTTTCTTATGTAAGGTTTCCATTTTGATTAAAGAATCAAAATTATTTTTTCGAATTAAACTACATAAAAGTTGCTACGATTGCAAAGAATTCTTGGTACTTTTATGTTAGCCGAGTAAAAATCTCGCCAATAGCTTTTTTTTAACTTGCCAGTTAGCATTTTTTTTTTTGTTTTTCTAGTGATAAATTAAAACGGTACTACTTTGTTATCCCGTCGACCAAAAATCTATCGCCAAACTATAAGATTAAATGCCCATAATGGTTGATCGTAAATGTCACATTCACTTGACTTTAAGGAAGTTACACTTGTTTACACCATCAAGTGATTTTTAATTTCGATATTTTATTTGTATTTTTATTAATGTTATACTAGTTTATTCGTTCTTTCGTTATTTAAAATAAGAATTGTGTTAATTTTATAATTTGGCGAGTGTTTGGCGATTTATATAATTTGGAGAAATTGGTCGATGGGATCACTAAGTGGTACCATTAAAGTATTGCTTTGAAGTTGAAATGAAATGTCATGATTTGTTGCATTATTTAATATTTGCTTAGCGAAAACCTCGTTTACGTACGCCAGTTACATATGTATTTTTAAATTAGTTTCTATTATTTTAAAAATTAAATAACAATAAATGAAAAAAAAGTTTAATTAATAACTATAGAACAAAACAATTTATAAAAATTAAAAAAAATGAAGGTGAAGAACCATTTATTAATAAATAAGCAACGATAGCCGGGTTATCATATCAGGCAAAATATTTCCATTTTGTCGCCAATTAGGTACCCCGGTGAGTATATGACATCTGCTCCTAATACTTTTTCTTTTCTTTTAGTTTAAAAGAAAGAAAGAAGTGAAAGCCATTAATTTTAAATGTTTCAGTTTTAAATAAAAGTTTTGTATTAAATAAAATAATAACGAAATCAAAAAAGAAAAAAAAATTGTTCTTAGCATAGATTTAAGGAAGGCCAAACTGGTCGCCAAATTACTTTAAAATAATAACATTTTCTGAAATATGAAAAAAATATCTGTTACGATTAAAATTTGAGTTGCCATCATTAGGAAAAATTATTTAAAATTAGAAAAAAATTAATATTTCGAAAACTAATTCGAATTTAAAAATTCTAATACCAGATTTGAGATCTGCGGATCAATACGGATTTTTGGTGTTAATTTCATCGCAAAGTATTCCATATTTTAGGAGAAATCGCCGTGAAACATAATCAGTTGTTTAATTAGTCGTTTTAAAGAATCGTTTCATAAATTCGTTTCATTTCAGTCGTTTCGTATATCCGTTTCATAACTTCTTTTCGTTAGGATTTTATATATATAGTGTAGATATAAAAATTAAGGAAATGATAAATATTCCAAAAAATGATTTTAAGAGGTGAAATCGGTTCCGATATGTTTTACAATAAATAAAAGATTTAATTGTATATACTGAATTTTACAAAGATAATTTAAATAATGGCTATAACATTGTTATATTTTATTGCCTTTTGTGTATTTTTAGGATCCAATAGAATTATCATTTTATATGGATTTTATCGTCATATAATCAGTTTATTTCTAGTGAAATGAATATCTAGCTTTTTATTTAAAAAATGCAGTTTTATTCATTTTTATTTAAATTTAATTAAGAAATGAAAAGAATTGAAGACTATAAACATTGGTTAAAAAATTCAAACAGGTTTTCGAATTATACGTTTTATGTTAAACGGATTTTGAATATAATTTAATAGCTCACCGCGAAAACAATTACAGTAGAGCGCCGATTATCCGGACCCGTCGGGCGCAAGGCCGATTCGGTTAATGAAAATTCCGGATAATTGGACAATTTAAAACAAAGTCTATGGCAATGTATTTTAGGTAAGTTCTCCAACAGTATTAGGAACAGTACTTCCTAAAGCATCTGTCAATAATGTCATCAATTCCATGGAAAATAGGTTTGCGGCAGTTTTATCTATTCGAGGCGTCCGCACGCCATATACTTACCTTACGTACGCAATACCTTGTATCATTCTTGAGCAGTCCTATTTTTGTCATTGATATGCAACCAAATTGTTGCATAAACCATTTTTTCATATTTTGTCCATAGCTTCAAATATTTAAAGCTCTCTTGCAAGTTTATTTGTATCTTTTTTTTTTTCTGTATTGCTCATTGATACAAATGTACTCTTCATTTTATGCTCAAGCATGGCTATCTCGCACTATTCTCTTCACTTTTTTGCTGGCTTCCCCAATTTTTTGACCAGTGTTTGTTATTTCTACTGTAATTTTTCAAGTTTCCTAAACGTAACGTTAAATTTAGTCGAAAACCTTGTACGTTACAGAGAAAAAAATATAAACTGCTTGAATGGCTTAAATAAAACCCTTTTTATTTCCTTTAATATACGTGCTATTTTTACACAAATGACCACGAACGTTTCATAATATCCACATAGACATGTGCTGCAGCTACAGATCGTTTTGAGAATTTTATTTTACAGTGCGATCCAAAATGGTTTTTTTTTTTTTTTAGCCGTATTTCACTTTGTGACCAAACCTTCGGCTGAGAAGTATGAGGACAAACATTTTCTTTATCATTCGGAAGTTCCGGAAGGATTTACCAAGTTTTTCTCTAGGTATTCAACAAAACGTCTAAAACCTAAAATAGCCAGTGTCGTTTGGCCGTACCATGCAGATTTATGATAAAAAAAATGAACTGAAAAGTATTACATAAACTTTGGGTTTTGAGAAACCCAATGGCTTTGCCAAATCTGATAAAGTTGCATCCGTTTATGGACAGATTCAGAAGTTAGGAGTTAATTTTTTATGCATATAGACATTCAATTTTAGTAAATATATATATGTAAAAAAAATTAATTCACTTCAAGGAGAAATAAAACTTACAGTTTAAATTGAGTTACATTCTGTTACACACATTATTCAATTATAGGATTTTCTAGTAAAAACTATTAAACACATCTGTTAGATAACAAGTTCTGTTCAGCAGTTTTTTAACAATCAAAACATTCACCTGCGAAACAAACGAACCTGAAAGTTTTTGTAAAATATTTTTTTAATTCATAAATGCAAAATAAGTACATTAATTTAAATTTAGTGAAATTTTGAAAGATTTTATTTTGTTAAACTGACAATAAAATTATACCTACAGTATATAAAATGATTATACTTAAATAGAAATATTTTTGAAAATAGGATGATTTCAATAAACTGTGAGCATTTATAGAAAAGTTTAATGAATAGTCATTATATTTATTTCAAAGCTGTCAAACGACTATAAAGCATTTTGTCACTTGGAAAATGGAATTCCCTTCACGACGAAAAAAATTCAAGTACTAAAAGTCTAGAATATATTATAAGTAGATGAAGTTCAGAAAATATGCAAGAACATAGTAAAGCTTTGGATAGTCTTTTCTTTGCTGTAAAACGATTCACTGCGTTTTCCTCTCCCCGAAAAATTGAATGTAAACACAAGAATGAATAAAATGTGAAATCAGCAACTCAGAATAGAACCATATGTTTAGATTCCCATGCTTTAAAAGTTAAAACAAATCCGTGGAATAACATAGGGTTTGCACAGGAGCATGTTCTGTTTCTAGAAGAGAAAATAGATGCAGTTGTATGTTAATGGATTAAAGAGGGTCAACATTTCTGAACTTGTTAAAAGATTATATGTTTGTATGCTTTTCTTGTATTGAATAGAAATAAATTCGCTTCATCAAGTAATAAAAAGTTTAGATTAAAATGAGAATTATGTTGTGTAGGAATTTTAGACATTCTAACGATTTTATTGTACAGTAGACGTCGGTATTAACGGACTGTCATTTGACTGGTAAATGTGGTACGCTATAATCAAAGTACATTGCAAGAAAAATTCATAACTAAATATTACATAATGAAAAACGCGCCCAAAAGCAAATGTATAATACGAGGACAGTTTGATAAGTCCGTGGCTTTGAAATGAAAAACCCAATATACATACCAAAATGCGTTCTATTTTTCGACATAATCTCCTTTCATAATGATACACTTTTTCCAACGGTGTTCTAACTTTTTTAATCCTTACAAAAAATAAGATTTCTCAAACTCCTCAAGTTTGGCATTTGTGGCATTAATGATCTCAGAATTTGAAGAAAATCTCTTTCCGCCAAGCCATTTTTTTAAATTTGGAAAAGGAAAAAAGTCAATGGAGGCCAACTGAGGAGAGTAGGGTGGATGAGGAAGTAATTCTTATCGCAATTCAACCAATTTAGCGGCTGCAACTGCTGTCAAGTTCGCTGGCACATTGTCGTGACGAAAAAGCACTTATTTCTTGGACAAATGGAGACGTTTTTCTTTCAATTTAGCATTAAAACGGTCTATTAAATCAGCATAATACTGTCTGGTGATCTTTTTTTCCCTTTTAGATAGATTTCGTATGAAATACTACCTATTGGGATCGTTCCTATGTTGGAATTTCTGAAAAACTTTTGCAGATCTACACCGATCATGACCCCTAGAACACAAAACCACCCTCAGTAAAAAACTTTATCTATCTATCTATATCACTTTCTTCTGGACACGATAACTTCCACAATTCTGCACAAATCTCTGCAGCTCTCAAAATTATGCATAAAATCAAGGGGCATAAAATCTCGGTCAAGTTCGTAAATGGGCAAAATCGGACCAAGGGGATGGAAATAGGGAGGGGTTGTTGGAAAACCGAAAAAAACACATAACTTCTTAATTTTTGTACGTATCAAATCAGTTTAAAGTTTTTATTACTTCTAAAAATGGGGCCAATAATTTATGTATCACAGATTTTTGATAAAATTAAAAATGGGCTCAATCAGCGCCAAAATATGGTTTTTGGGAGAAAAAAATTCATAACTTTGTCAGTTCTCAAGATATCAAATCCAATTAATTTTATTGTACATCTCCTTAATATTATCTACTACTTTTATACTCACAAGTTTTTGATAGGATCAATTCGTACCGCAAAAAAAATTAAAAACGAAAACAAAAAAGGGGGTTGAAGAAGAAAAATTTCCATAACCCCATCAACTCACAAGATATAAAATCCCCATGAATTTGTCATATATCTTCTTAATATTGTCTTCAACATTTATGTTGACAAGTTTTTGTAGGGCCAATTCTTACAGCAAAAACAAAGTAAAAATACATAGCGGTTGAAGAAAAAAATCATCTTATGAAAGGTGTATTGAAATCCAAACTGCTTATTTTCTTACTCACTTTTAAATAATTTTTTTCTCTCAAACGCATCCAATTGGTAGATTCTCTTATTCAGAAACTATATAATGTACCGTAATGATCGCGTTTTTGATAGAGGAGGAATTTATTTCAAAAAATGATGCCAAAGTGGACATTTTGAACAGAATTTCATGAAGCGATTGTGTTAGAAACAAAAAAATATTGCCCTACTGAGTAAATAATTGTTTTTTAATCAAATTTTAATTAATTGAAAGAAAAATAAAAACACTGGTCGCTTATAAATCTCTTCAAAAATCACGTCAGCAAGTCTTACATTTTTTCTATTAAAAATGAATCTGAAAATGTGCCAGAAAATTTCGAGTTGTTGAGCATGAAAAAGTATTTTTTGAATACCGCCTTAACATGATTCTGATAAAACCAGCTATTATATAAAAATTAAATAAAAACTCGTCAAAAGCGGCCAGATAAAACTGTTAAATTGGATTTATATCTAATCATGATTTTGTTTTTGTTTGTGAAATTAATATACCCAACTTTGAAATCTAACTCCGCCTGTAGGCCGGGCCGCAGGGATTTTTTATTTTTTAAATATAGTCAATGAGAATTACACTTTTTGATTCCGAGAAAGCAGTGGTGATAATCTTTCCAGGCAATGGGACTGCTTTTTCTATTTTCGGAGCACGTTCATTAGAAGAATTCCACTGTTTAGATGGTTCTTTCATTTCCGGTGTGTAGTAATATATCCATGTTTCATCGGCTGTAACATAACGTCGCAAAAATTCACTTGAATTGCGCTCGAAATTGTCCAAGCATTGTTTTGAAGTGGTTACACGCGTCCGCCTTTGATCCAGTGTCAGCAATCACAGCAATCCTCTTGCTGATAACTTTTTCATGCGGAAATGTTCATGCAAGATATTGAATACACGTTCATTTGAAATGTTTACCTTCTCAGCTATCTCACGCACTTTCACACGGCGGTCTTTTAACACGATATCCTGGATTTTGTTGACCATTTCTTCAGTCGTGATCACAATTGGACGTCCAAGACGTCCAGTATCTGTTGTGCTCGTACACCTACAACGAAATACCGTAAATCACTTGTGAACCATACCATGTGATGGAGCAGAGTCCCTATAATATTTTTTCAATTTTTCTTAAGTTTCAGTAATCGTTTTTCCGCGCAAAAAATAGTGTTTTATTAAAACACGAAATTTTTTTTCTCCATAATCAAAACAAACACGTCAATCGTTTGCTTTAGAATCCAATAGAACACAATGTATTTAAAATATCGTCTGAAAATTGCACGAATCTTGCCGCAGATAATAATAAATTGAAAACACAATAATAAAAGTGCGATCAGACCGCCACCTTTTATAAAGTCACGGAGATATCAAACTGACCATATTTCAAAAAGAAATTTTATGTATTTCTCCAAATTAATTAGAACACCCCCCCCCCTCCAAAACGGCATTTTACTTACATAGTTATTTAGATAAATAATTTGTTATTTAGGGGAGGGTTGACCCAAGTTTTACAAAATGATTTTTTATTTTTTAAATATTTATCGTAGAACAAAGTTTTATATATCATTTTATTTGTTATACATTCAGTTATCAAAATAAAATTGCTACATAAGTGTAACATAGAAGAAATTTGAAAAATGATTGATTTTATTCATGAAAAAATAATGGATCAAGGCTCCCCACCTATGGGAGGGTTGACCCACTATATGGGAGGCTTGACCCACTTTGTTTTATATTGCAATATTTGTGAAGAGAAATAAAATCAATTTGAAAAAGCAAAATAACTTTATGCTACATGCTTTAATTATTATAAAAATATTTTTTTTTTAATATGATGCTTAAACAAACCTGTTTAGACGCAATCGCAAGTCAGAGGAGGAAAAGTTTGTTTCAAAACAGAATTTTGTCTGAGCAGGTATAATTGTGCAGCAGGCAAAATGAAATTTTAACATTTAAGGCAGTATTCTGTTAGAGACAGGTTCGGTTTTCATAATGTTTCATGTTAATTATGTCCGCATTTAGGAGCCACTCTCCCGCTTTTTTTTGTTCTTGTCCTAAATTTTGTGACACTTGACCTGACAACTCTAGTTGTCACATAGTTTGGCTTCATCTCACTTTATTCACCCTGGTGAAACTTGTCTACATACCTTCCTAAAGTTTTTCGATCGATGCTATGTTCTTTTGCAGCCGCATGAGCAAATAACTTATCATTAACATGATTTAAATCTTTAAGGGGCAAAGTACTTTCAGTACTAAAATGTTGAAACAAATGACTATCACCGGAATTTAAGAGTAAATTTATTTGGAAATAAAAAAATGGCTATATGTCACATACATATTAAAGGGAAAAGATTTTAGCAAAATTATGGTGCCATTATGACGTTTCGGAATTAAAATTAAGTGGTTTTGTAAACATACCACTGCCCTTGAAAGTGTTAAGACTGCTTCTTTCATCCTTTCTAGTCTTTCCCACTGCTTCTATTTACCTATTGTAAGTAATATTTAAATGGAAAATGTTCCTATCAACTTTCCCATTTTCGACAAATTTTTCACATCATTCTTTAGTCAGATTTAAACGTTTTCTTTTCCATCACCCCATTTTACTGAAGCTTTAGACAATAAATTTACATTATTTTATATATATAACCATTAACTTTTCATTATGCACAGAGTATAATAAAAAGATTTCAAAAACCGCTTAATTAAAGGAGCCTTAAGCATCTGGTCAACCCTCCCTCACATTGACTGGATCAAACCTCTCTACATAGACCTTTTCTAAAATATAGCACATTGTTATGTTAAGCCTATACTACCGTACAATATTTATGCCTGGAATGAAAGCTCGATATTTCTGCATTACTTTAAACCTACTTACCTAAATTTCTATGATATAATTTATTTGAAAAAAGCTTACAAAATATTTCTGAAAAAAAACACAACTTTTAGGTTGAAAATGCCTCACACTTGATTTTTTCCACACCTATTTCGATTATCTGTATGAAACGAAGACTGTTGTTTCAGCATTCCAGTAGCTTTGGTTGACACCTATTGATAAAACTCTGAAATTCTTTTAAATATGAATATTGATGGGTGGGTCATGCCTCCCGTATGGTCAACCGTCCCTAGTCTCCCCTATAGTACTTTAGACTGGACAAAACCTCTAAGTACATTATAACCCAAAGTATTGTATTCCATGTACATTATAACTAGCGCTGCCGAGTCGGGCCCATTTTTGAGCGAAAGAGTTGGAGTCGAATATGTTAAAATTCATGGAGTCGGAGTCGTCCATTTTCCCCATCGACCTCGCAGCCCTGATTATAACCGATGTGTAATGTGTTAAAATGAAAGGAACAGTAGTTAAAAAAAAAAAAAACCATGAAAACTTTTGCCGATTCATATAACCAAGCACGTTAAATAAAATTTATAATAGAGTTTTTTGTGTATAATAAAACTGCGAACAAAATAATGTTACATTATATACAATAAGAATTTCTTCAAAAATAAACATTGTTTCAATAGACTGCGAACATTCCTAGAAACATTTAATAAATTGTTTTAGTATTTCTTTAAGAAACGTCAAATGACTGTAAAGAATTTTGTCTCTTGGAAACCAGAATTCTCTTCACAACTGAAACTATTTCAAATTTTGCAATACTAGAATATATTTAAAGTAGATCAAGTCCAGCAAATTATGCAAGAACTTGGAAAAGTTTTGTATGCGTTTTGCTTTCCTTTAAAGCGATTTATTATTTTTATCTTCCCACGGAAAACTTAATGTAAACACAAGAGTAAATAAAAATTTAAACCAATAACTCAGAGAAGGAACACCTGTTCAGTTTCCGAAGTTCAAAAGGGAAAACAAAATCTGCGAAATTGCATATTGTTTTTAACAATAGTATGTGCTGTTCCTAACAAACGAATGCAGTTTTATGTTAATGGATTGAAGACGGTGAACAATTTTAAGCAAATTAAAATATATTTGTTTGTCGGTTTTAATTTATAGTGCTCTTGAAGAAAGGACTTTGACATAACGCATGTATACAGATTGCAAAGCAGGAGTTCTTATTAGCACATATTATTTATGCGTCAGAGTTGATTAAGATAATTAAAAATAGGGCGACAGTAAAGTAACAGCTTATGATGAGGCATCATATATTGCCTTTTTATGTAATTTTTTAATTAAATGTTGTCCCTTTCCTCTCCTATTATTCAAAAAGTTCATAATAGTTTTATGCTTTAAAAGTAACTTCTCTCTTTCTCATGACCAGATACATGCTGTCATGTTTATGGAGCTGTCGTTATCCTCTTATCAATACTGCAGAAATAAGTTAATAAAAATTCTTTATGGCGTTAGCCTGATTCCCGGATTGGCTTAAATTTCGTAAGATGTTGGCGTGGAATGACTTTGTAATCTCATCATTCTGCTCTTAACTTTCATGCTGTAAAGACCTTGTTCTTTTTCTGGGAAAAGGACCACCGCTGCCAAAATGTTTCGTGAATCTTCATATTAAAATGACTTCCTAACATGTGCACTTGCAGTTTGTTTTCCTAAAGGATAAGAGCTCCATCATGTAAGTTTTGTGATGAATTTTAGATACTAACTATGCACGACCCGGTCTTGTTTACCACCGATAGTCCATCAATTGAAAGTATGGGAGATTACCCCCATACAAGTACATTTTAAAATAAAACATAAAATCAAATAATGACGTACAAGTGCGTGAATGGAGCTGAAAAGCTTCCCTGAATGAACAATGTTGTGTCATCAAATAAAAATAAATAGTTACCAATTTTGTCAACAGATGGAACTATATTTAAGAAATCAAAGAACGAAACATAAATAAATACAAACCAAGCTGTTTTAGTGAGTTCATATTGCCACAAGCATTTACGGGGAATTTTTGTACAATTCGTGACCATATTCAGCCGTATTCTAATTACATTTTCATGCTTTTTCATTATTTTCTTAGGCATAGTGATCTTAGGCATCTACTGACAAAAATTTTAGAACTTTTTCTTCTATTTGCTGAAGCAATTTTTTAATTATGGGGACCATTTTTGCTCAAATTACACACTCATATGTCAATCTCTTCTTTTTATATATAATTTTAATATGTACCAGTTATTTGTGGCTAAATCATAAATAAAATATTTTAAGTGTATGTCTTGTAAGTGGTGCATAAATAAAATATGAGGATAAAATAGATATTTTTCTGTTTTTATCTGACAATTCCAATGCTTCTTTCCTTTGTCCGATTTCAGTATTTTGGCAGATAGTATGTTTTCTCAGAACTGAGTTCTTTTTCCTCCGCTGAAAATGACATAATATATATATATTTAAAATTAAAGTAAATATATGTCATGTAATTACAAAGTATGACATGCATTAAATGAAATCACATATGTTATTACAAATGATAGTATGTTGCTAGTGATAAGTTTAACCACAAAATTCATACATACACATTTAAATCGTGGAATATTTTGTGATTGTATTACCTTAAAATATTTGTTAATAATACTCGTTCTAGAAAAGGTAATTATAAATGCCCTGTTTCTTTTGAAGAGGGCAAAAAAGGGAAAGGTGTCACTTATCTTCATCGTACTTAAATTTCTGGCGAATGAAAACAAAATATTTCCTTTCTTTACTTATTCGTGAATGTTTTTCATAGTATACCAAGAGTCCAAAAAAAACATAGGCGGGGCTATGGGCAAAGATAGTTGAGGACACGTAAATGATTTTTTTAGCTACAATTTGTAATCAATGTAAAACAAAATATCTAACTTTTGTCTTTAGATTTGGAGATCCTGGGAAGCTATCCTGTTTGCGATAATAAGGCGTTGATTGTCCTTATTAAACAACACCCGTAAAAAAAAAAAAAAAAAAAAAAAAAAAAAAAAAAAAAAAAAAAAAAAAAAAAAAACGTTTCCACATAAACATATTTATTTCGGTCAAGTACTGAAGAAAACTCAAAATCCTATGGGAATGCTACTCCATCTGCGATAATAAGGCCTTGATCACACTTATAAAATAACACCCATCAAAAAAACTACGTTCCACCACAAACATATTTATTCCCGTCATGTTCTGAGTAAAAGTCAAAATCATATGGGGAACCTACCCCGTTTGCGATAATAAGGCCTCGATTGTAATTATGAACAACACTCGTAAAAGAAAATTGCGTTTTCACACAAATATATTTGTTTCCATCAAGTTCTGAGAAAAACTGAAAATCATATGGGGAAGCTACCTCGTTTGCAATACCAAAACTTGATCGTAATATAAAACAGCACCCGTACAAGAAAACTACGTTTCTACACAAACATATGTAGTCCCGTCAAATTCTGAAGAAAACTCAATTTTATAAGGGGAAGCTGCCCCAATTGCAATAATAAGGCATTGATTGTACTTATGAAACAATACCCGTAAAAGAAAATGCGTTTCCGCACAAACATATTTATTCCAGTCAACTTCTGAGGAAAGTCCAAAATCATAATGGAAGGATAGATTAACGCGATAACGGACCTCAAATATTTAAGTTGTGAAATATATATTTTTTAAATTTTCATGCGCAAAATGTCTGTCAAAATAACATAGCCCAACTCCACTCTTCTTAATTTTATTCATAATGGGCATTCTTTATGAAGACACTTGCGTGCTATTTAGGAATCATTTTGCTCAAAACGACTATAAAGAAAGCATATAAACTAATAACCTAATCATGTTTGCAGTTTCTTTATTTTTGTAATTACTCATTTCTCAAATCCATTATCTGACATCGCATGAAATACCATATTCCAGAAATGTGAAAATATTACTTTATTGTGATGCTTTTCCAATATACGAACTGTAATAATGTACTGTCCATATTTAGATTTATAAAAATTTGTTTTACTTGTTTTTTCTTTCTTTACGTTAAAAAATTTCGTGAGAAACTAGGCATATGCGAAAATTCAAGGAGGAGGAAAATACTTTTAAACTCATTTGATGCATGTCTGTTTTCAAGACAATCTATTTTTAATGGATTCTAGTAGAGTTAGAAAATTTGTTTGGTTTCGAAGAAAGAAAATCTCCTTTGAATTTCGAGAAATATTTATTCTTTACGATGGATTGTTTTTCAAATAAGAACAGAGGATCCGAGAAAATTTTTGAGCAATTTCTGGTAATATCTTTAATGTTCGTTTAAACTCATCACTATATCAATCATTTTGACATGTACTCCAATATTTTATGTAAAACATTATTATTCTGAGTATCTTTAACGATAAAACAACTTATCCTAGCTTTAAAATTTTATCATTTCTTCCTTTTATAGATAAGAGACTTTCAAAGATAAACGAACACCGGTGAATAATAGAGATGCCTCAAAATTAATTTCTGCAGTCTAATTAAGATAATTTCGAAGTTTCGGGGCGAGTTTTAATTTAACTAATGAAGAACATTTGCAAAAGAGATTGCAGGTTCATTTTTTTTTCTCTTATTAAGGTTTTGATATGAAGTTTCTTATGTAACCAGTTTTAATTTTTAAAACAACTTTCGTGCAAGATCATACTTCGCATTAATAAATTTCATTGCTAATGAATATAAATTTGTTAAATTCCATTTCCATAAAATATATGACAACATTGAAAACGTCAAAACATTTTTAACAGAATTTTTCGAAATATCTATATGCAAATTCTAAAATATATTATATAGCACATTTATATACTCTTTCTTAAACTTTAAGATAATAAACAACACAAAAAGCTGTATTATAATAGCAGTAACACACAAATGTAATGAACTTTTAAAGCTTGGAAAGTTAGGCTATAATATGTTATCTGAAAAGTGCAATTAATTACCTTTCTTGTAATATACTCGTATTACACTGAAGAGACATAAGAACATGTTTTAGGAAGAGAGTTTCAAACATCACAAAAGTTTTGTGTAATTTTAGTTGTTTTTCCATTATTTTACCTTTGTTACATTGTGGAAGATGATTTATTACATAATTATTTCTATATTCCATTCATATAAAATAAAACTTATAATTACCAACTTTTCTATCAATAGATAGATTTATTAAACTTTAGTTGAATCACGATCATTAAAGGCTTCTGATTAGTCATGTTTGCTTTCATTTGTTGAAAAAAATGTTTTTGAATTTGTTCAAATCCACCGTCTATTTTTCAAAAAGAAATACAGACGAAAACATTTATATATTATTATTAGCATTTAATTAATATAGAACGCAGTATTCTGTTCGGTAATTTTCCCCAATCTCTCACGTAACTGCATAATCCCACGCTTCAGGCTAAATAACTAATGTTGCTGATTCTTCAAGTGTTCCAAGGAAGAACATCAATGTAGTTTTTAAATAATCTAAATAGATGATAATTAGACGCCGCAAGGTCCGGAGAGTATGACGTATTGACCAAAACAACTCAGCCCTGTTGAAAAAGTTTGTATCGAGTGATCAAAGGCACGTCCATTGTTATAATGCTGACACACAGCATAATTTTAGTATTCTTTAATTTGCTTATGTTTGATTACTTGCTCGAAGGTATCTGCCTACTAGGTATTCTGCTCGAAGCGCTTTTTTTTTAACTTTGTATAGAAACAATGTACTCAGATTTTTTATTAGTTTTATTAAAAATTAATAATTTACCTTTTTCTTCAAAAAATTCTTGAAATTCCCATACATATTTCACATTTTTGTAAATTCATATATACATATACATACATACATATATAGGTTGAACATAAAGTCCCAGCCCATTTTGCAGAAATTATTTATTCATCAATTTATTATAGTATTTAATATATAAAGCATATCAGTACTTTTCAACGTCATGTCCATCAAGTTCAAAACAAGTTTCCCAACAGTTCAGAATAGCTCGAAACTTTTTTCCAACATCGCCACGGAGATCATTTCGCATGCTTGGCTTATGCGTTGTTTTAGGACTGTCACATTTGTAACTTTACTCTTGTAGACCTGTTCTATGATGAAATCCACAAAAAAATCCAATGGAGTAAGGTGGGGGGACCGACATGGCCAAAGACGCGTGGATCGTCTTCCTATTCATCTGTCTTGATGGATGTCGTTGAGTAATCACGCACTGTCAACGCGAAATGCGGTGGTGCTCCGTCTTGTTGGAAGATTGGGAAATCAAGAATCCCGTTAATTTTAAAGTGTTTCTTCTTTTTTTAGAAAAATGGCACTTAAACGTTTAATTAGTGTAATTTTACTATAAATAATGGATTGACATCTGTCCTAAACATTGTTGGAACAAAAACAAACGAGTTTTAGAATCGTAAAATGTTGTTCTTTCAAATGAAATAAAAAACAAAACAAAGTCAGTAATTTTCCCAAAAGTGCCCATTTTAGCATAGGCAAATACCTTTTAATTCCTTTTGTTATAATTCAGCAAGATCATGTAAGTGAACTTTGAGCTCGTGTTTTCTTTATACCAGGTCTGCTGCTATGATGCAGCTACTTGATTGTCAAATTCAGAATCAGTAGAAATACCGATTGTACCGTTAATTATAGGCTCTCTACTTCAGATGGTAAATCATTCGTAAAAAAATTTCGTTTCATATTATTGATTTTTTTATTTTTTTTTAAATAACATTTGTTTCCCTTGATATTTCTTTTTTTTTTTTGTCTTCCGTCACTTCGCGTAACATTTTTTTTATCTATTGATATATGTGAAGGAAGATACCTTCAGATTTTAATGGTAATCTTTCCTCCGCCCCCCCCCCCCAGCCCTTCAAAATAATGTCTTTTTGCTAAATTCTTTACTTTAAATCTTAGTTTTTATCTTGTCTCATTTTAATTTGCTACGGTTTTTCCTTTTATAAAATTAAGCTTTCATTTTTAATTCTCTCTCTGTAATTCTCTAACTGTAGCGTATGGTAAATCGTTTGTCAAAAATTTTCATTTCAAATTATTGATTTTGTTTTAGAATACTATTTGGATCCCTTGATATTTCATTTTCCTGTCTTCCGTCACTTCGCATATTTTTTTTACTTTCTTCTTTCTAAAGAAAAAAATTATTGTCATCGAGATTTTTTTTTCGAATTCAGGTTTTCACTCGACTCACACGTTTTAGAGGTGAGAGATCCCCAAAAACATGTTTATACAAAATGTCTGTCTGTATGTCCGTATGTCCGTATGTCAGTTTTGCACCATAGAAAAATGTATGAAGTTATGCATAGAATTGAACCAGGAATTGTTTTGTATGTTTTTGACTATGGCCAGCAGGTCCTGCTTGATATTTGAAATATTCTGCCTGAAGGGGGCGCAGTAATAGCAATTTTGTGGCATTTTTATTATTGTACTATCGAAAAGTGTATGAAGTTATGCATGGAATATGACCAAATTTTTTGTATTTTTTTCAGCATGCAGACATCTGTGGCAAGCAGGTCATCCTTGAATTCCGAAATATTCTTCCGGAAGGGGGCATTGTAATAGTGATTTTTCTGCATTTTTTATAGTTCTGTTATACATCGGATGTTTATGCAGCGACGGTCAATAGTTCGCATCCAGCTAATCCGGCGATTCTCAAGAAGCTGAGGTACAACAGAATGACGAAAAATGTTGATTTTAGAAAAATGTATGATTGAGATTAAATTGTTTTTACTCGGACTAGTTAAATGAAGCAGAAACTTAAGATATAAATCAAAGAGGGTGTAGTATTGAAGGAATAACACTGAAGGATTAACATGCGTAAAATTTTTTGAAACATTAATATGTATGTGAAAGAAGAAAGTTTTGCGATTGTCACATCCCATCCTATTGCCATCATTGTTTTATTTATTAGATAGATTTTGTAAGAAGTACTATCTATTATATTCTCTCTTATGTTTAATTTTCTGAAAAAGTTTTGCATACCTACACCGATCATGACCCCTAGAACCTAAATCCACCACCAGTTCAAAACTTTATCTATCTATCTATATATATATCTAACTATATATATCGATTTTTTATGGATACGTTAACTTCCATAATTCTGCACAAAACATAAAACGGACGAATAAAATCAAAGGGGCATGAAATCTCGGCCAAGTTCTTTAAAGGACAAAATCGGATCAATAAGGTGGAAATAGGAGTGGATTTTGGGAAAACCGAAAAGCACCAGAACTTCTTATAATACATATCAAGTTATTATGATGAATGTCAAAATTGATGAATTTTGCCATTCATTCATTGGAGGATGAACGGCAACACTGTTTAACTGAAGCATGTGGTTTTGAAATTCCACCTAAACTGAGACAACTGTTTTCTTTGGTATGTCTCTTTGGCAATCCAAATTTACCGATTCAATTATAGAAACGGTTTAAGTCAGAACTCTCAGAAGATTTTACTCGCTATCTGCCAGTACAGGAGAGTAGAGACAGAGCCCTTCAAGACATAGCCAATCATCTACGCATACACAGCGTTACACTTCAAAATCTTGAATTACCTGAACCCTCAAATGCGATGTCTATGATTTACAAGAAGAAAGAGCAGAGGGAAAACGATTGTTAAACATGCTTAATCCGGCGCAACGTATAATTTTTGATACTGTCATTGAAAGTATTCAAAATGATTATGCTACTGTCGCTAAGGTTTTCTTTGTCAATGCTTTTGCGGGATCACGTTCCTATTCAATACTTTTCCACATTACGTCAGAGGAATGGGACATACTGCTATTCCCGTTGTATGGACAGGCATCGCATCGATACTCTTGAAACCTGGAAGAACTGCACATTCTCAGTTTAAAATACCAGTCCCCATATTGTATAATTCAGCTACAAAAATGCGGCAAAATACATCTGCAGGAAGATTACTGAAAATGACTAAGCTCATTATATGGGATGAGCGTATCATGGCACCTATTCATTCTTTGAATGCTGTTGATCGACGTCTGTGAGATTTGGATGGCAATGATACATGCAAACAAAACACTCATTTTTGAAAGTTGTATGAAGAGTTCTTCTCTCTGGCTACCATTTTGACAGTTTAATCTGGTTACAAGTATGCGAACGGAGCCGGATGAACTTGATTTCGTAGAATGGCCCATTCCCCTGGGGGATAGTCGGGATTTAAAGAAATTTTTTGTAATGAGTTCAGGTTTTTTACAATGATGATGTACATTTTATTCTTTCTTACAAATTTCTGCATGGTTGTGTAAATATCGACTTTATAACTGATTTCCTAAACTTTAATTTGGTTGTGTAAATACTCACTAAAAACACGAGTCTACCGTAATTTACCTCATTGGTGACGTGGAAAACATTGCAAAGATTTTTCATTTAAAAATAATTTTTTCCATTTTTTTTGCAGTCTCGATGTAAATTTAATTTTGTCTTACAAATGGTTGTTTGGTTGTGTAAATATTGACTTTATAATTGATTTTTATATTCCCAACTTTAATTTGTTTGTGTAAATACTTGCTTTTATTGATTTTTTAATACATACCTGATTTTTTTGTGTACATACATATTTCATATTGGTTGTGTAATTACTGATTTTTAACAGATATAACACATATTTACATTCATAAAGTTAAATTTGGTTGTACTGATTTTTATTTTTAATTTTGGATTTACACTGTAAAAAAAAATTCCGCAACGTCCTGGGAAAAAATGGGCAGCTGAGTTGCCCATTATTTCCAAGAAACATTTCTTGAAAATGACTGGGACTTTACTGTATATGTTAAAAACTTGCTACAGAAATGCCAGTAAGTTTCCTGCGAAATACCAGGAATATTTCTGTTGACAGCAAAACATTACTGACATTTCACAGCATGCGGGATCCGCAGACGATTTTTACATTTCCAGTTGACAATTTTCGCTTTATTATCATTATTTGTTAGAATGAAAAAATATTTTGAAATTGGCATCAAAATTATTATTTATAATTTACACGAAATAATAAATTTTCAGTTAAAATTCAATAAAGTAAATATATATATATGATATATTGTTTCTGAACTTTGCTTAAAATATAAAAATATATAAATGTAAATAATAATTAGAAAAAAAATCTAGACATAAAATATTTTGGATTTTCGTCAGTAATTATGTTAGTTTACAAGTTAGATAAAATACATATAAATTTTCATGAAAAAAAAACCTAAACGTAATTATATATTTTTTTCCGAAAATAAAAAAAATTCAAATTTGCAGCAATTCAAAGTGTCAAATATATTTCAAATTTAAATCAAATTGTAATAAAGTGTTAAAATATAAAATTAATTAAAAAAGAAAAAAAAAAGTCAAGAGGTAGCATCGAACTCGGGCCGTACGGGTGGCATGCGAGCTTTCTGCGTCCACACCACGAAAGACACGTTGAGAGCTGCAAACTAATGGGTATTTGAAACGTATGCTAAACCTCGGCATCTAATTTCTGAAAATCTAAGGCCTATTTGAAGAAATCCTTTCACAAGAATAATTAGAGATAAGAACTCTAAAACATACTTTAAATTAATCAAAATCGGTGAGAATCATGTTTGATGGTCCCCTGGTTAATGGAGATCCAAATAATAGGTGTATTTTTTTTACACGGTCTGCTCGTTAAACATTCTACAGACAAGTACGAGAGATAATCTCTTAGCGATGTCACAGAGGTATTGTATTTTCATCTGAATTGTCTTGACAATAGAGACGTAAAGGATTATGTCGTCTATTGATTTATTTGCATTCCATATTGATTTTTTTACATTCATTTAAGGAATTCGTTTTCGACACTCGCGCGCGAGCAACGGATTATAGCAAAAAAATAATAAATGGCGGCCGCAGCGTTTTGCTGTTTCCAACTTTTGTTCAGGAACGTTTCAGATAAGAAAACCAGAATTTCACAGGAAAGAGCTAAATTATTTTGAAAACCTGAGAAAAGGCGAAACGTTCCTGGATTTTACATGGAACGTTACCATTTTTTTTTTACAGTGTAGAATTAAATTCATGAACACCCGTCCGTAGAAAGGGTTAAACAGCTAGTAATATTTTATTCCAGTGATACGTTTAACCAATAAGCGTATATCGTAAAATATACATCAAAATGTATCTGGACACGTATAAGCGCATATTTGTTACACGCATAATTCAAGCATAAGGATGTTTCAAATATGCGTATTTACTTTTAATGTCAATGGATCTTATCAGTCTTCACCCTCTCACTGCGTTTTCCCCCATCAAATTAGGTTTAAAAGTTGTACATTTATTTTATTACATACTCAAATCTACATATATTTTAGCGTTAAAATATGTTACTTTATTTTGTAAAATATTTCTTTTTTATATAGAATTAGATCATAAAAAAAGATCGCGGAAATCGTGGTTTGCGCATTGTTTTGCTACTTTTACTTTGCTCGTGGAAATCGCATATTGCACAGTGAGAGGGCACGCTGAACGAAGAATAAGCTGGAAATCAGTAGTGTTGCCATAGCAATTTGCATGATGTGTTTCATACATTGGGTCTTCTTATTTTTACCCAAAAATATTTTAATTATTTTTATGTTACTTTTAAGTTTCGTTTAATTCAGTGCCAAAATGTTACATGCTGGAACAGTTTAAATTATTTTTTCTTTTTTTAAATTTGCCGCTATGGCTGTTTTAATATATTCGCATAAAGGTTGTTTGAAAAATAAACAGGGTCAGGTATTGTGTCATGTGACACTGTTACGTTTCCAACGACGGAATCCGATATCGACCTTTAACTGTAATATTCATTTTAAAATTTTCATAAATCATAGCTTAGTCTTGAGGGAAAACAACCTAAATATAAACTGAATAAAAAGTTCATTTTTTTTTGTCTTTTTTAAAAGTAGCTGCTACCTGCAGAGGAACCGCAAAGCAGGTAAACCCGAGACAATCATACTTCTTTAATCACAGAGATACGATGGTTCCAGTAAAGCTGGAGAATGCAGGATTCTAGAGGATGTTTCTCAATATCTCTTATCCGCAAAGCAGCAGTAGAAAAGCAATTTTCATGCAATTCAATTTCACCCAAAGCACTAAAACCGTTAAAACGTTTATAAGTTTAACCGCTGTGGTAAGTTCGTTTATACGTTGTACCGTATATACTGTTTCGTATAATACATATCACTGCCTTGGCGGTATCATACGTATCCAAAATCTATACCTCGTATAATAAGTACTAGTAAATCTGCAGATCAGGAGCCTCAACGTCATTGTTTTTTAACACTCATTGCATAATATTCAACTTCCTACAAATCGCTTTTTAAAGTTTTCAAATTACATAAATATTTATGAGCATACAAGATACTTGGTAAAGTTTCAGAAATTAAAAGTGTTAAACAAGTGGTTGTACATTGATGTTCTGAAATTCAGATGAGCTACTTACTCTGGTAAATTTTTAAATCAAAAATTGCATTTCTTCAGGGGGGTTCTGCCCCCCTGAACCCCCCGTAGTCTATTTAAATTTACATTCGTAATTTTTTATTGATTGTGCGGATGGTTATAGTATATCTTATATTTTTTTTACGCTGTGATTTATAAGGATAAGCATAAGTTTTTTTTTTTTTGTAAATTAATAAAATTTAAATTTAAAATAAAATATTCATGTTAACCGTACACAGACAATAAATCTTGAAGTGACGCCAAAAATGTAACCCTAAAATCGCTACATTCGGCACAACACAACGACGTCCAAAAAAAAAAAAAAAAAAAAAAAAAAAAAAACGGATGAAGTCAAAGAATTTGGTGCCTGTTCCACTTGCTTGTTTTGTTTGGGCCGAAGGGCATTTAAATCTGAGCGATAGCGCACATCGTATTGCAAACTGTTTTTACGGCATACTGCATCTCCATCTACCTCTTTCCTCCGTGAATAATAGTTAATTTTATTTTACCCAAGATCTTTTTATTCCAGCATCTTTGTTTTCGATAAATGACGTCTAATTCACCTGCTATGCGTACTTACTCAAAACTTTTCATCTTGTTATATTAAGAAATACTCGAGAGTTTTCTTTTTATTTTTAATATGCCGCCATATTAGTTTTTCTATTCTTAATTTTTTTTTTTCATTTTCCTGTTTCACGACAAAACATTTCAATTGAAAATTGTTTAAAAGAAAATATTATTCCGGGTTTTGATTTTCTTGGCAACAATTAAAGAAATATTGGTAAATGTTATGGGAAAATGTTACGTTCTTCTCTATGAAAATAATGAACTTTTGTATTTTTAAGCAAAATATTTCAATAAAATAAATGAAATATTGCCTATTTTTATTTCTGGGCTAAAATCCTTCTATATGCAAAGATACAAATGCATTAATTCATCTGTTTTGACGTTGGCTTTACTCAAGCATTATACACGCAATTATACTAATATCATTAGGACCAAATACGTTGCTAGGCAACAGAGAAAGAAAAGGAAAAAAAATGAAATATGCATTATGTCAATTTGATAAAACAAAATCCTTTATATTATTGGAAAACATGCATAAAATTCCCCCCAATATTATAAACCTAATTAAAAAAATCTCGCAAATATATTGACATAATTTATTGGAATAATTTAATAATGTTATTTAAAAATTTCAGCATCAAAAATTTACCATTTAAATCCATTTTTGATATGAGCCATTTTTTTCAACAAATGAAAATCTGAAAATCGTCTGACTTGCCATTGAAAAGCATTATAGAGCAAAATAAAATGTTCCATATTTCCCAAACGAATGAACCAAATTTAACCAAAAACTATACAGCTAAGTCCGGGTACCTCATCAACATGCCCAGTGAATTTCAATCCGATCGGATGCTTTTTGTGGCAGTTATCGCGGAACAGACAGACAGACTAACAGACAGACAGACTAACAGAAACCAAAACTTTTCGTGTCTCCACAGTAAGCCTTCACTGACGTTTCGGCAATTATACGTATACTTACAAGTTTTTAATAGTGTACGTTTTATTGTATTCCCGTAGTTCCAGAAGACTTTGTGAAGTATTTATCTTGATATTCGACGACACGCCTAAAATAAAAAGTGTTAGGTCACTTTTCGCCATATAGTGTACTTATGGTACAGTCGTGGAAAAAAAAAGTAAACACCCCCTACTAACTCTACAACAAAGTATCGTAGACGGAAGTTACTGGTATCGAACGATTGGAAATAAAGTCTACTTTTAAATGATGTATATAAAGTTTGCTTAGGGGGCCATCTACATATTAAAATTAACCCAAACTTCATTTTTTTCAATGGCAATACACAATTTTAACGAGATATTCCAAAACTTCGGTTCAAACTATGCCTAGACACCAAATTTCAAGTCATTTGAATAATAAGTGTTTGAATTATAAACATTCAAATTTTAGTCCTTCTAATGTTAAATTACATTTTCATATTTCTATTTATATCTCCTGAAATTATGCTCCTAATGTGGTAATTTTTTGTGTAGCAATAATGCTAATGTACCTAAACATAAATACGTTGAATTTGCAATTTTTATAATTTTATAATATGAATTATGAATTATGAAATTAATATTCGAAAAAAATATGAATTGCAACCTACAATTTTTTTCATAGATTTATATTTATTAAGTCCTGCTTTATGAAAATCCAAAATTTCACATTTGTATTCCACATAGTGTTCAAATTATGCTTAAAAAACGGCAAAATGATGGTTTAAGGGGCCGTCTATGACAGAAGTGAGTAGATATTTTGAAATTTCTTCTGCTGCCCTGTTACGTAACAGACTTCATAAGGTGCCTTGATCAAGAATGTGGCTCTCTTGGTTAACAATCGAGTAACGATCGTCAATTTGGATGCAGCCCTTAAAATACGCTCGTTTTAAAATAATTAATTTCTCGGAAACTTATGGTACGAATTCCATAAAAATTTGTTTTTAGGCTAATTGAAGGGTATGGAGTTCATTTATGCTGTCAGAATTGTGTACTGCCATTGAAATAAACAAAGTTATGGTTCGTTTTAATTTGTAGATGGCCCCCTAAGCAAATTTTATATACACCATTTAAAAGTAGACTTTATTTCCAATCGTTCGGTACCAGTAACTTTCTTCTACGATAATTTGTTGAGGAGTTAGTAGGGGGTGTTTACTTTTTTTTCCCACGACTGTACGTATTGAATTGTTGCATGTAAGTATGATATGTTAAAAAAAAAAGGTATGTTAGTTATAAGATATGCGCACTTATAATATGTATTTATAATGCAAGTATTTAAGATCGATAAAAATATGAACAAGGAACAATACATTTTTTATAAGGCAAAAGTGTTTTAAATATCAAATTTTATGGCTGTTAGATCTGGCTAATAGTATTTTGAGCCAAAAATCAGCAAACAAGCAATTGTAATAAAAATGTGAGGGACAAAATGCAAAATATACTCCTCAATTTGTACTAAAATAATACACTTTATATTTAAATAAATGTAATTGAACGTTGCATATACATTTTAAATAAAAAGGAGTGACTATTCACTCCGGAGTAGTGAATAGTCACTCTATCGCAGAGGCAAAATATGCCCAATCTCTTTAGAGTGACTCTTCACTCTGAATAAAAGTGGAATTGTAGACTCTCTAAAAGAGTAAATATTCATTCCTGGGCAGTGAATATTCACTCTAAACATGTGTGTATAATCATTCTTTCGGAGGAGTAATATTCACTCTTGCTTAAGGAATGGGTTTTTTTACTCCTGGTAGGCTTGATCTAAATATTAAGAATGTATAAGGTTTTTTATGTATTGTGATTTGTCATTGTTTTATTAGATATGAACATGGAGTCTAGAATGTTAAATACTCTGGAATATGTACATATTTTTCTTTTTAAACGTATTCCTTAACTTAATCATGCTTTCAAATTTTCTTCCGCTATTGCTGAAAAACGGATACTAATATAACGCTTACTTATGAAACGACATGATCAGCAATATTTAATTTAAATTTTTTATTTTATGATTATGAGCTAATTAGATTTCGTATGTTTTATAGTAAAAGATTGATCTAGGAAATAGAGAAAAAAAAGAAATATAAAACTACAAGAACTGACTCATATGTATTGTTCTTAATGTCTGAAAAAACATTTTTAATGTAAAAAGTAGTTATTTTTCTCTTTAAAATATATTCAATCTTATATTATATAAGTGATACTATGAACTTTTTAAGAAATATACTAAAGCAGTTTTATCTATAAACATGAGGCATAAAAAACACATTACTTTAATGTTTAAATATCATGTTTTATTTTTTTAGTGCCAATAATTACGTGCTATTAGAATAGAAGGAAATTAAATATCTGATTCAGGATGTCTATAATTAAATGTTTGATAAAAATCATAAACGACCAAAAAAGGTTTACATGCAATTCTAAAAAAAATATATATATACCAATTTGAAAAACACGAAAAATAATAATTAGCATTTTACAATTGTACTATTAAACAACAACAAACTACAATAGATAAATTAAATGCATTATTAGATTTAAAAACTTTTCAAAAATCTTACCATATGTTATAAGAAATTCCTATTATTTTATAAGTTTGGTAAATCTGAGAACATTAGTATGAAGATTTAGGATTTTAAATAATAATTTAAAGTATTATTAGTAATTAAAAAAAAAAAAATCTTTCAAAAGTGTCACTACTGTAATATGTAAAAAGACATTTTTCCAGCTTAATGCTAATATTTTTTCTGAAACCGTTTCGTAATATCATAATAATCGAATCTCATATTTTACTGCAAAATAATAATGACGATAAATACTGAAAATGCTAATAATTAGATAGCAGTAAAAAAGTCAAACAGCCAAAATCACTGTCTCAATACATTTTCATTCTCAAGTATCTGAAAATTAATGTTTACGTTATAGTATAAATGGAGGTATGAATTAACCTCTGTGTCAGCAGTTTGTTTTCGAGCGACTGCACACTAAGATATTTTACTTCACAGTATAGAAATTACACATCACAGTAGGAAAAATTCGCTTCTGAAATCAGAAACACAATTCTAGATGAATGTTTTTGTATATAATATAAAATTATTTAACTCATAATCATAATAAACAAAGCGTACAGAAATAAATGATTAAAGTTAAATAAGACCTACCTTTACGTCCCATAAATAATTATGATATTTCATTAAGAATATTCATTAATGTAATCATTAATAATATCTGTATATTTTAATCCTGAAATGGCGGATTTCTTTGTCTTATCTTAAAAAAGCGTTGTAGACTTGCTGTTCTGATTGGCTGATAGGTGATATCAATACATAGAATACTCACTTGTTCTTAGGGTGAATATCCAAGCAAAGCAGTGGTGACTACTCACTCCTGAAAAGAAGTGCATTTTAGTACAAAATCAGCGTAGTTTCCAAGGCTACATTATGAAACTAAGTTTTTGAAAATTAAAAAGGGACACATTTTGGTGCATTTCATTATTTTACTCCATATATTGGTTCAAAGTTGAACGGAATTCTTTTAAAGTGTATGATGCCAGGCTTTCACTCTCGTCAGTGTAGTGAGAAGTTTCACTCTCGACTACGGAGTGACATATTTCACTCTCGACAATGGAGTGAAATATATCACTCATTTGTAGGGAGTGGAAAATTCCACTCTGTAAGGAATGAATTCATATAAAATTTTCTCCAAAAAGAGTGAAAACTCCTGTCACTCTTTAAAAGAGTGAACTTTTCACTCCTCCCAATTTCAGAGTGTATACTTTTTAATGGTATCACTAACATGCAAAATTTGGGTTGTGTCATGTTTGTTAGCTTTTGATAATTGATCCTTATGTATTTTGTAGCGTTGAATCTGCAAATGACTTTCATCTTTTACCATCCCGTTAGGAGTTTTTGCAAATCGCAAATTTCAAAGTTAAAAAGAGAAAAAATAGCGAACGTCTGATACTATAAGATATATGTGATTCTTTTTTTAAGGTATGGTAACTGATTTATATGTATTTTTTACCGCTGAATCAGAAAATGACATTTATTTGTAACCATCACGCCAGGATTTTTCGCAAATCGTAAATTTAAAAGTTTAAAGTTAAAATTGAACCCCCTCATCGGACCCCTGAGTTGTTTAGCTATAAGAATTCCCACTATGAGCCAAAAATTCAATAAATTATTGAATTAAATAAAATTAAATCGAATAAAAATGTTTTACATCTTTTTCATAGAATTAGATTTTCGATCTTTTTTAACTTTGAAATTTATGATTTGCAAGATATTTTGATGTGATGGTTAAAAATGAAGGTCATTTATGGGTTCATCGCTAAAAAATACATAAAAATCGATTATAAAAATTTAAAAAACAACCATTGCATCTGTTTTGTAGTATCAGATTTTTGCCATTTTTTAACTTTTCAATTTTAATATTTACGATTTGCGAAAACACCTGACGTGATGGTTAAAAATAAAGGTCATATTCGGATTCAGTGCTAAAAAATACATAAAAATAATTATTAAAAGTTAAAAAAATACAGCCATCGCATAATTCTGTATTTAGAGATATCATTAAAAATATGTTTTTTATAAAAGCAAATTAAAAGGTTATTTTAAATCTTAAAAACAACTATCAAAAGATTTTTTTATAAGTATCTAAACTTTATTCATGCATATTTTTAATACTATATATATATGTGTGTGTGTATATATATATATACATGCCATAAAATTTGAAATAGTTGATTGTACGCTACATCATATATGTCTTTAGTTATCTTATTTCCCAACTTATTAAGAGTTTCAATTTTATTATTTGAAATCGAGCCAAAATTGTTAAGAATGCCTTTTCTGTTAAAAAGCTTTGAATAACACAATGCAGCAAAATAAAATGAATATTTAATGATAGTTTAACTTTCTTGTATAATAAATAAATGCACAATAGAAATTCGAATCATTTAAGAAGCTATTTCCATCTAAACAATTAAGAAAGAAAACATTCTGCAAATGTTATTTGTACAGAATGGAGAAATTATTGGAGCATGATTTATCATGAGATATGCAGTATCCACAAATTTAAAGTAACACGAAAAAAAAAAAAAAAAAAGTTGAATTTTACAGTTTGCACATTTTATGATGAAAACAAAGTATCAGATTTTATTTTTTATTTTATTTTGCTAGGAAAAGAATGATTTTTTTTAAATATTATTCTGTTAATAAAAAAAGACTGTTTTATTTATTCATTTAGTTATTGTGCAACACAACCAAAATACGTTATAGCATAGAAATCTGAGAAACGTCTTATATTTCCACAACAAGATTTCATCGATATGAATGATAACTGTCTGTTGGTAGAATTTATTGATATATTTTATTGTTATGTATCTTGAATAGTTTAATTAGGTGATACAACGAAGATAAACAAATACCTCTCCACAGTATATTAATTTTAACACAATTATTCTAAATGGTAAATAAATAAAATTGAGCTATACTGGGAAAAATCTGGTGGATCTTTCTCATCAAGATAACCTTTTTCCAACGCAGTTCAGTTCAATTTTACTTTAAAAAGTTAATTTTTCACCTCTTTATTTAATATGCTGTTATTTTATTATTCTATTTTGTAATTTTTATTGAGTTGTAAAGTGTAAAACATAACAAAACCTGCTAAAAGGTAATCTCGATCAGATAATAAGAAATGTCAATTTTAGGCAGGATCGGGAAAAAAAGGGTTTCTACAATTAAATTTTTCTGTTCATGCCAGGTTCATTACATCACTGGTTACATCCAAAATTCTGGGGTTGTTAAGACCTTTCTTTACAGTTTTGTGCAAGGGCAAAACATGACTTTTAAGACAGCAAGATTTAAAATTTTTTACTTGTTCTAAGTTTCTTACTGGCTTTAAAATAATTTCTTACAAACTTTCTAACAAACTTCGGGGCATATCTGGTGGACCTTTCATACCCAGATAACCTTTTTAAAACTTTCCAACAAAGTTGAAAAGTGTTTATGAATTTGATTTTTCTGTCAGTTTGTTTGTCTGCGCGCCCATGCTACAATTGGCGTAATTATAGTGCGATTACCATGAAATTGATATAGTTATTGGAGCTTAACTGTGGCATGTTCGGTATTGAAAATGAAGTGTGTAGCATTTTTGGTTCATTTATAAACCCACTCAAAAGAATCCGGTTACATTACGGCCTATGGGGAAAATCGTTTGCGGTGTATGTTAAAGATATTACACTATTTTAAACATATTGAAAATTATATATATAACTAACAATGCAGATCTTCATATGGGCATACTCCGAAATATCTGAAAAAGTTATAGAATATTCTACTTATGTGGATAGATATGTTTATAAAATAAATTTCTGTGGAAACTCGATAGAGCGTCAGTAAAAAAGTATGTATCGCACAAATTTCGATATTTAGCGATTTATCATCGGTTGACGATGGAATAAATTTCAAAAAATACTTTTTTTTGGTCAAATAGTCTTTAAGATAAAAGTGTTTCACGTTGAACTTGTTTGAATATAAATTGATGAAATAATTTTAGTTTTGTTAGTTTTAGTTTGATTTAACTATAGTTCTGTCAGTTTTAGTTTGATTTAACTATAGTTTAGTCATATATATATATTTATAATGGAAGTTAAGTACCAAATTTTATGAATTACAACAGAATTAAATTAATTAAAATTGTTTCTTACTCAAAATTATGCCCAATTGGGCACCGTCGATTCAATTTTGTTGCTATGGAAACAACGACTTTTTTGATATTGAAATGAATAATTGGAGCATTCTTCATCTTGCTTTTATTTTGTAACACGTTTAAATATACGAAAATATTTTTTATATATGAAATTATTTTTAAAGTAATAAAATTAAATAGCAAGAAACATAAATATATAATAAAAATATATTATTAAACTCTCTCACTGTTTAAGTTTAAATTCATTAAATACTACTTACACTCATTTTAAATATCAATTAATAAGCAATTTTCAGGATGCATTAAAGTTGTTTGCTTTTGGCAAGGAAAAGTGCTGCTCGCCAAATCGTGTGGCGTGATGCTTTCGTCTTTTCGCGTCAAATACTCGTATTTTATTTTTTTACAGACTTTCTACTGTAATTCCGCCGCTAAACTGGAATGATACTTTATTACATACATAAGTAGTTTAAATAGTATTTTTTCAAAATATTCTGAGCATGCCTGGTAAGGACACCTTCCTTGTGAGGACACCTTCCTACAAGCGCTTGCTGTACAATCTGGTGTGTATTAATGCATATTGCATTTACAGGGATGCACAAACGTATTTTTCTACAGCACTGCTTATGTAGAATAATTGCTGGCAGTGCTTTTCAGTTGTGGTACGCGTTTTAAAATTTAACCTTTTTTTGCATACTGCTTGGTGTGTATACATTTTATAGATGATATACAGGAATTAAAAAAAAAATACTATAGAGTACATTTCCGTTTATTCCAGGGAATTGCTGAATGTGAATTTGAACCGTCGTATCCGTTTAATTGAGCTAATTTTTAGCATGCAATGTAATGAATCTACAGGGTGCAATATGTTATCTATCGCCGATCTTTAATTTCTCAACCGTTGGCCGTAGACATATATTTCCAATTACAAAAACGTTTCAAACGAGCTAAATATTCATGTTGTGGCATTATTTAAAATAAAAAATCAATTTTATAAAAATTACGAAATCTAACTTTTTATACGGTCCCCCAGTCCCTATAGTTATATTTAGTAAAAGTTTACACATATCATAACACATATAACACAAAATGTTTGACATCTGTACTACAAAAATTGACATAGTGATTAAATTTCAAAGTTTGAGATTTTTGTACATGATTTTGTCTTTCATTGAGGGATTAGTTAGAAGATGAATTAAATTAATTCGAGATCAAAGTCAGGGTGCAATGTCCTTTTTACGGCGAAACCACCTTTAGCCGGTATCGCCAAATCGGGGAACCACCAAAGAGGGTTATTTCATCTAAAAATTAGCGCTAACTTTTATGGGTCGAACAACATTCAAACATCAAAGTAGGTAGAATCGACAACCGGAAAATAAAATATACTCACAATGGACAAGATAAATGACAGCGGAATTGCACTCTGATTTTCATCTCGAATTACTTTAATTCATCTTTTAACTGATCCCTCAATGAAAGACAAAATCTTGTGCAAAAATCTCAAACTTTGAAATTTAATAACTGTGTCAATTTTTGTAGTACAGATGTCAAACTTTTTGTGTTATATCTGTTATGATATATGTAAACTTTTACTAAATATAACTACATGGAGTGAGGGACCGTATAAAAAGTTAGATTTCGTAATTTTTATGAAATAGATTTTTTACTTTAAATAATGCCACAACTAGTGTTGTCAGATGGGCTACTTTTTTTAAATTCAGATTCTTGATTGGCATCACTTTTTTGAAATGGTAAATGCGCCTTAGTTAATGACATATTATTGAAGGCGAAAACAAAGGTAATTTTGCCGTTTCAAAAAAGTGGTGGCAATCAAGAAATCTGAATTTGAAAAAAAAGTAGCCCACTGGCAACACTGGCCACAACATGAATATTTAGCTCATTTTAAACGTTTTTGTAATTCGAACTATATGTCTATGACCAACGGTTGATAAATTAAAGGTCGGCGATAGATTACATATTGCACCCTGTATAGATAATATGCAGGTATGAACAAAAAAATTCTAATGCGTTTTCAACTATTGATATATAATATTCTGAATGTGTTGGAAAGTGTTTCATAACCTATGCTGAATGCATGATTTTTTCTTCTTGTTGATTATGACATGTGGTCTGATATCTGAATCAGCTCCTTAGAATAAATCGCAGGTAAAATAACTCCGAGAAATATTGAATACTTAATTACACTATATTAATTCTAACGCAATTATTCCAACTTGAAAATGAATCTTACAAACTAATTTTCCAGGCGAGCTATAATCTGGCAGAAGAGTGGAAGATTCCATCAAAGGTTTCTGGTTCGAATCCTGGTCTGAACTCTTTTTACTCAGTTTGAAAGTTACAACTAGTATGATTTATTTACCAGTTACAATAATTGTGTCACTCAGTTGAAAAATCACAACTAATATAAATACCTCTTTAGTGTCAAATTTATTTGTATTTTAAATATATATGAAAACATTCTTTGATATAAATAAATATATGTCAGATTTAAATATATAACAAAATATATTCAAATGTTTTTGTGTGGGTATTTATACAACAGAAGATATCTATTCCTCAAAATGTAATTATTTTAGAATAGGTTATTGAGCCTGGTTGTCTGTTTTTGTCACTTGTAAAATGTTAGTTGTATGATTTTTCTATGACTTTTCTCTCAAATATGGATAGAGTACGGATTTTCAAAGCACGTTAAATAAATATATAAAATAAAATAAAAATAAATAGACCTAACACAAAATTAAGTGTAAACAAAAGCGGCGAGATTCATTGTACGCCGTCATTGGAATTTATTGCATTGTTGACATCTGTTCATTTATGTATTTTTTTAAAAAATACGTTTTTCCGTAGACATCAATAAACTTCTTATGTATGTAAATGACAGAATAAATTACAGATTTTCTAATTCAGGTTATGATTAATTAATGTTAAATGGTTTTAACTATAAGTCTTAATTCCAGTCGATGAAAAAAAACGTAATTTTTGATGCACTTTAAGTACAATATTCCAATTTTAACAATGAAAACGCACGTTTTACTTTTTTAATGAAATCATTTCCACCTTTAAAAGTTTCAGAAATTCGCAAGTTAATTGAATTTTCATTTTTTCATTTCAATTTTTTATATTTAAAAAAAAATCTAAATTTATCGAATCGGTATGAAAAAAAAATATTTTAAATGATTTTAAATCAGCATTCGTGTGATAAAGTAGATTTTTAAAATAGAAATATTATACATCTGATTTTAACCTACCCTTGAACAAGTAGCAGATACTAAATGTTAAGACACAGATAAATGTTACTACTTTGATAAATGTTATGATATATGATTAAATTTGATATATCTCGCTTTCAATTAAACAATAAAGAACTGCGGATTTTTAAAATTACATATTAAGCATTTTTCAATAACTTGAGGTTTTCGAAGATATGCATTGTAATGCTTTAAACGACTGCTCTGATGATGTGTAGCAGAGAGATACGCATACTGTTTTTACGTAAAATGCTCTTTTAATAAAAATACTAGTCGGACGTGGATGTCCCGTAACATTTTTTATCTCATACTTGTTAATACTTCAAAATTCGCTATCAGAGTGCCAGAATTGAATGAAAATCTATGCCCATCATGAGGATTCTGAAATTCCGTGTATTAATTCTTGAAATAGGGCTGTTACGGATATCGGGAAAACAGCAACATAAAAGTGGCACCTGTTAGGCGATTTACACCAAAACCTAATTAGCAATAATATTTATCAAGATATATCTGAATCTGAAGTTTGATGAAAATTCGTTCATTAGTTCTTTAGATAGAGCTATTGTTGAAATCGGAAAAAAATTCAGCAAAGCAGCGCCACTTGTTGGGCGATTCACATCAAAACTTAAACAGAATCAGTTCATATCAAGGATTAACTAAGTCTGAAATTTCATGAAAATGCGTGCAAAAGACTTGAGGTAGAGCTCTTGCCGAAATCGTAAAAAATGCAGCATAGCAGCGCCACCTGTTGGGAGATTTACACCAAAAACTAATCAGCATCAGCTTATATCAAAGACTACCTGAATATAAATTTTTATTAATTTTTATGCAGTAGTACTTGAGATAGAGCGCCCACAAAATTCATGTCACATACATGCATACAGACAGACAAGAGAAGCAGGCTCACAGACAGACATTTTGTAAAAACATATTTTTTGGAATCTTTGACCCCTAAAGCGTATAAATCCGTCAAAAACCGGAATTCGGAAATTTCTGCGAATACAATACTTTCTTCTTGCAAAGATAGAAGAAAGTAATAATGAAAAATTGCTTTAAACAGGCTTAAAAATTCGCAATTTTTTATATTTAGACATTTACTTAAGCATGAAAAGCGGCTGAATATCCAACCATGATTTGATGCCTCATCGGACCAGTATACTTAATTTCAATGTATTATGACACCGGATTCAATTTTGAACTTTAAATAAACAAGTTGGAAGTGAAACGGGGCAAATGAGGTGCGTTCGTACTATAACTAGTTTTATAAATATTTTTGCAGCGCATATTGCATTGAGTGTACATTTTAGAACACTTCATAAGTGCATATCAATTTCATTCTGTTCGAAAGCCTGTAACATCATTAAAATGCACTTGAAATAATTTTTTCACATTGTCCGTAATGTAACGGAAAACTTTTGACTATCCCTGTAATTAAACTATACATCCGATTTTCATGAAATTTGAAACGACTCAACAAAATTTTGCAATGATTATATATTTATATTTTCAGATCATTCGGAAGGCTGTAACATCATTAAAATGCACTTGCAATAATTTTTCCCATTGGCCGTAATATAACCAAAAACTTTTGACTGTCCCTGTAATCAAACTGTACATCCGATTTTCATAAAATTTAAAATGACTAAATTAAATTTTGCAACATTTATATATTTAAAATTGCAGATCACTGGGTTTGGTAGTTTTTACTATGTTATATGCGGATGGACGGACGGACAGACAGACAGACGGACGGACCGAACGACGGCTGTAGGTGCTGCGTATTTATATAATTATGAACGCACCTAAAAAAGAAAGTATAATTCCTTATTAAAATTTAAGATTTTCAAACTAAGCACTATAAAAATAAAATATGAGGGCAAAAAGAAATAGAGCATATCGGATGAATATGCGTGAAAAAATTAACTTTTTTAATTAATAAGTCATTGAGGAAAGAAGACGTTAAATTACTATTTTTTGAATATCTTTAATGTTTAAGACCTGCATCCGACTTTTCCATTCTTCATTGCATAATAACGTATAAAATACTACTATAACCAGAAAAACTGCTTGAATATGTTTGTAATGTTTGTAGGGTGGTATAAATGATGGAAGATCTATCGTATAATCCCCTCATCAAAGACTCGAAACCTTTTTTCTCCCTCTCCTTCGCCGCAGAAAAATTACATCATTAAACAGTTCAAAGTGAAAACACTTAGTGGCTGATAGATAAAAAGAAAAGAAACAGAAAGACTGCATCTACTTCCTTCCCTTTTTCTTTCATGTGAAATATGCAATATATTTTATCCATATGGTCGACGCATATGGTTTTTCTGGCTTGTAAAAGAACTTAAAAGCAATATAATTGACTGATTCAAACTGAACACTTTTTATAGAACATTATTTCATTTTGACTTTAATATAAATACCCAATTATGCTTAATTGGACGATTGTATCTAAGTGCCGAAAATACATCCATATACTTGTTAAAATTAATGATGTAACATGCGTGACGATAATATGTTTTTAACTCACTTCCCATCGCGATCTCGCACTAGCGGCACGTGAAATGTCTCGCTTTTCTTTCTTTAATATGTTTAATTAAATTTCTGTCTTTCTTTTCCTATTAAAGTAGTTTCTTAATGTTCAACACCCGTGCGCACTCGCTACAATAAGATGATCATTAAACTTATTTTCGCATCACGATTCCTGACATACCGGAATACGGATAATACGGATATCTAAAAAAGAGATAAGCGAATTACTTATTAATTTTGCTATGATAAGGCAGAGCACTGTATGCATTTATAGAATATGATCATTTGAGAAGCGTGTGAACTCACGCCAAGAACTGTTAGGGATACGTCAGGGTTACAATTTTCTCTAACAATAAACACAAAAATTACAACACATTTTTATCTTAAAATTGAATTAATTGAATTGAATTAGAATAATTATATCAAGTTGCCACATGCTTTTTCCGTTGCACTATCTGTTAATGCAGCCCTTTCTTGTCGGATGCATTTATCTCAGAATGTATTTTCTCAAGATCGATCCTACTTAAATTGATATATATAAATTTCTATTAAAAACAAAATTATGGAATACAGTACATACAATGTTTCTCAGTTATACATACTTCGAAAATTTCTCCTGTCTTCGCTATTTTGAGTTTTGAGAGCAAATTGTTGTAGCAAGAAATACTCACAAAAATGATTTTTTTTTAATTATTAAATTCTTAAAATAAGTAATTTTGTAAATCTCAAATACAAATTAATATTTATTTCTGCACTCAAAAATGAAAAAAATATAGGCAGGTAATATTCTTTTACGAGTTCTTAATGAGTTTTAAACTTTCAAAAGATCGGTTTTTATAAATCCTCATTACGCTTGAGGATAATAGCGGGGAAGATTATATTTAGGTATGACCAAGAAGAAGTTTGTGTAAAGGTTAAAATAACATTATAATGATATAAAACATCAAAAACCATCTACAGTTCTGTAAGATGTTATATTAATAATTATAACTGCTACATTGATTTTGAGAGTACCTGAATTATTTTCCATACGTAAGAACTTTATTAAAGAATCAATAGAAATCTTATTAATAATTGATAAAGTCGGTAATGATAATATGTCATACAATATTCCGAAACTGTGGTTAAATATCTCGAGAAATATTTAATTTTCAATTAGGTAGTTCATTTCTATTTTCACATATATATGGAGACAGGATCTTTTCTAAGATTTGTGTTATCATCATATCCCAACAAATGGCACCAGTGAAATCTTAATTTGTCCTCGACTTCCGACACATTGGTGCCCCACCAGTGGCCGAGAGGTTCTGCTCTCGAAGCTGGTAGACGGGAGGTGCTGGGTTTGATCCCAATCGCGCCCGCCGACCTAATCGTTCGGAGTTTTCGTGGTTTTCTTCGAACCTTGGTTCTCCAAGCGTTAATACGGGTTAGGTTCCCTTAGAAAGACCTCCACGGAAGGCACTCCCCCCTTAGGGCCTATATCCCACGTGCTGATAATTGGCCGACATAAATACAACCAACCAACCGACACAATGGTTGTTTATTTCCCCATGTGTACCATTTTCTGTCAGGCGATATTTTGAAATTGTGATCCAGTTGTTCATTTACATTCCTGATAATGGCTACGGACGTGTACCGAAACTGTAGAAGATTTTAATAGTTTAATCTTTTTATATCTATAGTAGGGGGCTCTGCCACATGCAAGCTGCGCTCTCCAACACCCGTTCAGACACTGCAGAATCTAAAAGTACGCTAATCTGATCACTTTTAAAAAGATAAGAGAAGATTGAATTGTACTGAAAAAACCTGTAGCGATCTCCCTGTAAACGAGTTTCCATTCAGTTCCCTTTGATTGCAAAAATTTAAGGCAGAATAAGTTGCTGTTAAGAGGTACAATGGTTGTTTGATTGTTTGATTCACAATCTGTTGCCTGTTATATCTAAAATCTGTCGCCAAACTATAAGATTAAATGCCAATAATGATTAATCGCAAATGTCACATTCACTTGACTTTAAGGAAGTTACACGTGTTTACGCCATCAAGGGAGTTTTATTTCGACGTTTTATTTGTATTTTTATTAATGTTATACTAATTTATTTGTTCTTTCGATATTTAAAATAAAAAATTATGTCAATTTGTATAATTTGGCGAGTAGTTTGTATATTTATATCATTTGGCGAAATTGGTCGGCGGGAGAAGTAGTACCATTAAAACATTGCTTTGAAGCTGAAATTAAATATCACGATTTGTTGTATTGTCATATACGCACCGGATTTGGTGTGCATTTCCTTTTACGACAATTTGGCGAAAGCCTTGTTTTCGAATACCAATTACATATGTATTTTTAAATTATTTTCTGTTATTTTTAAAATGAAATAATAATAAATAAAAAAAGTTTAATTAATAACTATAGAACCAAACAATTTATAACATTTTTTTGTAAATAAAAAGAAAATAAATTTAAATAAACATTTATTAATAAATAAGCAACAATAGCCGGGTTACCATGTCAGACAAAATAACGTCATTTTGGCACCAATTAGATACAGCGTTGCGTATATGGCATCTGTGCCTAATATTTTTTATTTCGTTTAAAAAAAAGAAAGAAGTGAAAGCCATTTATTTTAAATGTTTCAGTTTTAAATGAAAGTTTTGTATTAAATAAAATGATAATGAAATACAAATTGAATTATGAATAAAAGTAACATGACACATTTCTTAGCATACATTTAAGGGAGGTCAAACTGGTCGCAAAATTAGTTTAAAATAATAACCTTTTCTAAAATATGAAAAAAAAATCTGTTATGATTAAAATTTGAGTTGCATCATTAGAAAAAAATATATAAAATTAGAAAAAAATTAATATTTCGAAAACTAATAATTTAATATAACTAATAATAATAATCTAATAACTTAAATAATTTTCGGGTGATTCATATTCGTCTGTTAGTTCTTGGATTCCGGACTTCTCAGCTTTACGATGTTATTCGAACGATAATGTTCTAACAGCTTGGATACAAATTCATTCTACATTATGTTATATTTCGCAATATGCGTCTTCTCCTGGCAGGTCTATTACAGTTTTCCATATTCAGACTCCAGAAGACAAAATATAGTCAAAAGTGTAACAAATTATTTGCTCACAAAGCACAGTGTTTAACCATCATATTCAAAAGAAAAATGAAGCATAAAAAACTTGGATTTTTAAATCTGGATTGTTTGAATAAAATTAAAAGGACGTCATTTTCATTGCCTTTTCATTTTATAGACCAGTTGCAATTATGTAGCCGTTAACTTTGAAAAAACATCGATGACTGATACTGGTAGAAAAATAAACATGTAGTTTGCATCCAATAAAATATTCCTAATCTTCCGAAATCGTACTAAGCCAAGGTTAATTTTAAACATGAGAATTGTTTGCAACGATATAGTTACAAATGTAACAGAGTTAGTTACAAAACAAAGTTAATTACGCGCCAAACTACTTTTCATTACATTATGTCAAACTGCAATTGACACGATTATAGATCTCTTACCAACAAAACTCCACACCTTAAATACAGCTGTCAATGATAAATAGCGTTAGTTATGCAAAATTTTTAGTAAACATTTTTCATGAGTACTTGAACCGAAGAATTTCTTTGCATTTTTCTAATAAATATAAAAACACAGAGAGATAAATAGACTTACTATTTTCTTTATATTTAAGATTAAAATATTCTTTGATATGTTGCCTAAGTGATCCGGATATTGAAAATAATAGCCTATTTGTCACTAAGATTAATTGATAGGACTGTCTGTAAGGCGAAATTGCTTTATAATGATCAAAATTTTATTTAATCAGTATTGTATTTTTTTCCTTTAACTGATAAATTGACAAATATTTTCCATGCATTGGTAATAGAAAGTTTTTCAGCACCTTGTAATTATTACTTTTTACGGGATATTACAATAACAGAAGATGAAAAATATATAATACTGAATTTCGTTCGTTTGCTTCGTATTAAAAAAATATGAATATAAAAATAGCTAATTGCAAAATCTGTCTAATCTTTTGTAATCGGGATCACCATGCACAGTCTGTAATCATAAATTAATCTTCCAAAGATATAGAAAAATACTTCAATTAGCGGGTGACCAGATTACGGATAATTAGTCCAATATCTTTTAAATATCCTCTTAAAAGAATAGAAGATATGCAGAAAAAATTAAAAAGAATATCGAAAATTTATTTCAACATTTTTTTTTTTTTTTAAATGTGTGAAATTAAATATTTTTTGCAACATGTGATTGCAAACAAACATTTGCTTTGAAATTTGAATATTTGAATCCATTTTTATAATATTAACTACTATTTATACAATTTACATTGGAAAAAAAAAATAACCTCTGTCATACACACACAAAAAAAAGTCATTAACGGCTGAAGTTACGCTTATGCCTTTTTGGCTTAAAATCGCACTGTTTGGCGACAAAAGTAAAATCAACATTTTAAATCAACTAATATCCTGCAACTCACAAGTAGAGCCATTTTTAGAGTTATTTCTGCGAGTTTCTCCGGTAAGACGCATAATGGAGGAATAAGAAAATCAAAATAATTTTAAAAAATAATACTGTGGTTTTATATAATCAAATTTTTCGGTATTACTTGATTAGGCACAGATGTCAAATATGCAGCAGTTGGCGAGATTTTTTTTCTGACGCCAATTTGGCGAAAACCTTGTTTTCGAATATCAGTTACATAAATATCTTTAAAAAGGGGATAGCAATAAATAAAAAAAGTTTAATTAATAACTATAGAACAAAACAATTTATATAATTTTAAAAAATAAAATAAAAGTAAATAAACAATTTATTGATAAATAAACAACAACCTCCGTGTTGCCATATATAGCAAAATAACGACACTTTGTATATAGCAAAATAACGACACCAGTTTAGTACCCCGGTGCGTATATGACATTGGCGTCAGAAAGAAATCGCGCGAACATGGTGTGTATATGACATGTGTGTCCTGGATTATCCCGTCGACCAAAAAATTGTCGCCAAACTGTAAGGTTAAATGTCAATAATGGATGATCGTAAATGTCACATCCACTTGGCATTAATAATGTTTCACGTGTTTGTTACGTCATAAAGTCTTTTCAATTCGACTTTTTAATTGTATACTGATTACTGTTTTACTAATTTACTTGTTCTTTCGTTATTTGAAATTACTGCAAAACTTGAAATTATTTTCTTCTAGCCTATATATAACGTTTACATACATTTTATAGTTATATCCGCCTACGGTTTTTGACTACATAAAGAGCATCAGGCTCCTTTCAATTTTCGGTTATCGTTGACATTTATTTTGTCCCTTAATAAATTCAATTATTTCGTTTAAAATACCTTTTATTCATAAATATAATATCCTAAAAATATCTGTTTGTTTATGGTTTAATTTAATAATTCTGCATTTAAATACATAAACTCTTAGTATTATTCTTTTGTCCGAAGTCATCTAAAAAAATCAAATTTTTTATTTGGTCGTTATGCGCTATAAGTAAACGTCATCAAAAAGTAACCTATTCTTTAATGATTGTTTTTAATTTAAATGCCTTAATTTTCCTTTCTTAAAATTTTAGAGTGGCAACATTCTTCGAAGTGCATAATTTGGCGAATAGTTTGGCGATTTGTATAATTTCGTGAAATTGGTCGACTGGATAATCAAGTAGTACATATTTTTCTTAACCTGCCGGAAGCGATAAATCGCCAAATGTTGTATCAATTGAAATATTTCATATTGAATTCATGTTTAACCCCCTCACTGACAAGTCCGTGTTAATACGTTCACTAAGCTCCAGGTTTCACTGCAATGCAAGCAATATTTAAAGTAAAATAATTCTATTTATTTAATGTATTTTTAATACATTGAACAATGATTAATACTTCTAAGGGTTGCATTCATATTCCTTATGAAGTTTTTTTATAAAATGTTCCAAGAATCATTTTTTTTTTAGTATTTAAAACAAATTGCGGAAAAAACAACATTACAATTTTGCCCTTTTCCAAGACAGTCGGAGGGTTTTAAGCATTAGGAATGTTTCTTTCATGTTTAAATTAATTATTTTCGTTATTTAAATTTATCTCTTATTAAAAGAATTTTTTTGTTTCTTTCTTTTTTAAACAAATAAGAGTTTTTTTCTTTATGAGTCGAGGTGCTTACATTATTTTCTCACTGATACAGCCCTTTACATTCTTTAACCAACGATAATATCGCCAAAATATAATTACTGGCAACCCTTTCTCATGAAATATCAATAAAGTACGAAATTCATTACCAAAAATCATAGTTATCCTTGAATATTTGACGAATAAACCACCCCGGGAATATTCTCTATCGAATGATACAATCTGGAAAAAAATCTACCGGGTAGTTTTTGAAAACACTCGAGCGGAACTTTTAGATCTTACTGCTTTATAATATATGTGATGATTCATGATAATTGCTTTAAAATGTCTCCATTTATGTTCATGGTTACAATATTGAACTAAAGTCTGGATTTCGCATGGGATCAGATAACCAATATTTTTGTATAATCTGATTGTGATTCTGTTTTCTTACGAAAAAACCACAACAACAACAACAACAAAATACGTTCTTTTAGTGCATCTTTAAGTTTTTCAACATTTTCATAAAACATCTTGTATTTAAATATATTTAAATAATGAAATAAAAAACAAACATTATTGCAGCAAGAAATACTGTCTGTCTTCAAAACAAATATTTTTTCTCCTTTTCTCCTTTCTTCTTTTAATAAATAAACTCTGAAAGGAATAAAATTTCTCTCATCATAATGTATTTACAATGCATTGTTCAGAGAGACAAGTTTCTTTTAAATAATTAAACTGCTCTTTTCTTAAAAATTGAACCTAAATCCTTTATTTAAATAGTTGCATACTTGCAGTTATTGGATAATAATTCATTTCAGCAGTTAATTAAGAATTCATTCATCTCAGACAGCCATTTGTTGCTACCTCTAAGCAAACGGATCGAAATTGTTGTCCGTTTATTAGACTTCCGTATCTGTTATTGCATCTCCTCCAATAGATGGCGTTCCCAGTCTGCTATTGATTACTTCTAGGTTGGATGTGTGGAGAAGAATATATTTTTGCATCAGAAGTCATATTTGGCGAGCTATCGCCTGCTGTATAGTTTGATTTAGATTTGTGTCAATGCGAGATAAAACTCCATGCTTTTTAGGAGTTTATACTGAAAAAAATACAGGTATTTCAGATAAGATATTCTTAAATTGCTCTGGAGACTGTTTTCTATAAATTTTTGTCAGTAAAATTTTTTTATCTACCTATATCTAAAAAATGAGAGAGAGAAAAAGAGCTAGATATATGTACAAAAAGATAGATAAATAGACAGAGATAGACATATAGAGAGAATAGATAGTAAGAAAAAAATACAAGGATACTCAGAGACAGTTAGACAGAAAGAAAAATTATTTTTTGAATATAGTATTATTTAGTTCTCAAACAGAGTCATACTAATTTTAACAACATAAGAAAAATTCGAGTAGTCATTCTCAAATAATAAAAAATATTGAATAATTAAGATTGTTAAAAATGTTAACTATTTACAAGAAATTGTATCACTTGAATTAATAATTATTTATATGAAATTAAAATTTCAATTAATTTCAAAAGAATAAATTAATAATTAAGGTAGAAGAAGAATATAATAGAATTTGTAATAATTCATAGGAATTTTAAATTTTTAACTTGATATTTCATTATATTTTAAATTTTGTAGGTAAACATTATTCTTGTTTTTGAAAGGGTGGGGGTGTTGAATCTGTGATGTACTCCCCTCCTTTCCGAAGAATTATATTATAGAATTATTAAAATGCAGTAATATTTTAAAATAATTGCAATATATCTGGAAAAGGCTGAATATCATCATTCTTCGGAGTTTTAGTCATGCCTCTTCAGTTGTAATTTTAATTCATGAATATTTAAAATTTCCATGTATGAATGAAAACCGCCTTTTCAATGAATTCTGCTTTTCTTTATATCTACTACTACTATTACTACTACTAATAATATATAACTTTTGGCTTTAAATATCGCAAATATGTAAATAGATTGTACAAAAATAGAAACGTTTTGTTGCGTTATCATGCAGGTTTAACACATGCATAAATGCAACACCATTTTCCCGTTGATTCAATAATAATGATACTAATGGCTTTATTAATTATTATAAAAAAATGACAATAAAATGTACAAAATTAGAAATGTCTTTTGATGGAGATATAAAATTTGCATTTATGAAGGTAACACAGTATATCCGGCTATTGAATAATAATAAGTAATAATAATAATAATGATAATAATAATAAACTTTTAAACTTTTGAATATTACTATTAAAATGTGCAAAATTTCAAATACCGAATTGTTTTGGCATGCCATAACTCAAACTGGCTTCGATCTATTTTTGGTGGGAAAATGAGATATAAATTTTTCAGTTGTAACTTTAGATGTACAGTCGTAAAAAACCCAAACTTTGTTTTTTTCCAATACCAATACCCAAGTTTGACACCATAAATAGATTCTACACCCTTAAATTAGCCTAAATCCTAATTTTCATAAATTTGTACGATTAGTTTCAGAGAAAATAATTATTTTAAAATGAGCCTATTTTAGGGGCTGATCCAAACTGAGGTTCGGTATTCGATTGTTGAAATGCTACAGAATGACTATGTCACTTTTATTACTGTATTATTTTTTTTACCAATATGAACATCTCTCTCGCTTAATATGTTTTGACTATTGCCAGCCCAAATGCCTCATTAAAATGAGTAAAATATATATATTTCAAATTATGCTTTTCTGTACATCATAGACGGAGACGGTCCCTTAAACCGTCATTTTGAAGTTTTTTACTTATAATTCGAATGCTACTTCGAAGAAAAATTTGAAATTGAGAATTTGCATAAAGCAGGACAACATCAATATAAATCTATCAAACAGTTTGTAAGTAGTTTGCTATGTAGTTTGCAATTCATATTTTTTCGAATATTAATTTCATAATTCATATTATAAAATTTTTAAAATTTCAAATTGAATGTGTTAATGTTTGGGTTTTTTAGTATTATAATCAAGTAAAACATTTTCACTTTAGGATTATAATTTCAGGAGATATTAATAAAAATATAAAAATGTAATTTAACATTAGAAGCTCTAAATTTCGAAAGTTTATAATTCAAAAACTTATCATCCAAATGACTAGAAATTTCATTTCTAAGCATAATTTGAACCTGAGATTTATAATATATTGTCAAAATTGGATGTTGCTGTTGAAAAAAACAAAGTTTGCTCTGATTTTGATTTGTAGAGGAACCCCTGAGGAATTTTTATATGCGCCATTTAAAAGTACACTGTAACAAAAACGAACTAAAATACGGAAATTTTACTAGCGATGGAGACGCCAGTACTATTTCCGTATTTTAACGGGAATTTTCCCTGTAAATTACAGAAAATTTTCCGTTTTCTGGAATTTACAGGGTAAAATTTCCGTTAAGATACGGAAACAGTACTGGCGTCTCCATTGCCAGTACATTTCCGTATTTTAGTCCTTTTTTTACAGCGTAGACTTAATTTCCAATCGTTTGGTATCTATAAATTTTCTTCTGTTGTAATTAGTTGCAGAATTAGTAGGGGGTAATTACTTTTTCTTTTCTCCACGACCGTAAATTCTCAAATTGCATTTCTTGGTAACTTTTCCATCCTTTACAATGCAGAAACTTTCAAAATACACTCTAGAACACATTTTATGTAAACCCAGATAAAAGAGAAAACTAAAGACACTCACAAGGAAAAGATCAGACGTTAGGATTACCGATTTCCTTAAAATAACGTAGATTAGTAGAAGGCAAAAGATCAACGATAACCTTAAAGTAATGTTGTGCATCCAAAAAATAAAAAAATGTAACTGACTCTTAAAATATTGCAAAAACTATCTGCATATAATATTTTTTCGATCTAGATACCGATCACAGTTGTGCTATGGTTAGGGCGCCACGCTGTAAAAAAAAAAAAAAAAAAAAAAAAAAAAAAATCTGTAAAGTTACTAGAAAAACTTGCTGTTACAGGAATTTTTGTTGTTGCCGTTACATAAAAATTTCTAGGAATCCCAATTTCCTAGAAAAACTTTAGTAAATTTGCAGATTTTTTTTATAGTGCAGACACGAGACCAGATCCTGCTAGTCCTTTACTCGTGCGTTTCTTTTAGTTCAACTTTTATATTTTTATTTATTTAATAATTTTTATTAGTGGTTTTCCATTTTGCATATACATGGTATTATATTAATGAAATACAATTTCAACATATATTATTACAGTTATTAAACTACGGTAAACGGAATGCGTTAATTACGATACATAATAAATGAAAAGTATTACGTGTTGCTATCTTTTTTTTTTTTTTTTTTTTTTTTTTTTTTTCATAAAACATACACCTGAATAGAGTTTTAAAACTAGATTTTTCTTTGAACTTAATACGATATAGAGCAGTAGACATCACGTTGATGAGATTAGATTAAACTATAAAATAACACTGCATTTACATCAAAATTTCTTTTAAAAATATCGCAATAATGAAAAACTTGCAAAGCAAATCTTTATCTAAGTTTTTCGCTTAAGATATTTACTGAGAAAGCTAATAGATTTTGCTAACATACGCTCTCTCTGCAATAATAATTCTATAGTTCTTTCTATATTAAGTTATCCTGGAAAGTTCGTTCTTTTAAAGATGCTAGGCCAACTAAATCTTTTCTAACAAATTCAATTTGTCTTTCATTTTCTATAGTTTTAGGCGTTTTCTTTATGTACTTTGACAATACTGTCGTACACCAATCATTTCCAAAATGTACAATATTGCAGAAAATTTGCTTTCAAAAGTTATAGTATGGAGCAAACAAAACATATGGCGTTTTTTCATATTGTATGAGAAACATGTGTCACAAAAAAGCTTTAAAAGTTATATTGAGTTTCATGAAAACAGAATTTTCATCTTATTATTTCAAATTTCATAAAAAGTGTATTAATGTTTCATATATACAAATTCTTTAAATGAGTCCAGTTTATCTATATTATAACGCAAAAACATGTCCGTGAGTAACGGAGACGTCATATTGATGGTGACAACGACCTGATTAGTAAATTTTGCTCTTACTGCAATTTATTTAACTTCAAACATCGTATAATTTAAATTTTTACATCACTGAATAGTAACAAAAAGTTATTTACAAATGCAAATAATTTTCAGTATGAATATTTTTAAATGTGTGCAATCCAATTAGGAAGGTTAACACTTTTTAATTTCAAAGAATACAAATAATTCAGCATTTGTTTTTTTTTCGTGTAATATTCTATAACTGAATTACCAAAAGGAATTAAAACTTCTCAAATAAATAAATACACGAATTTAATACATATGTAATCGAACTACGTTCTTAAATACTGAATTCATAATACATAAAATATGCTACAAATTGTGCATTATTTCATAATTGACCGCTTACAAGCGGCTAATACGGAAGTATCAAAAATGCTTTTTGGTGTAATTGGTGGGCAATCTAAGGCAATATAAAAGACTAAACCTGTGGCTGTACGATCCATCAAGGATCAGGGCCTACAGTTCCCAAATCAGTTTACTTGAGCCTGAGCCCCGAGGTGCTATGTAGCAAGTGCCCCGGTCAGGTCAACCCAATGCGAGACCCTCGGTGTTTAGTTCCCAAACAAGCTTGGTACTCATTTTATTGACCCCGAAGGGATGAAAGGTTGAGTGAACCTTGCCCAGCCGGAAGCAGAACTCGCGACCTGTAGAGTGGCAGAAAGAGGTGCTGACCACTACGCTACTGGGCTTTCTAAGGAAATATATTAAATGTAAAAATCTATGAGTGTTTTCAATTAAAAACGATTTTAATCTATGCTGTATACACCAGGCAATATATTGGACCTCTTTAACCCATATATCCCGTTCGGAATGCCTGTAAGTAATAATACAAGAAATTGATGATATTGAAAATATAAATTCTTTTTTCATTTTGTATCGCATGTAAACGACGACATTTCCACATCTTTAAAAAAAATTACAGTTTCGTTGGAAAAGAAAAAAAATAAATATAATTGAAATGCTCTAGCTACCTTTAATCAAAAATAAAATATTTGAAGGAAACTTTGTTACCAAGAAGAAGAATGAATGGAAAATTAATAAAAAAAATTATCTTGGAAGAATAAATCAGGTTGTACGATTTATCCTAAACGCCACTACTCGAGAAATAAGTGGAACTGCTCCCCTCACCATTTCAAGATAAGACTGTTGGTAAAGGTTTCGCAAACTCAAGATCGGGCCGTAAAACGCTAAGCCTGAACCCGACACTGGATTCAAAAGGAGCTCGGAATGGATTTTTATACCAGCCTTCATGCTTGGGATTACAATAAAAAATTTATTTATTTACAAACTGATAAAATAAAATCTTGCTATTTGAGAAACAAATATGTATAAGTTTATAAAAGTGTTTTAAAAGCCTTTAAAAAACAAATTAAAGAGAATGGAATTTTATTGATTGGATATAAGAAGAAATATCTGATTATAAAGCCTTTCGATTGTGTGTATTAGTAACATAAAGCAGCTGTAGAATATCCCTTGTCTGTTTTTTCTTACTTTCTGATTGAAGTCCTTTTCTAAGATTATTAGAAACTGAACTAAGTCTTTCAGACCTAGTGCTACGATAATATTTTAAAATAATAATAATTTTGAGTTTTTCCGATTTCTGCCAGTGGTTATGTATAAATCACAAGTTTTTTTCACAACGCACTTTTAGTATTGGGCTAAGAATTAAATGTCGCATAATTTTGAATTTTGGATTTGAGTACTCTTTGACTCAGAAAAAGCGGCCAAACTCAACTCTTCTCCCGATTACCAAGATACAATTAAAGGAAAATCTAAAGCTAGTTTCGTTAAATTGAAGACCATGGAAAACTCCCATAACCTTTTCTACACCAAAGCATGGTAGAAATCTCTATGACTCCATTAACTATCTTCCTATTTCTTCACTTATTTTGTTAGCAGAGTTGTTGGGCACATCATCGTGGTCCAGTTTCAGAAACACATTCAGCACCCCAACATTCTTATCATCGAACAATTTGGCTTCAGGCCCATTCACGCAACACACCAGCTACTTCGCGTTATAGAGTTCCTGAGTGAAACGCTCAACATGAAAATTCCAGCTACCGCTATCTTTTTAGACGCGACAAAGGCTTTCAATAAATTCTGGCACCAAGGCCTTATATGCAATTTATTTGGCTTAAATTCCCTGCTATATTCATACTCCTACCTTTGCAATCACACTTTTTGTGTCCGCATAAACAACGTTCTTTCAAATATCTTCTTAATTATAAATGGCATATTTCAAGTCACCCCAATTCACCCTCTTCACTTTAATCTATTTTTAATGACATTACACGCTCATTATATCTTCATCTTCCACTTTATGTGGAATACACATATATCTACTCATCTGCGTACAACCGGTATACACTATGCAAAAAACATACAAACACTCATCGACGCATTCATGAACTGGTGCAATCTGTGATGCACTAAATTAAACAAAAATAATATAACTGCTGTTTGTTAACATTCTTATCCTAAACATTCTTATCCTAATAAAATAACTAATATTACTATCATTTGGCATGATAACACGAAGTATCCATGGGCCATCAATGACCGAAGATTGTCTTGGAAAAACATATCCATTCCATCAGGATGTAAGTCACCGGAACTTTCATAGCTCATAATTCTCTTCTAAATAGCCATTCCCTAGTTATCTATAACAATTTATTTTTATAATTATTGCATTGTACTTATTATGATTTATACATACCCGAGCTAGGACTTCACTTTCAAAACAAGTGTGGTTAATCTCAGATAACTGCGCAATAAAAATCTTAGAATGGTAAGAAATGCCTGCCTTTATTTAAGAAATACTACAGTGTGAAGAAATCTCCAAACCACCATTCATGAAAAGTTTATTTAACTTATTTTATAAAAATGTTTATAATTCCCCCATCAGAATAATCACAAAACTACCGGATTATAACGCCTTCGAGCTGCGCATATAAAGTGCTCTAAATATTCCACGGTAATGAATAATGAATGAACTTTGGATTCCTCACAATTCGCTACAATTTTTATTTCTTTTCTATGCATTCTCCCTCTGTCTCTCTGTTACTCTCTCTCACTCTCTACTTGTCCATCTGTCTGTAATATATAAAGTGACTGTTACATTGTAATAAGAAAAATTGCTCTAAAATGTGCCTTAATTTTTATCCTACGAGTTTTAGCCATCTACTCTTTACTTCACTTGTCTTCGGCCCCGTTTCAAACTAGTGTTTAACATTAATATTTTTCTCAGTTTTACATTTCCTTTATTTTATTACTATTTTTCTTTTGATCACTTTCCTTAAACTAGTTAGAGAAGTTACTACAACTACAACTAAAATTCATTTCAATGTCTTTTGTATCAGGAAGACTTCCCACTCCTCGATTATTGCTCTATTGACTGGAGCTCGGAAACCCTTAAAATCTGTCTCGCACGGGAGTTTGCGTTCAATCATCATGTTCGGCAGGTTGAGAGAGTGTTGGGGAGTTTAATACATCACACTACCGAAACACATTCATTTCTCTTATTCAATATTCATTCTTTCATTATTAAACGTCTAATAATAACAAATCATTAAAATTCTTGGTAGAACCGTCAGATTTTGACACAAATTCTTATAAAAGATTTAAACAAGCGATCATTGATTTAACGTTGTGAAAATATTTAGTAAAAAATTCTATAAAATTTTTACGGCCTGTTAACCGATAGAAAGAAATTACTGGCAAATAACACTTTCCATACAAATAAATAGTGATAAGTGCTGAATGGCGAAATCCCAGAGCCTTTTTCCAGCCAATTTTTTGCTATTTCTGAGGCCTTATACCAGTTATTTTGTTTGAGTTTTTACCGCTGCGACGCCGTTGCAGATCTAGTGATGAACTGGCAATAGAAAAATATCTATTAGATTGGAACCTGATGATTTAAAATCTTCCGCATAACCTAATAGAAATTATGTGGCTTTGGCTGATGCTAATTTAAACTGACGTTAAGTCAATATCTCCATAAGTAAAGTAATGTAAATGGTTCGTTACGACTGACCATGATAAGCGACATCAATCGTTTAGTAATGCAAATGGTTCGTTCCGATTGAACATGATAAGCGACATCAATCGTTCAGTAATGCAAATATGTATATTGCCTGTACAGACACACTGCCCCCTATTTATTACTCGTAGCTGCACATAAGCTATAGCCTATACAAGCTACCGGAGCCACTCCAGTAGGAAGTCTACGGAGCCAGTTTCTTCGCGGTCGGGTACGGTAGAAAGGCGGAGTCTCATCCCCGCTGCATCGTTGTGTTTTCCTAGCATTTCGGCCCAAAATTAACTTTCGGTGCAACTTGTCTGTCTGCGGCGCCCCATGTTTATTTTTTTTGCTCCCCCCCCCCCCCTCCAAAATCCATTTTCTTAAGACAAGTCTGCACCAACAATTCGGCTTCAAAACTCCAGGTAAATCAGTAGTAGTTCGGGCAGCGGTGGCCCAGATGGCAGAGCATCGAACTCGCAGCTGAAGGCCGCGGGATCGAGGTCTACTGCTGGTTATAATCCGCCATGTTCACTAATGGCGCCTGGTGCATGTACAATTTGTCGTGTGTGCAAACTCCTACAAGTTACCTGTGAATTATACCTCTGGAGTTGCCTTCTCAGGTGAAGGTCTCGTTACCTTACCAAGGTTCTAAATTACGAGATCAACATGAGTAGTAATGTGCAGGTTCTAAACAACAGATATAAGTGTCAAGTAATCGACGTAACACAGTCCATAAATAAGCAATAGACACTGCCGATACGATCTAGACGCTCATTGGGTTTATTGCCGCTACGCGGCGATTAGGCGACCCGGATACCAGGTATTAAACCCGTTCAGCTGGGGCTTCCCGGCAGGTAGGGCCTGATCAGTTAGAAAGAAAGAAAATCAAAAAGAGATGAGTAAATATTGAGTGCTCGAAATTTGCCGAGTCAAATCTCCCGTCTACTCGCTAAATAAAGCATTTTATCGCGATTTGGCGCAATGGTATGCGGCGGAGAGAACCCAGAGTAAATGAGAAAGTAAGGTGAGAGTAAGGTGAAAATAAGACACGAGGAATTTGTTTTGAAACGAAATCTATGTATATATTTCTCTTACGTAGCGCTAAAAAAGTGCTGTATTTGTAGCTTGCTATTTGGCAACATCCAAAGCGACGATTCTCAGTGGTTAAATTAAAGTGACATGTCCCAAACCACACAGCAAATCAAAATCCAGACAGAATCTCTATTTTAACGCAAACCGTTTGAGCAATACATGAATGACAATTGCTATTGTTCCGTTTTACGGTGACTTGAGGAATTCAGCTAATCAGCTTTTTGATCCAAGGTTGTATTTAGACACAGGCGAAATCGTTTTGTTTACAGTTCGACAGCGTGATTCGTAGCATATTTTATAGCGTCTTATTATAGTTTTAAATTAATTTAAGCCGTCATTTTCAATACTATAGGCAAAATGAAAAGAGGAGGACCCCATCTGATACTAAGATGCCATTTAAATTTAAACGGCGTCCATTTCCTGTTCGCTTAGCCTTCTCAATAATGATCAACAAGTCACAGCGCCAAAGTTTTGATTAAATGCATTTTTATTTATATTTTCAACAAAATTTTCAATTACTTTTTTATGAATTAAAATATTTGTAAACTTTATATGTTTCTTGCTCGGATCGCACAGCGGCCCATCTAAAAATATTTTTTATTGTATTTCCACTAAGATTTTAAATTAATTCTGTTTCCAAGGTACATTTTTATTTACATTTTCAACAAAGTTTTCCATTACTTTTTTATACATTAAAAACATTTGTAGATTTAATGCGTTGTAATGATTTATGATAGCACTAATTCTGTCTAGAGTTGACAGAAATAGTGGCGAGCGAGCGAAGCGAGCTGGGATCGCGTAGCGATCCCAATAAGAATTGCGTAGCAATTCATGGGGGTTGGCGAGCGTTAGCAAGCAGGGAGCCGAGCCTCCTAGTTACATATAAATTAATTGTCTTAAAAATGTAGAAAACTGTTTTTAGTTTCATGAAACTTGAAATTCTTTTCTTAGAATTTCAGATTGCATCATAAAATTTAAATAATGCGGTTTATATGCTGTTTATTTTGTGAATCTGATGATAATGAACGCAATTCACTGCAAATTATAGCACCCATATGTTTGAATTATTTTCTTTTTGGAACGACATGTTTGAAAGCAACCTTGGTGGCAAATCTCGGTAGTGTTATTAATTTTTTATTTACAAACAGGCAAAGGTCTACATAGATACTAATATGACACTTATTTATCAGAATAAGCAACAACGTACCTTATGGTGAAATATTTTTTATTCACAGATATGTCTATTCTATACTATCTATACTCCTATTATAAAGAGGAAAAAATTGTTTATTTGTAGGAGGTAAGCTCAGGAACTACCGAACCGATTCCAAAAGTAATGGTATCAAAATGATGGTGTTAGTCCAACTTAGAACATAGGCTATATCTTATGTCGGTGCCACTACCTCAAAGGGGGTGCAGGAGCAAAAAACTTTCTAAAAATGCGATTTTTGCGTTACTGAAGGGCCTAGAAATATGAAATTTGGAATATTAGTTGCTTATAAGATGTAAATGATGTCTAAGAACAGTTCTTAAACAATTCGAAATTTAAAAGGGGTGAAAATGCACGAAAAGCGTTCTAAAAAACGTTCTAAATGGTAGTTTCTACATAATCTCAGGAAATACCATACCGATTTAAAAAATATTGGTGTCAAAATGATAGTGACAACGTTTGCTCTAAGATAGGCTATGTTTTATGTCGGTGCCACTACCCCAAAGGGGGTGTAGGAGCAAAAAACGTTCTAAAAATGCGATTTATGTGTTACTGAAGGGCCTAGAAATATGAAATTTGAAGTATCAGCTACTTATTAGATATAAAGGATTTCTAAGAACAGTTCTTAAACAATTCGAAATTTAAAAGGGGTGAAAATGCGCGTAAAGCGTTCTAAAAAACGTTCTAAATGGTGATTTCTACACAATCTCAGGAAATACCAAACCGATTTAAAAAATAATGGCGTCAAAATTATGGTGAAAACCCTTGCTCCAACATAGGCTATGTTTTATGTCGGTGCCACTACCCCAAAGAGGGGGGGGGGCAGGAGAAAAACTTTCTAAATTGCGGTTTTTGCATGACGGAAAGGCCTTGAATCGTGAAATTTAGAATGGTAGTTAGTTATACGATATCAATGATCTCTAATGACATTTCCTAAAAAAATCGAAATTTAAAAGGGGGGTCAAAATGCGAAAAAAGCGTTGTAAAAAACGTTCTAAATTGCGATTTCTATGCAATCTCAGGAAATACTGAACCGATTTCAAATATAATGGTGTAAAAATGATGGTGACAGATCTTGCTCCAAGATAGGCTATATTTTATATTTGTTTCCACTACCCCAGAGGAGATGCAGGAGCAAAATGAGCGAAAAGCGTTCTAAAAACGTTCTAAATGCCGATTTGTCACCAATATCTCAGGAAGAATCAAACTGATTTCAAAAGTAATGGTAAGAAATTGATGCTGGCAGCCTCTGTTCTAACATAGACGCTATTTTAAGTCGGTATCACTATCACCTAGACGTTGCAGGAGCAAAAAATCGTTCCAAATTTCGATTTTTGTGATCGGTAGGGGCTAGCAATTTAAAATTGGCAAGGTACATATTTATTACATATAAATGATTTTTAAGAACAGTTTCGAAAAAATTGGAAATTTAAAAAGGGCTGAAAATGCGCGAAAAGCGTTCTAAAAACGTTCTAAATTGCGATTACTACTCAATCTCAAGAAATTCCAAAGCTATTTCAAAAGTAATGGTTTCAAATCAATGGTGACAGTCCCTGCTATAACATAGGTTATATTTTATGTTGCTGTCACTACCATCTGAGGGTTGCAAAAGCAAAACATGTTCTAATTTTCGTTTTTTGCATAACTGAAGGGTCTAATACTTTGAAGTATGGCATGATATTTACTTACAAGATGCAACTGCTTTCTAAGAACTGTCGAAAGAAAATTTCAAATTTAAAAAAATGAAGAGAGCGAAAAGCATTATAAATTACAATTTTTAATCTTATCAAATACCTAACCGATTAAAAAAATAATGATGATAAATTGTTGCTGATTGAACCTGCTCAAACATAAGCTATATTTTATACTGTGCCACTACCACCAGAGGATTGCAGTAGCTAAAAACTTTCTAAATTGCGATTTCTGTGATACTGAAAAGGCTAGAAACTTTAAATATGGCATGGTAGTTAGTTATCAAATATAAATGCCCTCGAAGGACAGTCAAAAATATATTCGAATTAAAAAGGGCTGAAGTGAAGGGGAGGTGCGAAAAGCATTCTAAAAAAGTCCTAAATTACGATTTCTACGCAATTTCAGGGAATATAAACCAAATATAAAAGTAATAGCTATGAATCAATGGTAACAGTCTCTGATCCTACACAGGCTATATTTTATGCCGATGATTCTACCACTTGGGGTTCACACGAACAACAAACGCTCTAAAAAAGGCCTTTAAAAGCTTTCTAAATTACGTTTCTGTGGAATATTAGGAAATAATAAACCAATTTCAAAATTAATTTTGGCAAATTAATGGTGACATTAATGGTGACTATTTCAACATAGTCCTTTATGTTGAGAGAGGTGGTAGGACTTGGAATTTGACATGATGGTTAATTTTAAGATGTAAGAAGATGGTTTCTAAAAAATTCAAAACTTCAAATGAATACTGAAATGAGCGTATTAATTGAGCATAAAAGTTTCAAAATATTTTCTAAATTATTATTTATTTAGTTTTATTTCGTTTTATTAATTTAAGTCTCATTTCTGCCTTATGCAGTGTAACAATGATGTTTAATCAAACTGTGTTTTAAATAGTAATTTTTTAAATTATTCCTAAAAGTAATAAGTACTTTTAATAAAATAAAATATTACATTTTAATAAAATAAAAATTTAGTTAGTACCTTTTAATAAAAATTAGACATATAAATATCACTTGGCATATTTCAAATATTACGCGAGAAAAGCCGCGGGGATTGCTAGTCTATACTCCTATTATAAAGAGGAAAAAATTGTTTATTTGTCGGAGATAAGCTCAGGAACTACCGAACCGATTCCAAAAGTAATGGTATCAAAATGATGGTGTTAGTCCAACTTAGAACATAGGCTATATCTTATGTCGGTGCCACTACCCCAAAGGGGGTGTAGGAGCAAAAAACGTTCTAAAAAGGCAATTTTTGTGTTACCGAATGGCCTAGAAATGTGAAATTTGGAATATTAGTTACTTATTTATATATAAAGGATGTCTAAGAATATTTTCTAAACAATTCGAAATTTAAAAGTTGTGAAAATGCACAAAAAGCGTTCTAAAAAACGTTCTAAATGGTAATTTCTACACATACTCAGGAAATACCAACCGATTTCAAAAATAATGGTGCAGAATGATGGTTACAACCCTTGCTACAACATAGGCTACATTTTATGCTCGTGCCATTATCCCTAAAGTGGGTGCAGGAGCAAAAAAAACGTTCGAAATTGCGATTTTTGTGTTACTGATGGACCCAGATACATGGAATTTGGCATGGAAGTTACTTATTGGATATAAATCATCTCTAAGAATATTTCTTAAAAAATTCGAAATTTAAAAGGGGTGAAAATGCGCAAAAAGCGTTCTAAAAACGTTCTAAATGGCGATTTTTACGCAATCTCAAGAAGTACCAAACCGATTTCAAAAATAATGGTGTCAAAATGATGGTGACAACCCTTGCTCCAACATAGGCTACATTTTATGTGGGTGCCACTACCCCTAAAGCGGGATGCAGGAGCGAAATAACGTTCGAAATTGCGATTTTTGTGTTACTGATGTGCCCACATACATGACATTTGGAATGATAGTTACTTATAAAATATAAATGATCTCTAAGAACATTTCTTAAAAAATTCGAAATTTAAAACTGTTGAAAATGCGCTAAAATAGTTCTAAAAAACGTTCTAAATGGCAATTTCTACGCAATCTCAGGAAGTACCGAACCGATATAAAAATTAATGGTATGAAAACGATGGTGACAGCCCTCGCTCCAACATAGGCTGTATTTCATGTCGGTGTCACTACCACCTTGCAGTTGTATTTTAAAAAACGTTCTAAATTGTAATTTTTGTGATACTGAAGGGGCTAGAAATTTAAAATTTGGCATGGTAATTACTTATGAGAAGTAAATACTCTCTGAGAAGAGTTCTTTAAAAATTTGAAATTAAAAAGGGGTAAAAATGAACGAAAAGCGTTCTAAAAACGTTCAAAATAGCGATTTCTACGCAATCTCAGGAAATATAAATCGATTTCAGAAGTGATGGTTTCAAATTGATGGTGACAGTCCCCTCTCCAACATAGCCTATATTTTACGTTGTTGTCAGTATCACCTTGGGATTACAGGGGCAAAAAATGTTCTAAATTGCGTGTTTTGTGTTACTGAGGAAATCTAACATTTTAAATTTGAAATGGTAATTACTTCAACGATGCAAATGCTTTCTAAGAATTGTCGAAGAAAATTCCAAATTTAAAAGGATGAAGTGAGCGAAAAGCGTTCTATAAGCTTTCTAAATTACGATTTTTATGCAATCGTGTGAAATACGAAACCGATTTCAAACATAATGGTTGCAAATTGATTATGATATAACCTGCTCAAACATAAGCTATATGTTATGTCGATGCCGCAACCTCTAGAGGGTTGCAGGAGCAAAAAACTTTCTAAATTGCGATTTCTGTGGTACTGAAGAGGCTAGAAACTTTAAATATAGCACACTTTTAAAATATATATGTCCTCTAAGAACAGTCGAAAATAAATTCAAAATTAAAAAGGGATGAAGCGAAGGGAAGGGGCGAAAAGCATTCTAAAAGTGTCCTAAATTACGATTTCTATGGAATCTCAGTAAATAATAAACCGATTACAGAAGTTATTGGTTGGGAATCAAGAGTGGGAATCCTGATCCTATGCGGGCTATATTTTATGCCGGTGTCACTACCACCTGGTTGGCAGGAACAACAAGAAAGCATTTAAAAACATCTAAATTCCGTTTTCTATAGAATATTAGGAAATACCAACCGATTTCAAGGTTAATGGTGTCAAATTAAGGGTGACAGTCTCTGTTTCAACATTTTTCGAAACATTCTATTTCAACTCTGTTTCATGTTGGAGAGAGTATGAAGTTGGTATGACCAGAGAGGTGATAGACTGTTAGACAAGAAGCTTGGAATTTTACATGAAGTTTAATTTTAACATGTAAATGTGTTAAGATGGTTGCTAAAAAATTCGAAACTTCAGATGAATACTTAAATGAGCGTATGAAAGGAGCATAAAAGTCTCAAAATACTTTCTAAATTATCATTTATTTGGAATTAGTTTTAGTTCTTCTGATTAATTAAAATCTCATTTCTGTCTATTGCACCTTTATAATGAAGTTTAGTCAAACTGGGGCTTAATTTGTAATTTCTGAATTATTTCAAAAAGTGTTCTTCTAATAAAAAATACTCATGCAAATATCACTTGGCATATTTCAACTATTACGCGAGCAAAGCCGCGGGGTTTGCTAGTCTATACTTCATATTATAAAGAGGTAAAAATTGTTTATTTGTAGGAGGTAAGCTCTGGAACTACCGAACCGATTTTAAAAGTAATGGTATCAAAATGATGGTGTTAGTCCAACTTAGAACATAGGCTATATTTTATGTCGGTGCCACTACCCCAAAGGGGGTGCAGGAACAAAAAACGTTCTAAAATCGAGATTTTTGCGTTACTGAAGGGCCTAGAAATATGAAATTTGGAATATTAGTTACTTATAAGATATAAATGATGTCTAATAACAGTTCTTAAAAAAGTCGAAATTTAAAAGGGGTGAAAATGCACAAAAAGCATTCTAAAAAACGTTCTAAATGGTAGTTTCTACATAATCTCAGGAAATACCAAACCGATTTAAAAAATATTGGTGTCAAAATGATGGTGACAACGCTTGCTCAAGGATAGGCTATATTTTATGTCGGTGCCACTACCCCAAAGGAGTTGCAGTATCAAAAAACGTTCTAAAAATGCGATTTATGTGTTACTGAAGGGCCTAGAAATATGAAATTTGAAATATTAGTTACTTATTAGGTATAAGGGATTTCTAAGAAAAGTTCTTAAACGATTCGAAATTTAAAAGGGGTGAAAATGCGCGAAAAGCGTTCTAAAAAACGTTCTAAATGGTGGTTTCTGCACAATCTCAGGAAATATGAAAATGATTTAAAAAATAATGGTATCAAAATCACGGTGACTACCCTTGCTCCAACATAGGCTATGTTTTAGGTCGGTGACACTACCCCAAAAAGGGTGCAGGGGAAAAACGTTCTAAATTGCGGTTTTTGCGTTAGGGAAGGGCCTAGAATTGTGAAACTTGGAATGGTAGTTAGTTATAAGGTATCAATGATCTCTAAGGGCATTTCCTAAAAAATCGAAATTTAAAAGGGGAGTCAAAATGCGCAAAAAGCGTTGTAAAAAACGTTCTAAATTGCAATGTCTATGCAATCTTAGGAAGTACTGAACCGATTTCAAATATAATGGTGTAAAAATTATGCTGACAGATCTCGCTCGAAGTTAGGCTATATTTTATATCTGTTTCCACTACCCCAGAGGAGATGCAGGAGCAAAATGCGCGAAAAGCGTTCTAAAAACGTTCTAAATGCCGATTTGTCAGCGATATCTCAGGAAGAATCAAACTGATTTCAAAAGAAATGGTAGGAAATTGATGCTGACAGACTCTGCTCTAACATAGACGCTATTTTATGTCGGTATCACTATCACCTAGACGTTGAAGGAGCAGAAAAGCGTTCTAAATTTCGATTTTTGTGATCGGTACGGGTTAGCAACTTAAAATTAGGCAATGTACATATTTATTAGATATAAATGATCTTTAAAAACAGTTTCGAAAAAATTAGAAATTTAAAAAGTGGTGAAAATCCTCAAAAAGCGTTCTAAAAACGTTCTAAATTGCGATTTCTACTCAATCTCAGGAAATACCAAAGCTATTTCAAAAGTAATGGTTGCAAATCAATGGTGATAGTCCCTGCTATAAAATAGGTTATATTTTATGTTGCTGTCACTACCATCTGAGGGTTGCAAAAGCAAAACATGTTCTAATTTGCGTTTTTTGCACAACTGAGGGGTCTAACACTTTGAAGTATGGCATGGTATTTACTTACAAGTTGCAACTGCTTTCTAAGAACAGTCGAAAGAAAATTCCAAATTTAAAAAGATGAATTAAGCGAAAAGCTTTATAAATTACAATTTTTATGCAATCTTATCAAATACTAAACCGATTAAAAAAATAATGATAACAAATTATTGGCGTTAGAAGCTGCTAAAACATAAGCTATATTTTATATCTGTGCCACTACCACCAGAGGGTTGCAGGAGATAAAAACTTTCTAAATTGCGATTCTGTGATACTGAAAAGGCTAGAAACTTTAAATATGGCATGGTAGTTACTTATAAAATATAAATGCCCTCGAAGGACTGTCGAAAATAAATTCGAATTAAAATGGGGTGAAGCGAAGTGGAGGTGTGAAAAGCATTCTAAAAAATTCCTAAATTACGATATCTATGCAATTTCATTGAATATAAACCTATTATAAAAGTAACAGTTGCGAATCAATGGTAACAGTCTCTGATCCTACACAGGTCGATTATTCTACCACCTGGGGTTTACAGGAACAACAAACGTTCTATAAACAGCCTTTAAAAGCTTTCTAAATTACGTTTCTGTGGAATATTAAAAATAACAAACCGATTTCAAAATTAATGTTGGCAAATTAATGGTGATAGTTCCTAATTCAACATAGCCCTTTCTGTTGAGAGAGATGGTAGGACTTGGAATTTGACATGATAGTTAATTTTAAGATGTAAGAAGATGGTTTCTAAAAAATTCAAAACTTCAAATGAATACTGAAATGAGCGTATTAAATGAGCATAAAGGTTTCAAAATATTTTTTAAATTATCATTTATTTAGTTTTATTAATTTAAGTCTCCGTTCTGCCTAATGCAGTGTAATAATGATGTTTAATCAAACTGTGTTTTAAATAGTAATTTTTGAATTATTCTTAAAAGTAATACGTAAAAATTTAGTTAGTACCTTTTAATAAAAATTAGACATATAAATATCACTTGACATATTTCAAATATTACGCGAGCAAAGCCGCGGGGTTTGCTAGTAATATTATAAAGAGGTAAAAATTGTTTATTTGTAGGAGATAAGCTCAGGAACTACCGAACCGATTCCAAATGTAATGGTATCAAAATGATGGTGTTCGCCCAACTTAGAACATAGGCTATATCTTATGTCGGTGCCACTACCCCAAATGGGGTGCAGGAGCAAAAAACGTTCTAAAAATGCGATTTTTGCGTTACTGAAGGGCCTAGAAACATGAAATTTGGAATATTAGTTACTTATAAGATATAAATGGTGTATAAGAACAGTTCTTAAACAATTCGAAATTTAAAAGGGGTGAAAATGCACAAAAAGCGTTCTAAAAAACGTTCTAAATGGTAGTTTTTACACAATCTCAGGAAATACCAAACCGATTTAAAAAATATTGGTGAAAAATGTTGAAGACAACGCTTGCTCAAAAATAGGCTATGCTTTATGTCGGTGCCACTACCCCAAAGGGGGTGCAGGAGCAAAAAACGTTCTAAAAATGCGATTTATGTGTTACTGAAGGGCCTAGAAATATGAAATTTGAAGTATCAGCTACTTATTAGATATAAAGGATTTCTAAGAATAGTTCTTAAACAATTCGAAATTTAAAAGGGGTGAAAATGCGCGTAAAGCGTTCTAAAAAACGTTCTAAATGGTGATTTCTACACAATCTCAGGAAATACCAAACCGATTTAAAAAATAATGGCGTCAAAATTATGGAGAAAACCCTTGCTCCAACATAGGCTATGTTTTATGTCGGTGCCACTACCCCAAAGAGGGGGGGGGGGGGGAGGAGAAAAACTTTCTAAATTGCGGTTTTTGCATGACGGAAAGGCCTTGAATCGTGAAATTTAGAATGGTAGTTAGTTATAAGATATCAATGATCTCTAATGACATTTCCTAAAAAAATCGAAATTTAAAAGGGGGGTCAAAATGCGAAAAAAGCGTTGTAAAAAACGTTCTAAATTGCGATTTCTATGCAATCTCAGGAAATACTGAACCGATTTCAAATATAATGGTGTAAAAATGATGGTGACAGATCTTGCTCCAAGATAGGCTATATTTTATATTTGTTTCCACTACCCCAGAGGAGATGCAGGAGCAAAATTAGCGAAAAGCGTTCTAAAAACGTTCTAAATGCCGATTTGTCACCAATATCTCAGGAAGAATCAAACTGATTTAAAAAATAATGGTAAGAAATTGATGCTGGCAGCCTCTGTTCTAACATAGACGCTATTTTAAGTCGGTATCACTATCACCTAGACGTTGCAGGAGCAAAAAATCGTTCCAAATTTCGATTTTTGTGATCGGTAGGGGCTAGCAATTTAAAATTGGCAAGGTACATATTTATTACATATAAATGATTTTTAAGAACAGTTTCGAAAAAATTGGAAATTTAAAAAGGGCTGAAAATGCGCGAAAAGCGTTCTAAAAACGTTCTAAATTGCGATTACTACTCAATCTCAAGAAATTCCAAAGCTATTTCAAAAGTAATGGTTTCAAATCAATGGTGACAGTCCCTGCTATAACATAGGTTATATTTTATGTTGCTGTCACTACCATCTGAGGGTTGCAAAAGCAAAACATGTTCTAATTTTCGTTTTTTGCATAACTGAAGGGTCTAATACTTTGAAGTATGGCATGGTATTTACTTACAAGATGCAACTGCTTTCTAAGAACTGTCGAAAGAAAATTTCAAATTTAAAAAGATGAAGTGAGCGAAAAGCGTTATAAATTACAATTTTTATGTAATCTTATCAAATACCAAACCGATTAAAAAAATAATGATGCCAAATTGTTGGTGATAGAACCTGCTCAAACATAAGCTATATTTTATGTCTGTGCCACTACCACCAGAGGGTTGCAGTAGCTAAAAACTTTCTAAATTGCGATTTCTGTGATACTGAAAAGGTTAGAAACTTTAAATATGGCATGGTAGTTAGTTATAAAATATAAATGCCCTCGAAGGACAGTCAAAAATATATTCGAATTAAAAAGGGCTGAAGTGAAGGGGAGGTGCGAAAAGCATTCTAAAAAAGTCCTAAATTACGATTTCTACGCAATTTCAGGGAATATAAACCAAATATAAAAGTAATAGTTATGAATCAAAGGTAACAGTCTCTGATCCTACACAGGCTATATTTTATGCCGATGATTCTACCACTTGGGGTTCACAGAAACAACAAACGCTCTAAAAAAGGCCTTTAAAAGCTTTCTAAATTACGTTTCTGTGGAATATTAGGAAATAATAAACTAATTTCAAAATTAATTTTGGCAAATTAATGGTGACATTAATGGTGACTATTTCAACATAGTCCTTTATGTTGAGAGAGGTGGTAGGACTTGGAATTTGACATGATGGTTAATTTTAAGATGTAAGAAGATGGTTTCTAAAAAATTCAAAACTTCAAATGAATACTGAAATGAGCGTATTAATTGAGCATAAAAGTTTCAAAATATTTTCTAAATTATTATTTATTTAGTTTTATTTCGTTTTATTAATTTAAGTCTCATTTCTGCCTTATGCAGTGTAACAATGATGTTTAATCAAACTGTGTTTTAAATAGTAATTTTTTTAATTATTCCTAAAAGTAATAAGTACTTTTAATAAAATAAAATATTACGTTTTATTAAAATAAAAATTTAGTTAGTACCTTTTAATAAAAATTAGACATATAAATATCACTTGGCATATTTCAAATATTACGCGAGAAAAGCCGCGGGGATTGCTAGTAATATTATAAAGAGGTAAAAATTGTTTATTTGTAGGATGTAAGCTTGGGAACTACCGAACCGATTTCAAAAGTAATGGTATCAAAATGATGGTGTTAGTCCAACTTAGAACATTATATTTTATGTCGGTGCCACTACCCCAAAGGGGGTGCAGGAGCGAAAAACGTTCTAAAAATGCGATTTTTGTGTTACTGAATGGCCTAGAAACGTGAAATTTGGAATGGTAGTTACTTATATGATATAAATGATGTCTAAGAACAGTTCTTAAACAATTCGAAATTTAAAAGGGGTGAAAAAGCACAAAAAGAGTTCTAAAAAATGTTCTAAGTGGTAGTTTTTACACAATCTCAGGAAATACCAAACCGATTTAAAAAATATTGGTGAAAAATGTTGAAGACAACGCTTGCTCCAAAATAGGCTATGCTTTATGTCGGTGCCACTACCCCAAAGGGGGTGCAGGTGCAAAAAACGTTCTTAAAATGCGATTTTTGTGTTACTGAATGGCCTAGAAACGTAAAATTTGGAATGGTAGTTACTTATCAGATATAAATGACGTCTAAAAACAGTTCTTAAACAATTCGAAATTTAAAAGGGATTAAAAAGCACAAAAAGCGTTCTAAAAAAGGTTCTAAATGGTAGTTTCTACACAATCTCAGGAAATACCAAACCGATATAAAAAATATTGCTGTCAAAATGATGGAGACAACGCTTGCTCCAAGATAGGCTATGATTTATGTCGGTGCCACTACCCCAAAAGGTGTGCAGGAGCAAAAAACGTTCTAAAATGCGATTTTTGTGTTACTGAAGGGCCTAGAAACATGAAATTTGGAATGATAGTTACTTATAAGATATAAATGTTGTCTAAGAACAGTTCTTAAACAATTCGAAATTTAAAAGGGTTGAAAATGCACAGAAAGCGTTCTAAAAAAGTTCTAAATTGTAGTTTCTACACAATTTCAGGAAATACCAAACCGATTTAAAAAATATTGGTGTCAAAATGATGGTGACAACTTTTGCTCCAACATAGGCCATATTTTAGGTCAGTGGCACTATCCCAAAGGGGGTTCAGGGGCAAAAAACGTTCTAAATTGCGTTTTTTGTGATACTGCAGGGATAACAACTTGAAATTAAGCATGGTAGTTACTTATGTGATATAAATGATCTCTAAGAACATTCCCTTAAAAATTCCAAATTTAAAAGGGGTGAAAATGCGCGAAAAGCGTTCTAAAAAATGTTCTACATTGTGATTTCAAAGCAATCTCAGAATGTATCCAACCGATTTCAAAAGTAATGGTTGGAAATTGATGATGACAGACCTTGCTCCAACATAGGCTCTGTTTCATGTCAGTGTTACTACCACCTAGGGGTTGCAGAAGCAAAAAACTTTCTAAATTGCGATTTTTGTGATACTGAAGGGCTAGGAACTTGAAATTTAGCATGGTAATTAATTATGAGATGTAAATGTTCTCTGAGAAGAGTTCCTTAAAAATTTGAAATTTAAAAAGGGTGAAAATGAAAGAAAAGCGTTCTAAACACGTTCTAAAAAGCGATTTCTATGAAATCTCAGGAAATATAAACAGATTTCAGAAGTAATAATTTCACATTGATGGTGACAGTCCTCGCTCCAACATAGGTTATATTTTACGTTGTTGTCACTAACACTTGGGGATTACAGGAGAAAAAATGCTCTAAATTACGTTTTTTGTGTTACTGAGGGGGTGTAACATTTTAAATTTGGAATGGTAATTACTGCAAACATGCAAATGCTTTCTAAGAATTGTCGAAAGAAAATTCCAAATTTAAAAGGATGAAGCGAGCGAAAAGTGTTCTATGAGCGTTCTAAATTATGATTGTTATGCAATCGTATGAAATACGAAACCGGTTTCAAACATAATGGTTGCAAATTTATTGTGATAGAACCTGCTCAAACATAAGCTATATTTTATGTCGGGCTGCAACCCCTAGAGCTTTGCTGGAGCAAAAACTTTCTAAATTGCGAATTCTATGGTACTGAAGAGGCTAGAAGCTATAATATAGCACGGTAGTTACTTCTAAAATATAAATGTTCTCTAAGAACAGTCGAAAATAAATTCGAAATTAAAAAGGGGTAAAGCGAAGGGAAGTTGCGAAAAGCATTCTAAAAGAGTGCTAAATTATGATTTCTATGGAATCTTAGGAAATAATAAACCGATTACAGAAGTTATTGTTTACGAATCAAGAATCCCTGATCCTATACGGGCTATATTTTATGTCGGTGTTACTACCACCAAGTTAGAGGAACAACAAGAAAGCTTTTAAAAGCCTCTAAATTCCGTTTTCTACAGAATATTAAGAAATATCAATCGACTTCAAGGTTAATGTTAGCAAACTAATGGTGACAGTCTTTGTTTCAACATTTTTCGAGACATTGTATTTCAACTCTGTTTCGGCATTTTATGTTGGTTCAACTAACCCCAAAGAGGTGGTAGACTCCTAGACAAGAAGCTTGGAATTTGATATGATGGTTAATTTTAAGATGTAAATCTGTCAAGATGGTTTCTAAAAAATTCAAAATTTCAAATGAATTCTGAAATGAGCGTATGAAAGGAGCATAAATGTCTCAAAATACTTTCTAAATTATCATTTAATTGGAATTAGTTTTAGTTCTTCTTATTAATTAAAATCTCATTTATATCTATCTCACTTTTATAGTGAAGTTTAGTCAAACTGTGGCTTAATTTTTAATTTTTGAATTATTCCAAAAAAGTGTTCTTCTAATAAAAAATAGCAAATATCACTTGGCATATTTCAACTATTACGCGAGCAAAGCGTTTAGCTGCTTTTAGAGAACAACTAAAAATTTGCTCACTCTAACGCCGATGTCTTTCTGAATTTTTACGATATTTAACTAGATTTTTTTGAATAAGTTGCTCCATAGACTATTAAATTATGTAAAATGATCCTTGTTATCGTTCGCGCATGCGCAGATAAAAATTATTTCATACAACTGCTCATATTTCCTAAAATATTTAACATATTTATATTCCAACTGCGCTATAGTGTTTCTACTATATTTTGTCAATTTTTCTGAAACCGAAGTTAAATTTGGTTGAAAACTCTGCATGTTATAAGCAAAATACATGCAAGAATTTATTTATTTATTTTTTAAATAAATCGCTATATCTCTATTATTATACGTGCTATTCTTACACAAAAGAATGCACATATTGCACAGTGTCTGTTTTTTTTATATTCGCTAGCGATAGAAAATTTCGTGCTTTTTATTTTACAGTGTGATCCCAAGTATTATTATTTTTCTTTGATTTTTTGTTGCCCCCCTAATTGTCCCCCTTATCAAATCGACATTGCTAAATATGAGGTCGTACCTGTTCTTTTTAATCCTGAAATTCCAGAATAATCTGACAAGTATATTTCTAAATATTCGACAAAATGTCTAAAATTGAAAATTGTCGGTCATTAATGGCAATATAGTGTATATTCACCAACACTTGGGCGAGTGATGGGTTTGGGTTCTGCAGGACATACTCGGCGAAAATAGACCGAAATAATATTACGGAATTTTCTTATTCCGGACCTCTGAATAGGTAGTGTTTTACTTTTTGTAATGCAAGCTACATAAAGTAAAAAGTAAAAGTATTGCAGCCGTCCAGAGGAAGGCAATTCCGGAAAATGTCAGTATATTTTAAATAAACAGACCCGCAAACCACGCCCGTTTTATCTATCTATCTATCTATCTATCTATCTATCTATCTATCTATATATATATATATATGTATATATATTAAACAAAAACCCAATTTGCAGAACAAATTAAAAAAAATAAAATTTATTTCCTAAATTGTTTAAGCCCGAGAAGGGGCAGATATTAAGATATTTCATTCAATTCATTCTACATTTAATGTTAAATTTTTGTAACAAATAAGTTAAACCAATTGAAAATAAAAAAAATAAAAATTAAATTCATACAATATAATGCTTTAAACACCTATATACTTAGATTCCGTTCAAATGAAATCGAAATAAATCTTAGACTTTTTTTTAAGTTTTGTACTTTGCAGGTACATATATCATATTATGTACAATCGTCATAAACATAATGCAAAATCTGCTGTACAAATATTTACAACATAAAAATGGAAAAAGGCTAAGATTTATTTCAATTTCATTTGAACGGAATCTAAGTATATAGGTGTTTAAAGCGTTATATTGTATGAATTTCATTTTTATTTTTTAATGTTTAATTGGTTTAGCTTATTTGTTACAAAAATTTAACATTAAATGTAGAACGAATTGAATGAAATATCTTAATATCTGCCCCTTCTCGGCCTTAAACAATTTAGGAAATAAATTTTATTTTTTAAATTTGTTCTGCAAATTAGGTTTTTGTTTAATATATCAAGTTTTTTAATAACTACTGCATTCAGACAAACACATTTCAAAATTAATGGAGGGTATCATCATCAGGCTTTGATTTGTACGATATCGCATAACAATTTGCGATGCAATTTACCTATGTATAATTCAAAATGTGTCAGCAGTGCAGTAATGCAGGTAGTTGTAGTTTGGTCAAAAAATTACAATCTGAACGTAAAAAATTTGCTTGAAAATGTCATTTTCTTCCACTATGACGTCATATTCATCTTTTTTTTTAATTCTTAAAAAAAAAAAAAAAAAAAAAAAAAAAAAAAAAAAAAAAAAAAAATCAGTTTCTTTAGTTTCATGTTTCACGTGAAAATCATTCAACTAAAAATAGGAAAATTATTATTACGGCTTTTGAATTATTTACAACAATGAAGGAAAAATGTTAAATTTTATTAGAAAAACGTAATGTCCGTTGATTCTCAATGAAATAAGCGAAAATTGGAAATATTAAGAAAAATATTTGAATAATGTAAATAAAAATTAGCCCATGTTACTCTCTAGATTATAATACACCTATATGCAAAGGCATTTTACGATCCGTTTTGGTACTGACGTCTGGCAAACGTTTTTACACTTTGAATTTATAAAATTATTAGAATTAGCAAAGAATTAAAAATGAGTGGCATCAGGGACAAAAAGGTGGGAAGAAAAAATGAAAAAGTTATCATCTCCATAGGCTTTTCTATGTTAAATTAACATCTCGTGTATATGAAATCAATTTGGATGCGACTGAATCATCTTGCCTTAAAATGATGACCACTCAAAGCTTTCCAATTAAAAAAAGGTTAATAAAAAATTAGAAATTCAAAAAATATTTTTCTTTAAATGTTTCATCTTGTTACAACCATTCTTGAGCATTATTTTTTCTCGCCTCGATCGTAAAGTTGGCCGAGATACAACAGTTTGGAATTCTAGAGTGTACAGACATTTTGAAACAAGACGGATTTTAATCTGTTGTCTTGATCTTGGAGGGATTCCTCCATAAATGGGTCACCGAATTTAAGAGTTTAACTGAACATGACAGTGTATTTCTTGCGAAACTTTGCAATACTTGGCGAAGCAACAATTACAGATCTCCATAAATGAAGATAACTTGCCGGTTGCTGACAATTCCACTCCAAATTCGATATTGATGAATACTGGAAATCTTATGTATTTCCATGCATTTTAGCTTTGTTTATTTGAGTTAGCAAAATTCTTTGAAATATGAAATAGGAAGCTATATTTTCCTCCTGGTATTGGCCAGTACGACTTTTTATATATATTTGAGGACATGTATTGGGATCAAACTTTCGCGGTAAACTGAAATCTGTAACTGAAAAGACCGATTTTCATTTCATATTGAACATATAATGAATACTAAGTTAACCCTTAAATGCCTGGTGTTGCTTTTCGGCAACATACCCAATATAGTCTTTAAAATACTATTAGAATAATATTGAAGCTATAATGCCTAATTTTGCCGATAAAATACATTCTGAAAATATTATTAAATCGATTTTCAACATGTAGATGGCAACATTTGTGCTGTTTAAGTATAAAGATAAATTTATTTTTTCAATTGTTGCTACTTGTTCTTTTTGTTTTGTTTGGAAGCTTGCGAAATACCCTATTTTTACCTGCAGCAAATAAAATTTATTTCTTATTATAGTTCCTAAAATTCTTATGTGTTTAATATTATAGAATTTTATCAAGGGAAATTCATTTTTCAATTAAACACCAGTATTGCCGATTAGTAACAAACAGTGTTTTAGCCGTAAACTATACTTAAAAAATATTATGATTTTTTTAAGTATTTTTCCCATGATCTATTTAAAAAATGAAAGCCGAAAAACATTATTACAATGATTTTTGAAAAAGCCGGGATTTAAGGGTTAAACTGGAACGATTAAAAAGTAATATATTAAATGGACTATTATATCATTTTCATTTTCTTTCTTTTTTCCTTTTGATCTTTAGTCACTTTGTTTTTAAAAAGCTTTTGATAATTCAGCATATCCGTTGTTAGTTTTATACACCGAAGCAACTTAAATTAACAATTAATTTTTATTAATATAAAAAAAATATGCTTTCTTAGTTCTTACAAGTTAATTGTTTTTCTCTCGATGAGAAAAAATTAGTCATCTATGTATCTGAGTAATATATTATTTATGTACCTTAGCATTTTCTTATACATATAATAAAATTAAGAAATTATTAATCAATGCTTGTTATATTATTTGAGAGATCAAAAAAATTCATTACTGTTTTTCCGCTCACGCAGCTTCATATATTTATATGAAAAACCTAAGAAAAACTTTATCATAATTGACAATTTTTCTGGTCTGAGAAAATGAGAACAACTTTCTAACACACAAAAGGCATTCTATATCAAATTTCAAGATTTTTTTCTTAAGTCATTTCACTACTTATGTAAAATTAGAGATAATTTTTTTCTGCTAGTCAATTTAATAAAATATTTTATAAAAATTGCTCAGAAAATAATTATATAAAGAATTTACGCTGAATAATTCTTTTAGAAAATTTCCTTTTCAATTTTTTTAAATTTACGGAACATTATCTTGTTTACATTTTTTTTAAATTTTATTCATACAAATTGGATTTTAAAATAAAAAAAAAACATGAAAAAACATTTTTTTTAATGCTCATTGAAAAGAAATTTTAATATGTTGCTAATTTTAGATATGCATTAGAGTAAATTTCTAATATGAAATTTATTTAATACTTAATAAGGCAAACATATTTAGTGAGTTATTTCGAATAAAATACTTGATTTCTAAAAATATATGTTAAATAATAATGTAATAAAAAATATTTTTTTAGAATTTTTAAAAACGTTCCGCTGCTAAGCATTAAGACTTACCAATTCAACGTACAATGGACAAGTTGGTCGTCTTATGCAAACTTATATTACTGAGTGCCATTTTTCAGGAAGTACAGCGGTATGGTGAGCACTTGCAGCTAGAAAAGGAAACCCTTACGAAAATAGTTCTTAGAGCTATATAAATCTCTATAGAATTCTTTACAAGTTCTACAAAATAGCCTTCCTATAGAATACTATATCTATACAGTTTTGAAGAGTTCTACAGAAAATTTTTCTAAAGGAAATATTTCTTTAGAATAGCGTTTTATAGAATACTCTTTCTATACAGTTTTGAAGAGTTCCAGAGAATACGTTTTTTAAAGAAAAAGTTTCTATAGAATGACATCTTTATAGAATACTATTTCTATAGTGTTTCAAAGAGTTCGATAGAATACCTTTCTAAAGAAAATGTTTCTATAAAAATCATAGAAGTTTTGTAGAATATTTTTATATGGAAAAATGTTTTATATTGTACATGGCTTTTAACCATTTAAAATGAGATAGGAAGTATAGATACCCCCAATATAATTTTAATTGTGAATTGTCGAAGTTGTACCAGATATTTAAAAAAAGTAATTTGATTTTAAATTATACCAGAAGAAAATCATTTTATATATTTCATATAAAGTTATTCGTAAATTGTTCGTAAATTTTAGTGCTGTTAATTCATCCTGTTTTTCTGGAAAATATGTTTATTAAATATGAAAATGTCTATTTGAAAACTATTTTCGGAATTGAGAATACTTATTAATATGATATAAAAACCACTCTTAAACGTTTAAAAAAGTCAGAGATAGCAAACCATTTATAAGGTAGTAGGAAGTAAACATCCAATATATTTTTAATTCTGGATTGCCGAAGTTGTGCCAGATTTTTTAAAAACTATTTTGATCTTAAAATGCACCAGAAGAAAATAACTTATTTATTTAATATAAAATTGTTGGTAAATTGTTCATAAATTTTAGTGCTGTTAATTTATCCTGTTTGTCTGTAAAATATGTTAATTAAATATGAAAATATCTATTTGAAAACTATTTTCGGGATTGCGAAAACTGATTAATATGCTACAAAAACTACTCTGAAACATTTAAAAATGTCAGAGAAAGCAAGAAAAAAAATCCCTTTTAACCATTTAAAAAGTGGTAGGAAGTCCAATAAGCAGGAATATCAAATATAATTTTAATTCTAAATTAGCGAAGTTGTACCAGATTTTTTAAAAACTATTTTGAATTTAAAATGCACCAGAAGAAAATCATTTATTTATTTCATATAAAATTGTTCTTAAATTCTGGTGGCAGTCTATAAATTCAACCTTTTTGTCACTAAAATTATATTGACCGTGAAAATCAGATTAAGAAAAACATTTACGATTTCTTATTTTTTCTTGGAACATTTATTCAAAACAATTCCATGTTTAATTATTTGCTTATTTTCTCCCGTAATTTCCAGGTTTAATTATTAAGTTTTAAACAGACAAACTGAACCGAACAGACAAACCCTCTTTTTAGTGCAAAATAAATATTTAATAAGAATAATATTAAAAAGGATAAAATACATTGACTTAAAATTAAAGTGAAATAAATCTTTTTCTCATGCTATGAGAGATTCTAAAGGCTATTTTCTGATACAATATTATTTTATCACGTAATTTATATTGACGTGATAAAATGTTTTTTTTTATTATTACGACAGAAAAATTATGTTTACTTACCACACTTTTAAAAAGTTGTATTTCTTAGCTCAGAGGAGGAAATGAGAAAAAAGACTTACTATGTGATCCGGATATTGACCAATTCACAGAGGAATTAACCGATGAGTTACGAATGGAGGTAAAAAAATTACGCTTGTAAATACTTGATTCGAACTCACTTGAAGTGCAATCAAATCCTTCGTATTTTTGTGCCTGAAAACCGTCTCAATTATGAAGCAGAAATTAAAGGACTAACATTATTTTTTTTGGATCGTAGAAAAATAAAATAAATAGAAACATTACAGATTAGAGAAAGAAAATATATGATAATAAAGAAAAAACTTTTAATCGGTTAATACTCTTCTGTTTTCACAATTTCATCTGTAATCGTATGAAGATAATAAAGAAAAATACATTGACTTAACTGTAAGTGAAATTAATCTTTTCTCACGCTGTTAGAGATTCTAAACGCTATTTTCTGTTACAATATTATTTTATCACGTAATTTATATTGACGTGATAAAATGTTTTTTTTTATTTATTATTACGACAGACAAATTATGTTTACTTACCACACTTTTAAAAAGTTGTATCTCTTAGCTCAGAGGAGGAAATGAGAAAAAAGACTTACTATGTGATCCGGATATTGACCACTTCACAGAGGAATTAACCGATGAGTTGCGAATGGAGGTAAAAAAATTACGCTTGTAAATACGTGATTCGATCTCACTTAAAGTGCAATCAATTCCTTCGTATTTCTGTGCCTGAAAACCGTCTCAATTATGAAGCAGAAATTAAAGGACTAACATTATTATTATTATTTTTTTTTGGATCGTAGAAAAATAAAATAAATAGAAACATTACAGATTAGAGAAAGAAAATATATAATAAAGAAAAAACTTTTAATCTATTAATACTCTTCTGTTTTCGCAATTCCATCTGTAATCGATATGAAGATAATAAAGAAAAATACATTGACTTAACTGTAAGTGAAATAAATCTTTTCTCACGCTGTTAGAGATTCTAAACGCTATTTTCTGTTACAATATTATTTTATCACGTAATTTATATTGTCGTGATAATTTTTTTTTTTTTATCACGGCAGAAAAATTATGTTTACTTACCACACTTTTAAGAAGATGTATTTCTTAGCTCACAGGAGGAAATGAGTAAAAAGTCTTACTATGTGATCCGGATATTGCCCACTTCACAGAGGAATTAATCGATGAGTTTCGAATGGAGGAAAAAATTACGCTTGTAAATACTTGACTCTAACTCACTTGAAATGCGATAAATTACTTCTTATTTTTGTGTCTGAAAAACCGTCTCATTTATGAGGCAGAAATTAAAGAGCTAGCATTTTTTTTTTTTTTTTTTTTTTTTTTGATCGTAGAAAAATAAAAGAAATAGAAACATTACAGATTAGAGAAAAAAAAATATTTGATAATAATGGAAAAACTGTTATTCGGTTAATACTCCGGTTAACCTCTCTATCTGTTCGGTTAATACTTTTCACAATTTCTTCTGTAATCGATATGAAGAGAATAAATAAAAAAACCCATTACATTAAAATCTACGGAATGTTATTAAAAATTCCATTGATGGGTATGTATATATATATATATATCAGCTCTTTTAAAATAGCCAAACATTCTCAGAAGAAATACAAAACTCTCTTAACTGTTATACATATTTTGGTATTTTTTCACAGTATATGTTGATATATTATTCCATTTTAAAATAAACCAACCTCTTGACTTTTATACATATTTTAGTACTTTTTCATAGTATATCATATATTCCTTGTTACAATAAATATGATAAAACGCTTGGATAAGTTTGAAAAAAGTCTTCTAAATAGATAATTATTTTACTCAACATATTCCGTTTTCATAAATATGTTTCTGTTACAACATTATTTTATTAAGGATAAAATTTAACTATCTCATTTTCGGCTTAAACGGAAAAAATATATAAAAGAAATATTCAGTATATATTCAGTACCTGATAGTACAATTTTTTTTCGATATATATATATATATATATTGTCACGACACAAAAGTTGTGTTCACTTGCCTTAATTTTTAGAAGCTATATTTCTCAGCATAAAATAGAAATTGGGAAAAGAGGCTTACTATGTACTCTGGATATTGTCCACTTCACAGAGTATTTGAATTAATGAGATTCGAAATTGACAAAATAATTACTCATGTCAAAACCTGCTTGGAATCCTCTTCCAATGAGATAAACAAACGTCTTTATTGTCTAAAAAACTATTGCAATAATGTTTAGGTAAATACAGGACTAGCATTACCGTTTATGGATCATACAGTAAAAAATAAATGTAATCATTACAAAACAGTAAAAAAAAACTAAATAGTTTTTTTATTAAGTTTTTATAGTAAACATTTGGGATCACGATGAATATAATAAAAAAAATAATATATTTTTTTTAACATCAGAATTGTAAAATAAATGTATATAATAAACAACATAAATGTATGAATAACATTAAAATGTTAGTATAAAAAATTTTTTTTTCATATTTAGTAATATATATTGGACATCAAAATTAAAGGATAACGGCAGAAATAAAACGTAACTGATACTTAATGAAAAATTATTAATAGGAATTTTTACAAAAGCATCAGATAATATAAATTATAATGTTGATTACTATTAAAATATCGAAATTTAAACCAAATTTATGAAAAGTGGAAAATGTTGAAAAATTAAGTCATATCTTGTGGAAATATTTTTTCTTTAATATGTTGTATGGCCACCATAGACAGATATGCATATCTTACATCTTGATTTCACAGAGATTATCAAAGTATTGATCAAGACTTGTGGAATTACATGCAGCTCCTGGAGGGTCCGGAGAGCGATTTGGCCTGCTGAAATTTGATGCCCTAAGGCATCCCATACACGCTTATTCGGGTTTAAGTCGGATTAGTAAAGTGGCCAATCCATTCAAGTAATATCTTCTGTTTCCAAGTAATCTGACACGATATATGCTCGAAGTGACTGAGCATCGTCATCCATTAGTAAAAATTCTGGGCCAACAGCACTCCTAAATAGTCCATCTTGGGGTTCCTATACCTCTACACATATCTCTGAGCAGTTATAGAACCTCCTTCAAAGATATGCAGCTCGTTGCGGCCATTTATCATGATTGCCCCCTAAAGCATTAAACCGTGGAATCAAAAACGGGTATTTTACGGACAAGGGAAGGCAAATTGCGTATTTCTTCCCCTCTGTAGATCAAATCGCGTCAAGAGTCAGCGTTCAGGCTATATCTGGGCTCTTCAGTAAACAATACTCAAACCCAAACTTCTTGGATCCATTGAACATGACGACGGCACCACTTGAAACGGGACTCTTTGGAAGCTGGAGTAAGTGGGACACAAACTATTAGTTTTTTCGCATACCGTTCACTCTCGTTAAGACTTCATGCAGCAGTAGAACGGTTAATTTGAGTTCATGTGGCAGCCTGAAGGTCTGAAACTAAATCTCTTTCAGTCGCTTCGCGGTTTCTTGGAGCCTAAAATGACAGAAAACTGTCTTCGGATGCAGTTGTTGCTCTTGCTCGCTTTTGACCAGGCTGTCTATCAACGAATCCACTGCTAAAAAATCGGCTTTTGTGTTTGAACTCCCTCGATGTTACCAATTATTCACCACTTTTGACCTTCACTTAAATGACGCCTTTGAGCCCTAACTAATTAATACCGATCACTCTCAGACACCACATTCACTTTAAACAACACTACACACCAGAATCTCAACATACGTCCATTGCGCATCACATCATCAATCACCGAATTTCCACATTTCCGGTGCTAACGTATGCGCGGAAGTGCAATTTTGTGTTCAATTGTATTTAATTAATATAAATAATTGCAGCATTGAGCATTGGTTGAACATTAACTTAGTGAGCATATTCTTTCTCATTATCCTTTAATTTTGATGACCAGTGTATATCATCGGCGATCTTACTAGTCAAAAATCATCATTTTGGAGATTAGGTCTTGACGATATCAGAAATTTAATATCGCAATGTATCAACGAGTAAATATCGATATTGGTGATATATCACGTTAACTACCTTAAACTGTGTAAGAATAGCAATATTGCTAATTTCGAAAAACAAAATGGTATAGTAGCAGCAATTTAAGTAGAAAGAGATATAGAAAGGAACGAATCAATGTTTAATACCTGTACATGTTCACACAGCATTATTAAAGTATGTATTATATATCAATGCAAAATCAAAATATTTTTGAAAAATAAACCAATGTTTGATATGTGTTTCACTTATACCCTTTGTTACATAGTATGTATTTTTCGTTAAAAATAGTATGTTTTCTTTTTTCCTACTTTAAGGATTATTTGTTAATAACATTTCAACTATTTAATTACTTCGCATATAACTGAAAATATTATAATTAAAATAAAATATTCTTAAATTTTGGACAGTGACGATTTTAATATAATTAAAATAAGTAAAAACAGGGGAAAAACTAAAATTAATTTAATGCCACATGTCATGCAAATATACTTGTAATTTAGTAGGTTTCAGTGGATGATAGACGCAGCAGACATGTTGTTTTTCAATAATTCTCTAAGGAATGAATGGATTCTTAATCGAAAAAATTCACCGTATTTATATCTTCTTATCTATTTACTACAAAAAACAACAACATCGAAACCTTTTTAAAATATATTCAAATCACAATCCGGAATAGTTTTATACTAATTTAAATTTATTTTTTGATAAATATTCCTTTTAAGCTAAAATATCAAGACAGGATATGTTAACTTCATGCGAGAAAACTTCGCTGTAATGTAAATATAACAAACGACACAGAAGAAAGATTATTAATACACAATATGAAAAAGCATTGTATTCAGTAGCATAGCAGGCATTACAGTCTGGGAAGCTCTTTTTAAAAGCAACGAATCATCACATTGGACAAGTGCTTTTTCTTTAACTTTTCCCACACTTGACGAGAAACAAAAAGCAAAGCTTACCATTAGCGGATTCTGATTGGTTGTTCGCATGCCGAGCATCCCAGCTGTTGAGCTAAGGACTCAATGATAACCAGCTATATTTTATATCAACTGGAACTTAGCAATAATCAGAGCTCGTTTGATTATTCATGACATATCAATAGCTGCAGTTATAACAATATGTGTGGACCAATCACAACGCGAGAGAAGAGAAGTACGATAAGTGTTATTCAGTATTACGCAGACAAGCAGTGAAATAAACTCGAAGTTTTTAGCAAAGGAATATTGCAATAATTGGGATATTTCTAGATAATCATCGGAAATAAGAGGTGTAACGCTCGAACAATACGCACTCCATCATATTTTCACTCCTTTTGTTTTTTTTTCCTTTCAAAAGAACTGACAAGCTGAGTAAATTAGACTTTATGAGATGAGAAGAATGATTACAGAGTTCTTGCCGACAAGGCATCTGAGCTAAGCCGTAATTTTAAATTAACAGAGTTATTTTGTAAATAGTAACATGTAAATACGTTGTAAATATTAAATTTATTAGTCGATGAAAAGTTATCAAGTTTTAATTTGTAACTAAGGAAGTTTCCATTCCGGATTCTAAATAATGTTACAGAAATGGCTCCCCAACGTCGGGCTCGAACAGAAGCAAGATATGAACATAAGTATTATTTTTAAATTGTGTTAAACTGTTTTAATAAGAAAATTTAGATACTAAAGTACAAAAAAATATACAAAAGTACTTTTGATTCATCTGGAATCTGAGGATTTTTGAAAATTGTATTTGATTCGTCCAGAATCGAAATATTTTGGAATTATTCTATTCAACCCGGAATGATATTTTCCTTGGAATTGAAATACGAAAAAATAGTCTGCAGCTTCAAGTATTTTAGTATCTGAATTAAATGAAGATATTCATAAGAGAAATATATCTAATAAATATTATTAAAAAATAAAAATCGTTTGCTTTATTTTGTACATTTATATAGTTGCACAGAGCTATATTATTATTGAAGGTATTATTATAAATGAGTGCTTGGCATTATTTTAATTATTATATCAAGAATTGATTTAAATTATTCGCAAATAATGTTTGATATTATTGTGTAAAAAAAAAAAAAAAAAAAAAAAAAAAAAAGGCAAATAGTTGGTGTCATTATATTGAGTTTTGAAAGATATTGTATGTTATGTATGTTCTATATATGTTATAAATTACGTAAAAGTAAATTATTTTGCTAAGAGTTATTCGTAACACGAATTAAGTTTGAAGTTAGCTAAAACATAGTTAGTTCAAATGATGGCGTTTATTTCTAAGGGTAATAGAATTGATTTAATCACATGAGCTTCAGAATTAAAAGTAGAAATAAGTAGCGATGATAGAGTCCTCGAATTACGTGATAAAATTGTAAATAGCGGGGCATTTAAAGATAACATAGATTTTGTACAGGGAATTTTTGAAAATATCGTAGAAGAAAGAAAGACTCTTGAGAAAGAGAAACGTTTAGCCGAAGAAAGAGAATTTGAGCTACAGAAGCTCAGGTTAGAGGCAGGAACAAGAGATGTTGTTGTAAATACAAGCAACCCTCTAGAAACTTCTTCAATCCGCGTTGACTTGAAAAATGTTTTACCAGATTTCAATCCTGAAAAGGATGATATGAATTTATATTTAATAACTTTTGAGAGGCAAATGAAACTTTTAAATGTTTTTAAAGAACTGTGGATTACGTATTTAATTAGAGTCCTTCCTAATGAAATCGGTAAATTAATAGCGCGTGAACCGGAAAAAAAATTGAGGATTATTCTTATATTAAAGATATATTGTTGCAGAGGTTCAAGTTAACTGCTGAAAGGTTTAGTGTTTTGTTTAGTCGACATCCAAAGCGAACCGATATTAGCTGGAAAGAATATTATTTTGAAATTAGAAGCTATTTTGAGGGATGGCTATCCGAATTGAATATAAATTCCTTTGAAAAATTATCGGAATTAATTATTGCTGACCAATTAAAGAAAAAAGGGTTTTAAAGAAGTGAAAACAAAATGAGATTTGTTATCAGTAGTGGCTACAATTTTTGACCACTTGGGTTTCCTAGCTCCTACTACAATAAGATTAAAGATCATGTTGCAAGATCTTTGGAAAGATAAGATTTCGTAGGATGAAGAAATCCCAGACTCCATACTACAGGTTTGGAATGAGTTTTTATCAGAAATTCATTTGTTAAAGTCAATTGAAATACCCAGTTATATTAACTCTTATAATCAAAATGATGTCCAAATTCAGTTACATGGTTTTTGTGAGGGCTCAGGTAAAGCTTATGCTGCTGTTACTTATTTATGTGTTGTTACTCCTGATGAAGTATTTGTCAATTTGACTGCAGCTAAAACTAAAGTAAATCCAATAAAACCTAAAACACTGCCATGTATTGATCTTTGTTCAGCTCTTTTACTAGTCAAGTTATGCTCTATACTTTACCAATAAACTTTGAAAATATTTATCTATGGTCAGATTCGCAGATTGTTCTCAGCTGGTTAAAATCACCTCCCTTAAAAGGAAATCAATTCGTTCTAAATCGAGTGCGTCAAATCCAATCATTAATTCCTTCATATGAGTGGAATCATATTCCAGGTAGTCTAAATCCCGCAGATTCAGCTTCTAGGGTTATTCCACCACAAAAGCTTCTTCATCATTCGCTATGGTGGCATGGGCCTCCATGGCTGCTATCAAATGAACCAACCCCAATACCTTTGTACAATCCTCCGATATCCGAGTTAAATCCAGAAATTCAATCTGTCAGCAACATAACTCAAGTAATTGCCCTTCCAGATATTATTCTTAAGTTCTCCAAATTTTCTAAGCTATCAAGAGTCACAGCGTGGTATCTTAGATTCATCTATAATGCTAGGCATAGTGCTACAAATAACCTGGAAATCGGAGTTCACAAGAAATCTCTGATTCTATTCAATGCGTTGTGAAATTAGTACAAAGTTCTGTATTCTACACAGAGTTTAAATTATTGAAAGAAAGAAAGCCCTTACCTAGCAATAGTAAATTATTATCATTAAATTTGTTTTTAGATTCGAGTGATATTATTCGAGTTGATGGTCGTTTGTCACAACACCAGTCCTTAAGTTTTGATAGAAAGTATCCTATGCTACTTCTAAAAAATCACGTTATAACTAATTTATTGATAAAACATGTCCACGAGCAACATCTACATGCAGGTACACAGCTAGTACTTGCCATAATACGCCAACAGTACTGGTTTGTGAACGGTCGTTCTACTGTACGACAAGAGCTACACAAATGTGTGCTTTGCAGACGCCTTAAGTCTGAAGCTTTTCAACAAACGATGGAAGATCTTCCCGTTGACAGAATTACCCCAATCCGTCCATTTTCTAAGGTGGGTTCAGATTTTGCCGGAATCTGTCTAACTAAACCAAATTTGCGAAGACCAAAAGTAAATCTTATATAGCAGTATTCGTCTGTATGTGCACTAAGACGGTACATCTTGAATTAGTATCAGACTTGTCTATGCAAGCTTTGCTAACAGCTTTGAAGCGATTTATCGTGCGTGAGAGGTCTACCGTCCGATGTATATTCAGATAATGCAGAAAACTTCACAGGTCTGGCTAATCAGTTAAAGTAGTTATTCCAATATTTGAGGGAAAATGAAGTTCAAGAATTTCTTTCGCGCCAGAAAATCAATTGGCATTTCATCCCTCCATATGCGCCATACTTTGGTGGGCTATGGGAAGCAGCTGTAAAGCTTACTAAAAATCACATACTAAGAGTATATAAATCTAGTATATTGAATTTTGAAGAGTTAACCTTTTTGCTATGTCAAATTGAAAGTTGCATAAATTCAAGACCATTAACCCCTATGTCTTGGGATCCATCAGATTCACGTGCATTAACCCCAGGTCATTTTCTAATAGGTGCAACACTCCTTGATATTCCAGAATCTTCGAATTCAAGAATTCTAACATTAAATGGTCGGTGGCACTTAATAGAAAAGCCAAAGAATCAATTTTGGTGTAGATGGTCACGCGAATATCTTGCACATCTCCAACAGCGTCCAAAATGGATTACTCCACAAGCTAGTTTACGAGAAGGAGAGGAGACTTGGTGATTGTTCATGATCGATTTCAACCCATGAGATGGAAGTTGGCCGCATTCTGAAAACTTTTCCTGGACCGGATAATCTTGTACGAGTCGTCCTGATTAAAATAGCTGACAGTGACATCAAGTGTCCCATTTCAAAGGTGCCCCCTGTCCTGCCAGGGGCGGAGGATGTATGCTTTTTCTTTCCGACAGACTTCTCAGAGCTTTTATTATTCAAAACTCACTGTAGATGGCAGAACTAAAATCTGAAAAAGCTGTCTTTCTGAACAGAACTATTTACTGCGGAAAAATTAGATGTTTAATTCATTGTAAAGTATATTCTTTTTAACTCTTTTTTGATTTTAAAATTCTTATTGACATTTTTATGTAATATGTATATTAATCATTGTCATTGTATTTTTTTTCTTTTTATTAGATAATTTATTTCTGTATTTTTATTCTGTTCTGCGAACCTGCCATCGAAGCTTAGAATGTTTTTGGATAGAATGTTTTTGATTCGTAATGCTAAAAGTTCCTCTTATTCTGTATGATTAAAAAATATGAAAAGTCAAGTTAAATCTCTTATTCATTTCAGAAAATCCTTTATTCTTTAAGTATTTTTTTAATCTCGACTCACCAAGGCAAGTAATCAAAGGTTCCTGAGTTTTAATTAAACGCTTTCGTAATTGATCTTTCGAACATGGCTGGATTCTGCAACGAGAAACCAAAGGTACTGTCCTTTAAAATTATTCTATTCATTGAAATAAAATCTTGTATTCTATCAAACTGCAAACTTTACACTTACACAAATATGCACGATCGTTAAACCCAAATACTCATTTGTTACAGTGAAAGGCCATTTTGAGCATTTTATGCTACATGTATGATCGCGGACATTATTTTTTATTAAATTTATTGTTGGCCCCCTAATTTACACCACGTCTAAATCTTCATTGAAAAATATGTGGTCAAACATGTTCTTTATATACTCGAATTTTAAGGAAAATTTTCACGAATTTTGATAGATATTCGACAAAACGTGTTGATTGAAAGCATCCGGCAACTGTTCTTTAAATTTTGGAGGCCAATGTATATTAAAAAGCTTCCTCATTTATCAAAATAGAGATAAATTACGATTGTGTAACCGTTTTCTGTGAAAATGGATGTAAGACTGACAGTTTGCTGCAGAATTATTTTATCTTAATACATAAGTAATATTTACTTAGCATATTAAGAAGCTGTATTTCTCGTGTCAATGAAGTAAATGTATAAAGAGACTTTATGTGATAAGGATATTGCCCATTTAATTTAGCAGTTGCATCAATGATTTGCGAAGTTGAAGAAAGAGCGCTGCTTGTCAATTGATTGGAACTCTTTTGAAATGAGATCAATTACTTCTTTTCTTTTTTGCTTCTATGTGTATATATAACTATTTAAATTATGTGAAGAGAAATAAAGGACTAGCATTACTTTTACGGATTCTAAAATAAATAAATGAAATTTAAAAAAAACTGAAAACAACTGTATCATACATCTAAAGAAAAACCCTTTAACCAAATATTAATTTTTAGGTTTACCACTTAACTTCCACAGAAATCCGCAGGAATATATCAAGGAATGAAAAAGCAACATGAAAAGTATCCTACTTTTTTGCACTGGAGGGTGATTAATATTAATAAATATATAAAATTTAACTTGGATATTGCATAATTATGTTCATGCCTAAATATACATCCTCTATCGTAAATCCATCTTATATACTTTCATTATATATAACATACATATGTATTCATACATACTTAACCTCCCAACGACAAATTAAATTCATATATACATTTTTTTTTCAATTCTTAGGTTGCATTGTATTGTTAAAGGAAAAAAGGAGTAATAAAAATAAATTTTATCAAAAAGTGCTCGCAACCTATGGTTGTTACACAAATTAAACCACAGCAACAATATTACTAATATAAACTGAACATTTGGTTAACCTTAACATTCAGAAGAAAAAGGTTTGTTATAAGGGAGTCTTGCTACACAAAAAAGTTTCATAAATATAGTTATACGGAAAATCACTTTATTACGCTATATGTCCATTTGTGACCACAGAAGACGGGTGATTGTACGAGGAGGTACAATTACCCGATCCTCTAAACCTCATCTTACGTCTTCATTCTCAAGGGTTTTATGCTTTTATGCATGTTCTCATTCATGCATGCATAGCTAATTGCTATAATTTCATTTTACAATAAAATGATGCAATTTTTTCCCCTCTCCTGTAAAATTTACTTTTGTCGAGATGTGTCACTTTTCTTGCGGGTTAACGACATTATCATATCAGAAAATCCGAACGATATGGAACTTTTTCTGTGATTAGGAAAACTCTTATAGAACCCGATAAAAGTGCCACGGTACATATTTACGTTAAAATCTAAATCTAGGTATTCTTTCAAAGAAGCGTCACCTGGAGTTGACAATGTGCTTTATCTGGTTAAATACAACTTTCAATACATACTATAGATATATATATATTTTTTTTAATCAGCAAATCAAAACTAGTCGGATGTGGCAATCTCATATATGATAATACTTCCTGATAAATGCAGCACAGAAGCACCGCCGGTTAGGTGATTTACATCAAAATCTAATCTGCGACAACTTACGTGAAATTTTAATTGAATTTGAAGTTTGATGAAAATCCGTGCATTTAGTGTTTGAGATAGTGCTATTGTGGAAATCGTAAAAAGTTCTGCATATCAGTAGCACCTGTTGGGCAATTTACACCAAAATCGTATCGTGATCCATTTATATCAGGGACTAACTGAAACTAAAGTTTGATCCAAGTTCATGCAATATTTCTCGAGATACTGCTATTGCGGAAATCGTAAAAAATGTAGCATAGTAGCGCCACCTGTTGGGCTATTTACACCAAAAACTAAACAGCACTATTTTATATCAGGGACTAACTGAATCTGAAGTTTGATGAAAATTCTTTCTTTACTTCCAGAGGTAGAGCTATTGCGATAATCATGACTGATGCAACATAACAGTTCCACCTATTAGGCGATTTACATAAAAAAAGTAGCAGCACCAAATTATATCAAGGACTAACTGAATCTGATGTTTGATGAAAATTCGTAGATTAGTTTCTGAGATGGAGCTTTTGAACAATCATGAACAGTGCCGCATAACAGCCCCGCCTTTTGTGCGATTTACACCAAAAAGTTAGCAGCAACAAATTTTATCAAGGATTAACCGAATATAAAGTTTTCTGAAAATCCGTGATTTTGTTCTTGAGATATAATTATTGAGGAAATCAGGAATATTGTAGCATAGCAGCGCCACCGGCTGGGCAATTTACACAAAAAAGTAATCAGCACCAATTTATATCAGGGACTGTCTGAATCTAAAGTTTTATGAAATTCCGTTCATTAGTTCTTGAGGTAGAGCGACCACAATATTTGTGTCACCCACAGACAGACAGACTCACAAGCAGACATTTTGTAAAAACATGTTTTTCGTGATCTCTGACTCTTAAATGTATAAATCCGTCGAACACCAGAATTTGAAAATTTTCACAAATCCAATACTTTCTTCTTGTAAAGATAGAAGAAAGTAAAAAATAGTGACTGACGAGAAATCTATCAAAATACGTTGATTTAACATTAAAAATAAACAGTGAAATAAATAATCAACTGAATCATTTCTAATATTTTTCAACATAGTTGAATAGTGTTTAAGAATTCGGTTTTTCTGTGTGCCGTCTACCCGTGTACTAACTAGCGTAAATATACTGAGATTATCATGCAATTGATGTATGTTATTGAGGTTTTCTATAGCGTGTTCGATATTGAAAATGAATTCAGTAAGATTTATAGTTCATTTTCAGCGATACACAAAAGAATTCCGCTACGTTATGATCTAAGGGGAAAAATGGGGTTAATGAGCATAGCGAACTGTGTGGCGGAGCCCTCATAGTACGATAAAAATAAACATTGAAATAAATAACTGAATGAATCATTTTTGGCTTAGCTGAGGAAGAAAATCAGAAAAGAATATTCGTATCTTATTAGTATACTGCCAACCTCACTGAGAAATTGAATTAATGCGTTTTGAAATGGAAGAATAAATTTCTGCTGTCAACACCTATTTGGAACTTTCTTCAACCGAGACCAATACTTCTTATTTTCACTTTCCAGGTGACTATAAAAATGTCTGCATTACCTACCGGCATTTAAAGGAGTAGTATTGCACTTTATAGAGTGTAGTGAAAAATTAAAACAATGCGTTTTTGGAGAAAAAAAAAGTTTTTATTACGCGCCCAAAATTTATGTTTTCTAAGCACCCTTTTTCGAAGAAAGCATTTCGATTGTCAACGCCTGATTGGAGCTAGATTCAACTGAAAAATTACTTCTTATTTTCTGTTTCTATGTGTCTGTAAAACTGTCTGAATTATCTGCAGGGATTTACGAGATTAGTATTACGCTTTATTGTAGTAAAAAAAAAATATATATACGTTTTTGGAGAAAAAAAAAAGTTTTAATACGCACCCAAAATTTATGTTTACTAACCACACTTTTTCGACAATATATTATTCAACTTAAAGAAGAAAAAGAGAAAAAGAAAAAAAGAATCTTCTTATGTGAATAGTACATTGCCCAACTCATTGAGAAATGAAATCAGTGAGTTGGGAAATGGAAGAAAGAATTTCGGTTCTCAACTTCTGACTGGAACTAGATTCAACTGAATCAATAACTTCTTATTTTCTGTCTCAATGTTGGTGTAAATCTGTCTCAATTATTCTCAAGGATATAAAGAATCAGTATTACTCTTTATTGTAGTAAAAAATTAACACATCACGTTTCTGGAAAAAAAATGTTTTATTACAAACACAAAATTTATGTTTACTTAACCAAATTTTTCGACAATATATTTTAGGTAGCTTTCTTTACAAAAAAGCTACCTATTGCAGCCGTTCGGAGGAAAGCGATTTCAAAAAATTTTGGTATATTTTCATCGATCATGACCCCCAGACCCCGAAACCACCCTCCGTTCAAAATTGATATATATATATATATATATATATATATATATCTATATATATATATATATATATATCTGACCTATGTCACACTGTAACTCCCGTAATTATGAACCGATTTCGATGAAATTTGGTGTGTACATAGTACATACCAATGTCTCGACCGAGTTCGTTGGCCAGCTTCATCCGCCATTTTGTTTCAAAATGGCGGCCATTTAAAATTTTTAAAAAATTTTAAAACTTGAAATGTGGTACCAAAAAATTAAAAATGGAAAAATATTTTTTTCTTATGTATTTGACCTTTATACAAAGATTCTGAAGCAGTTTTTGTTTCGTCTATATCTTAAAAAATGGCTGAGTTATAGCATTTTGAATTTCTAGCGTGGCTGACATTTTGAAACGTCCTGAATTTTGTCACGCGATAAAAGGCGTATTTATGAACCGATTTGGATGTAATTCAGTGTGTACATAGTACATACCAATCTCTCGACCGAGTTCGTTGGCCAGCTTCATCCGCCATTTTGTTTCAAAATGGCGGCCATTTAAAATTTTTTTAAAAATTTAAAAATTGAAATGTGGTACCAAAAAATTGAAAATGGAAAAATATTTTTTCTTATGTATTTGACCTTTATACAAAGATTTCGGAGCAGTTTTTGTTTCGTCTATATCTTAAAAAATGGCTGAGTTATAGCATTTTGAATTTCTAGCGTGGCTGACATTTTGAAACGTCCTGAATTTTGTCACGCGATAAAAGGCGTATTTATGAACCGATTTGGATGTAACTTCGTTTATACATAGTACATACCAATGTCTCGACCGGGTTCGTTGGTCAGCTTCATCTGCTGTCTTGTTTAAAAATGGTGGCCATTTAAATTTTTAAGAAAAATTTAAATTTGAAATGTGGTACCGAAAAATTAAAAATTGAAAAAATATTTTCTTTTTATGTGTTTGACCTTGATAAAAAGATTCGGGAGCAGTTTTTGTTTCGTCTATATCTTAAGAAATGGCTGAGTTATAGCATTTTGAATTTCTAGCATGGCTGACATTTTGAAACGTCCTGATTTTTCTCACGTAATAACAGGCGTATTTATGAACCGACTTGGATGTACCTTGGTGTGTACATAGTACATACAAATATCTCGACCGAGTTCGTCGGCCGGCTTCATCCGCCATCTTGTTTCAAAATGGCGGCCATTAAAAAAATTAAAAAATTAAAAAATTTAAATGAGATACCAAAAAAATTGGAAAGTGAAAAAGATTTTTTTTGTATGTGTTTTACCTTAATACAAAGATTCCGGAACAGTTTTTCTTTCGTCTATATCTAATAAAAATGGCTGAGTAATAGCATTTTGAATTTATCTTGTGGCTGACCTTTTAAAACGACCTGATTTTTGTCACGCGACAACAGGCGTAATTATGAACCTATTTGGATGTAACTTGGTCTGTACATAGTACATACCAATGTCTCGACCGAGTTCGTTGGCCAGCTTCATTCGCCATCTTGTTTCAAAAGGGTTGCCATTTAAAAAAAATTAAATTTAAAATTCAAAATGAGGTATTAAACAATTGGAAAATGAAAAAGATTTTTTTATGTGTTTGACCTTGATACAAAGATTCCGGAGCAGTTTTTGTTTCTGAAAATTTGTTCTTTTGTTTATATCTTAAAAAATGGTTGATTTATAGCACTTTGAATTTCTAGCATGGCTAACATTTTGAAACGATCTTGTATTTGTCACGCGATAACACACGTATTCGCCTATTTCGATGTAAGAAGGCATGTGGATAGTATACATCAACACCTCGACCAAGTTCGCTGGCCAGATTCATCAGCCATCTTGTTTCAAAATGGCGACCATTAAATTAAAATATATATATATATATTTAAAGTGAGGTGCAAAAAAATTAGAAATTGAAAAGGGTTTCTTTCTTAAGTATTTGACCTTGATATAAGGATTCAGGAGCATTTTTTGTTTGTCTTTACCTTAAAAAATGGCTCAGTTTCAATTTCTATTGTGGGTGACATTTTGAAAAATCTGATTTTTTGCATGCGACAGCACTCCTATATATCAACCGATTCCGATGTGAGTGAGCATGTGCACAGCAATTACTAAGGTCTCGACCGAGTTCACTGCTTAGCCTCATCCACCATGTTGTCTTAAAATGACAGGCACTTTAAGAAATTGCCGAATTTGGCAGCCAAATATATGTTACTTCAAAGAAAAGCAGCTTGGATAAAGCTGACTAATTTCGCGAAATTCTCATTCATTATATTGATAAAAATTAGTATTGAATCTCCTATATTCGGTTTCCACTAAATTGAGCTTCGTGTGTTTGAATGATATAATTTGGCTTTTTTTAAATAAGGATTATGAAAGCTACCTCTTCCTCCCGGCACTGGCCGGAAGGACTTTTTCAACTTAAAGCCGAAAATGAGAAAAGAATAATCTTCCTATGTGAATAGTACGTTGCTCAACTCGCTGAGAAATGAAATCAATGAGTTGCGAAATGGAAGAAAGAATTTCAGTTGTCAACACCTGATTGGAATTATATTCAACTGAGATCAATTACTTCGTATTTTCTGTTTCAAGGTTTTTATAAAATTTTCTGAAATATCTGCAAGGATTCAAACGAGTTGTATTACGCTTTATAGAGTGAAATCAAAAATTAAAACATTATGTTTTTGGAGAAAAAAGAAAGTTTCTATTTTTGTTTTAGTAGTTTTGTTTTAGTAGATGTCTAAATTTATGTTTAGTAACCACCCTTTTTCGACGATATATTTTTCAACTTAAAGGAGAAAATGATAAAACAATCCTCCTATGTAAATAGCACATTGCCCAACTCACTGAGAAATGAAACGAACGTGTTGGGAAATGGAAGAAAGAATTTTGATTGTCAACGCCTGATTGGAACTAGATTCAACTAAATCAATTACTTCTTATTTTCAGTTTCTGTGTGTCTATAAAACTGTCCGAAATATCTGCAGGGATTTAAAGGAGTAGTATTGCGCTTTATAGAGCGTAGTAAAAAATGAAAACATTACGTTTTCGGAGAAAATGTTTTATTAGGCACCCAAAATTTATGTTTACTAACTACCCATTTTCGGCGATATATTTTTCAACTTAAAGGAGAAAATGAGAAAATAATCTTCCTACATGAATGGTACATTACCCTACTCACTGAGAAATGAAATCAGTGGAATGGGGAAATGGAAGAAAGAATTTCGATGGTCAACGTCTGATTGGAACTAGATTCAACTGAATCAATTACTTCTTATTTTCTGTGTCTATGTGTCTGCAAAACTGTCTGAATTATCTGCACGGATTTAAGACATTAGTATTACGCTTTATTATAGTAAAAATAATAAAACTTTACGTTTTTGCAGAAAAAAAAAGTTTTATTACGCACCCAAAATTTATGTTTACTAAACACCCTTTTTCGACAACATATTTTTCAACTTAAAGGAGAAAAAGAGGTAAAGAATCTTCTTATGTGAATGGTACATTGCCAAACTCATTGAGAAATGAAATCAGTGAGTTGGGAAATGGAAGAAAGAATTTCGGTTGTCAACGTCTGATTGGAACTAGATTCAACTGAATGAATAACTTCTTATTTTCTGTTTCAAGGTTTGTGTAAATCTGTCTCAATTATTCTCAGGGATATAAAGAATCAGTATTACTCTTTATTGTAGCAAAAAAATTAAAACATTACGTTATTGAAAAAAAAAAATGTTTTATTACAAACACAAAAATTATGTTTACTTAACCACATTTTTCGACAATATATTTTTCAACCTAAAGCCGAAAATGAGAAAAGAATAATCTTTCTATGTGAATAGTACGTTGCTCAACTCGCTGAGAAATGAAATCAATGTGTTGCGAAATGGAAGAAAGAATTTCAGTTGTCAACACCTGATTGGAATTATATTCAACTGAGATCAATTACTTCTTATTTTCTGTTTCAAGGTTTCTATAAAATTGTCTGAAATATATGCAAGGATTCAAACAAGTTGTATTACGCTTTATAGAGTGAAGTGAAAAATTAAAACATTATGTTTTTGGAGAAAAAAGAAAGTTTCTATTACGCGCCCAAAATTTATGTTTAGTAACGACCCTTTTTCGACGATATATTTTTCAACTTAAAGGAGAAAATGATAAAACAATCCTCCTATGTAAATAGTACATTGCCCAACTCACTGTGAAATGAAACGAACGTGTTGGGAAATGGAAGACAGAATTTCGATTGTCAACGCCTGATTGGAACTAGATTCAACTGAATTAATTACTTCTTATTTTCAGTTTCTATGTGTCTATAAAACTGCCCGAAATATCTGCAGGGATTTAAAGGAGTAGTATTGCGCTTTATAGAGCGTAGTAAAAAATGAAAACATTACGTTTTCGGAGAAAATGTTTTATTACGCACTCAAAATTTATGTTTACTAACTACCCATTTTCGGCGATATATTTTTCAACTTAAAGGAGAAAATGAGAAATTAATCTTCCTACATGAATGGTACATTACCCTACTCACTGAGAAATGAAATCAGTGGAATGGGGAAATGGAAAAAAGAATTTCGATGGTCAACGTCTGATTGGAACTAGATTCAACTGAATCAATTACTTCTTATTTTCTGTTTCTATGTGTCTGCAAAGCTGTCTGAATTATCTGCAGGGATTTAAGAGATTAGTATTACGCTTTATTATAGTAAAAATAATAAAACTTTACGTTTTTGCAGCAAAAAATGTTTTATTACGCACCCAAAATTTATGTTTACTAAACACCCTTTTTCGACAACATATTTTTCAACTTAAAGGAGAAAAAGAGGTAAAAAATCTTCTCATGTGAATGGTACACTGCCCAACTCATTGAGAAATGAAATCAGTGAGTTGGGAAATAGAAGAAAGAATTTCGGTTGTCAACGTCTGATTGGAACTAGATTCAACTGAATCAATAACTTCTTATTTTCTGTTTCAAGGTTTGTGTAAATCTGTCTCAATTATTCTCAGGGATATAAAGAATCAGTATTACTCTTTATTGTAGCAAAAAATTAAAACATTACGTTATTGGAAAAAAAAATGTTTTATTACAACACAAAAATTATGTTTACTTAACCACATTTTTCGACAATATATTTTTCAACTTAAAGCCGAAAATGAGAAAAGAGTTTTCCTATGTGAATAGTACGTTACCCAACTCGCTGAGAAATGAAATCAATGAGTTGCGAAATGGAAGAAAGAACTTCAGTTGTCAACACCTGATTGGAATTATATTCAACTGAGATCAATTACTTCTTATTTTCTGTTTCAAGATTTCTATAAAATTGTCTAAAATATCTGCAGGGATTCAAAGGAGTAGAATTACGCTTTATAGAGTGTAGTTAAAAATTAAAACAATATGTTTTTGGAGAAAAAAAAAAGTTTTTATTACGCGCGTAAAATTTATGTTTACTAACCACCCTTTTCGACGATATATTTTTCAACTTAAAGAAGAAAATGAGAAAACAATCCTATGTAAATAGTACATTGCCCAACTCACTGAGAAATGAATCCAGTGAGTTGAGAAATGGAAGAAAGAATTTCGATGGCCAACGCCTATTTGGAACATTCAACTGAATCAATTACTTCTTATTTTCTGTTTCTAAGTGTCTGCAAAACTGTCTGAATTATCTGCAGGTATTTAAGAGATTAGTATTACGCTTTATTATAGTAAAAAAATAAAAAAATACGTTTTTGGAGAAAAAAAAAGTTTTATTACGAACCCGAAATTTATGTTTACTAACCACCCTTTTTCGACAACATATTTTTCAAGTTAAAGGAGAAAGAGAGAAAAAGAATGGTCTTATGTGTATAGGACATTGCAGAACTCGCTGAGAAATGAAATTAATGAGTTGCGAAATGGAAGAAAGCATTTCAGTTGTCAACACCTGATTGGAATTATATTCAACTGAGATCAATTACTTCTTATTTTCTGTTTCAAGGTTTGTATAAAATTGTCTGAAATATCTGCAGGGATTCAAAGGAGTAGTAGTATTACGCTTTATAGAGTGTAGTCAAAAATTAAAACAATATGTTTTTGAGAGAAAAAAAAGTTTTTATTACGCGCCCAAAATTTATGCTTACTAACTACCCTTTTTGCGCCCAAAATTTATGTTTTCTAAGCACCCTTTTTCGAAGAAGGAATTTCGACGGTCAACGCCTGATTGGAACTAGATTCAACAGAATCAATTACTTCTTATTTTGTGTTTCTATGTGTCTGCAAAACTGTCTGAATTATCTGCAGGGATTTAAGAGATTAGTGGCATGCTTTATTATAGTAAAAAATAAAACATTACGTTTTTGGAGAAAAAAAAGTTTTATTACGCACCCAAAATTTATGTTTACTAACCACACTTTTTCGACAATATATTTTTCAACTTAAAGGAGAAAAAGAGAAAAAGAAACTTCTTATGTGAATAGTACATTGCCCAACTCATTGAGAAATGAAATCAATGAGTTGGGAAATCGAAGAAAGAATTTCGATGGTCATCGCCTACACTGTAAAAAAAATTCCGCAACGTTCCTGGGAAAAAATGTGCAGCTGAGTTGCCCATTATTTCCAAGAAACATTTCTTGAAAATGACTGGCACTTTACTGTATATGTTAAAAACTTTCTACAGAAATGCCAGTAAGTTTCCTGCGAAATACCAGGAATATTTCTGTTGACAGCAAAACATTACTGACATATTCAAGGCTGGAGTAGCACAAGAGCGAAAAATGTCCAGACCATGGATCGAACCTGGATACTTGGCGTGCCGTGCCAATGCCTTACCTGTTAGGCTATCCGGACCGATACCTGGCTGACATAATTCACTCTGGATGTTCGTTCCCTTCATTATGACATTACTGACATTTCACAGCATGCGGGATCCGCAGACGATTTTTACATTTCCAGTTGACAATTTTCGCTTTATTATCATTATTTGTTAGAATGAAAAAATATTTTGAAATTGACATCAAAATTATTATTTATAATTTACATGAAAAAATAAATTTTCAGTTAAAATTCAATAAAGTAAATATATATGTGATATATTGTTTCTGAACTTTGCTTAAAATATAAAAATATATAAATGTAAATAATAATTAGAAAAAAAATCTAGACATAAAATATTTTGGATTTTCGTCAGTGATTATGTTAGTTTACAAGTTAGATAAAATACATATAAATTTTCATGAAAAAAAAAACCTAAACGTAATTGTATATTTTTTCCGAAAAAAAAAAAAAAATCAAATTTGCAGCAATTCAAAGTGTGAAATATATGTCAAATTTAAATCAAATTGTAATAAAGTGTTAAAATATAAAATTAATTAAAAAAGAAAAAAAAAGTCAAGAGGTAGCATCGAACCCGGGCCGTACGGGTGGCGTGCAAGCTTTCTGCGTCCACACCACGAAAGACACGTTGAGAGCTGCAAACTAATGGGTATTTGAAACGTATGCTAAAACTCGGCATCTAATTTCTGAAAATCTAAGGCCCATTTGAAGAAATCCTTTCACAAGAATAATTAGAGATAACAACTCTAAAACATACTTTAAATTAATCAAAATAGGTGAGAATCATATTTGATTGTCCCCTGGTTAATGCAGATCCAAATAATAGGTGTATTTTGTTTACACAGTCTGCTCGTTAAAGATTTCACAGACAAGTACGAGAGATAATCTCTTAGTGATGTCACAGAGGTATTGTATTTTCATCTGAATTATCTTGACAATAGAGACGTAAAGGATTATGTCGTCTATTGATTTATTTGCATTCCATATTGATTTTTTTACATTCATTTAAGGAATTCGTTTTCGACACTCGCGCGCGAGCAACGGATTATAGGAAAAAAAAAATAATAAATGGCGGCCGCAGCGTTTTGCTGTTTCCAACTTTTGTTCAGGAACGTTTCAGATAAGAAAACCAGAATTTCACAGGAAAGAGCTAAATTATTCTGAAAACCCGATAAAAGGCGAAACGTTCCTGGATTTTACATGGAAAGTTACCATTTTTTTTTACAGTGTGATTGGAACTAGATTCAACTGAATCAATTATTTCCTTATTTTCTGTTTCAGGACGTATCTAAAACTGCCTGAATTATCTGCAGGGATTTAAAGGGTCAGTATTACTTTTTATTGTAGTAAAGAATAAAAACAATACGTGTTTGGAGAAAAAAATGTTATTACAAACACAAAATTTATGTTTACTTACAACATTTTTCGACAATATATTTTTCAACATAAAACCGAAAATGAAAAAAAAAAAAATCTTCCTATGTGAATAGAACGTTGCCCAACTCGTTGAGAAATGACATCAATGAGTTGCGAAATGGAAGAAAGAATTTCGGTTGTCAACACTTGATTGGAACTAGATTCAACTCGGATCAAATACTTTTTATTTTCTGTTTCTATGTGTCTATAAAACTGTCCGAAATATATGCAGGGATTTAACGGAGTAGTATTGCGCTTTATCGAGAGTATTAAAAAATGAAAACATTGCGTTTTCGGAGGAAAAAAAAAGTTTTTATTACGCACCCAAAATTTATGTTTACTAACTACCCTTTTCGACTATATATTTTTCAACTTAAAGAAGAAAATGATAAAACAATCCTCCTATGTAAATAGTACATTGCCCAACTCACTGAGAAATGAAACCAATGAGTTGTGAAATGGAAGAAAGAATTTCGATGGCCAACGCCTGATTGGAACATTCAACTGAATCAATTACTTCTTATTTTCTGTTTCTATGTGTCTGCAAAACTGTCTGAATTATCTGCAGGTATCTAAGAGATTAGTATTACGCTTTATTATAGTAAAAAAATAAAAAAATACGTTTTTGGAGAAAAAAAAAAGTTTTATTACGCACCCAAAATTTATGTTTACTAACCACCCTTTTTCGACAACATATTTTTCAAGTTAAAAGAGAAAGAGAGAAAAAGAATGGTCTTATGTGTATAGGACATTGCAGAACTCGGTGAGAAATGAAATTAATGAGTTGCGAAATGGAAGAAAGCATTTCAGCTGTCAACACCTGATTGGAATTATATTCAACTGAGATCAATTACTTCTTATTTTCTGTTTCAAGGTTTCTATAAAATTGTCTGAAATATCTGCAGGGATTCAAAGGAGTAGTAGTATTACGCTTTATAGAGTGTAGTCAAAAATTAAAACAATATCTTTTTGAGAGAAAAAAAAGTTTTTATTACGCGCCCAAAATTTATGCTTACTAACCACCCTTTTTGCGCCCAAAATTTATGTTTCCCAAGCACCCTTTTTCGAAGAAAGAATTTCGACGGTCAACGCCTGATTGGAGCTAGATTCAACAGAATCAATTACTTCTAATTTTGTGTTTCTACGTGTCTGCAAAACTGTCTGAATTATCTGCAGGGATTTAAAAGATTAGTGTTACGCTTTATTATAGTAAAAAATAAAACATTACGTTTTTGGAGAAAAAAAAAGTTTTATTACGCACCCAAAATTTTTGTTTACTAACCACACTTTTTCGACAATATATTTTTCAACTTAAAGGAGAAAAAGAGAAAAAGAAACTTCCTATGTGAATAGTACATTTCCCAACTCATTGAGAAATGAAATCAATGAGTTGGGAAATCGAAGAAAGAATTTCGATGGTCATCGCCTGATTGGAACTAGATTCAACTGAATCAATTATTTCCTTATTTTCTGTTTCAAGGCGTATCTAAAACTGCCTGAATTATTTGCAGGGATTTAAAGGGTCAGTATTACTTTTTATTGTAGTAAAGAATAAAAACAATACGTGTTTGGAGAAAAAAATGTTATTACAAACACAAAATTTATGTTTACTTACAACATTTTTCGACAATATATTTTTCAACATAAAACCGAAAATGATTTTAAAAAAAATCTTCCTATGTGAATAGTACGTTGCCCAACTCATTGAGAAATGACATCAATGAGTTGCGATATGGAAGAAAGAATTTCGGTTGTCAACACTTGATTGGAACTAGATTTAACTCGGATCAAATACTTCTTATTTTCTGTTTCTATGTGTCTATAAGACTGTCCGAAATATATGCAGGGATTTAAAGGAGTAGTATTGCGCTTTATCGAGAGTATTAAAAATTGAAAACATTGCGTTTTCGGAGGAAAAAAAAGGTTTTATTACGCACCCAAAATTTATGTTTACTAACTACCCATTTTCGACGATATATTTTTCAACTTAAAGGAGAAAATGAGAAAAGAATCTTCCTACGTGTTTGGTACATTACCCAACTCACTGAGAAATGAAATCAGTGAATTGGGAAATGGAAGAAAGAATTTCGATGGTCAACACCTTATTGGAACTATATTCAACTGAGATCAATTACTTATTATTTTCTGTTTCTATATGTCTATAAAACTGTCTGAAATATCTGCAGGGATTTAAAGGAGTACTATTGCGCTTTATCGAGCATAGTAAAAAATGAAAACTTTACGTTTTGGGAGAAAAAAAAAGTTTTTATTACGCACCCAAAATTTATGTTTACTAACTGCCCATTTTCGACGATATCTTTTTCAACTTAAAGGAGAAAATGAGAAAAGAATCTTCCTACGTGAATGGTACATTACCCAACTCACTAAGAAATGAAATCAGTGAATTGGGAAATGGAAGAAAGAATTTCGATGGTCAACACCTTATTGGAACTAGATTCAACTGAGATCAATTACTTATTATTTTCTGTTTCTAGGTGTCTATAAAACTTTTTAAATTAACTGCATGGATTTAAAGGAGTAGTAATTCGCTTTATGGAACGTAGAAAAAAAAATGAAAACATTACGTTTTGTAAAGTAAAATACGCGACACTAAAAGAAAAACTTTTGTTCTGTCAGTGTTGATTTGTTTAAATAATAATGTTTTGTTTTCGTAATAATCTGTAATTGATGTGAATAATGAAAATGTGAATAATGGCCAAAAACTCACGTGATTTTTAAGATTATTTTTTTTCGGTTATAAAGACAAAATATATCACCTTTGGACTTTTGCATTTTACTTACTGATGTTTTAATTATATATTTAAATTTTTTTGTGTTAAAATGAATAATACGTCGAGCTCGACGGTAATTACCTCCAGGTGGGTTCGGTGGACTTCCAATCGGGCGACCGTTTTTCTCTTGTCACAAGAATTCATACAAATTTGCATGTCAAATAACGAAAAGTTATCAGATGCTCTAGAGAATGTACCAAAATTCACTTTAAAAAGATGATTTTTGAAACAGAGTAGCATCACATTTGAACAAAAAAAAAGGCGTTTTCGCCTTTTTTTTTTCACTTTTTGGAGCAGGAAAAAATAATTAATAATTGAAAATTATACATTCGTTGCTAGCTCCAGGAATAATTATTATATTTAAAAAAATAAATAAAAGATAAAGGAAATTAGTATATTAATTCTGGTGTTCTAGAAAGAAATGATTGCCAGTTTAAAAAAACATGACTTCGAGAAAATCGAGTTTAAAGCTAAAAAAATAGCATTACGTTCAACAAGCGCAAAATATTTAAGGAATTGAATTGTTACGGAACCGCTTTAGGGCAATAATATACACACTTCAAGAAGGCAGTAGAATATGCCCTTAAATAATAATAAAAAAAAATCACAATTAAAATATATGAGATTTGAAATTGGTGAAGTTAGTATGTACCTTCTGTTTAATGCTTACTTGTATGCATACTATCAGCACTGTTCAAATACCTGAATAGCTTCGGAAAGTTTAACAAATACTCTTTAAAATTATAAATATTTCAGTATTCCTTTCCAGTGTATGATGTATTTTTATAATAAATGTAATAAAGCAATGTGATAGATCTGATTTGAAATAAATACTTTGATTAATCATTTTCTAATTCTACAAAGTCATTATAACTAGTATCTAATGTAATAGTATTTTATCACGGAACAAGTTTATATTGAATTTTACAGTTTTAACGAACTGCATATGTCAACTTAAGTGAGGACGTGAGAAAGATTTCACGTAGAAACAAGCATAAAATATTTAAGGAATTGAATTGTCGCGGAACCGCTTTAGGACAATAATCTACACACTTGAAGAAGGCAATAGAATATGCCCTTAAATAATAAAAAAAAAAATCACAATTAAAATGCATGAGACTTGACATTGGTGAAGTTAGTATGTAAATTCTGTTTAATGCTTACTTGTATACATACTATCAGCACTTTTCAAATACCTGTATAGTTTCGGAAAGTTTACAAATACGCTTGAAAATTATAAATATTTCAGTATTTCTTTCCAGTGTATGATGTATTTTTATAACAAATGTAATAAAGCAATGTGATAGATTTGATGTGAAATAAATACTTTAATTAGTCATTTTCTAATTCTACACAGTCATTATAACTAGTATCTAATGTAATAGTATTTTATTAAGGAACAAGTTTATATTGAATTTTACAGTTTTAACAAATTGCATCTGTCATCTTAAATGAGGATGTGAGAAAGATTTCATGTATGACACATTTTCTAATTAACTCATTTGGTATCTGGGGTACTATTTATAGGATATGCCCCTTTTTGTGTATTATTTTGTCTTAATAATTATGTTTGTTATTATATGCATGATTATTATTTTGTCTTAACAATTATGTTTGCTATTCCATGTATATATTAATGATAGTATATATCCATACATTTATTATTATGATTTCATTTATATTTATGCATTTACTACTACTACTAATACTACGAGACGACGACGACTGCTTCTTGAAAAAAAAAAAAAAAACCTGTGGCTATACGATCCATAAAGAATCAAGACTTACAGTGCCCATCTCTGTTTTATTGACCCTGGGCACCGATTCTATACGGTTTATTTCCCGGTCAGGTGGTTAGCCTAAAATGGAAACCTCGGTGTTTAGTCGCAAAGTTAGCTTGGTACCCATTTTATTGACCGCAAAGTGATGAAAGGTTGAGTGAACCTTGACCAGCCGGGAGCCGAACTCTCGACCTGCAGCGTGGCAGTCGACGTATTTAACACTACGTCACTGGTCTTACGGGTGCTACTACTACTATTAATAATAATAATAAAAGTTTACTTAATTCTCTTTACATCTTTGGAGATTTATATGTTTCAAACATATGTTGCACTCTATAAATTTATACTAGGACCTACTTTTTCGAACACATAATTTGTAATAAATCATAAAATAATACTAGTAAGTTACTATGTCTGTTTAAACCTGTGGTAAATCAACATTTTCCAAACGGCTATAAATGTTCTTCATCAGCCCATTACCATATAAATAACACGCAAAGCAGCTATACTCCTCAGTATTCAATAAACGAAATATTCATCAAATTTCCTTAAGCCTAACTTTTGTGATTTGGATAAGCTACTTTAATATTATTAACGTTAAAGTAATTTTTACTCAAAATTAAAGATCAGATGAGACTCGAAATGTTTAATAGTAGCATTTTTCTTATACGGACACTATCAAAAAGTTTTTGACGCAATTTTGTTGTCGTACGACAGAATAGTTATGTTTAATTATATAAGCAGGCGCTAGAAGTACTTTAGTAGGTAAAATATGAGGACCGGCAACTATGTTAAGATTCATATATCTGAGACTCTAAATAACTTAAAAGTGCATCCTGCCGGCAGCAGTTGTAGTCATTTCTCTACCCTCACCATCCCTCTCAAGCGGCCTATTGATTAGCATAGAGCGCGCAGCATATAGTACACGCTCGAGAAGGGAGTGAGTGCGCAGTATATGAGAACCGCATTTTATGAAGTGATATAAGCTCAGAAGTGACTAAATATTAATATTCTAGATAGTGCCAGTCCATTTTATGGTCCAGTTGTTTTTTTATAGCCCCCTCTAATGTATTGGGCGCATTCTGTGGTGTCTTAATTTTTATTTTAAACGACAGTTATTAGTTATTATAATGGAAATTAGTAACTATAAGTTATTATATTAAACAACAACCAAGGTAAAACTAAAGAGTTCCCCGAGCAAGAGCTGAATGTCCTCATGAAGTCCTTCAAAGAAGATCGCGTAGCGATTCCCGGTCCCAAAAGTCACCAAGCGATGGTCAACCATCACGACAACAAACCTTCAGACGAAACAGTTGAGGAAGGGAGACACAAGGCCCACCACAACAAAGAACATCGCAAAGCATCATAATTTGCTTCCTGCGGAATATTTTGATGAATCCGTGATTTGAGGAAACATCTTCACCATGGTGGCTATGTCGCAACAAATACGACGCAGACAAGCAGGCCGAAGCCACCAGAAGCCACATCGCTAAGTAACAGATACCGTCAAACCAACAAGTACTCTGTACTCTCTTACCTCTGCACCACGTATCACTAGCGTTGCACCTCGAGAGGGCGTGACCAACCCCTCAGGTACCAAAAGTGCAATGCACAAGTGGTACCTTGCTTAGAGGACTGCCCAACGAACAGGGCGGAACAACGTTACTCCAAGCCGAAGGCTACATGCATCCCAGACTGTTACTGAGCATTCCGTATCGAGAGTGCATGACAAAACCTCTTCGGGTATCTAGCGAACTGCTTAAAGTACGCTGCTTAGAGGCCAACGTTCTTACCTCGTACTAACCTTGTACACCACGTGTCACTAGCGTTACGACATTAAACGATATTATATTAAGCAACAACAAAGGTAAATTTAAAATTATTTTTTATTCTTCACAAGTAAATCTGCAGATAAGGGGACTCAACGTCAGTTCTGCATGTCATTGTTTTTTAATTTGAGAGAGGGAGATAAACATATAAGATTCTTCGAAGCTTCCAGAAATTAGAAGCATCAGATTAATACGGTTTTATGGAATGCTGTTCTGCTAAACTGCTTATTCTTGTACTTTTTTAGAAGATAATTTTTTTCAGGAGTACTCTGAACCCCTATAGTCACATCAATTTTACCTTCGAAATTATCTATTGATTGTGCTGTATCATGATTGTGGTATACTTTAGACTTCTTAGTAAAATCGAATATAAGAATGGTTCTTCTGATAATGTAAACAGAAATTACTACACTTTAACTGAATTAAAAAATATAATGCTTTTACAGTTTTTGTTTTGGAAACCAGCTGAAATGGTTCTACTATAATATTTAAGTGAAAGTTCTTAAATACAACCTAATCTACTCATAAGTAATAGCATACTATAAACGCTCAAAAGTAGGCATATTTGGGTGATTTTACTGCGTGATTACAACACCTTTTACCACGAAAAGTATATGGCAAAACATTTTCACATCCTTTACAAAAATTGCTTGCAAACTCTTTTCATAATGACGAACCTAGCAGTTTGAAATTTTTTGTGGATCATGGAATTCTCTACAAATATATAACTATTTTCTGATTGTGCATAATGAGAGTACTACTGATAAGAAATCATAATAAATTGAATTTACTTTTAATATTTACAAAAATTTGATGAAAATTTTATTGAATGGCTTGAAATGATAATTTTTTTGGTAGATTGATCTTAGCAAAAATTATTACAAATATTTTATAAATATTTCATCATATCTGTCAAATACAATGTTGACAAATCTGTCATATATCTGTCAAATACAATGTTACATACTCAATGTTGCATGATGCGAGAATATCAGTTTCATTCTTTCAAAAATGTCTCTGCATCAAATATGCTTAGCTTCTTTAGTTCTACTTGATGTACAAGTGCCATGCCACTTACTACAGAAATTTTAGATGGAGCAATGCGAAAAGTTCAAAATTCATTGCACACTGGTGATTATCCACCATGCCTATTTTTAGATGATTTTAGTATGCTATTGCTATCTAGTAGATTAGTTTCTATAATTTGATACAATCTTACATCTTATTATAATATGACCATGACTACTATAACTGTTTGTAAGCAACAAAAAGTGTAAAAAAATTACATTTTTCAATGATATTAAATCACAGCAAAATCCTTTTACATTTCCAAAGGTACCATACTTAGATAAGATTTTGTTCAGCTTCTCCATAAGATGCAGATTTTTTTTTTTTTTTTTTTTTTTTTTTTTTTTTTTTTTTTTTTTTTTTTGCCAGGGGAGTAAGGATGGATATTAGGATAACATACAATTCATGCTCAAACTGATGCTCACAGTATAAAGTGAAATCTAAAGTAAAAAATAATCATGATACAGCACAATCAATAGAAAATTTCTAAAATACAATTAATGAGAATATGGGAGTTCAGTGTCCCTCTAGAGGATCTTTGAAAAAATTACAAGAATGAGCTATCAGAATATCATTTCATAAAACCATGTTTAATCTGGTGCTTGTAATTTCTGGAAGCTTCGAAGAGTCTTACAATATATATATATATATATATATGTGTGTGTGTGCGTGTTATATATATATATATTTGTTAAATACATATATATAACAGATATAATATTTTCAAGATATATAGAGCAAATATTTAGCATTAGCAATCTTATAATGAAAAAATATATGTATAAAAAATTAAAATTGCGTATTGTAGGATAATAAATGCTAGTAGGAATGACCGAGCTAAGCTCGGTCAAAATTAGCTTTGTGTTTATCGGATATATTATTCCCATTGAATCATTCTTGCTGCTTTAGATACAATTATCTCGACCCACAGCCATAGTGACCCAAAATTACCCATTAATAGAATTGTTTCGAACATTCGACCTAACCCAATGCACTTCTCGAGCATGAAAAGATGGAATACAAAATTTAGTGAAAATCGTTAGTTATTTTTTAGATAAAATTAGCTTGACCCACGATGATCCATAAGCCACTAACTAATCGAAAATTATCGAACATGTGACCTATTCCAATGGCTTCACGTACTGGGAAACGGTAAAACAAATTGTCAGAATCTTTTGAAACTTTACGAGATACAGTTAGCTTGACCCTGTTTCATTATGACTCAAAATTACCCACTAATAGAATTTTGTTGAGCATGCGATCTAGCCAAAATGTTTTTTCTACTACTAAGCCCTACTACTAAGCCTTTTTTCTACTACTTATTCCGACTCTTTTGCGGAAGCCAGATTGAAGGGAAAAAAATGAAACCGGACAAAATTAAAAGGGAAATTTGAAATTATTGGCTACCGACCAACAACTGCTACGTCGAGCTTATTATTCGTCTATAGTTTTCAGTTATTGGCAATTGTTGTGTGTTTCATAAGACTTTTTCAAATTTAGAGAATGTTCCGCAATTGGGTTATTTCGATAAAAGTTACTTTCATTTTCTAACCATTATTTAACTTTTATACAGTTACAATTGTATACTGTTTTCTCATTTGACGCCAATCATGGCCCCAGTGGCAGAAAGTTTTGTAGCTGTCTGCGACAAGCTTTTAAAATTTCATAATCTGTCTGCAAATTTTGTATGTCATTTTAATGAATAAATAATAAATTAAACTAGGAATTTTTTATCATTATATTTAAAACATGGTAAGCATGATGCATTCTCATTAATTTTGCTTATAATATTTCATCATCTAACTTCTTATAGAATTTCAAAAGTGTGAAGGATAAGCAGAACCACACATAGGCAATAACGATGCTTTTAAAAACCTTCGGAAGCTTCAGAGGACTCAAACACGAAAAGCACTGAGTTTTTTCTAAAACCCTTGAATGAAATCTGCGGCCTTTTGAGGAAATTAATTTTTGGGTGAAATTCACGTTTTTTCCATGGCTTTTTGACGAATTTATCGTTTTATCCGCAATTTTTGAACCAAATTGCGGAAAAAAAATTCTTGATCTCTTGACAAAATTCGAATTTTTCTTTTCTGCATCCTTTTGAGGAAATTATTTTTTTTTGTAATTCTTCGGTGAAATTCACGTTTTCTCCATGGCTTTTTGACAAATTTCTTGTTTTTCTCGCAATTTTTGGACGAAATTTGCCGTTTATTTTTGCGATTTTTTGATAATATTCGCGTTTTCTTCCACAATCCTACGACGAAAGTCGCGTTTGTTCTGCGATCCTTTCACAAAATTCGTACTTTTTCGCGATCCTTTGATGAAATTTGCGTTTTTTCACGATCCTCTGACGTAATTTGCGTTTTTTCATGATCCTCTGACGTAATTTGCATTTTCCATGATCTTTTGATGAAATTTGCATTGTGTCCGCGATCCTTTTCCGAAATTTGCGCTTTTTACGCGATCTTTTGCCAAAATTTGCGCTTGTTACACAATCTTTTGCTGAAATTGGCGCTTTTTAAGTGATTTTTTTGCCAAAATTCGCGTTTTTTACGCGATGTTTTGCCGAAATTCGCGATTTTTTGCCAAAATTCACGTTTTTTACTCGATCTTTTTCCAAAATTCACGCCTTTCACCCGATCTCTTGCCGAAATTAAAGCTTTTAATGCGATTTTTTGCTGAAATTTGCGCTTTTTACGCGATATGTTACCAAAATTCGAGCTTGTTATGCGATCTTTTGCCGAAATTCGCGCTTTTTACGCGATCTTTTGCCAAAATTCACGCCTTTTACCCGATCTTTTGCCGAAATTAATGCTTTTAACGCGATCTTTTGCTGAAATTAACACTTTTTACACGATCTTTTGCCAAAATTCACGTCATTAACACGATCTTTTGCCGAAATTCACGCTTTTTATGCGATCTTTTGCCGAAATTCACGATTTTTACACGATCTTTTTCCGAAATTTGCGCTTTTTATGCGATATTTTCCCGAAATTCACGCTTTTTTACTCGATCTTTTACCAAAATTCGCCTTTTTACGCGATTTTTTGCCGAAATTCAGGCTTTAACCCGATCTTTTATCGAAATTAACACTTTTTACGCGATTTTTGACGAAATTCGCGCTTTTTATGTGACCTTTTGCCGAAATTCGCGCTTTTTACCCGATCTTTTGCCAAAATTCACGCTTTTACGCGATCTTTTGCCGAAATTAATGCTTTTAACGCGAGATTTTGCCAAAATTCAAACTTTTTACGCGCTTTTTTGCCGAAATTCGTGCTTTTTATGCGGGAAAAATTGTCCGAAAGTTGCGGACAATTTTTTAAATTGACTTAATTAGTGCAGACAATAATTGTCCGCAAAAGATTTTTTGTGTCCGCGACTATGTCGCCGTGTCGCGGTGTTTCTGCCACTGGGATATATTGCCAAAATTCGAGCTTTTTATGCGATCTTTTGCCGAAATTCGCGCTTTTTACGCGATTTGTTGCCAAAATTCACTGTTTTTACCCGATCTTTTGACAAAATTCACGCCTTTTACCCGATTTTTTGCCGAAATTCATGCTTTTAACGCGATCTTTTGCTGAAATTAACACTTTTTACACGATATTTTGCCGAAATTTACGTCATTAACACGATATTTTGCCAAAATTCACGCTTTTTATGCGATCTTTTGCCAAAATTCACGCTTTTTACGCGATCTTTTTCCGAAATTTGCGCTTTTTATGCGATATTTTCCTGAAATTCACGCTTTTTTACGCGATATTTTACCAAAATTCGCCTTTTTACGCGATTTTTTGCCAAAATTAAGGCTTTCACCCGATCTTTTACCGAAATTAACGCTTTTAACGCGATCTTTTGCCGAAATTCACACTTTTACGCGATTTTTGACAAAATTCGCACTTTTTATGCGATCTTTTGCCGAAATTCACGCTTTTACGCGATCTTTTGCCAAAATTCATGCTTTTACGCGATCTTTTGCCAAAATTAATGCTTTTAACGCGAGATTTTGCCAAAATTCAAACTTTTTACGCACTTTTTTGCCGAAATTCGTGCTTTTTATGCGGGAAAAATATTCCGAAAGTTGCGGACAATTTTTTAAATTGACTTCATTAGTGCAGACAACAACTGTCCGCAAAAGATTTTTTGTGTCCGCGACTATGTCGCCGTGTCGCGGTGTTTCTGCCACTGGGATCGTGGCTATCGGCCCGATTACGGAAAGTTCTCCATTTTACCCTCGCGAAGAACCGGTGTAAGATAATAAATGTTTAATTGAGCATACCACGTACTACTTGTAAATATTTTATATTTTATTCCAATTTTTGAAGTTTCTTGTATACTTTGTATGCTTTCTGCAATGTTATTCACCTGTGCGAAGTGCAGGTATACCATGAAAACTATTTTTCCCGGATATGACACAATGATCGACATATTTCTAGATTTTAAAAAAAAGTAATTTGTCGATTTTAGGATTTTTTTTAAAGCTGTTGTCTAAAATTCTCAAAATATTTAAAAGTATAAATAATCAATTATTGCCGGTTTAATAGTACAAGAATTACTGCTTGCATTTTAAATTAAAGTGGATCCTAATGTAAAATTAAATGAGTTTTAAATGGAATGAATGAAATGCTTCTTTATTCTTATTTTAAATATGAATACAATTCGATCAAGGGAATATTTGGCAATTTATCGCCTGCGCCCGGTGAATAAAAAATATACCTTAAAATTAATTAAATAATTTATACTTAAACTCTAAGCGTAATAAAACGTTTAATTCTCATTGGAAATACACATGTTTATGTAATTTTTATAACTTTATCTTATCAGGAATTGAATTAAAAACGCTGCTGTAAAATTCTATCTTAACATACATTAACTAATTTGTATCCTTATTTATTTTTGTCCTTGTTCATTGCATTACAAAAACATAATTCAAATAGAACGTATTAAAATCACTGACATTTAATAATATATATTAAATAATATTTTAACTTTTTTATAAATTATAATAAAACACAAAACTAACCTGTTTTTCTGTTTTGGGAAGCGAAAAAAAAATGAGTTCTCTCAGATAGAGAGTTATTTTTGCAGTTTTGAAAACTGCAATAATTAGAACGCCAACGTGGCATTTTCCCAAATAATATAAGTTCTTAAAATAACTGATTTTGTTTAAATAACTAACTTCAATTAATAAATTAAATAATGACGAATAAATAAATCGAATTATATCTATACTTCCAACAATTAAGTACTGCAGACGACAAACGCATAAAATAACGGCTGCGCGTGCGCATAGTTATTTCATAGATATCGAACTTATAGATCATCCACAAGGGGGAAAGACGTTAATAATCCTCTTGTAGCTCACTCCGTCCGCTGGGTGGCGTATTACCTTGATTGACGTGACCTCGCCTTTAATCTTGCGGTTACCTCTCCCATTTAAGATAGGACGCTTACTTATATAGCTTTGACTACAACTGCTGTCTATAAGATGCACAGTTAAGTTATTTAGTGTCTCCGGTATACGAATCTGAATTTCCGGTCCTCATATTTTGCATACTCAACTACTTCTAGCGCCTCATTTAACAGCACTTTTATGAAGCCCTATCTTATACTATAATGCGAGCAAAAATTGTGTGTGTGTGTATGTAAATTTTATCTTGAAAACGGCTCTAAAAATGTTGATTAAATTTTGCACCCTACCGTTTTCGGGCACGAAAATATCATTGGGATGGGTCTCGTGTTCGAGAAAATTCGATTAGGGGGTCAGTTTGGGTCATAATGGGTCAGGGTCAAGCTAATTATATCTAAAGAATGGCTGAATCGATTTTGACTAAATTTTGTATCTAACTATTTTCGGGCACGAAAAGACCATTGGGATGGGTCACGTGTTCTAGAAAATTCGGTTAGTGGGCCATTTTTGGGTCAGTGTAGGTCAAGCTATTTTTATCTAAAAAAACGCCTCTAACGATTTTCATAAACTCTATATTCTACAGTTTTGTATTACGAGAAGACCATTTAGTAGGGTTTGAATTGTCGTAAAATGTGGCTCCAGCTCAATTGACGTGCCAAGTTTGATATTTTTGTTGTATTCTAAAGGTTTTGACATGTAGATTCAAAATACTTTAGGTGCCATTTTTTATACGCATTTTTGGGGGTGATTTTCAAGATAGCGTCCAAGATGGCTGCCATTTACTGACTTCTTTAATATTTGAGGCATATTATTGACCAGTATGTCAAATCATATGTTTTCGGGGTCAAGAAATACAAATGTATAATAAAATTTGGAATAAATTGAGTTTTTCAAGTGTTTTATGCGATAAAATGCAAATAAAGCACAAAAATATGAAAGACATTAGATATACTAGCGTTTTATAAACCGGTTATACACAACCAAAGTAGTTAAATGAAATAACGTAAATTATTGAAGATTCTGAACAAAATTATTAAAAACAGCTTTTATATGTATATACAGTACTGGGATGTTACGTATCATCCTCTGAATCACTGCTATCGCTGTGATAATTTTGATAGTCCTTTGTATTGTTGCAGTCACTGCATTTGCAAAGGGCAGTACAAAGCAGATAATTCTTTAAGCAATTCTCAACTGTACATGTTCTCTTACACTCACATTTCACAAGTTCAATAACTCCTTTGAGCCCCAGTAACTCCAGGCAATTGACTGGAGTATTTACTCCTTCGTCATTTTTTTTCTCAACCATTGACAATAAATGGGGGCATTGTAAGTCGAGGATTTCTGTAGCCCTTTCCAATGGTGAAAATTAAGTTGTATCTTAGAATATGTGGCTTCAGTACTCCAAGCGTTGGTGGTAATTTTTCCCCCTCGAAACTTTTAGTTCTGAAAAGATGCCATAATAACTCTGAAATCCTCGAAAAATTACTACTTTTAAAATAAGCCAAGTTGGTGAATTTTTCAAACAACGACAGATTGGATACTGGATCAACATTAGGTTCCCCGAGTTCTTGAAAAGCTTTTATATATCATCATCACACTGAAACTGATACACACTTTTACCCACTTCTGGTTTGAAATGCCTACAAATTTTCCTCCCCGGTCTCCACCAGTATATGAATGTAAACCTAGTAAACCTTTGCTTTTATGAGCACCTATTGCTCGACATCTTTCATTAATATTATTTTTTCTGTGTTTGTTGCCTCGAGCAGTAACAAAATTGATTTCACTGTTTACTAGATTACTTGAAACAAAGTCAATAAGCAATATGAAAATGTCAGTATCTTGCGAAAATACTTCGATCTCATAATTATCTGGATGGTTCACTATATCAAACACATGAAGAAGTACATTGGTGTCTGCTTCTTCATGTGTATGATCACATAATTCTGAATCGAAAACATTTGCGTGGTTACTGCATGCCTTACTGCCAAAAACGACAATAATTTTCTTCTCACTAACAGCAAAAACCTGTAGTAAGTTATTCCTGTGATACTCAGTCAGCTGTGATTTTGTTTTATTGTGTGAAAGAAACATCTTTAATGAAACCAACGTTATATTGTAAATCTACTAGGTTGAGCAAAAAGTCCTGGGAAATTTGTGAAAGTTGCGTTGTTCTGCGCAAATTAACAACAAAAGCAACAATGACAATTCTTCAAAGTAGAGACCATCATCCCTCATAGCATGCATGGTCACGGTGACGTCGTTGTGACGTCACTGTGAGTCACTGTGGTCACGTCACATCTGTGACCGAAATGCCACCACTCAGTGATGTCACATTGTGACTGAGATGTGAACTTCTTAGAAAACTTTAAAAAATTACAAAAAATATTCAAAACATGTTATTTATGTAAAATTATATTTTCTGGCAATAAAAAAAAAAAAAAATGTGACGTCACTGTTATGTCACTGCATGTAACGTACGTCACGTCACATATGTGACGAAAAAAACCACCATATTGTAAGTGACAGTGTGACAAAAATATGAACATAAAAAATCTTTGAAAATGAACAGAAATATTTTAAACATGCCCGAGTTACAGCAACATAAGGAATGAAAACATATTAGTGGATAGGAAATAGTAAATTCGGACACAAAAAGAGGTGAGGGGGGGGGGCATAAAAAGGAAAATGCACGGTACAAGTATCAACAAACTAGATTTTCATGCTATATTTTATCTATTTGTTATCTAAGACAGTGACAGTATACTTTTTTTATGATTTCAATTTTATCTACCATTGCAATTTAATCCTTCACTGATTGTTATTATTATAAAAGTGTTTCTCGGAAAAATGGTACGTACTGGCGCAATTTGGATAACATATTTAGAATTAGGAATATTAAATCTGTACACTTTACATATTTAGTTTGCAGGGAGGAAGTTTTTTTTTCCCCCTTATCGACCAGTGGTATTCGAGACACTTCTGTGGTTTCAAAATAAAATTTTCTATTACAGTTAAGTCTGTAGTTTTTAATGAGCACGTAGAAAGAGTATTCAGAGTTTAGTCATATATGCATTTCTTGCTTTAGAATTTGCATCCAAGTCATATTTTTTCCTGTTAGTGTTTAACTATTTTAAATAACTATTTTTTTTAAAAAATTCTACTTCTTTCAGACTTTTTAAATAAAATTAGCATTTTCCGAAAAAATATTTATACAAATTTTATACAAGACCCATGATATAATGATTCGTATTTTAAATTCGTGTTTTAGAGATACGACTTTAAAAAAAGCTATTTTACAAATAGTTTTATTCTACAGAAAATGAATATAAAAAAATGACAGATTGACAAAGAAGTTTTTTTTTTTATCCTGTATACTCTCTTTTCATTTATTAAGAAGATGCCTAATTTGTATTTACGTGTAAAACAAACTTTACTTTAAAAAAAAAAAGAAAGAAAAAGGCAGGTGTTTCATTCAAATAGAAAATTTTCATTACACTCACATAAAGATAAAATGATTGCGCATTTAAACTCTAAAAATCTGTTGTCTACAAAAAAATATATAATAATACAGTATAAGCACCTGCTTGCTAATATCGTCTGCGCTCGATTAAACCGCAGAATAAAATAAGGATCAGAACTTTTGACGCGGAAAGTATGTCTGACAATTTTGTCATTTTGTCAGAAATATGTCTGATAATTTAGGATAAAACACGGATATTATTAAACTATTTATGGAACTTAAAAGGTATGTCTTATTTAATTAAAAATTTTTATTTCCGTTTCATAGATTATTATCATGAGTTAAATAGCTGTTGTATGTTATATGCAATGTGACTGATCTGGGATTCTTTTCCGATTCGATGCTGTAGAATATCTTAATCTGCCATCGCTAGAAGGAACAAAAAAGCTGATGCAGAGACTGATTCTAACACAGTATTTATCGTCATTAATATTTTGGAGTTAAATATGATATTCGATTGTAATGATATTAGGACACTGTTTCAATTTTGAAATTAACATTATACTGGGAAAAAGTCTTTTTACTTTTGAAAGAATTTTTTTTCATTGCTAATATTTTAAATTAGTATTTAAAATCTTAAATCTTCATACCAATGTTTTCAGATTTAACATTTGACAAAATTATAAAATAACAGGAATTCCTTATAACATATGGAAAGATTTTTGAGAAATTGTTAAATGCATTTAATTCATCTATTGTAGTTGGTTATTGTTTAATAGTACAATTATAAACACTAATTATTTAGCGTTTTTGAAATTGATATATTTATTTTTTAAATTGTATTTAAGCATTTTTTTGCTGTTTGTGATTTTAATCTAACATTTAATTGTAGACATTCAGAATCAGTTATTAAATTTTCTTTGATTGTAAACTCATTTTCTACGTTTTCGATGCATTTATTTTATTGGCATTAAAAAATAAAAAAATAATATTTAAGCATTGAAATAAAGTGTTTTTCAGGCCCGATAAAGTTGAAAAGTGTTTATGACTTCGGCCGTCTGGCCGCGCTATAATTCGCGTAAATATACTCGGATTGACCGGAAATTTTTGAATGTTATTGACGTTTACCATAGCAAGGTCCCTATTTGTAATGAAGTTTGTAGAATGTTTAGTTCATTTACAGGGACAGTCAAAAGTATTCCATTACATTACGGCCTGTGGGGAAAAAAATCGTTTCAAATGATTTTTAATGATTTTACACGCTTTCGAACAGAATAAAATATATATGCATTTATGAAGCGCACTAAAATGTGCATTCCGTAGAATATGCAATGCAGAGAATAGTTATTGTTTATTTACATTGCTAAAAAAGGAATTCCAATACATAATGATATAGGGGTGGAGGGAATTGTTTGCGGCGTACTATATTTATTTTAATCTATTTATTTTAATCCCTATACTATGAATTAATTCATGTATAATACGAAGTGTATATAGCATTTACAGGGACACACAAAATATTTCAGATACTATATGGTATCCGAAGTACTGTTCATTAGCGGTGATTGCTGGAAATGTATTTTTAATCATGATATGCGCTTTTATGATTCACTACATTTATGCATAGTATATGGTGTATATATATATATGCTATAATTCATATACTGGACTATACAAAAGTATTCGTAAGGGTTACCGGGTATTGCTTAAAGGTGGTTTTTAAATAAGTTATGCATTTTTATGCTGCATTGTATTTAATTTACTAAGAAATGTTTGTAGAATATAGATAAAATGATATACAGGGTCACGCAAAGAATTGGATACGTTGCCGTCTGTAGATTATAATTTCTGGAAATGTGATTTCATCAGTTTTAAGAGTGTTTTAGTTTGAATTAAATTTTAACTAAATAGTGGCGTGTAATAAAAGTTCTAGGTAAACTACAGGGTTGTACAAAATTACTTAAGTATGTTTCCATATATTAGTATTAATTGCTGAAATAGAATTTCAACCTGTTATGCGTTTCCTTGATAAACTAAATTTTTCCATTATATAGTATATATATCAATCTACAGATCAAATACAGGACTGTTTAAAAGAATTGGGAAACATATTTGGCTATGGATGGTAACTGCTGAAATCAGTTTTTCAAATATTTTATGCGTTTTCATGTTTAGTTAGTTATCTTGTTTACGTTATTTCCCCCGATGTCTTGTTAAAACATTCAAAAAGAGTTGGAAATTGTTTTATAATCTATGCTTAACGCATGATATATCTTACTGGTTGTTTCTATTTCCCAGATCAGTCTTTTCCTATAAAACATACCAAATCTAATTAGCTCATATTCACAAAATACAATATATACGGGAATAAAAAATTTAAATAAATAGGGCTTATCATGTCGTTCTATAAATAACTGTTGTATTAATGTCCGCTAGGCTCCATGTTCGTATTTAGTAAAGCAATGACAAATCACAAAAAATTAAAAAGCTTACACATTCTTAATATTAAGATTGAATTCAAGATCAAGCTTAGAACTTAATAAAAAAAGATGTCAGTTGATAAGCATTGTTTTTTAAATGGAAAATTAAAAATATTTTAGAAGAATAGGACTCCAAAATAGGGATATCTTGCTAAAAAGTACGGTAAAAAGATAAGATTTTATATTTCAAACAAAACTTTAAAATTATCATAGTGTTTATGGCAAGAATCATCACAATATTAATACTTGGAAATTTTTCCAGACAGAAACATTCGCCTTGTTCAATATTTCAAATGAAAATCAAATTTCAAATTAATTGCTTAAAAGGCGCAAAGGCCAACATAGTGAAAAATAGTCCTTCCGGCCAGTGCCGGGAGGAAGAGGTAGCTTTCATATTCCTTATTTTAAAAAAGCCAACTTATATTATTCAAACACACGAAGCTCAATTTAGTGGAAACCCAATATAGGAGATTCAATACTAATTTTTATCAATATAATGAATGAGAATTTCGCGAAATTAGTCAGCTTTATCCAAGCTGCTTTTCTTTAAAGTAACTTATATTTGGCTGCCAAATTCGGCGATTTCTTAAAGTGCCTGCTATTTTAAGACAACATGGTGGATGAGGCTAACCAGTGAACTTGGTCGAGACCTTAGTAATTGCTGTGCACATGCTCACTCACATCGGAATCGGTTGATATATATGAGTGTTGTCGCAGACAAAAAATCAGATTTTTCAAAATGTCACCCACATCAGAAATTGAAACTGCTATATCTGAGACATTTTTTAAGATAAAGACAAACAAAAAATGCTTCTGAATCCTTATATCAAGGTCAAATACTTAAGAAAGAAACCTTTTTCAATTTCTAATTTTTTTGCAACTCACTTCAATTATATATATTTTTTAATTTAATGGCCGCCATTTTGAAACAAGATGGCTCATGAATCTGGCCAGCGATCTTGGTCGAGATATTGATGTATACTATCCACATGCCTTCTTACAACGAAATAGGCGAATACGTGTGTTATCGCGTGACAAATACAAGATCGCTTCAAAATGTTAGCCATGCTAGAAATTCAAAGTGCTACAATTCAACTATTTTTTAAGATATAAACAAAAGAACAAATTTTCAGAAACAAAAACTGCTCCGGAATCTTTGTATCAAGGCCAAACACATAAAAAAATTTTTTTCATTTTCCAATTTTTTAATACATCATTTTAAATTTTAAATTTAATTTTTTTTAAATGGCAACCCTTCTAAAACAAGATGGCGAATGAAGCTGGTCAACGAACTCGTTTGAGACATTGGTATGTACTATGTACAGACAAAGTTACGTCCAAATCGGTTCATAAATACGCCTGTTATCGCGTGACAAAATCAGGACGTTTCAAAATGTCAACCACACTGGAAATTCAAAATGCTATAACTCAGCCATTTTTTTAGATATTGACGAAACAAAAACTGTTCCGGAATCTTTGTATTAAGGTCAAATACACACAAAAATAATCTTTTTCATTTTCTAATTTTTTGGTATCTTATTTTAAATTTTAAATTTTAAATTTTTTTTTAAATGACCGCCATTTTGAAACAAGATGACGGATGAAGCTGGCCAACGAACTCGGTCGAGATATTTGTATGTACTATGTATACACCAAGGTACATCCTAATCGGTTCATAAATACGCCTGTTATCACGTGACAAAATCAGGACGTTTCAAAATGTCAGCCACGCTAGAAATTCAAAATGCTATAACTCAGCCATTTTTTAAGATATAGACGAAACAAAAACTGCTCCCGAATCTTTTTAACAAAGTCAAACACATAAGGAAAAAATATTTTTTTCAATTTTCAATTTTTTGGTACATTTCAAATTTAAATTTTTCTTAATAATTTAAGTGGCCGCCATTTTTAAACAAGATGGCGGATGAAGCTGGCCAACGAACTCGGTGGAGACATTGGTATGTAATATGTATAAACGAAGTTACATCCAAATAGGTTCATAAATACGCCTTTTATTGCGTGCCAAATTTCAGGACGTTTCAAAATGTCAGCCACGCTAGAAATTCAAAATGCTATAACTCAGCCATTTTTTAAGATATAGACGAAACAAAAACTGCTCCGAATCTTTTATGTAAAGGTAAATTACATAGGAAAAAATATTTTTCCATTTCCAATTTTTTGGTACCACATTTCAAATTTAAAATTTTTTTAAAAAATTTTAAATGGCCGCCATTTTGAAACAAAATGGCGGATGAAGCTGGCCAATGAACTCGGTCGAGACATTGGTATATACTATGTACACAGCGGATTACATCGAAATCGGTTCATAAATACTCCTTTTATCGCGTGACAAAATTCAGGACGTTTTAAAATGTCAGCCACGTTAGAAATTCAAAATGCTATAACTCAGCCATTTTTTAAGATATAGACGAAACAAAAACTGCTCCAGAATCTTTGTATAAGGGTCAAATACATAAGAAAAAATATTTTTCCATTTTCAATATTTTGGTACCACATTTCAAGATTTAAATTTTATAAAAAATTTTAAATGGCCGCCATTTTGAAACAAAACGGCGGATGAAGCTGGCCAACGAACTCGGTCGAGACATTGGTATGTACTATGTACACACCGAATTCGAAATCGGATCATAAATACGACAGTTACAGTGTGACATAAGTCAGATATATATATATATATATATATATATATATTTTGAACGGAGGGTGGTTTCGGGGTCTGGGGGTCATGATCGATGAAAATATACCAAAATTTTTTGAAATCGCTTTACTCCGAACGGCTGCAATCGGTAGCTTTTTGTAATGAAAGCTACCTAATATTCCACGCCGGGATTCGATCCCGGGTCATCAGTATAGCGCACTGACATTCTACTGACTAAACCACATGGAACGATACCCAGCCTGGAAAATTTCTCCCTATTACATGTTGGCAAGGCTACAAACGCAGCACAAGATGGAATATTTAACGTGAGCCACCGTCATGGGGCAAACACGAAACGTAATTAAATCCAATATCGATTGAAACTATATTAATACTTGGAAATTTTTCCAGATTGAAACATTCGCCTTGCATACAGTATTTCAAATGAAAATCAAATTTCAAATTAAAATTGTCTTTTAAGCAATTAATTTGAAATTTGATTTTCATTTGAAATATTGTATGCAAGGCGAATGGTTCTCTCTGGAAAAATTTCCAAGTATTAATATAGTTTCAATCGATGCTCGATTTGATTAAGTTTCATGTTTGCCCCATGTCGGTGGTTCACGATAAATATTCCATCTTTTGCTGCGTTTGTAGCCTTGCCAACATGTAATAGTGAGAAATTTCTCAGGCCGGGTATCGTTACATGTGGTTTAGTCGGTAGAATGTCAGTGCGCTATACTGATGGCCCGGGTTCGAATCCCAGCAGGGAATCTTTTTCACTATGTTTGCCTTTGCGCCTTTTAAGCAATTAATTTGAAATTTGATTTTCATTTGAAATCATCACAGTGTTTATGACAAGTTCGTCACAAATGACACATATTTCACAAATTGGTCACAATGTGACTTCAAAGCATTGTCACTTTCGTCACAGGTTCGTCACAAAGTTAATGCCAAAATAGTCCCAAATGACACACTTTTCACAAATTTGTCACACCGTGACATCACAGAGTGGTCACAATGTGACGTCACAAACGACCTCTAAAACGGCCATAACGACCTCACATTCTAGTCACTGTGACGTCACATCGACGGTCACAAAATCACAGTGTGACTTCACAACGACGTCGCCGTGACGTCATCATGCCTTATGGGATAGTCCACGACTTTCTGCCATCGTTCTGCCAGATTCCAGAGTTGCTGGAAGTACCATGGCGGCTCCTTGGAATCGAAAAACTCTTGGCATGCTTCTTCAACTTCATTAAAGGATTATCATCGAAAGTTTTCAGAATGGTTAGACCTTTTCTCCAATAATGCCGGATCAACACACGCAAATCATACTGTTCAATAGGCATTTTGGGGTCAAAATTCCTGAACTAATAGATATACCACTAGTACACCTACATGCGATAAAAATTCTGGTAACTATTAAATAAAAAATTTCCCAGAACCTTTTGCTCAACCTAATAATAGGTGCTATCGCCTCCAATCTTTTCTTACGAATTTGCTCCTTTAATGAATGTTCAAGGTATTGGTCAAATATTATTATCACTTCAGTGTATCCGCTTGTCATTTTCATAATGATCTCGATAAAAGCATTTGCGAAGTCTTCACAAGTTTTCATGGCAGGTGTCTTTTTTACTTATTATACGATTGCCATCCCATCTATAATACAAACTTTTTCTATCGGAGAAGTAATCGGGGACTCTAATGATTCAAGTATGGGTGATCGATTATATTGCTCTATTTCTGCAATAAATGAACTTTTGCCAGATGAAATATGAAGATACCTATCAGAAGAAAATAATGATCTTGGTATTACAGAAAACTTGTAGTTTCCAATTACATATTTTAGTTTTGTAGACATTTGAGGTCTTGATTCCATAACAACAAGAAAACGAGCAAGAAGTTGCCTATCGTCTCGAATTTTAATCAATTGATCAGCAGTCTTAAATACAGTTTTCTTGTTACAAGTTCTGAATGTCTTTAATTTCATTTTTTTTCATTGGATGCCAAACTGACAATTTAGTGTGTTCACTCTGTAGTCTATCTCTTACAAATTCTTCGAATTCCAATTGGCCTTTTTGGTCACGATTCATAATATCATACTTCGCAGATTCTGGAGCTTTCATAGAGGATGCAATATTCATTAGTGTGGTATTATCTTGGAAAGGGTTGCCTCCACAATGATCCCGAATACTCTCCTTGACGATGGCTGCATTGTGAAAAATTCTTAGCGACATGGAAATCTGAAGTTGATAGTGTTTCCTCGGCTGCTTAGAGACTTCATTTGGACAGTACTTTTCAAAGAAACGTGAAACAATGCGTAATACTTCTGGTGCACACAAGAAAAACCTTTCGAGGGCGTTTTCATTCTGAGTTAAGCCAATAATTCCACCAATGTTCTTCAGTTCTTTTATTTTCTGTTCCAAGTTACGGTCTGAAAATAGTTTCGTAAACGGCACATTTGATTTGGATACTGCAAAATAACCAGATTCAAGAGCATTCCATACTCATCTTCTGAGAGTTTATTTATTCGTTCACAGAGTGGGCTAACTTTGACTCACCAAATTTTGCTCGCTTAGTAGCGTATTCTTTCAGTTTATCAAAGTTGCCTATTCGAGATTTTTGAAATAAATGTCCTCTTTTCAAGCACACTAAACAATTCAATATGTATTAAAAAATTTTAACACAGTGACTCTTATTAGTAAGTATCTTCCAGGGAACATATAGTTTTCACATCTGCAGCAAAAGAGAAAACAAGCAATATTAGTAATTTTGTACTAATTTGTATATAAATAATAAATAACACAATTTATGCCTATTTGGATTCTAGATTTGTATTTTTGGACCCCAAAAACATATAATTTGATATATTGGTCAATAATATCCTACGAATATTTAAAAAGTCAGTAACTGGCAGTCATCTTGAACGCCATCGTGAAAATCACCTCGAAAATGTGTAAGGAAAAAATGGCACCTAAGATATTTGGAATCTACATGTCAAAAGCTACAAAATAAAAAAAGAATATCAAACTTGGCACACAAATCGAGCTGGGAAACATTTCAGACCCTACTAATTGGGCTAAGTCATATGTGCGAGAAATTAGATTAGTGGGTCATTTTTGAATCACAGTGGGTCAAGCTAAGTTTATCTAGGTAATGGCTATAAGAATTTTGACGAAATTTTGCACCCTACTGTTTTCGGGCACGAAACGACCATTGAAATGGGTCTCGTGTTCGAGAAAATTTGATTAGTGGTTCATTTTGAGTCGTAATGGGTCAGGGCCAAGCTTATTATATCTAGAGAATGGCTCAATCGATTTTGACTAAATTTTATATCTAACTATTTTCGGGCACAAAAAGACCATTGGGATGGGTCACGTGTTCGAGAAAATTCTATTAGTGTGTCATTTTGGGTCATAATAGGTCAGGGTAAAACTGATTATATACGGCCTACGATACGGCTCTACGATTTTGACAAAACTCTGTAATCTATAGTTTTTGGGCACGAAACGACCATTGGGATGGGTCACGTGTTCGAGAAAATTCGATTAGTGAGTCATTATGGGTCATTATGGGTCAGGGTAAAGCTAATTATATCTAAAAAACGGCTCAAGACGTTTTCACAAAAGTTTTTAATATACGGTCGTTTCTGGTCATGAGATGACCATTAGGCTAAATCACATGTTCGAGAAAATTCGATTAGTGGATCATTTTTGGTCACAATGGGCCAGGGTCAAGCTAATTGAATCTAAAAACATGCTAAAAACATTTTGAAAAAATTTTATATTATACCGTTTCTGGGCATGAGAAGAGAATTGGGCTAAGTCACATGTTCGTGAAAATTCGATTAGTGGGTCATTTTGGGTCACAATTGGTCCAGCTAAGTTTATCTAGATAACGACTCTACGATTTTGAAGAAATTCTGTAATCTATCGTTTTCGGGCACGAAAAGACCATTGGGATGGGTCACGTGTTCGAGAAAATTCGTTAGTGGATCATTATGGGTCATTATGGGTCAAGGTCATGCTTTTTATATCTAAAAAACGGTTGAAGACATTCTCACAATCTTTTTAATATACGGCCGTTTCTGGTCATTAGATGACCATTGGGCTAAGATGACCACTGGGCTAACGGCATCTCATAAAGTTTCAAGCAATTTTGACAATTTTTTTTGTTATACCGTTTCACAGTACAAAAAGGTCATTGAAATAGCTCACATGTTCGATAAATTTCGGTTAATGGGTTTTGGAATCAACGTGGGTCAAGCTTTTTTTTATCTAGAAAACGACTAACGATTTTCACTAAATTTTGTATTCCATCGTTTTCAGGCTCAGGAAGAGCATTGTGTTAGGTCGCATGTTTGAAAAAATTCGATTAGTGGGTCATTTTGTGTCACTAGGTCTCAGGGTCAATCTAATTACATCTAAAGCAGAAAGAATGATTCAATGGGAATAATATATCGAGATAAACACAAAGCTAATTTTGAACGAGCTGAGCTCGGTCATTCCTGCTATTTTCACAATTTAATTTGAGGAAATGAGAGAAAATACATACTGATTTTCGGTTATTGATCACTTGACAGAATTGCGTCATGTTTCTTCAAACTCAAGGGTATTACATTATCAGTACGCAAAAGTTATGTTTGCTTACAACACTTTTAAGAATTTACATTTCTCAGTTTAAACGAAGGATTCAAGTTTAGAAGGAGTTTCAATTTTACTGATTCGGATTATGTGAGCAGGTTACTGATCAATTCACGGAATTATGTCACTTTTCTTGAAAATCAACGATATTAAGTTATTACAAAACAAAATTTATGTTTAATCGCTACACTTTTGAGAAGCGACATTTCTCAGTTTAAAGGAGGAAAAAAAATAGCCTCACTGACCCGGATTATGTGACTCGGGTACTGATCACTTCACTGAATTATATCACTCTTCTTAAAATTCAAGGATATTACGTTATCGCTATACAAAAATTATGATTACTTTTTACATTTTTAAGAAACTAAATTTCTCAGTTTGAAGGAAATTAAGAAAAAGAGACTCACTGATCCGAACTATATGACCTTGTTATTGATCACTTCATTGAATTATGTCACTCTTCCCGAATATTACGGATATTGTTTTATCGGGAACACAAAAATGATGTTCACTTTCTACACTTTAAGGAAGCTATATTTCTCAGCTTAGAGGAGAAATGAGAAAAGACACTTATTATATTCTCCAAATATTTCTTACTTCACAGACAAATGAACGAGTAAATTGAATCATTGAATCATTGAGTTGCGAAATAGACTAAAGAATTACGCTTGTAAATGCTTGATTAGAACTCCTTTTAACTCAGATATATATATTTTTTGTTTTGATGAAACTATTTTAATTATTTGCAAGAACTATACAACTGTATTTGCAATGACTGTATTACGACTGAAAATTATGTTTACTCACCGCGCCTTTCAGAATCTGGAGTTCTAAGCTTGAAGGCGAAAGTGAGAATTGAGTATTACGAGTAGTTTGTACTCCGTGCGTTTCCTAATTCATTAAAGAATTGAATCAATGAATTGCGAAATTGACGAATGATATTCCCTTATCAACACCTGATTGGAACTTTTTTAAAGTGAAAATATTCAATTTTTATTGTTTTCTTTACATGTATACATTAAACTGTCTTAATTATGCGGAGAGAATCAGCATGATTTTTCATGAATCGTTGAGAAAATAAGGAATGGAAACTTTAGGAAAGATAAATGAAATTGTGTGACATTAATGAAAAACAGCATTTATCCCTTCAGCAATGTTTAATGTTTTCAGTAATCTGTAATCGATAGAATATAATAAATAAAATATTCCTAATTAAAATAACTACATTAGAGTTGAATTTATTTGAAAATTATTTTGAAACTCCTGTTTCATACTAATTGTTGTACATAAAATCAACACTATTAAAATAGAATAATGGCTTTAGAAAGGATGCGAAAACCTCATAACTTTTATACATATTTTAGTATACCTTTTTGTTGGAAAACGTCTCAGCGTAAGTGGTTTTATGCCCAACATCGCCTCGCCTGTGAAATGAAAATTTACCTGTGACATGTGCGACACGCTTTCATTTTTTAGTTGTGAAATGTGTTCCAAGATGGCGACACTTCCCTGAGCGAAGTTCTCGTAAGATCACGGACTAATGAACAATTGTGTCAAAGACTTATGTTTCGAAAAGGCGACAATATATAGCAGCACCAGAGAACTTTTCTGAAGATATAGACTCCTTTAATAAGAACTTTTTTGCTTGTTAAGCAGTTTTATTGTTTCCAGAGTTTTTTACTCTGTTTTAACTCGTGTGGGCCCCTTTTTTACTTCTCACTTGAAGGGCCGATTTTGCGAGGTCAAGACGCACGGTTTTTTTGTGTGTCAACTCTTTGTCCTATGGAAGACTTATGTCTCCTATTGGATTTTCGACGTCATTACTCTTATCTTATTCATATTTAATCTTTTACTTTATATTTTTTAGTGTTTGAGTGTGGATTCCTGTAACCAAATTTTTCTTCAAGAATTAAATAGTTTTTCCCTACATCTGGATTATTCGAAGATGATATTTCTCACAATTTCCCACATCTATTCATTAAATAAAAATTACAGGTTGCCCACATAAGAAGGAAACCAGCGTATGTCTGTTTTACCAGAAAGGTAAGAAAATAGATTTCTATCTTTCATTATTGATATAAAAACTTTTAGTACAACAATTTTATATTTATACTGGGTCCTTAGCTTCATGCTAATCGCGAACTCACCCTTCCTAGATATTTTAAAACTTTTCAGTGTGTGATACATTCTTTTTTATAGTACGAATTATTAAATAAACAAATTAGACAACATGAAATAAATGTTCAAATTCCTCAATTTTCTCATTCTATATGTGACAGTGCCTATAAAATGTGGCCTTATATCTAAAAAAATATTTTAATATTTGGATTCTTTTAACAGTGCTGAATATTTCTATATAATATTTAATTTAATGGACATCTCTATATTTTCTTCAAAATAAATCTGTAGTCGTTGAAGATAACAACTTTGTTTTTAAAAAAGAAAAAAATGTCTAAAATTAAAACGCATAAAATAAGTACAAAACACTGAAAACGTATACGAATATAAAAAAACATACAAAAATTAACAAAAGAAGCGAAAAAGAAAAGATTGAAAAATTAGGGATGGGGCGAATAGTGATTTGGCCGAATAGACGAATACCAACTTTTTTATCCAATAAAGAAAATAACTTTTTATTATATATATATATATATATATATATATATGTATGTATATATATATATATATATACCGGGTGTTCCAAAAAGGACTGACTGATTTTAAAATTCAATAACTTGTAAACATTGACAGATATTTAAGAAATTCTTGCAGGAGGGTTATGCGTAAGGTCAAAAGTTTTTTTACAGTGATTTTCAATTTTAGTTCGATTTACAAACAATCGATGGCGCTGCGATCAATTGACGCTAAATTCAGGCTCGATTTTCGGTACTTCGTGACCCGGATAATACATTTCCATCTCCTTTTTCCGCATGAAACAAGAGAAAGGACCAAAAATCGAGCCTGTATTTAGCGACTATTGCTTACAGCGCCATCTATTGTTTGTAATTCGAACTAAAATCGAAAATCACTGTAATAAAACTTTTGACCTTATGCATAAACCTCCTGCAAGAAATTTTTAAATATCTGTCACCGTTTGCAAGTTATTGAAATTTAAAATCAGTCAGTCCTTTTTAGGACACCCGGTATATATAATAATAATAATTTAAAAGTTTAAAGTGGAAAAAGATTTAAAAACAAATTTATATTCTATTATTAATCTGTTTACATTTTTTTAATAACTTGATGCATTTCTTGTTCTTGTAATATTTCAAATACCTTGGACACCACTAATAAAAAGACTTTTATTACATCTAAATTATAATAGCATAATTTTATCTACAGGGAAGTAATTCATAAACATTTTACCTAAAATAGGAGCTCATTAATCATTACTCATCTTAAATGTACTTTTAATTTTATCTTTAAATTTGAAAACTTATTATAACACAAAAAGGTGCAAAATTATATTTTATCCTTTTATTCTAAGATACATCAAATTGATTTTCAGTAAGTCAGAATAGTGAGATATTTCCATTAAAATATATAGAATTTACTTAACTTTTACTATCAAATGATACTTTTATCCTTTCTTGCATTCAAATTCAATAATATTGTTACACTCCCTCTCTCATAATTAATGAGGAGATATTTTCTGAAATAACCGTTAATCAAGTAAATCCTATTGTGGAGAGTTTGTGTCCCTACACTATAAAAAAATCCGACCAGTTTACCTGTAGGAATCGAAAAAATAGTTGCCCATATCGTACCGGAAAATTTTCCGACCCAGCTCGGAATAAAATCCGATAAAAAGAGGAAATAGTCAATAAAACGGTATTTTACGGATTTTATTCCGCACTGGGTCGGAAACTTTTTTGGTAAGATAAGGGCAACTATTTTTTCCGATTCCTACAGGAAAACTGGTCGTATTTTTTTTTTTTTTACAGTGTAATGATAAACCTATTTCTAAGAATGGGTCTGTTCTGAAATCAATCTACATACCTTAAATTACAAATTACGTTAAAGCAAAATGTATGGTTACAGTAGAGTACATATGATAACAAAATCTTTGACATTTGAACCAGCACATACAATAAACTATTATTTTAGCACAATCAAACTGAATGGTAAAGTTACCATACGAATTGAATAATTCCAACTGAGCGAAAAAATGCCCAGGTCGGGAATCGAACCCAGATACTTGGCTTACAAGGACACTGCTTTATCATTTAAGCTAACTGGGCCGACAACCGGTGAGCATATTTCGCTCAGATAAGCTTATTGGTAATAACATCCCTTGTAAGCCAAGGATCTGGTTTCGATTCCCGGCCTGGGCATTTTTTCGCCAAGTTGGAAACATTAAATTCGTATGATAACTTTAACAATTAGTTTGATTGCGTTAAAATAATAGTTTAACTACGTACCCATCGTTTGTATGGAGTTCCTTTACCTGTGGTTTATTCTGTTGAGCTGTCTACATGACAGACCAGATGTTATTACCAATAAGGTTATCTGAGAGAAATATGCTCACCTGTTGTCGGCCCAGTTAGCTTAAACGGTAAAGCATTGGCCTTTTAAGCCAAGGATCTGGGTCCGATTCCCTGCTTGAGCGTTTTTTTTTTTTTTTTTTGTCCAGTTCGAATATTAAGTTCGTATGACAGCACATACAATATTCCATTTATTCAAAAAGCATAAACAGAAACTGATAGCAACATGAATGGAGGAAGATGTAAATAAAAAGATATATATGCATAATAATGTTGCATACTAAAGCCAATAATCTTGCAAATAACTACCTAAATGTGCAAACTATAGAATTAAAAAAATATTTTGCTCAATATTTAAAATTTATATTTAAATATTTATAAAACCATCTTCATAAAGCCGGTAGTGCCATCTACTGGCCATCTAGTTTGACACCAGTTCTGCTTTCAGATGTTCTGATGTACTTGGAATAGTGATATTTGATATTGCATCTTGAAAATGAATCTTAGCTAACACACCTAGTGAATGAATTTTTACATTTCTTACTTTTTAGAAAATAGAAAGTATATGTTATCATGAATTTCATACGGGTCTTTTTACATGTTTGTAGAATTTGCAGACATTAATGAATATTCAAGTGCTTTTGAATAAAGCAATGCTTTTCTTTTCTTTTTTTTTTACAACAGTTACTACATCTTGAGTTGTCTTCATTACAGAATGATATATTACATTTCCATGACAATTGAATCTCCAATTTGGACACCATTTTCTAAGAAATCCCGAACTTTTATAGGAAATACGTTAAGGCTATATATTTTTTAGCACCTGAATAACTGTACATTTTGTGCAAGTAAGAATACAAATGACTTCATGAATGTGCCAGAAAGTAGCCAATTTGGATTAAGGGGAAAAACTGCAGAAATCTTTTTTTTTTTTTAAACCTTAATTTATTTTGCAAGATGTCTCAGTATTTGTCGAGATTTTAGCACTATTCGGCAAGATATCTTGAAATATTCAGCCACAGGTATTTGGCCGAAGCATTCGGCTAACAAGCCTTCAATATTCGGCCAACCGAATATTCGTCAAAAGGACCGAAAAGGTCGAATACCAAATAGTGGCCGAATATTCGTCCCATCCATGGAAAATAGTACACACAAAACACATTTCACAATTTGCACAATGTTGATTGTCTTGAATTATTGCGGAAATTTTATTTTTGGGATAAATTCTCTTTCCTCTGTCAATTCGTTTTTAATATAACAAGGTGAATAAACCCGGGGACCCCGGGATATAGAATATAGGTAAAGCCTATTATTTTTTAACTGAAAACTGTAATACATTTTTTTAACTTTAATATATGTTATTAGAAGGCAAAATAACAATACCAAAAATCATTTTTATATGAAAAATGGCAATTGTGAATTCAAATAAAGTTTTGAAATCCATAAAAAGCGATATTTTCATATTGGCCTCGTACAGGAGTTAACACCCAAAGAAAAAACAAAAACTGCCAAAGAGTGCTATTTACAACAGCCTTTTTCCTTTTGATAATTTCAGCGGTTTAAGTGCTCAGTTCGATTACATGACATAAAGTTTTGATTTATTTCTATAGTTGGTAATTTATTTATTTATTGGTAAAGTTTTAATTCCATTATGGATAATACATTTTTCAGACAAATCACCTAAAACTAAATAAGTCGGAAGCAAATGCTGAGCTATTCATATTAATTTAACTGAAAATGTATTTATCTTTCGGAATCATCTGCTCGCGATAGAGATCGATTAAAAAATGTATGCTTGAAGACTATTTTAAAAACCATAAAAATTGGGGAAATTGTGATACAGTTTTCAAACTGATTGCAATACAGTTTTCAAACAAGTTGCATTTAAAAGTAGATTTTTTTCCCAACTAGGGGCTTTATCACCTACAAGCTACTCTCGCCAACTCCCGTTCAGACAGCGCAGACTCTAAAAGAACGCTAATTTGATCGGCTTTAAAAAGATTTCGAAAGGTAGAATTATAATTAAAAAAACTCTAGTGATCTCTATATAAACGCATTTCTATTCATTTCTCTTACATTGGGGAATTTTAAGGCCAACTCAGATGCTGTTAAAAGATACAATGGCTGTTTTTGTCTTTGATCAAATAAAATCAGATAAACATTTCCGAATAAGCTAATAGAAAATTAATTAAGTAAATAGGGTCTTTGTCTCCCGGTATTTATTAACAAAGCGAAAAGAAAGTTCTTTTAAATAAGACATTTTAAATGTATCGTTTTTAATCTGACGTAATTTTCACCAAACTCTTCTTTTCCTTTTTAATATTCACGTGGAAATACTTTTGTTTGAAATGAAATATTATTTGCGCTGTAATAATAAGAAAAGATCATCTCAAAATATCAAACAATTTTCTCGCGACATTTTGAAATTTAAACTGTTTTGCAATATCATTGTTTATTCATTTTACGTAATAAGTGTGATGTGACGTAAATGTGCCGTAATTTTTCCTATTTAAGACTTCTAACTCATGCAATGAATTTATTATTTTATAATATTCTTTCTCTTTAAAATTCACGTGTAAATATAGTTTTTATGACGCAATTTTCAATGAGTTCCTTCTTTTTATACGAAATTTTTTAATTATAATTTGAAGAGTTTTTTTTTGTTTATAATAGTCACGTGTAAATAAATTTTTAATTTGAAGCAAACATTATTGTTTGCACTGTTTATACAGTTGGCTACAGTTTAAATCAATACCATTTTCTGAAATATGTAAAAAATATGTCTCAAAATGCTGAAAATTTGAATTTAAAATAGAAATAAAACCTTAAAAATGAGTCAAATTAAAAAAATTAATGCAGTCTGAACACCGGGAAGTTCTAACGTTTAAAATGATCTAAAAATGACTAAATTCCCATGTATAGTTTTTGCTCCTATGAAATTTTTTTAATGGAACGATTTTGTCTAACTTTAGTATTAAATATTTCTTAAAATAATTCTTCGATTTGAAAACTGTCTACATCAGCATGTTTATCAATCATTTCTCTATAACAACACCGATTTTCGTATTTTTGTATGCAATATTTTTCTTAATATTAGCGAAGAAAATCCTCCGGTCACAAAAAATTCAAAATTGGTGGCGGCGGTGGCGGTGACAGTGTTAGTTACTTGTTTTTTTAGAATAGAGAGATTAGAAGGAAAAATATCGTTGTTTAGAAGTAAAAAAAAATACTACTAAAAGGTAAATTTAATCACCGACTGTTGTCACCGTCAAAGTGACGTCACCGTTACTTACAGACACGTTTGTCCTTTATGATGTATTTTGTCCTTTATGATGTAGATAGATAGATATTATATTATCAAGGAACACTTTAATGTTTATATTTACATGTTTAAGAAACTACACTTTTCAGCTCAAGTGAGGAATTGAGAATTCATATGAAAATAAATGATCAAATTGAAAATAGCTTTCTTACAGCTACTATCCATTGTTTTTTAAATATTATTTTAGCGCACACACACAAAAAAAAAAACAAAAAAAAACACTTAACACACTTTTAAGAAGCTATATTTCTCAACGTGAAAGAGGAAATGAGGAGCGATTCTTACTATGTGATCCGGATATTGTCCACTTCCTCGGGGAATTGAATCAGTGAGCTGCAAATATACAAAGGAATTACTCTCGTTAACACCCGATTGGATAGCTCCTTAACTGAAATCAATTATTTGTTATAGTTTGTCTTTCTGTGTCTATTAATCTGTCTCAATTATGTTTAGGGAATTAAATGACCAGCATTACATTTTATGGATCGAAGAATAATAAAAGAAATGAGAAGACCTTTAAAGAAGAAACTCTGATTTTAAACTAATTACTCGTATTATTATTATTTATTAAGATGGGAATTAAAACTTTTCACAAGTCCCCTAAAAGCGGAATGGTTTAATGAGAAAAATATGACATTTTTGTCAGCATTTATTTCTATCCATGACATATTCCTAAACAAGTTTTCATGAATGATGTCATTTTTGTATAATTTCGTCAAAATGTCTTCATTTTTATTTTACGATCCCAATCAGACAAGTTATGAAAAAACAAAAACCTTTTCACAAATGTAGCATTATAAATGTGCATTTGTTTTGAATGAGCTTTTAACTCACATTGTAAATATGATATATTACTTGAAATTTAATATCGAATACCACAAATAGTATATACTTTTTCTAAATGTAAAATAAAATTAGATTTCATTTCCGCACAAATGATCTAAATATCTCCTACAATTTAAATGCAACGAGTCCGGTTGCCACGCCAACTAGTAATTATAAATATGTATGCCATTCCGCAATGAATTTTCTAAATTGGTTTCATGGCAAAAAATGTGTCACAAATGCTAAAAAAATATTACATAATTCTTATATAAATGTAATAATGCTCATTTCCCTGTGGGAAAATAAATAATTAGTTACTCACAATCAAACAAAGAATATAACAGATTTAATATCACAGACAATATTTGCATCTTAGAGATACGACGAAAAATTAAATCATAGCCATTTTTTTAAAACTCAGTACAGAATATACTTATACTACTAATGGAATAATATATAATACTTGTTGTGTATATGTTATTACTTGCATATTATTTATCAAGTCATTAATGTAATAAGTTGACTTCAGTGTTAGGAATTTGTCTCAGAAGTTGAAATAAACATGGAGTAAATCTTAACACAATTCTCATTCGATTAAGTTTTTTTTTTCTAGACAAAAGGAACAAAGAATATTTGTCTTAATCAAGTAAGGAATAAATCAGCATAAACATCTAAACTAATGATTGCTTTATTGAGTTTCTGTATACAGTAATCACAGGGTAGCATTGTTTTTGTTATATTTTTGCATAGCACTAATGCCTTAATATAGAGTATAATATATATATATATATATTGATAATTTTAAACTAGAGTTTTTCAAATGTTTAATGATAATAATCTTGCAAAATTTAACATCTTCAAACTTCTGATATATTTTTCAGCTGTATGATTAAAATATGTAAAACGGTGGAGAAAAATTCTTTAAAAAACCATGAATTTGAAGTTAAAAATGACGGGATAAATTAAATGGAATGTCTCGAATAATACTTATTCCAAACAATAGGGATGCGAATGAAAATTCTACACTGTAAAAAAAAAAAAAAATACGACAAGTTTTCTTGTAGGTATCGGAAAAATAGTTGCCCTTATCGTACCGGAAAATTTTCCGACCCTGCTCGGAATAAAATCCGTAAAATATCGTTTTATTGACTATTTCCTTTTTTTTTTACTGATTTTATTCCAAGCTGGGTCGGAAAAATTTTCGGTACGATAAGGGCAACTATTTTTCCGATTCCTACAGGAAAACTGGTCGGATATTTTTTACAGTGTAGGTAAAAAATGATTTTCAACCTGTCATCCCTTCGGGGTCAATAAAACGAGAACCAAGCGTGCTTGTGAACCAAACACAGGGGGTCTCTCGTTAAGCTCACCACCTGACCGGACATATATTTATAGCAACTCCTGGTACAGGTTGAAGTAAACAGGGATGGGCACTGTACGCCCTGATCCTTCATTGATCGTATAACCACGGGTTTACTTTTTTTTTTTTTTTTTTTTTGAAAAATGATTTTATCAAAAGAACTACGTTGTTAAGAATTTAGTTCAATATTTTACCAAGGCATTATAGAAACAATAAACAAAAAAATAATGCATCAATCATAGATTATGTAACATTTTCCAACATTTTGAGAATAATGCAACAAAACTGCACCATTTAAAAAGTTAATATATTATGTCTATTTCAACAATATGGAAACGCCCAACACATTTGAAAACGCCGTTTTAGCTATGTTCCCATCTACAAGTGGAAAATTATCCGAATTCTTTGAGCAGTCCTGTATATGATATATATACACTATATGGTCAAAGGTGATGACATACAAAACGATGAGTGGTTGTATCCAAATACAGTAGTACATGCAATATTGTGTATGCTAAATTAGCACTAATCAATGGATATATGGATGCAACCACTCATGTTTTAGCTTCATTTTGAGAACAACTGAGTTTGAGCTTATTCTAGAAACGATTATTATCAGACTTTTCAAACTATGCTTTTGAAACTTTTACAAAAGTTGCTCTATACATTTAGCTAACACATTATTATGCACATTATATTTTGATTGCTTTCGCGCATGCGCAATGAAACATTTTTTAGTAAACCTGTTCATTTTTCATCCAATTTTTATTATTTTTTAATTCTGACTACAAAGTGTTGTGTACAATGTTTTTTGTCATACTTTCTGAAAATAACTTTTTTTTTTTATGTTAAGAACTCTGCAAATTATAAGCAAAAGACTTGGCGAAATTTGGGACTGTTTTCATGAAAACCTTAATTTCTCTACGAGTATAGATTCTATCCTCATAAAAATGAACACAGTGTATTAAAATAAGCCACTTATTAATAATCTCGAGTTTAAATGTTTTTGCTTCATTAGTTTTGAGAGGGTTGTCTAAAAGATATTCGTTCTTTTTCAATTTTTTGACGGTCCTCTATGGGGTTACGGGAAAAATATTTGCAGTATTATATGACATATACTATACTGTTTACACACCTGCAGTTTCAGGTTCATTCCTCATGTATTTTTCTAGATATTTAACAAAACGTCAAAAATTGCAAGTGACCGGTTGCCTTTGGCCATATAGTGTATTTGTATCTATTAACTACATACCTGGAAAAAATAGTTCACTTAAGAAATACATACCTCAGTTGAAAATTCGCCTTAATTTCGGCTAATAAGAAAAATGATACGTAAATACTTTTGTGCAATTGAATATGATATAGATCTGTTGCCGTATAACAATTTTGATGTTTGGAGCAGTACTTGTCGGATACTGTAAGACGCAGTTTGGCTGTGTAAACTGAGTATAGACATCATACATAAATAAGAAGTTTTACTTCAGTTTGCAACTCCAGGATACAATGGAAGATATTCCATCTACGATTTGATCACGTGGTCAAGGTAAAAACTTCTAGCGTAAAGAAAGGAAGGCTCCGTAGACGTGATGAAAAAAACCTCGCCAGCCAGTGAAACAGTTCATGCGGAAAGCAGTAGTAGCCTCCCTTCTTATCATTTAGAAGTTTTTTGGGTAAATTACCGGTATCATGTGACTTTTTTTAGCCTCGAACCCAGATTTGCAATAAAGTCCATTCAGATATTCACAGAGGGAGAAATTGCGACCGCAAGCGCCAGCGCTGCAGAGCAGAGCAAAATTTCTACCTTTTATGTTGCCAGCACAATGATCAAGAGTAGAGATTATCATTACATTTTCTCGAAGCTTTCGACAACGGGAGGAACTAGATATACATAAATATAGTCAATAACGTATGATATGGCAAGAATTGATTGGGTGGAGGCATGCGTTATTTTTCCGTTAATTAAAAGTAAATGGGGGTGTCAAAAGGCAAAATATGAAATCTTTAACGCCAAGTGCTAAAAGGGGAAAAACGGAATAATGAAAACCACAAGACTAAAATTCTACATCCGGTTGCCAAAAGTTTCATGTGTATCGAAGCGTCGAAAATGAACATTAATAAAAAATATGAAGTTAGAGACCGAGTACCAATAATAAAATAATTTTATACGTTGCAGAAAATATAGGCAGCTCGAAGAACGGTAAAAAAGATAGGTGTAAGAGGTCTGCGTAAATTCTGCATAGCAACTAAATTAGGCATGCGAATGAAACGTGAAAAGTGTTACTAGGCGATAAAAAATATCTTTTCTTTTATTTTAATACAGTGTGCTGCGGTTAAAGAATCACAGAGAGGGAATTAAAATTGATGGCTTAATTTTTAAAAAAAGAAAAGACAATTACAAAAAAATAAAAAAGCAATTTAACAAATTACAACGACCATTTGGAAAATGATTTTTTCAAAGACTAAAATTTAAGACATAAAAAATCGCACGGAGTTGATCATACATTACACACGCCATAGATTAAACATTAATAGTGTAAAAACACGTAAAAATTCCAAGCGACAAAAATCGCCTGCGACTCGTACGTATTATCCATCTGAAACTTAAGCATTTCATTGGCTGTTCGGGAAAAAGCTTTTCCATCGTCAGATTTCCAAGAAATCTGACGGCCCATTTTATATGAAATTTATTTCTTAAACTTCTAAACATCCCACACTATTACTTTTTACACCGTCGTATAGAGAAAAAAAATTATTTTTAAATGCAATTTGTTTGAAAGCTGTATCTCAATTTGTTTCTGAGTTATTATATTTTTGTAGTTTTTATTACTTTTTTGTCATAGTGGCAACACTCTGTTGTCCATCTCTGTTGAAAGTAAAGGAAAATACAAATTACTGTATAGACCAATCAGAAAACTAATAAAAGGATGATTAAACCAATAAAAACCTTCAGATCTGCTTTTGATTTCCTACCCTGACACCGACAATAACCATTTTTCCAAATGGTTAATAAACTGAATCGAAATACAGACTGATAATTAAAGTTAAGTATTTAGAAAAATACTTAATTTTAAAGGGGTGTTGAAAAGGGGAAAACCATTAAAAATTAATATGTGAAGGTAACCACATTCAAATTATGAATGTCCTATTCTAAGGTAATCATCTTGCAGTGAAATATATTTGAAATAGCGTAATATCATTAAAATACTCTGCAAAGTATTTTTTTCCCATATACCATAATGTAATGGAATTCTTTTGAATGCCTCTGTAAATAAACTATTAATGCTACACACTTCATATGCAATAACGAACATACCATGGTTAGTGTGATAGAGATTGGAGACCGGGTTCTAGAACGCACGAAAAAAAGATAAAAAACTCCAACTATCAATTTACTGGAAGAACTATTTATTTTAAACACTTTAGCGGTGGCTCAGCTGGAGAAATGAGAGAGAGACCCCCAATTACAAAATGGGGTGCCAAAGCGCCTTTACTTTTTAGAACCTTCACATATTGAAGGCTAGAACAGAAGTACAGTTTTCGCTAGAAGTCTAGAAATCTTGGCGTTGCACAGAATCGCCAATTTATAAACTTTTGGTGACTGCATGAAAGTGAACAAAGGTTTTTGGTGATAAACATTACAGCAAATAATCTGATGTCTCTACCGGATGGGTGACGCCTAGATTGCAAGTAAGCGCTTCTAATGGCGATGAGATATGCATCAGAAAAACCGAAAATTGTTTATATTACAGGTAGGCCTTTGCCCAACTAACTGTTTCATAAAATTGCTGAATGCACACTGTTGGATGGGAAAAATGCCGAGAATCCACGACATCTGGTTTTTAACTCGACCACAATACACAAAAATACATGCTTCCCATAAGATCCGTTCATTTTTACTTTTGTTGTTAATACAATTTCAACGGTCAAGTATTAGTAGAGATAAAATTTCTTATCAATGCGGCGGGCAAAAATCCGATGCAAGTAAATGAAGACCTTGTTACCAGCAGCTGCGATTCTAATTTTTATTTACTTTTTTTTGCACTGGAAGCGTTCACGGACAGGTGACTTATTTAAATGTGAAAGGGAAAATGGATTGAATATTTGAGCGCACTGAATTAAAGATGTTTTTGATAGAAGAAAAAAACACTTTAATAAAAATCTGTATGGTTTTGAGAAATGAATTTAATTGCGTATTTCAGTATGAAAAAAAAGGGGGGGGGGGTGATAGCATGTTATAAAAGTAATAAAGTTATGTTTTAAATTAATTTTTAAAAAAAAGATAGATATGCGACAAAAACGCTGTCACAGTTAGCATCATTGATACATTTCAATTGTATGAAAATCCTAGCATATTTATGAGAGTTATAGCATGAACAGACGGACAGACAAACCGAAAGCACAAACACTTTTCAACATTGTTGGAAAGTGTTAAAAATCTGCCACTAGGAGAGGGTGCACTGTACACTTCATCAAACATTTTGTACTTAGAATAACTTCAAATTAAAGCACAAACTGGGAAATGTTGAATAATAAACTGATAAAATGTACTAAATGTTAGCGACAATAATCATTTTCAAACAGGGAATCCGAGACAAAGGCGACATCTAAACAGGAATCAGGAATCGAACCTGACACCTCTTGCATTGTACCCAGCATTCTAATTACTCCACAGATTTCATGGTGTTTCAAAGCACATATAATAGTAGAGAGATATCACCGTGTTCTAAAGCAAAATATTGAGAATACATGAAATTGTGTGTTGCGATTGACTGTTACATATTGCCATAGTATCTCTGTAAAAAATGACAGATGTTTATTAATCTAGGAAAATATAATATAAGAAGATGTTTGTAATATAATACTTGACAGATATCATAGTGTTCTAAAGCAGATATAATCTTAGAGAGATATTACCGTGTTCTAAAGCAAAATATTGAGAATGCATGAAACTATTTGTTGCGATTGGCTGTTACATATTGTCTTAGGATCGCTGTAAATAAGTGGATGTTTATTAATCTAGGAAAATATAATATAAGCACGAACGGTCATTAGAAAACTCACATTCCAATATATATTCGAGACTTAAGGAAGCATTTAAAAAACAAGGTTTCTTTCACCGCCATTCCGATTAGATTTTATAGTGTATTAATAAACTTTTTCAACACGTAATATTGGCTTTTTGGATCAATTCTCAAATAAGCATTTTTATTTTGAACAAACATAGATTACAGACATTATAAATTAACGGAATTAACATTAACATTAAAATTAATGTTATTTTGTTATTCTTGCTTGTATAAAATCAATTACGCAGTTTAAAATGTTTGATTGAGAATAAATAGCATAATACAAATTGATATTTTAGTTTGGAATAACGGATTAACCCTCTCGCTGCGCAACCCGAGATTTCCTCGGGCAAAGTAAAAGTAGCAAAATTTGCGCAACCCGAGATTTTCTCGGGGATGTATTTTTTCCGTCTAATTAAATCTTTTTGATTATTCCCACTAGTTATTTTTCAATAGTAAATTTTACCTTATTTAATCGGAGGATATTCCCAATTAAATTAGACAAAAATTTTTGTTTTGAAAAACCGGTAACAACAGAATAAAAATTCTTAAAAGACGCTTGTCGCGAAGGGGAGAAATACGCAATTTTTGAAGCTATTTTGATAAAAGAATTACGCAGCGAGAGGGTTAATACACTATAAAATTACTCAAAAACGTCTTCTAAAAGCACAGTCAAAGAAAAAATAGTTTAAAATTATCTTTTATACCACGAAAAGGTATTTATTGGTTTCTGAGGTTTTTAAAGATAAAGAACGCTTTTTGAAATCATGGATAACACGAAAAAGTTTATTTTATATTTTGTTGTTATATTATATTCTTGTAGATAAAGAAACATTTGTCTTTTTTTCAGTAAATGTGAAAAGTTGAAAATTTTCCAAGAAGCTTCATAATCAAAACCTTTGAAAAATCAATTGAACTATGTTTCGATGCTTCTAAAACTAAACTAATATCTGTGGCTATACAATCCAAGAAGGATCTGGACCGACAGTGCCCATGTCTGTTTTCTTGACCCTGGGCCCCAAGGTGCTATGCAGCATGCGTCCCGGCCAGGTGGACAACCTAACGCGAGGCCCTCGGTGTTTATTTCCCAAGCAAGCCTGGTACTCATTTTATCGACCCCAAAGGGATGAAAGGCTGAGTGAACCTTGCCCTGTTGGGAGTCGAACTCTCGACCTGCGGTGCAGCAAACAGGCGTGCTGACCACTACACCACTGGGCTTCCTTTCAATGCTTCTGCTTTTCTTAAAATATCAAATGGTTTACCGTTGAAAGATTTTTTTTTGTACAGTGTAGTGTTTAATACGGTTTATGCATGTATTGTTGTATTGTTGTAGCACATATAACTTATATATGTAGATATGTAGGTATGTGGGTTTCCGGAAAATTTTGAAGCAGAAAATTTTCTAAGGCATTAATAAGGTATTGTAAAAGTAAAGTCTCGTTCACTAGAGGCTACAATTAAACAAAACTGGAGTATTTTCGTCAAATCTGGATGGGATGGCCTTTTCAGTTTTTCCCTTCCAACAAAAGAACAATAAGCAAAATCAAATCTGGATGGGATGGCCTTTTCAGTTTTTCCCTTCCAACAAAAGAACAATAAGCAAAATTAAATAATTAACAAAGCATAGAAATTATGATATATAAGTTTTTAATCATGTAGAAAGCTGAAATGTTAAAATATAATAATTCTTTAATAACTATTATACATATATAATAAGTATATAAAATTATAAAAAATACCATATTTGACAAAATATTTTATTTAGTAAATTGTTCGATGAAAACTTGAAATGAAAATCAAAATATGTACTAAAAACTACATATGATGCAGGCCCATTTCATGAAAAAACTGAATTACTATATATACATTAGGGTGGTCACAATCTATATGGGGAAAAACTATTTTAATCTTTTCTTCTGCGGGACACTCCTCTAAAAGTTGCCAATTAGTTATAAAATAAGATTGGCAAAGTTTCATCTCAATTGAATAATATCAACCAATGACTCATCGAGGTTGAATTTATGAAAAATTGGGTTTTTTAGCGAAAATTTGTAGTTTTTCTTACATTAAGTGAAAACTATTTGTCTTAGAATCCTGATTCTTATTTTGTTTTATAGAAAATGCTGTTGCCTTGAACATTTACTCTCATCAAAACTTATATTTAATGCCATTTAGTATTTTCCAGTTCAGCTCGTGAACCATACTCTCAAACTCTGCATTTTTGAAAAAGAAGTGAAAAATGACAAATGAATAATTTTGATTACTTTTGATAATTTTTTGTATTATTTGTATTAAAAGACAAAAGAAACTGAACAATTTTTGTAACTTTAGAAATATTTCATGAATTGTGATTAATTATTAGTTATCTAGTTCTGTGCCTGGAAAAAATGAGCTCCTGAATTTGTATTGTAGTTGAAGCACATTTAAACGAAGCATCTGAATGTTTCTTCTTATTACAACACTGTTTCTGTTACCTAGTAGCGTTATCTATTTTTATTCATTCCGGCACCCCCCCCCCCCATTTCGGTATGATGACAGAAATGCAAGATTTTTTTAATTGGCGTCATGTCTCATGAAATCACCGACAGTAAGATACCAAGTATTTGTCGAGTTTTACGTATTTTATTTTATAATATTTGCCAAGTGAAACTGAACACCGGAGAAGCTGTTAGAATTACCGTACACTCACCAGTTAACCACATACTTTAATTTAAGTAGAATTGTAATACGACTCCGCAAACAACTATTTCAGAAATAAAGAACATGAGCTCATCAAAAACAGATATAAAAATTTCGATTTAGAGGGAGCAGTTGTACACTGGGATGAAAAACTGCTTCCTCATTTTTTGAATAAAGAAAATTTAGAGAAGATAGCAGTTTTGATTAGTTGTGGAGATGAAGAACAGTTAATAGGAGTTCCTCAGTTTGAAAATAGTATCGAAATAACTCAGGCAAAAGTCGTATTTTCAGCAATTGAAGAGTGGGAGGAAGTTGGCAATATCCAAGCAATGTGTTTTGATACCACTGCAGTAAACACTGTTCACCTCCGAGGAACCTGCATTTTGATATAGCAATTGTTAAAGGAAATGTTTTCTATATTTACCATGTCACTACCATAATTTAGAAACTATCCTAAAAGCTGTTTTTGATTGTGAAGTGTGCAAAATTACTGTCCCTCAGCCAGATATTTAAAAAAGAATTTCTGCTTGGGTGGTCTAAGTTAGTTCAGACTAACTATAAAAATGCTATTGAAGATGAAATATTAGATATAAAATACTTAATTCAGAAGAAATTTCATGTTTTCTTACAGAACATTTAAAAAATGAACAGCACATGTATGATTATAAAGAATTTATCCAACTTTGTGCAACTTTTATAAGACATCTTCCTCCAAAAGACATTTTTTCAGAGCACATGTTATTATTCATCATGTCAGATGGATGGCACTGGTCATTTATTCTCTCAAAATATAACTTTTCAGGGTTCAGCTCTCATTAACAAATTTAGAAAAAGAAGGTATTAGAGACATTTGCTTATTTATAATCAATATTTATTGTCAAATTATGGTTCAATGCTCCCACTCCAACTTTGGCCCACAATCAAGACCTGAAATTATTAAACTCACTTGTTGACTACAGAAAGATTCATAAATAGGTTACAGACAAAGCACTCACTAAAATGATAAATCACCTTTGGTATCTTAACTAGGATCAAGTTACATTTCCATTTTTTAGATGATACTTTGGGGGGAAAAAGTCCAAATAACTATTGCTGTAAAATTAATGTTATTAATTAAAGGCATTTGAAGAAGAAAATGAGATGATGATAGGAATGTAAGAGCAACAAAATATTTTAACGAAGTGGATTATTTATTGAACTTTTTAGTGGATTATTTATTTATGATTAAAGAAGTTCATGTTTTTGTTTCATCTCAAACTGTAAATTTAAAAAGATTTTATATTAATATGCAATTTTTAAATACCAAATACTCAATATATGGTGTGAAAATAAACATTATTTTTTTAAAAAATGAATGGTTTTAAGTGTTAAATAAAAAATGATACTGAACATGAAATAAAAATAATCACATTCAATCACAAAATAAAGATAAGGTAAAACCCTTTACCTTTTAATTCTAGATCGTCCACGTCGAAACCGGTAAGTTTCTTCATCATATCCATTGAAGAGCAAAATCTATATTCATTGTTTATTTAAATATCTTTGAGAATAATGCTGTAAAAAAAACTCATTTTTCTTTTATTGTCATGTGTCCGTTTTTATGCATAATGTATCCCATGGATTCTTCAGAATTTTAGTTTAAAATACTATATTTTATATAGCTTTAAAAATACAAACTGGAGCATACATTTTTGCCCCTTACTGACTACATTTCAAAATACACATTGAAGAAAATTATAACTTGCAAAAAAGATTATTGATATATGATTAAAAATAACATAAACAAAAAATAATCTTGATTACTTATATGTATAAAACACTAAATACTTAATGTCATAAATTATTAAAATAATTCTTTCATATGTCACAATAGCAGTCATTTAATCTGAATGTTTATTAGTTTCTTAATCACATATTTCACAAACAAGGAAGTAATTTTTGTGAAGTAATAATTAACTCTTTATTTACGACAGCTAAAGTGTTTTTGAATGACAGGAAAAAACAGTTTATCTTGGTTAATAATGTGTTTATATAATTCTGAAAGAGATTAGTTTTTCTAACATGCCCCCTTAATCTCTTCAGATTGATGAGGCAAACAAGTTCATTGAATTTCTGTGATTCACTAATTCAGGTTTGGGGACTGGTTTAGTTAGTGCATCAGCAATCATATATTTCGATGGACAGTACTTTAATTCAATTATTCCATCTTCTTTGAGTTGTTTTATAGCATGTAAACGAATCTCGATATCTTTACTTCTTTTTGAAAACTTCTCACTTTCAATCATTTTGATACAACTTTGGTTGTCTTCATATAAACAGATAGGTTTTGTCTGTGCTAAGTCTAAATCTTCCAGGAGTTTCAATAAATAAATAATTTCTTGTCCTGCACTTTCAGTTGAGACATATTCAGCCTCTGCTGATGAAAGGGCGGTGCATGACTGTTTTTTGTAATCCATTTGATTGGATTATTACCGAAGGTAAAAAGGTTGCCGCTGGTTGATTTCCTTTTACTAGTGTCACCTGCCCTGTCTGCATCCGCAAAAGCCTTTAAAATCGGTTCAGATTTAGTGTCAATGCGCAAGTTTAATTGTTTTGTACAGTTTAAGTATCGTATTATTCTTTTAGCTGCCATCCAGTCCTTTTGACGCGGGGATTCGTTTCTTCTACTTAATATATTAACCGCACCAGAAATGTCAGGTCTACTGACAGATGCGATATAAAGCAATGAACCTATCGCCTGTCTGTATTTAATATTATTTGGCAGTAAATTGTCATCATCTTCTAATCTATTAAAATTAGGTTTCATCGGAGTACCGACTGGTTTAGCTTCCTCTAAATTAAACTTTATTACTAGTTCTTCTATTTTACCCTTTGATTTAATTCGTAACCTTCTGCTGTTTTCTCTATTTTTATTCCTAAATAATAACTTAGTTCTCCTAGATTTTTTAATTCATATTCTTGCTTAAGTTTTCCTATTATCTCTTTAATTTCGTCATCTTTTCCTGCTATCAAAATATCATCCACATAAACGATAATATACGTTTTGCTTTCTCCTTCATTTCGAATATATAAACATGTGTCCGAATTAGACTGTTTAAAATTTAAATCATTTAATGATTCTGTTATCTTAGTGTGCCATGCCCTGGCTGCTTGTTTCAAGCCGTAAATGGATTTATTTAAGCGGCAGACTTTGTTTTCCTGATTTGGAATAATATAGCCTTCTGGCTGAGTTATGTAAATTTCCTCATCTATGTTATCGTACAGGAAAGCCGTCTTAATATCAATGTGATTAATTTTGAATTTGTGGTAAGCTGCTGCTGCTATAAAAGATCTGAGTGTCGTATATGAAACAACAGGGGCAAAAGTTTCTTCGTAATCTACGCCATATTTTCATTTTTTTTATAATATCCCTTTGCCACTAATCTCGATTTGCACTTCTGTATTCTTCCTTGATCATCATATTTGGTTTTAAAGATCCATCTGGATCCAATTATGTTTTTACCTTGTCGGGGATCTACAAGTGTCCATGTTTCGTTTTTATTAAGAGAATTTATCTCTTCTTGTGTCGCATTTAACCATTGTTTCTTTTTCTTCTGGATTTTCAATATTCATTATGTCATGAAAATTTTCTGGTTCTTTTATATGTTCGTGTGTTGTCATGTAAATAAATCTGTCTGGAGGGATTCCTTTATCTGATCTATCTGACCGCCTTGGTTCTGGTGTTAATTGTTTTGACTCACTAGGTGTGTCTTCAGTGTTTGTCACTTCAATTTCTACGAAGTTTTTGTTTTTTGAAATTATTATTTTCATCGGATTGTTTTTCTCTCAAATTTGTGTTTCTACCTTCTCGTGTGTATTTTTGTTTTCTAAAAATTTCACTGTTCTTGCTATTATTATTTCTTTACCACTTGTGTAGATGCAGTAACCTTTGGAGTAATTGTCGTAGCCGACAAAAATGCCTTCAACTGCCTTATCATCTAATTTTTGTCGTTTATTTTTGTTGACATATGCAAAGGCTTTACAGCCGAACACTCTAAGGTAATGTAAGTTTGGTGGTCGTTCATTCCAAAGCTCATAAAGGGATTTTTCATTAGCTTTTGTTGGCAATCGGTTTTGCAGGGGATTCGCCGTACAGATAGCTCACCCCAGAATTTTTGAGGCAAGTTTGCTTTGCTAAGCAAGGCTCTCGTCATTTCAGTTAAAGTTCTATTTTTACGTTCAGCTACGCCATTTTGGCTCGGAGAGTACGGAACAGTGCGTTGGTGCTTTATGCCATTTTTTTATGAGATAATTGTCCACTAAATCATTGTTAAATTCCCTCCATTGTCTGTTCTTATATTTTCCGGCTTTTCGCCAAATTTATTACTAACTAAGGCAACAAATTCATTAAGTTTTTCATAAACTTCTGATTTCTTTGATAATAAATACAGAATTGTAAGTCTAGAATAATCATCTACAAATGTTAAGAAATATGTTTTTCCCCCAATAGTTGGTATTTGGAAAAGCCCACGTACATCAGAGTGTATCAACGCTAATCGTTTAGTGGCTCTAGAATCTGCTAATTTTGGGTAAGGTGCATCTGTTAGCTTTGTTTTGATACAAGTTTCACAAGTTGTGTCATGTTTACAATTATTTATTTCTATTCCTTTCGCTAGGTGTTTTTCTTCGATTTGTTTTATAGATGCAAAATTTTTATGGCCGAATCTTCTGTGCCACAATTCTATGCAATTGTTATTGTTACAATTGTAAGTTTTATTTACATAGTTTACGTTTGCGCTTTCATTTGCTAATTGAATTTCATATAAGTTATTTTTCTTTACCGCTTCTAGGCGGGTTATTCCGTTATACATTAACTTACATTTATCATTTTTGAATAAAATCTCGCATCAATTTTCTGTAGCTTTACTAACGGAAAATAGGTTCGATTCGGTATCTGGAACAAATAACACATCTTTTAGTGTTATGTTGTGTGTTTCACCATCTGAAGTTAAATTATTTATTAGTGTATTTCCTGATCCATAAGAAACTAATTTGCTTCCGTTTGCTATAACGACATTAGTTTTTTCATTTGATTTAATTTCTGTAAATAAATGTTGATCATTTGTTATGTGACTGGAACTGCCACTGTCAACTATCCACGCTTTGTTATTTAATAAACGCACAATGTTTATTACCTTGTTGACTTTCATGTTCATTGCAATCGGCATTTTTATCCGAATTTGATACATAATCATTTCTTACAGTTTTATCTTCCTTTTGGTAAACAAGCGAAGAATTAAAATTTCTTTTGTAGTTTTATTTATAGTTCGTATTATGTGAAGTATTGTTTTTATTTTTATAATTGTTATTATGCCAGCAATCTTTAGTGTTATGGTTTTTAATTTATAATTTGAACAGCATTTTTGTTCCTTTTTATATCCCGCATGATTAAATTTATATCCTGCATTGATAAATTTCGTTGTAGTTTTGAATGCTCTAGCGGTATGTTCAGATGATTCTGAACTATCGCTTCTGCGATTATATTCATCAATCAATTTACTATTAATGAAACTAGGTATCAATTTTTCTTCATTACGGGATTCTAATGCCGTTATCAATGTATCGTATGAAGCTGGTAAGCTACACAGCAAAAGCGCTGAAATATGATTGTCCTTTATTGTTTCTCCGATTGCAGATAATTTATCAATTAATTCTAGTATGTTTGTGATATGCTTAACGGTATCACCACCTTCAGGTATTTTTGTACTATGCAAGTTGCGTAAAAGGTATAGCTTACTTGACAAATTAATTCTTTCATGAATTGCCTTTAAGGTGTTCGATGTATCTCTAGCACTTTGAATATTTTTTACGTGGATGATCTGGCTATCCTTAATGCTGAGGTTAATTATAGCCCTTGCCTTACAGTCCTTTTTGGACCAATCGGTCGTAATTGGGTTTGGTGGTTCATCAGTAATGATCTCAAAAAGATCTTCTTTTATGAGAAGCATCTCGATTTTAAATTTCCAAACATTATAATTATTCGAGTTTAGCTTCTCTATTATCTGTGCATCTTTTGATGTAGTCATTTTTTACTTCTGTTACTACCTTTTAATTTTCAAATAAACACTTTAATTAAATTATCATATACTAATATTTAATATTTAAGGAAGGCAGCGCGTTAGTCTCATAATAGTTGTTAGATAAAAAATGAGACTGAACATGAAATAACAATAATCACATTCAATCACAAAATAAATATACGGTAAAACTCCTTGCCTTTTAATTCTAGATCGTCCACGCCGAAACCGATAAGTTTCTCCATCATATCCATTGAAGAGCAAAATCTATATTCAATGTTTATTTAAATATCTTTGAGAATAATCCTGTAAAAAAAAGTTGTTTTTCTTTTATTGTTATGTGTCCCTTTTTATGCATAATGCATCCCATGGATTCTTCAGAATTTTAGTTTAAAATACTATATTTTATATAGCTTTAAAAATAAAACTGGAGCATACATTTTTGCTCCTTACTGATTGCATTTCAAAATACACACTGAAGAAAATTATAACTTACAAAAAAGATTATTGATATATGATTAAAAATAACATAAACAAAAAAAATCTTGATTACTTATATGTATAAAACACTAAATACTTAAAAGTCATAAATTATTAAAATAGTTCTTTCATATGTCACAATAGCAGTCATTTAATCTGAATGTTTATTAGTTTCTTATTCACATATTTCACAAACAAGAAAGTAATTTTTGTGAATTAATAATCAACTCTTTATTTACGACAGCTAAAGTGGTTTTGAATGACAGGAAAAAACAGTTTATCTTGATTAATGATGTGTTTATATAATTCTGAAAGAGATTAGTTTTTCTAACATTAAGGTTGTCAATGACACAGCTGAAAGGGGAATAAAATTAATAGGAAATTTCAAATCGTGTTTAACAAAAGACGAAGAACAAGGACACTTTCTGCTAAAAGTTGTGCCTGAATGTAGAAAAACTTTTCAAGACTGTTCAAAAGCCACCATATCTAAGCCATCACCATCTTAATGTGACAATTGTAAGGAATACTAATTTCTTTTCTTTATAATGCATCCTTTCTTATAACGCAACTTTAATAATAAAACGCATTTGAACATTATTTCTTCGAATTTTTATAATTTCTTTGCCTTTTTTTTTAATTCTTTAAATTTAGATTTCGATTTTTTTCATTTACGTTTGAATTTTTTTAATTAAACCCTTTATTATGTAAAAAATAAAGACAAAAATGTGAAAAGCAGATAAAATGGAATTTTACAATTTTTTTTTTCGCATTTTCATAAGAAAAGTCAGACTTTAGGATTGAGATCAAGTCTGGTCCCGAAAAATGCACATATGTTTAAATCGATAAATTTTTACAAAAAAGTGGTGTGTGGTTCTTCAAGACAAAATCATTTTTTTTTTAAATGAGACCAGCATTATGTTTCTAGGTTTAATTGTATTCATTTCATGAATTAAATACAGCATATTTTTGCGGAAAATCACGTTTTTTTCAAACTTTCACCTCAGTGAGGCACGGGTTAACATTATCCAAATGAGCTGAAACTTTGCAATTTCATTTTCTAGCCAATTGGCAACATTCTTTTTTTGTGGGGGGGGGGGGGGGATTCTAAAATTGATTTCTTGTGACCACCCTAATGTACATTCAAGAATTTGTGGAAAAAAATCAAATATAATATGATTTTGATCGCAATTTTTCTTACAAATAATTTTCTAACTGTGGAAACACCAAGATTCTATGACGTTGAAGTCCTAACTCTCTGGGCCACTCTCAGAACTGGAGAGCATAGGGCTAAATCAGAATTGCTGCTACTAAGGGAAGATTTTGTTTCTGTGTGTTCCTTTAATAATAATAATCAGAATTTGAAAGCCTGACATTGTCATCGCTTATAAAATGAAAAATTTGTGAAACCTGATACCCCAGCTTCGTAGTGCTTTCATCTGTCAATCTATTTTTCTTTTTTGTTTTTATGTTGCTAAACGTCTTCCAATTTCATTCACATGAAGCAACTGTTGGCGTAATATACAAAATTCTGACTGCAACCGTAGATAGTTCTCTTGTACTGCAATAACGTTTCCACCAAGTTGTTAGGAAGGATATTTTACTGACAGCTTTCCAAATAATGTCCCTACTCCAGAGCTTTTGTTTTGCCCGGTATTCTGCTATATCTGACATTCTATAACTTTATATCAGGAGTGTTTTTAGAAACTTCGATTATGGTTTCAGTAGTTGTCATTAAATCATCATCTGACAAATGATATCCACAATACCATGGCATTATTTGCGTACGTTTGATCACAATATTTGCATTTACTAATAATTTTGTTGCATTCACGGACTTCAGCAAAATGTTTCCACACATTTGTTTTTTTCTGGTTACTCATTATTCCTGACAGGGAGAAGACTGAATTTTATTTATCCCAATCTAGTGCTGTTTACATGAGAGGAATTCCCTTCATAGTTGCAGCAGCCAATACAGTGGTGAAATCTTTTGGCCTCTGCCATTACCTCATTACTTTGTTTATCAAATAAGAAGAAAAATGGGCGATTCATTTTCTAAGAATGCTCTTTTACTATGAAATCGAGTGAATTGACTTTTTATGAGTTGCAAATTAAACAATATAATGAATCTTAAGTAAAACAGAATCAAACAATTTTATTCATGTGGTGTGGATTACAAAGTCAAAATTATAACCTGTAGTTTTTGTTTAAATGGTACAGAAACTGACTAATGAAAGAAAATATTGAAAGTTTAAACATGCACAATAAAAAATTTACTATAAAATTGCCTGTTTGACATTCAAAATTTTCCGGAAAAACATAGTGGAAAATTTTCTGGAAATTTTTCCATTTTGGTAAATTTTCCTCCCCACATCACTATATATATGTAACAAATACCCTATTTTAGGTTGTATTTACTAAATATTTTTCATTGCGATGAAAATACCTGATACATTTTAATAAACATCTGGTAATTCTTAGGTAAATGTAAGAGAAAGTTTTGCTTGGAAAAAGGGAATAAATTAATCTAAATTAAATAATCAAAACTCTGAATCAGCAAAAAATGCTTTCTAATACTTTTCTCCGAGATTAAATGATTGGAATTTCTTTTACTGAAAGCTACAAATATTTATATTACTTCTAAATTAATGTCCAAGACTTGTTATTTACATGTTATTCATTACAACATTAGTATAACAAATAAATTTTTGTGTAATGAATATGTCCTTGATGATGAATAAACACGGAATAAATCTTATAAATAACTAAGTATTTCTTTGACAAAAGAATTGATTTTTTTTTCATATTAATCAAACCAAAATGAATTAGCTGAAATATCTCAAGAAAAGAAAATTTCCTAGAAATTGGTTTCACAGTTTGTTATTTGTTGTTTATATAAATACATTTTAGAAGAAAAGTGATATCAGTAGCATACTGATTAGCCCAATTATTTCCTTATAAATATAAATCGTGATATTTTATTGAAAGTTAATGAACCAAATTAACATTTATGAACTATTGATATAAGTAAGGATATTTCTTTCGATATGCGAATAGAATTAAATATAGTTTTTTTAATAATAGCTACCAGAATATGTATTAAACTAATGTTTATAAGTATTATATATACTACATAATTGATTACATATTATTTTTTAACACATTAATCTATAAATAATCTTAAAGCTAAGAGCTGCGCCATTTGGATGTCCAAGGAAGAGGACAGATGCCCTTCCCTCGACGGGGTGAAGTCGGGTTTTGTCGGAGAATATGTTTTTGAGCTGGTAATTTTTTTTTAATCAAATCTAAATTTTCACGATGAAGTTTCACAAAAAATAAACACTCTTCACGAAAGGAAGTAAGAAAAATAAAGTTATAAAATCCCTTTACTGTATGCAAGGAATTAGACCCCGAATTTGTAAAAGCGCCTTCTATAAGTTATGATCTGTTACAGTTGATTGTTCACTTAAAGCATTCTGGGGAGTTTTCTATTAAATGAACCGGAAAGTTCTAATTGAAGTCAAATTGACATCCGATACAAATACTAAAAAAAATCATGGACCCTTAAACCAGCAAAATAATTTTCTACGTTTCAAAACCTGATACACTTCAACCGAAAGAAAAGAAACTGTAATTTTTTTTTCAATTATACAATTATTGAAACTATTTTAAAATTTCACCATCTATAAAAAAAATTTTACCTTTCATGTTGAATAATAAGTCTATATAATAGAAAGTTAAAATTTTAAGGCACAATTCACCTTGATTATTAATAAACATATATAAGATACACAAAATGTAAATACATTGCTTACAGGTGTCAAGTATACTTGACACCTGTAAGCAATGTATTTACATTTTGTGTATTTTATATATGTTTATTAAGTCTATATAAACTCATTCATATTCAAATGTAAGTTTCTGATGTAAAAATAAATTCTGGAATTACTTTTAAAAATCGGGTTAATCCGAATTCGACCCAAAAGGGTGAAAATGCAGTAGGAAACTGAACTAACAAAATATTAGAATCAGCCACACCCGCAAGGGAAAGCATGAGCTGTAACTTGACGCGACCTGAACTACGTGTCGGGGCGGTATCGGGAGAAATCAGTTTACACGGCGCGATACTGGACTCTTGTGCCAACGCAGAGTCTTCACCTTTAACGTTTGTTATTGGACGCTCACATAACATATCATCTAGTTGTTTTCTTGTAAAATAAAATACTGTTTGTTTCATAATATGACGTTCAAGAAAGTACTCTACTATAAATAAATATGGGAAAGGAAACAAAATAACATAAGAAACTATGCAAGACAGCCATGCGTCGGCAGAAAACTAGAAGCATGAATTTTATAAAGAAGAATGTAAAAAAAATGTTCAAATAAATCATGTAAGGGAATTTTACTGCTTCAAAATGAATAAAAAAAAAAGTATCTCCAAGGCATCGATTTGGATGTAAAATGGCAAAAATACTATTGTTTTTTAGAGGTAGTGGGGAAATTTCAATATGACGTGTGGCAATATGGATTGTTTTAAAACAAAGATTATTGCGCACCTGTTTACCATGGAGGAGAAGGGCTCTGAAAAATTCAGTTACACACTTCAAGAAATCTAAGAAACGGAACGGACGAATTAGCCTAGATGAAATCTGTTGTACACGTTTAAGACGAATTAAATCTGATTTAAACAAGGAGTGCATGTTGTTACCTCTATTCAATGTATGCGTTCAAAAATAAAGCTGAGTGTAGTCTGGTATTATGGTGTATTAGATAAAGGTGTCTCTTATGGTTGTGACGTAACTCTTTAGGCAAAATATCAAGATGCATGTTGATCTCCTTTTCATGGCTTTCGGTCATCAAATTGTGAATGCCTATACCGATGGAAAATCATATGTCCATCAATATTGATTTCAGTCCAGATGATAAATAGTTTTTGTCTGTAGGAAATGGAGAGTTCACCTGCAACAGGCGCAATTGCGCATTCCGCAATCAGTGCGCAATCAGCGTGCGATCGATGATCATACTCATCTTTCTCTCATTCATGACAGTTATTAATATTATGTTGCTGCTCCGTTTAACACTTTGCTAGAATGTTGTATGAATATCAAGAATTAAAATATCAAAATGGTTTCGTTTAGAAACACTTGTTTATTTATAACATGCTGTTATTTTCTCTAAAATTTACTTGAAAAGATGTGTGTATACGAATACGTTTTTAATAAATATACATGTTTTCCACGCTATTAAGAATAAGTGTTCAAAAAATACGTGTCTAAGGAAGTATATGTGTTATAAGGTATATATAACTATATATATCCCATTCTATATGTTTGAATGAATCTAAGCTTATTTAAAAAATTGTGTATTAAGATAAAAATGTTTAATTAAAAACACTTATCCGTGTCTACACATATCTATATCCATAAAGTCAAATGCTTATATATAGATTCTTGTGTAAAAATATATATGTATAAAGTTTACTAGTTTTAAAAAAAATTGCAAAAAGTTTTACACAGGTAATAAGAATAATAATAAAAAAAGTTTGACAAAGGTTTAACAAAGTAAAAAAAAAAAAAAAAACTTTTAATAAATTAAAAAAAAAGTTTTAACAAATTAAAAAAAAGTTTTAACAAATTAAAAAAAAGTTTTAGCAAAAAAAAAAAGTTTTAACAAATTTAAAAAAAAAGTTTTACAAAAAGTTTTAACAAATGAAAAAAAATAGTTTTACAAAAAAAAAAAAATTAAATGTGTTTTTTAAAAAATTCTGAAAGAATAAAAAAGTTTCACAAAATTAAAAAAAAAAGTTTTAAATATGTTTTTAAAAAATTCTGAAAGATTAGAAAAACTATACATCAAGCAAAATTATTTACAATGAGCATAGCTATATACACACACACACACACACACACACACATATATATATATATATATATATATATATATATTGTATATGTGTGTATATGTATATCTGTGTATATGTTTGAATATACGTGTTACACATATCTAACAATATGTTAGGTAGGTTTGTGTAGAAGTTATAAATAAGCACTCATATAAAAATCAATATTTTTTTATTTTAACAAAGCAATTTACAAAAAGTATATTTACAAAAAGATATATTTACATAAAAACATTTTCTTGATAATTCTACATCATATTAAAAATTTTCAACACTGATAGAATCTTGATTAATTTTAAAATGTCCATAGGCAAAACTTGATATTCCATCATCTAGTAAGTAACGTTTATCATCAAAAGGATTTAAGCTAATTTTATTCTGCATTAATGTATATAGGTGATGGTTATCTTGACCGATCCTTGTCTGCTTCTCCATGCTAGTTTTCACCTGTTGTAGGCATTCTAAATAATCTTGATGCTTGATTTTCAGTCGAACAACATGTGTAGACACACCCTTAGCCCGCTTCTTTTCTTCACTCGAAGATTTCAGGGAGTACATTTTGGATTTTAGACCAACGAACTCAAGGGCTAAATCTCCATTGAGCTCATCCTTGAACTTGCCAATCACCTTCTTATTGATATCCGAGTAGAGTGAATGATGTTTTGGATAGTCTGAGAAATCAAATAGCCCTGCATTATGTTCCATAACATCAAAAATATTTTTTGTTTTAATATGGTAGCACAGTGAGTCCGTATCTGTGAATAATAGATTTGCATCATCTTTAAATGTTTTCTTTATAAAATTATAGTGAAAATCATACATTAAGAGCTTCGAAAGCTCTAAAATTCAGAAACCTACATAGAGAGGACGATTAATCAAAATAGTAGTTTTAAACCTTTCTACGGCACTCAGGTCTTCGTTATATGTTTTGAATACTTTGAATGTCGGCGAGGCAACCAATTTCTTTGCTCTTTTTTCATTATTGCAAAGCACAATATTCCGCCTCTTTCTTAAATTTTCCATGGTTTTTCCGAATACAGAGTTGTTCATTAATTTAAAAAACTCTTTTTCAGAAGAGGAATTTTCTTTCTTTCTTTTCTCTGTATTAAAATTAATATAGCTCTGCAGCCAGGGTGCCTGTTTGAATTGAAGAGTTTTATGCACAGCTGTCAGTTTTAATCCAAGTTGAAAATAATATTTCAGATTTCGGTAATGAGTGACATAATTCTGCTTATCTTGTAGATTTGGGATAAGTTTAGGAGTGCCTTTAATTTTTTTATTTCCAAGCATCCTCTTCGCAGTAGGTGACAACATCTCTTCATTCACAGTCAGGCGTTCCGGGGCCAGCGGATATTCGTTATGAAATTTATGAAGCTTCTTAGGGTATTTAAGGTCCACCTCTAAAATATATCCAATTTCAGAATCACCAGATAGAGAAAGAATCAACTCTTCTGTAATATGACTTGTCACACACCATTGAAACCCTCCGTATGGTAGATATTGGGACATAGCCCATCCATAAAGATTTTTCGCATCCCAATCCATGATGAAGCTGGGTGCTTCATTTTCCCTAAAATCGGGGGTATTGGGGATATTCGCTAAGGCGTGTCTATGACTAATCATACTGATACCACCACGTATTCCATTTTCAATCCTTAACAACTTATCAATGTCCGTTAACAATTCTAGAGGTGTTTCACACATTTTCAAGGATGCTTGCCATGCGAGCGTAGGTCCTGTATATAAATGACAAGGATCTATATCATAATACTGTTGGCACAGTTTACGAAAATTTTGGAAAACATCAGCTAGTAATAAAATATCTGTTTTTACATACAGATCGTGATATTCACCTAGATTCGGAATATCAAAGCTTTTCCACACGTTCAAGGCATGTTGATAGTCTTCATCTTTAATAGCTTCATCTGTAAGACTGTTATAAAATAATGCAGACGGGGGTAGTTCCTTTTCATTGAATTTTTCAAAAGAGGTGAAGTAGTCATAAGGGTATACCCCTTTTCTTGTAAGCATATGCAAATTAGTATTTTCAGGGAAATTTTCTTCAAGTATGATGAATTGCTCAGGATTAAGGTTTCTAACAAGCTTTTCTAAGGAGTGAGTCAAAAACTGGAATGAATCTAAAAAGATCATCTGTATAGGACTTGTTGGCTTTCTTAACTTGAAGGTTATATAATTTTCCATAGAGGAAGCAATCACATCAATTTCATGATCTTTAAATTTACCAATCTTACTCATTAGATGATGCCCATCATAGTTTTTTAGATTATGGAATATAACAGGAATTGTTTTACATTGTTTGTAGTTTAGATTGTAGCTTGCATGGGCAGCTCCTCTGTATGCACCCGTCACGTGGTCATGGTCACGAACACGTTCTTCACATAATGCTTGCTTACAAATAAAACCAAATTCCGCTTCCTGAAAAGCTTTTTCTTGTGCAGGTGAAAGCTTCATAGGTTCGATATTTAATAACTTTCGTCCTAATACATCTTCAATCTTCAGCATCTGTTTTAAAAAATGGTCTACACAGTCTTTGCCACGATAAACTTTCGCTTTCCACACACATCTCCCATTAGGTCCAACAACAACATAAGCATACCCACATGGAAAATGATAAGTTGTTTTTTCAGTATAGGATGGTGTGGTAGAGGATGCAGTCGGCGCAATAGGTATAAGAAGACTCTCAAAGTCAGCATACACAACATATGGTATGGGATGCTGTAGATGTATTCCAGTGAAAGATAATATATTCTCGTCTTCTTCTGGTAAGAGTATCCTTTGTGCAACATGTCGAGAACAATATTTGATATGCTTATCCAATAGGTCTTGACTTGAAAACCGGTGTAAACATCGATAGCAGTAAAAAACAACCCCATTATGATGTGTCAGATCTCCTAAAAGTCTTGAAAAGCTTCTAATTAGGCAATAGTGTTGCTTTTCACCATCACTAACTAATAATAAGTTGATAACATCAAGATTTTGTTTCTCAGATATATACAGTGGACAAACTTCATCCTCTTCACATCCAAACACATTAATCCGTAAATTGTTGAGCTGTTCGATAATAGGGACCTTCTGAAGGGCAACAGGGCATTCAACATTACCAAGCTGGATATCACTCTCATAAGGGATATAATGAGAAACACGTTCAGGATTTTTTGAACAATGTAAGTTCAGCTTAAATGCCAAAAGACACCACACTAAGCACTTGTTATCTTCGTTTTGAATATTCAACACTGCTTTTTTATCATTCAATTTCTTAGGTAAAGCAATATATGAACTTGCAGCAAGAGGATGATATTTAGCAATCTTGAGTTCTGAATGTTGAATGTTTCTAAGCTTCCACCTGGAACCTCTTTGCACAAATTCTTCAAAGGATTTTAATATTTTAGAGAATCCTTCTTCAATGTGTTGCATAATAGTTTCTTCAGTAATTTCTGTAAAACATTGACATCGAAAATACGATTGAATCTCTTCCATCTCCTCGTTATCAGTCATACGTCCAAGTACTATTTTTTCCACCATATACCATTTAATGGCACGTTTAGTCTGAACTTCCTGTGTTAAGCGTTCTTGAATTTCAGCTTGTAAGTGGGTATGAAACACAGTTAAATCACTTTCTTCACGTTCATCAGGATAAAGCATGATAGTTTTAAACACATTAAGCACATCTGATTGATTCTGCTTCAGTTTTTTAGACTTTACATTAGATGAAATCCTTTTCCGTTTCACACTCACAAGAGGTACATGGGAGTGTTGGGTGCGTATATGCTGTTTCAGCTCATAATTTCGTCCAAACATTTTATCACATTCACGACAAGAGAATTTTGAACTCTCATGTGATCTTATATATTGTGTCAAATTGTCCTTTCGTGTAAAAACTTGATCACATTTGTTGCACTTAAATGTAGATCTTTCATTGTGAGTTTTCAAATGTCTTCTCAAATCAGATCTGCGACTAAAAGACTTCTGACATACTTCACACGTATACACCTTATCATTAAAGTGTATCTTCATATGTTGATTCAGGTTAGAAATAGTTGAAAACATCACATCACAAGTTGAACATGCAAACATCTTCTTGTCAACAGTTAATGGCATGAAAGGTTCTTCAGATGTTATATCAACATCCAGAGAATTAGACGATTGATTGTTCTTCGATGAAAAAGCTTGAGAATGCTCATCACGCTTAAAAGTTGTTGCTTCATCATTGATATGAGTCTTAGAATGTCTTTTCAAATCGGATCTACGGCTAAAAGACTTCTGACATACTTCACATTTGAAAAACTTTCCACCTGAATGTATCTTCAAATGCTGATTCAGGTTAGAAATAGTTGAAAATGTCTTATTACAACTAAGACAAGTAAAATTCTTCTTCACAGGCACAGAACTTTCCAAAGGCATGGCTTCGTCTAAAGGCATAACAGCATCCATGATAAATTAACAAGAAAAAAGATTTAACTCCTAACGGAAAACAACAATCTTCACGAATAAATTACTGTAAAAGCAGAGAGCACTAAAGACACGTCTGATCGCTAGTAGAACAAATCATCAAATGATGCAGATCAAAAATTTCACCGCTATTTATACTCCACAGGTGTTCACCACGAGGCAACAAAAGTTGCCGACACTTTCCGCATCAGCGAACACAAATTGTTTTACCATCAAATCGGTTCTAAGAGTCGTGATTCGTTCGAAACATCGTATCTGGTTTGCAACCACCGATCGCTCAATGATTTCTGAAACCAATCGAGGTTCTTAACATCGACCAGTGATTGGTTCTTGAACGCAATCGTTAAAACTAAATTAAAATCAAGGTTTTAAAAGACAATCATCAACCAGTCATTGCTTCTCAAACTCAAGTATCATCACAGTAGCAAGTCAAGACTGATTATCATGGAATCTACAAATTAAAAAATTATTTTAATTTAGGAAATCCATTTCATTAAAAAATTATCTTCATTTAACAACAGATTTGTTCTAATTTTATCTCACGGCTTGGCCAGAACCAGATGAAAGATTGAGAAGCACACCAACTAGACAAAAAAAACTTAACGACAACAAACATTTAAATACGCAACCTTCATTAAAACATTTAAAAAAGACTAATTTTATAAATTATCATTTACAACTACTCGCTAAAAATATTATTATTAAAAAAGTCTCTATCAAAATCATGTTTACATAATTAAAAACGACCGATTAAAAAGAAAATGTCCAATCCTTTTCAGAAGATTACTTTCAAAATCATCGAGCCCAAATACATTCTAGCAAGTTCCAACAACTTCATACAAGCAACAAAACTGCTGACTAAGCTCACTAATAACAAATCACATGACTGCTAATAACCAATCAGAGATGAGGATGATGACATCTTATGACAATACCTCTACCCAGCGTAATATCCTCCCCCTTTGAACAGGGAGCATGTCGAAGCATGTACCGTCTTGCTGGCGCCAGATAATTGACAGGTGGGTGGGGGAATGTCTGGAATGCAGACACGGCGGTGCCCGCCTGCTCCTGACGCAGGTCATGTGATCTGCTCAGCCAATCAAAAGCGTGTAGGGGGCGCCCCGTCACCTTCGTGCATGACGTCATAACCGGTTTTATACTGAATCATACGCAATTTCTTCGGAGGTTGTGGATGGGAACGGACGTACAAAGACGATGCTCTGCGGTAAGTAGTTTTAAATGTCTAGGTTAAGGATTGTTTTAAGAAACTTTGCTTTTGCATGTTATTTCAAACTATATTTTCAAATAACAAGTGTCTTTAATCACTTTTTAGAAGAATAAGTTTAACTTTCTCATAAAAAGTACTACCACAAAAACTTTTAAGGAATGTCTTTTAAAGACTATCTTGTTAATTCAAGCTCAAATTCAATAAAAATTTTAAAATAATGATTATATCCTAATATATGAACTAATCTCTAATAAAAGAATCTCTCTTCCACAACAAAAACATCTACTTCAAATTTTAAAGTCTAGCTAAAAAAAAATACAATCATCACGTTAAAGAACTCGGTGAAAATTAAATAAAACTTAAAACAAGCTCTATTTGAAATATAATATTAATTGTTGTTAACTCAAAAATCCTATATCAACAAAAATGAACCATTATAAAATTAATAAATCGATCTTACACTTAGCTAAAAAAAAATACAATTATCACGTTAAAGAACTCGGTGAAAATTATATAAAACTTAAAACAAGCTCTATTTGAAATATAATATTAATTGTTGTTAACTCAAAAATCCTATATCAACAAAAATGAACCATTATAAAATTAATAAACCGATCTTACACTTAAAATAGCTACTTCAATTTTTAAGTTTAAATTAGAAAATACAATCATCTTGCTAAAAAACACGTCGCCAATTAAATACAAATGTTTAAACAGACTCATCAGGAAATAAAATATTAATTGTTCCTAACTCATTTAAAAACCAAATCTTATGTCAATGAAAGAAATCTAATAATTAATTATTCTCTAATTAATATAAATAATTCAATCTCTCTAACATAAAGTATCTACAATTTCAAAGATTATCTTTAAAACAAAACAATCATCTTTGTTAAAGTACACGCCAAAAATTAAATAAAACTGTTAAAACAAAATCATTAAAAATATATATTAACTGTTATTTACTCATTAATAAAATTAATCTTACATCAACAAAATCTAAAAAATTAACCATTCTACAATTAATATGATTAACTCAATCAGCTACATTGAAAATACCTACTTCAAATTAAAACGTCTATCTAAAAAATACATTTATCTTGTTAAAACACAGACATTACACTTGTACTTCAAACAAACAGAGTGCGCAAAAACTCACCACTCCACCCTCAACTCAAACAAGCCTAAGTCCCATCTGGTATAGTGGCTAGCACGCTAGAGTCCTGTTCAGAAGATAGCAGGATCGAACCCCGTCGTGGGAGAGTTGAAAAATGCTTCTTTTTAACCCAAAGTCAGCAAAAATCTCGATAGATGGCGCCTCTGAAAGAAAAAAAACGAAGCAAAATAATATTTAAAGCTTTAAAAATAAAATGGGGCGAAAATAGGGGGTATGCATTAGTAGAAGGAAAAAGACAGTTCTGCTTCAGCAATTTATCTTGTTAAAACACAGACATTACACTTGTACTTCAAACAAACAGAGTGCGCAAAAACTCACCACTCCACCCTCAACTAAAACAAGCCTAAGTCCCATCTCTTATAGTGGCTAGCACGCTAGAGTCCTGTCCAGAAGAGAGCAGGATCGAACCCCGTCGTGGGAGAGTTGAAAAATGCTTCTTTTTAACCCAAAGTCAGCAAAAATCTCGATAGATGGCGCCTCTGAACGAAAAAAAACGAAGCAAAATAATATTTAAAGCTTTAAAAATAAAATGGGGCGAAATAGGGGGGTATGCATTAGTAGAAGGAAAAAGACAGTTCTGCTTCAGCAATTTATCTTGTTAAAACACAGACATTACACTTGTACTTCAAACAAACAGATTGCGCAAAAACTCACCACTCCACCCTCAACTCAAACAAGCCTAAGTAATTCTCTTATAGTGGCTAGCACGCTAGAGTCCTGTCCAGAAGAGAGCAGGATCGAACCCCGTCGTGGGAGAGTTGAAAAATGCTTCTTTTTAACCCAAAGTCAGCAAAAATCTCGATAGATGGCGCCTCTGAAAGAAAAAAAACGAAGCAAAATAATATTTAAAGCTTTAAAAATAAAATAGGGCGAAAATAGGGGGTATGCATTAGTAGAAGGAAAAAGACAGTTCTGCTTCAGCAGGTGTAGGGGGCGTGGCAAGTAGGCGTGGCGACAGTCGTCAGACTGTCACCAATTTGATTGACAGGTGAGATAGGATTATCTCACCTGTCAATCACTCGGCTCCGCCCACATGTCACTCATCCTTGCTCCTCGCTCCTCCTGCTGGGGCAGAACTGTCTTTTTCCTTCTACTAATGCATACCCCCTATTTTCGCCCCATTTTATTTTTAAAGCTTTAAAAGCTTATAGATCCGATTTGAAAAGACATTCTAAGACTCATATCAATGATGAAGCAACAACTTTTAAGCGTGATGAGCATTCTCAAGCTTTTTCATCGAAGAACAATCAATCGTCTAATTCTCTGGATGTTGATATAACATCTGAAGAACCTTTCATGCCATTAACTGTTGACAAGAAGATGTTTGCATGTTCAACTTGTGATGTGATGTTTTCAACTATTTCTAACCTGAATCAACATATGAAGATACACTTTAATGATAAGGTGTATACGTGTGAAGTATGTCAGAAGTCTTTTAGTCGCAGATATGATTTGAGAAGACATTTGAAAACTCACAATGAAAGATCTACATTTAAGTGCAACAAATGTGATCAAGTTTTTACACGAAAGGACAATTTGACACAACATATAAGATCACATGAGAGTTCAAAATTCTCTTGTCGTGAATGTGATAAAATGTTTGGACGAAATTATGAGCTGAAACAGCATATACGCACCCAACACTCCCATGTACCTCTTGTGAGTGTGAAACGGAAAAGGATTTCATCTAATGTAAAGTCTAAAAAACTGAAGAAGAATCAATCAGATGTGCTTAATGTGTTTAAAACTATCATGCTTTATCCTGATGAACGTGAAGAAAGTGATTTAACTGTGTTTCATACCCACTTACAAGCTGAAATTCAAGAACGCTTAACACAGGAAGTTCAGACTAAACGTGCCATTAGATGGTATATGGTGGAAAAAATAGTAATTGAACGTATGACTGATAACGAGGAGATGGAAGAGATTCAATCGTATTTTCGATGTCAATGTTTTACAGAACTTACTGAAGAAGCTATTATGCAACACATTGAAGAAGGATTCTCTAAAACATTAAAATCCTTTGAAGAATTTGTGCAAAGAGGTTCCGGGTGGAAGCTTAGAAACATTCAACATTTAGAACTCAAGATTGCTAAATATCATCCTCTTGCTGCAAGTTCATATATTGCTTTACCTAAGAAATTGAATGATAAAAAAGCAGTGTTGAATATTTAAAACGAAGATAACAAGTGCTCAGTGTGGTGTCTTTTGGCATTTAAGCTGAACTTACATTGTTCAAAAAGTCCTGAACGTGTTTCTCATTATATCTCTTATGAGAGTGATATCCAGCTTGGTAATGTTGAATGCCCTGTTGCCCTTCAGAAGGTCCCTATTATCGAACAGCTCAACAATTTACGGATTAATGTGTTTGGATGTGAAGAGGATGAAGTTTGTCCACTGTATATATCTGAGAAACAAAATCTTGATGTTATCAACTTATTATTAGTTAGTGATGGTGAAAAGCAACACTATTGCCTAATTAGAAGCTTTTCAAGACTTTTAGGAGATCTGACACATCATAATGGGGTTGTTTTTTACTGCTATCGATGTTTACACCGGTTTTCAAGTCAAGACCTATTGGATAAGCATATCAAATATTGTTCTCGACATGTTGCACAAAGGATACTCCTACCAGAAGAAGACGAGAATATATTATCTTTCACTGGAATACATCTACAGCATCCCATACCATATGTTGTGTATGCTGACTTTGAGAGTCTTCTTATACCTATTGTGCCCACTGCATCCTCTACCACACCATCCTATACTGAAAACAAATAACTTATCATTTTCCATGTGGGTATGCTTATGTTGTTGTTGGACCTAATGGGAGATGTGTGTGGAAAGCGAAAGTTTATCGTGGCAAAGACTGTGTAGACCATTTTTTAAAACAGATGCTGAAGATTGAAGATGTATTAGGACGAAAGTTATTAAATATCGAACCTATGAAGCTTTCACCTGCACAAGAAAAAGCTTTTCAGGAAGCGGAATTTTGTTTTATTTGTAAGCAAGCATTATGTGAAGAAAGTGTTCGTGACCATGACCACGTGACGGGTGCATACAGAGGAGCTGCCCATGCAAGCTGCAATCTAAACTACAAACAATGTAAAACAATTCCTGTTATATTCCATAATCTAAAAAACTATGATGGGCATCATCTAATGAGTAAGATTAGTAAATTTAAAGATCATGAAATTGATGTGATTGCTTCCTCTATGGAAAATCATATAACCTTCAAGTTAAGAAAGCCAACAAGACCTATACAGATGATCTTTTTAGATTCATTCCAGTTTTTGACTCATTCCTTAGAAAAGCTTGTTAGAAACCTTAATCCTGAGCAATTCATCATACTTGAAGAAAATTTCCCTGAAAATACTAATTTGCATATGCTTACAAGAAAAGGGGTATACCCTTATGACTACTTCACCTCTTTTGAAAAATTCAATGAAAAGGAACTACCCCCGTCTGCATTATTTTATAACAGTCTTACAGATGAAGCTATTAAAGATGAAGACTATCAACATGCTTTGAACGTGTGGAAAACCTTTGATATTCGGAATCTAGGTGAATATCACGATCTGTATGTAAAAACAGATATTTTATTACTAGCTGATGTTTTCCAAAATTTTCGTAAACTGTGCCAACAGTATTATGATATAGATCCTTGTCATTTATATACAGGACCTACGCTCGCATGGCAAGCATCCTTGAAAATGTGTGAAACACCTCTAGAATTGTTAACGGACATTGATAAGTTGTTAAGGATTGAAAATGGAATACGTGGTGGTATCAGTATGATTAGTCATAGACACGCCTTAGCGAACATCCCCAATACCCCCGATTTTAGGGAAAATGAAGCACCCAGCTTCATCATGGATTGGGATGCGAACAATCTTTATGGATGGGCTATGTCCCAATATCTACCATACGGAGGGTTTCAATGGTATGTGACAAGTCATATTACAGAAGAGTGGATTCTTTCTCTATCTGGTGATTCTGAAATTGGATATATTTTAGAGGTGGACCTTAAATACCCTAAGAAGCTTCATAAATTTCATAACGAATATCCGCTGGCCCCGGAACGCCTGACTGTGAATGAAGAGATGTTGTCACCTACTGCGAAGAGGATGCTTGGAAATAAAAAATTTAAAGGCACTCCTAAACTTATCCCAAATCTACAAGATAAGCAGAATTATGTCACTCATTACCGAAATCTGAAATATTATTTTCAACTTGGATTAAAACTGACAGCTGTGCATAAAGCTCTTCAATTCAAACAGGCACCCTGGCTGCAGAGCTATATTAATTTTAATACAGAGAAAAGAAAGAAAGAAAATTCCTCTTCTGAAAAAGAGTTTTTTAAATTAATGAACAACTCTGTATTCGGAAAAACCATGGAAAATTTAAGAAAGAGGCGGAATATTGTGCTTTGCAATAATGAAAAAAGAGCAAAGAAATTGGTTGCCTCGCCGACATTCAAAGCATTCAAAACATATAACGAAGACCTGAGTGCCGTAGAAATTCTTAAAACTACTATTTTGATTAATCGTCCTCTCTATGTAGGTTTCTGCATTTTAGAGCTTTCGAAGCTCTTAATGTATGATTTTCACTATAATTTTATAAAGAAAACATTTAAAGATGATGCAAATCTATTATTCACAGATACGGACTCACTGTGCTACCATATTAAAACAAAAAATATTTTTGATGTTATGGAACATAATGCAGGGCTATTTGATTTCTCAGACTATCCAAAGCATCATTCACTCTACTCGGATATCAATAAGAAGGTGATTGGCAAGTTCAAGGATGAGCTCAAAGGAGATTTAGCCCTTGAGTTCGTTGGTCTAAAATCCAAAATGTACTCCCTGAAATCTTCGAGTGAAGAAAAGAAGCGGGCTAAGGGTGTGTCTACACATGTTGTTCGACTGAAAATCAAGCATCAAGATTATTTAGAATGCCTACAACAGGTGAAAACTAGCATGGAGAAGCAGACAAGGATCGGTAAAGATAACCATCACCTATATACATTAATGCAGAATAAAATTAGCTTAAATCCTTTTGATGATAAACGTTACTTACTAGATGATGGAATATCAAGTTTTGCCTATGGACATTTTAAAATTAATCAAGATTCTATCAGTGATGAAAATTGTTAATATGATGTAGAATTATCAAGAAAATGTTTTTATGTAAATATATCTTTTTGTAAATATACTTTCTGTAAATTGCTTTGTTAAAATAAAAAAATATTGATTTTTATATGAGTGCTTATTTATAACTTCTACACAAACCTTCCTAACATATTGTTAGATATGTGTAACACGTATATTCAAACATATACACAGATATACATATACACACATATACAATATATATATATATATATATATGTGTATATAGCTATGCTCATTGTAAATAATTTTGCTTAATGTATAGTTTTTCTAATCTTTCAGAATTTTTTAAAAACATATTTAAAACTTTTTTTTTAAATTTTGTGAAACTTTTTTATTCTTTCAGAATTTTTTAAAAAACATATTTAATTTTTTTTTTTTTTTTTTTTTTTTTTGTAAAACTATTTTTTTTCATTTGTTAAAACTTTTTGTAAAACTTTTTTTTTAAATTTGTTAAAACTTTTTTTTTTTGCTAAAACTTTTTTTAATTTGTTAAAACTTTTTTTTAATTTGTTAAAACTTTTTTTTTAATTTATTAAAAGTTTTTTTTTTTTTTTACTTTGTTAAACCTTTGTCAAACTTTTTTTATTCTTATTCTTATTACCTGTGTAAAACTTTTTGCAATTTTTTTTTAAACTAGTAAACTTTATACATATATATTTTTACACAAGAATCTATATATAAGCATTTGACTTTATGGATATAGATATGTGTAAACACGGATAAGTGTTTTTAATTAAACATTTTTATCTTAATACACAATTTTTTAAATATGCTTAGATTCATTCAAACATATAGAATGGGATATATATAGTTATATATACCTTATAACACATATACTTCCTTAGACACGTATTTTTGAACACTTATTCTTAATAGCGTGGAAAACATGTATATTTATTAAAAACGTATTCGTATACACACACCTTTTCAAGTAAATTTTAGAGAAAATAACAGCATGTTATAAATAAACAAGTGTTTCTAAACGAAACCATTTTGATATTTTAATTCTTGATATTCATACAACATTCTAGCAAAGTGTTAAACGGAGCAGCAACATAATATTAATAACTGTCATGAATGAGAGAAAGATGAGTATGATCATCGATCGCACGCTGATTGCGCACTGATTGCGGAATGCGCAATTGCGCCTGTTGCAGGTGAACTCTCCATTTCCTACTACTGGTGTCTCTTATGGTTGTAACGTAACTCTTTAGGCAAAATATCACGATGCATGTTGATCTCCTTTTCATGGCTTTCGGTCATCAAATTGTCAATCCTTATACCCATGGAAAATCATATGTCCATCAATATTGATTTCAGTCCAGATGATAATTAGTTTTTGTCTGTATTGTGATCTTTGATTACATCAAGTGTTTTCTTCATTCTAGAAGAACGACGGTTGTCATACTGCAGACGGAATCAGGACTCGTTAGTGGAAATCACTCAAATTACTTTTTCGTTCATTCTCGGTGTTCAACAGTCAATCTTCTTTGATTTTCTTTCGACCGTATGTTATACACTGTAAAAAAACCACTGTAGATTTGTCAAAACAAACTCGATCATAGTGAATATGCTGTATCTTTCTTTGGTTTCCTGACTATATTAACATGGAAAATACAGCAGTTGCGTAAAATTAACAGCACAATGTGCTGGCAATTTGGGCGCAAAAACAAGACAGCACAAACTGCTGTCGTCCAAATTGCCAGCACATTGTGCTGTTAATTTTACGCAACTACTGTATTTTCCATATTAATATAGTCAGGAAATCAAAGAAAGATACAGCACATTCACTGTGATCGAGTTTGTGCGCGAGATGAACAGTACTTTGTACTGTAAAAATGTCGGGTTTTTTTACAGTGTAGGTTGAGATTAAAGGAATATCGCCATTGGTCTGCATATTTTCGTGTCACTTTTATTAAACCTATATCGGATTCTCCAACCCCTGTTGTCAAAAGAAACACTTTTTGTATCAAGAGTAGTATTTTATGTTCTACTTCAACAAGAAATTTTAGGATTATATACAAGTCGTTATTTAATGTGTTAGCTGAAGAGTGCCAATATCTTGGCAGATCGCTAACACTCGTTTTCATGCAATCTAGTCCTTTTCAAGGAAATGATGCATATTGAAAATTCCAAAGATCTAATAAACTCATCTGTGTTATTCTGACTTTCCGTTTGTCCATTCACTATGCTCCAAGCCTTATTAAATTACTCTACGGTAGGAATTTTAATATACAACATTTCTTAAAAAATGAACAATTCCATTTTATAACAAAAACAATAAAAAAATGTTTCTGCGAGATTACAGTTTTAGAATTTATATATTTTTCTGGTATCTAAAGAAACGAACGCTGATTTGTACCTGGAGATTTGTACCTTCGATTGATTTTTGCGACAGTCTATACCCGTGTTCGGCAACTGTCGGACCGTGGAACGTCGAAGCCTGGAACGCCGAAAAAGTTATAGCAAATGAAGAACTTATTATATCATTTCCATCAATACCTGCATATAAGAAGAACAATTCCGAAATACATATTGCAGTGTTCCTAAGAATTATGTCAGATTTTGTGAAGGAATTTGAAACTGCTGCAAAAATTTTCAGTGTTGAAAAATCTTTACTTCAAATGGAGATATTTGACTTGTAAGAAGATACTTCCTTACAAATGTATAAAACTGCATCCCCTGAAGAATTTTTGGGCAAACATACCACAGAAAACTAGGAAAATTACAAAAGATAAACTATTAACCTGACTACTATGTTTTATTTCATAGATGTACGTGAAAGAACTTCCTCTAAAATGAATTATTTGAAGAATAAATATTGTCCAAGATTAACGAACGCCCACATTGAAGCCACTCTTCGTATTTACTGTTCACCACGTGAACCAAACTATAGCAAACTAGCTCAAAACTGCAAGTGTAATTTTTCGCATTAATTTTTCAACGAATACCTACCTTTTCAAGTTTATTATGTGTATGTAAAAATTTCCAGAACGTACACCTGTGTATATAGTAATTTTTCAGAACGAATACCTGACTTTTCTATTTTATATTATATGTATGTGTATGTAAAAATAACAATTAAAAAGTAATAATCTTATTACTTATGTGTTTTTTTTCTCTGGATCTTGATATAATTTTTCAAAAGTATTTGGACCTCACTTAAAATTACTTGCCGACCCCTGCTTTATACCATTTCTATATCTATTTAGTTTTGTTATTGATAGATTTATTAACTTACTTATTGCAAATTATAGGCCAATATGTTACAAAAAATCCTCTCATGAAATACTCTTTTCTATTTACCATACATTAATATTTTATTTATGAACAGGTTAGCACTATTTCTACGTTATGCTTGGGTAATACTTACTGACAAGCTTCAAAATTTGTGCATTTACAGAAAATCATTTGTCGACCTGTGAATGCTCATTGTATTATCAGTTTTCAGCACTTAATAAATTAATTAGGAATATTGCATAGTGAGCTTTCTGGACGTAATATTAAATTTTGTTTCATAAACAAATAAATATTTTTAAAATTAAAATGTAGGGTTACAGTGTTGTTATATTTATTGCCTTGAGGGGCAAATCCTTCATCTGTATGGAGCCAATCTCGATTGCTTTTCGCCAAGTTTAAATTTTATTTTTCTTTTTTGCCAAAATTATTATATATTTTTAAATTATGCTTCGAATTGGATTCATTGCCTTCCTGCTATTTTTCGAAGTAGTTAAATTTTAAATAATTCTGAAATTCTTAACCATACCTGCTTTACCTACAAAGGATGATAATGCATATCAAAGTAAACTTTCTTGTTATTTGAGATGAGGATCAAAATTTATTTATTTAATGAAACATACAAGGTTCACAACTGCCAGCCTTCTGCTTACTTCTAAGTTAAATAAATTCAAAATCGTTAAATGATAAATAAAATATAAGACACATTATATTAAATCTGTTTTCAGGTTCAAACATTTTTACTTGACTTGAAAATATCCGAAGGTTGTTTACTGAGAAGGTATCTCCCTCAAATTTGGAATAGATATTTCTGTTCACAACTGTTAATAAAGATAATGTACAAATATTTTTGATAAACGATTTTTGATTTTAACGATAACATTTAAAAATTATAACTTTACTTACTTTAAAATATCATGCCATGAAGGGAAGTGATGGAATTTCACTGAAAGTCGGTCTGTGCCATCGTATGCAATGTCAACTACATTCCGAATTTTGAAGTGTCTAGCTCAGTGTTGTTTGCACGTTCATAGTTGCCATTCCGTGGGTGCCAGTCATTCATATAATTTATTTTCATGTCAAATATGCTATGAATTTCGATGTTTATTTAATAAAATGCATCTTATTCCTAAGTAGTAGTTGTTTGATGTAATTTATTAAACAACATTTCTGGATCATACTTATTTAAATTTATTCGTCAGAATATGTGCACTTGAATTGAAAAGCAACAACAACAACAACAACAACAACAACAACAACAACAACAAAAAGAATCCCAGAAGATTGTTAGCTAGTTAATTTGTATTTTTCATCATGCAAGTAGATTTCGACACCACTACTTATACAAAAATTGTTTCAATTGAGATATATCATCGCTCCTTGCCATTCTGACAACCATTTCAAATACTCCATGTATATGCATTATACATAGATAATGTAATAAATTTCTCATATCTGCCGTCGACGAGACTCCTCCACCTGTCAGGTAATTTGTTTTGCTGCATTGTTATAAATATAAGTATACTATAACACATACTGGACAATTGCACCATAAAATAAAATAAATAAAGACACAATATTGCTTAATGGTACACAAAATACGAACTTTAATAAGCTAAAAGTTGATTTCTACGTTTCGAGCTGTTTCTACAGCCGTCTTCAGGAAAATATGATGGTAAAAAGGCTCAAAGATCCGAAACGAAAGCTTCCTGTGCAAGAAATAATTAGTCGAAACTGGATCAATGTTTTGAATACAAAAGTGTAGTAAGCACTAGATGGCAACACTACACTTTTGTATTCAAATCATTGATCAAGTTTCGACTAATTATTTCTTACACAGAAAGCTTTCGTCTCGGATCTTTGAGCCTTTTTACCATCATATTTTCCTGAAGACGGCTGTAGGAACAGCTCGAAACGTAGAAATCAAATTTTAGCTTATTAAAGTTCGTGTTTTGTGTACCATTAAGCAATATTGTGTCTTTATTTATTATAAGTATACTATTTCGGAATAATTGTTACATGAACGTTATATGATTCAGTTGTCATTTCGATATAAAAATATCAATGAAACTTAACGAATAAATCAAATTAAACAACTTGCAATTGATATTTTCTTGGTGAAGTAAATAGAAATTGAATCAAAGCTCGTTTCTAATACACAAATTTATTAATATTTACGTACAGTGTCAGCAAAAAAATCTTGACAGTTATTGAAATATTTTTAAAAAAAGCCCTCTTTTCAACCCCCTACCAGAACTAAAGAAAAGGAGAACGTTGAAGAGTTATTTCAAGCTGCAAGGGCCACCACTGCAGGTGACAAACACTCGATAGGAACTCTCTCCCGCCTCTTTTATTTAAAGCAGGAGAAAGTAAAATAAAACATCTGAACTTTGAGATTATGGCTTGTGTGTCAAGTTTTTTTCTGCGTCTGTATATTTCTACTAACGTAATGTGAATACATACTGTTTAGGTACATATTTGTTATTAATTATGACATTAATCTACCAGACAGTCATCTGGGGGGGGGGGACCGAATGGGAACCGAACAAGGGGACCGAAACCGGAATGGTTACAGAGCGTAATACCCGATGTATAAAACACAGATGAAAGTAATTTTAATTGAAGATCTTAAAATAATTTTTAAAATTTAATATGAGGACGTGAGTTTAAAAAAAAAGCGTTTTCTCTATCAACTATTCTATAGATAAACCTGCACCGAAAAGACACAACAATCTGAAAAAAATTAGTTTTATCCAATATTTTTGCCTTTGTAAAATCTTGCTTTACAATGAAAACTAATGGACGCAGTTAGAGATTTCTCTCGATTTCCCAAAATTTTATTTTCTGGAAAAGGCAAGTTTTGAAACTCGTGTCCTCATATATATTTATAGACTACCACCAATTATGCCGATGAGGAATTTTACATATAAAATATCAATTACTCATTCAAATGATATATTTAAACAAAAAAATACTAATATTGTATTAGCCGCATGCCAGCCGTTAATAGCCGTAGAAATCGCCAGAAAATATCACTATTTGCAGTAACTTTTTTTTTTATTATGATTATTTTATTGCTTAAACGCTAAATCCATTGCACATCTGTTCAAGTTGAGTTTTGTTGATTTATTTTTTAGAGAAATTTTAATTTTGTTACATAATATTAGCCGAAAAAAATTCTGAATTATTAACATTGATGGAAGTGCAAAAGTACAATTGAGTAAATTGAAACATGTGGAATAATTAAAACTATGCTTGAATATTACTTTCAAAACTCAGTAATTTGAGAAACATTTTTTTTTTTATTGCTTTGAAAGTGCATTTTTTTTCTTATTCAGTGTTGATAAAATTGAAATTGCGTTGTATTTAGAAGCTCTTAATTTTGTAAATAGACGAAATACATTGACCAAGTCCTTCCTACCATTCAAATGAAATCAGCGTTACCCATATACAAGTAATAGCTTTTCCACATAGATAGGTCTTTGAAATCGAACTATATATATCAAACATATATAATCGAACGGAGTGACTATTACATATAAAACTTACAGGTTTGAACTTAAGATAAATCTTACACAAATATAAAACGATTTGATTTTTTTATTAGCTTTCGTTCCTCTTTTTTTGTTGTCTGTATGGAAAAAACAAAAAAACATGCGATCACATTTTGAACTCAGCTCCGAGCTGATTTCTTTAAAATATTACACGCAAGTTGATAATCGATAACAGTGCAATATTCATGTATTGTCAGACTTCACAAGGGAGAGGAATAAGAATATTCTTTGATTTTTTAAATTTTGAAATCAGACATCTAACGAGTAAATTTTTCTTCATGTTGAACAAAGAACACTCTCCATGCTAGTGCATCATAGATATATGTTCAGGGTCATAGCTCATCAGAATCAGAGTACAGAGTACATTCATTAACGATTTTGATGAATTTGCATATCTGAAGAACCACTTTTGTTAAAATTTTGTACACAAATTTATTGCTGATGACAACACAAATTCATTCAGATTCAGGGCCGTACCTGATCAATGTCAGGATACAGAGGCAGAAATTCTTTTACGTTTTTGACTGAAATCTCACATCCAACGAACTGATTTTTTAAAATTTTGTACACGGATTCATTGTTGGTGGCAATGCAACATTCATGTAGTTTCAGGTACAGGGACCTGTGGCAAAATACTCTTATACGTTTTAAATTGAAATCGTATGTTCAACGAATCGATTTTGATAAATTGTTTCATATAAATTCATTGTTGATGACAATGCAGTCTTCATGTCGTTTCAGGGCCTTACCTCATCAGGAGCAGGTTCCTGGACATTTTTTTTTTTGTACGTTTTTGATTGAAATCATATACAGTAGACGCTCGATTTTACGAACTCGATGGGACTCATAAAATATGTTCGTAAAATCGAAAGTTCGTAAATGAGAGTGACATTAGTTCAATGGGATGCTAGTCGGGACCAGTACATCGGTTCGTAAAAACGAGTAATTCGTAAAAAAGAGGTTCGTAAAATCGACCGTCTACTGTATTTAACGGATCCATTTTCCTTAAAATTTGCACTCGAATTGGCTGTCGATGCCAACGCAGTTTTTTAAAAGCCGTACCAGATCAGAGAAAGGACACAGGGGCATAAATTCGTTTGAGTTTGAACTAACTCGGTTGAAATGAAATATGTAGCGTACCAATTTTGCGCAAATTCCATTGTTGATATTTAAGTATTTTTAGGACTGTACTTTATCACATTTTCTGGGATGAAATTTATTTAGTTTCTTAAAAATTAGCTCCGATTTCAAATTGTGGCATGATTACGTCACAAAATAACTGAGTCAATAAAAAAACTAAATACTTAATATTTATTTACTCTGTGTATTGTTTTGACGAAAATTCCTGTCAAATTTATTCTAAAGTAAATGAAATTAATTAACGTTCAATTTAAGTAAATAAGGGCAAATTAAAAAATACTATGTAAGTATTTTTGTTGATAACTTTAATCATAAAATAGATTTAGTAACTTATTCCGCTTAAAAAAGCTATTGTTTTAAATCAATGATCATTTAATCTTATTATGGTTTCGAAAATAAATTATATATTTTTTAAGAATACACTTTAAACTTTAAATAAAATGTTTAATTGAAAAAGATAAATAAATAATGCTCTGCAGCCTTAAAATAAACATATTTTCCTTTTAAAATGTTTATATACAATTAAAATAAACAACAACAACAAAAAAAAAAATTGAAATTGGAATAATGATTGTTTGCACAAAAATTAATCTCTTACATAAGAAAAAGAAAAGGTAAGTCTAAAGAAAAGTTACCAAAATTTATGTTTTATGTAAAATTGTTATTCATAAGGATAAGAAATAATAATCTTGGTAAAATAAAAATAAATTAAATTCATTACAAAATTATTACTAGTCGAAATCAAAATTTATTGTTGAGGTACTTATTTCTCTTAAATAAAAATGACAAAGTAAATGTGTGATTTTTTTTTAATTTCTACAAACGTATTTCTTTTTCTTTTTCTTTTTTTTTTTTTTGATTTTTTCGACAATCAGTAGATTATTCCACTTTTTAAAAAAATGTTCGTTATTTTCAGAAAAATATTTAAGAGGAATATAATTTTATTAAAGGGAGCTAATTTTTTTAAAAGTTTTTTTAAAAATCGATATTGCTTGTATATCATGAAATGTTTATAGCGCTATACAGGGTAATTCGAAATAACGTAGCCAAAATGAAAGGGTAAAGCAAACATACAAAAATAATCAAAAATCACATAGAAACTTGCGGTCACAAAAACCATCCGGTGCGTATAGAGGTCGTTTCCATAAAAACAAGAGCTGAACAATTTGAGCCGTGGTGTTATGTTTTTTCCTTATGTGATTTTTTTTTTTTTTAACCGGACTGCCAAGAAGGGTTATGTGTTTCACAAGTATCTGGGTATGTGGATTTCTTTATACCCTCGAAACATCCCAACGGTTGGATGGATTTTCATGAATAAGGTCTCTATCGATTTGTCTTAATCGTCCGATGGTTATAGGCTAAGTTTTGTTATTATAAATTCAAAATAGTGGCCGTAAAGTGCAAAATGGCGGTAGAGACGAAAAAAAAATTACTCACCCTATTGTGTGGCATATCATTGGATATGTCTTTCAAAATGACGATGTTTCGTTGACTATTTTACAGTCAGAATCTCAGTTTAAATATTACACAACCTGGAAGTTGTGTATGTAGCATCTCTAGCTTTACTGCAACTCTAACCATCATAGACATCTATAGGCCTCATCAAAACAGTGTTTATAGATAGGAACTAACAATTAAACGTAACTTAAAAGTCATCAATACAAGTACATAAAAAATAGGTAAGTAATATAAAAAATAGTTTCACATTCATCAAAAATAATTAATTAGTTCGCTTTTTTACGCAGTCGGGTTTTTTGATTTCATAAATTTAATGTTTACCTGTTTAATGTCTCATTTACGAAGAACCTGTTTCATCGCTGGAAGACTTAGCAGGAAGAATTGTTGCCGCAGCAGAATGTGTTCGAGATACCCCTGATATGATTAAGAAGGTGTGCCAGTCCATGCAGTATCTATGTAATGCGTGTCTCCAGGTGTTAGGCAAAAACTTTCAGTATTTCCTGTAGTAGTATTGGTCGTAAATGTGTAACATGTGTGGAAATACAATATCAATAAATTGATGTAGAAAGATTTTTGTTAATTCTTCTTGTATTACATATAATTTTCAACTCTAAAGGCACATGATGGTGTTTGCGACCGCATGTTGCTATATATTTTTTCATTCTTTTTGTATGCCTCTTTTGCCCTTTTATTTCGGCCACGTTATTTTGAATCCCTCAGTATAATATAGTATAAATGTAATTATTAACCTACAAAAGAAAGTTAGAACTACATTAATATTCCTGTTTCTGGCATACTATCAAAATTACAAAGAATATAAGAATAACAATTATAACTTTTGTGCGCTTTATTATAACGAATTATTATGTATAAATAAAGAAATTAATCTTTTTTATTTCTATATTTTTAAACAATAATATCAGTTGTATATCATGAAATATTTATAATAATAAGAGCTAGATAGAGTATAAGTAATATAGCATAAATGTAATTATTAAAACATAAAAGGAAATAAAAGCTAAATTCATATTTTTTCGCTTGCTATCAAAATTACATTTAATATAAGAATAGCAATTACATGTTTTGTACATATAAAGAAGCTTTATGCTATGAATACAAACATATAGAAATAATTGTTTTTTTAATTTCTTATATTTTTAAAAATCAATATTAGAAGTACATTTTTAAATATTTATAATGATAAGAACTAGATGGAGTAATATATAATATATAGCAATAAAAGAAAGTTACGCTCTGTCTGCCTGCAATGGCTAACAAAATCTACCGGATATACAAAGCTGATATGTTTTGTAAGGGTAGCCCAAAGTCTCTCCTGATGCATCCGAGACTCAAAATTTTAAAATTATAATAATTAGTTCAGATATTAATTAAACATCACAACTGACTCTCACTAAAACATCTCGGTTCTTCCAAATGGGGAATAGCACACGCAGAAGCCTTATTTATGCATCGGGAGAAAATGAAGATAGAAAAGAAGGAATTTCAAGAGGGGGGGGGATTTTGTAATTATTCTGAAAGGTCGTACTCTTACGTCTCAAATGCCGCAATCAATTAAAAAAAAATATCGCAGTTAACTCTTTGAAATTAACTTTTAAAGAAAGTCGTTTTCCGAAAAGTGTTTTCTCCCTTATTGTAATTCCCCTTCAGGGCGCAATTTTAGAGGTACCGACAAACCAAAAATATGTTCTTAAAGCTAATCAATATTCTAATTTATGGTGTAATCGGTTTTGTAAATATATGGATTTTAACCGTTTCAAATATACAGGCGAAATCAGCGCACTTCGCGCTTCACGGCGATTTGTTTATGTTAAAAGTAACTAAATGTCTATATTTCAACACAATATTGTTTGAGCAGCTCAATAGACATGAACGACACCAAATTTGCATCACACACAAAAATATTGAAACGTTCGAACGGGTAGAAATAATTTTACAAATTAAAATGTGTGAAGATTTCGACTATATTTCTAAAATACTGAGTATTTCGTCGCTGTTTAGCTCACATTCGGTACGCGTAGGCTCCGAAAATCAAATTAAGCAGAAAACAAAATACCAAATAGCATATACTTTAAATTATATATCTTTCATTTAAAAATATAAATTCAGATAAAATGGACTTAAAAAAGTTAAATCATACAAATTTGAAGTTCATTTAATGGTCATTCATTGTGGGTTCGGGGAACGCCGGGCGGTCAGCTAGTTTAGTATAAATGTAATTATTAAAATACAAAACCAATTTTTTTCAGTTTACTATCAAAACTACATCGAATATATATGAGTAGCAATTATACATTCTGTGCATCTTCTTATAACAAATCATTTTACTATACACGTTTTTTTTTTTTTTTTTTTTTTTTTTTTTTTTTTTTTTTTTTTTTTTTTTAACTGACGCTATTCAGCTGTAATTCGTTCTAATAACCAAAATTACACAAAACTTGGTAAGGGTACTAATGAGCCATGGGAAAAAAATATTCCGCGAAAAAAAAATATTTCAGAACTCTGTCGATAAGGAATATATGGCGCTGTTGTGTGTTATGCAGACAAGAGGAGCAGAAAACACGAGTAAGAAAGGATTTATGCCTACGTATGTAACAACAGTGCCATTAATTTAGGCTATAAGTGCGTTGTGGTAACATGAGTCTCATATTCAACCTGAGCAAAAGAAAGTTCTAGGAGTTTTTTGCGTGCCTGTATAGTCCAAATTATTTGCGATGTTGTTACAATCGTAGGTATAAATTTGCATTTTCATGTGATACGCATGCATTATGCTCATTCTCGGCTGCGTAGCTTACAACAGCGCCATATTTACACTTATCGGCGGTGTTTTGAAATGTATTTTCTTGTGTAATCTTTTTTCTCTTGGCGTCATTAGCGCCCTTACCAAGTTTAGTGCTATTCCGGTTAGTAGGACAAGCTACACATAGCTCTGAATAACCTAAGTAAAAAAAAAAAACCAACCTATATGTATAACTATAAATATTTTCAATGATACATCAAAAATATATTAAAACACTTTTGACAATAGGGAAATAATTTTACCATAAATATTGTTTTTAATATTTATTTATTTTGTGAAAAGTGTCCATTCAATTAAAATTACAAAATGTTAAAGCAAAAACCAATAAAAATATAATCATTAAAATCAAAAATGTCACTGCCAAACACTAATCAGAATTGCAAATCTTATGATAAAATTTTTAAAATGTTTCTTTCGTGTAACTGTTTACAAGCAAAAACTGTATTTTGTGCACACATATATATAGACAATTCCAGAAATACGAAATAAAATCAATAAATCTTTTGACAGCGAAATAATTTTATCAAAAGTTTTTACATTCTGATTTAACATTTTTTTGAGCAATAATGATTACTGAAATATAAGTTACAAAGTTATAAAAACACAAATAAAAAGATAAATTATTATTATACCAACTTCCTTCTTTAAGTCAAAAATGTATAACAAGAACAACAACTATCTCTTACATGCGACTATTTATTATCAAGAACTGTCCAATGAGTAAGTAAATATGAATCATTACTTCAGCAATGCAACAAAAGAAAAGTTTATAACAGAACTTTTGACAAAGAGACAATTTTATCGGAAGTATATGCTTTCTTTTTTTATATTTTTTGTTAGTATCGACTGTTACAAAAAGTATGAGATAATGATTAAAGAATAAATCAATAGAAACAAAGAATCTTTGAGTAAGTATGTTGACTGTTGCCTTTCTGTTCTATCTATTTTCGATATTTTTAATTTGAAGTTCATATGATATTTTTTACGTTTCCATATCTAAAGAATAAACTTTAGTAATACATGTTTAAGAAAAAGATAATTCAATGCTATATTTTTTGGTGGTTACATAAGTTCCTCTTGTCTTAATGACTGTCTTTTTTTTGCAGGAAAAGTAAACGGATTTCTTTTTTTGGTACATGCGTATTATCTGTACACGAAAGGCACACTCTGCCAATATTTTCTGGATAATAGTAATTACAGTAACACTTTTTACCCGAAAGAAGGGTTATGTGTTTCACACGTATCTGGGTATGTGGATTTTTTTATACCCTCGAAATATCCCAACGGCTGGAAGGATATTAATGAATGAGGTCTCTATCGATTCGTCTTAACCGTCCGATGGTTATAGGCTAGGTTTTGTGTTTATAAATTCGAAATGGCGGCCGTAAAAACAAAATGGCGGTAGAGACGAAAAAAACACGCCCCATATTCAGTGGCATATAATTGGATAAGTCTTTCAAAATGAAGACCACGTTTAATTGACTATTTTACAGTCAAAAACTCCGTTTAAATATTACATAACCCGGAAGTTGTGTAGGTAGGATCTCTAACTTTACTGCAATTCTAACCTTCATAGACATCTATAGGCCTCATCAAAACAGTGTTTATAGATAGAAATTAACAATTAAACACAACTTAAAAGTCATCAATACAAGTAAATAAAAAAATATTTAAGTAATATAAAAAATAGTTTCACATTGATGAGAAATAATTGATTAGTTCGTTTTTTACGCAATCGGGTTTTTTGATTTTTTAAATTTAATATTTACTTGTTTACTTCTATGTTACAACATTATAGTCTATATTTTATGGATCCCTATATAACTATAAAATTATGTGGATAAACTATAAAAATTTTAAAAAAGTCTTATATTATTTTAATTAAAGGCATCAATTTAGCTACATGGAAAGAAGGAAACACAAAGTCGTTTTCGCGTGGGTTTAAGCGCTACACTTGATTTTATAACTGAGTAAAATAATTTTATTAGAGATAAATATTATAAGCAAGTGATATTTTCTGATTACTTATGTTATAACACACTTTTGTTAGGGTTTCGATGATCTAACGAAAATCTATTAGACTCAATCATTTTTCTATCCGTCACAGAGTTTGGTCTCAGAAACTGTACAAGTTACGGACTTGAAAATTTTCGTACTTATAGCTAAATACCCCCAATCACACAAAAACACATAAAATTTTTAAAATGTCGTACATTATTTTAATAAAATGAATTTAATGACATCCGACCATTTTTGGGATTTAGATTTTAAAACAGAATCGTTGCAGTATTTTTCATGCAGCCACGATTGCTCCCTGGTAAAGTCTCTGCCTGCTAATCAGAAGGTTCCCAGTTCGATGATCGGTATCGGGGCTTGAGAATTTTACCACGAAATATATTTTATTAACTAATGGATTCAAATTTACAGAATTTTTCGAATTCTTTTCGTCATTTTAAGGCCAAAAGTTCATGTAAAATATTTTATCAATTATTTTTTTTATTCATATTTTTTTGACAAATTGCGCAATTTTAATTTGAGCTGATTAAATTGATTAAGTTTCGTTGTTCGATAGATTTAATTAAAAAACTTTCGCATTTTTTGTCATTTTAAGGTTTTTGTTTTTTTATGTGAAATTGAATCATGTAATTAAATGCAGTAAAGGCAATTGCAAGGTTATTTACAGTATAAATTCCGGATTTTTGAAGGAATGTCAAAAGTAGTACTATATTCTTAATGGTGTTTTTTGCCATAATTTAATTCATTATTAAATGATAATTATGTATGAAAAAGAGAAAATTAAATAAAAAAAATAAACTTTCATTAATTGATTTTTCTGCGTAACAAAAAAAAAAAAAAAAAAAAAAAAAATCTAATAAAGAGTGACATTATTTCTTCTCGTGTAATTTCGGAAACATTGATGTGAATTTTTTTACTTCAATTTTTTGGCTGTTCTTTAACAAGATTTTCTTGTATTTTATACAAATGATGAATCTCTATTTCCGAAATACAGTCTAGTTCTCTAAAAGCAGATATTAATTCGTCAGTCAAATTTATGCATTTTTCTAGTAACACCTTTTCTTTTGACTGTTGTTCCTCCTCGTCTTTGGAGGTGTTACCTGCGTTATCAACGGTTCTATTTCGAACAGCGTCAGAAGAGAGACTCGAAAGAACTTCTCACAAAGAACTTGTGTGCTAGTCTCCATGCCGTTGCTGAGCAACGGTGCAACTCCCAGAAAATTTGTTCAGAAAATAATCGCTTCTGATAAATGAAAAAAAAAAAATGTCAAATATTATTTTTTTGCGTTTTTACTTTCCGTCTTGAAGTTTTCAATTCATAAACAATTGCTATTTTTTTTTCTAGCAAAACGTCAAATGCATACAAGGTAAAGGAAGGGGAAAACATGGTTTTGATGCCGGATTTTTGAAGTTGCGGGATTTCTGAATGCCGAGTTTTTGAAGTCACACTGTATGCACAACTGAGCAATATAATATCGAATAGATATAGATATGTATATTATATTAATAGATATTGTATGTCTATAGGATATATTGGGTGTTGCCGAATTCGACCAGTAAATTCAGAGGTGTGATAGTCGGCATCAAGAGGATGAAACAATCGCCATAGAACATGGGGTCTTCAATCACTTATTTAGTCAAAAATATAGTGTGATTCATCCTAACTGAACTTGGTTGACGGTATTAATTTTGAAAAAATGAAAATAAAAACTTTGCCTTGAAAATGCAACGACATGTACTTTGTTTTGAGTGAAATGTTGCAAAATCGCGATAAGTACTAGAAAACAGGGTGCTCAAGCAATCGAAGATACCGTATGGACTGGTAATCGCAGTCCAAAATCAGGAGCGTAAAGTACCTATTGTTGGTGAGTATAATTTAAACTTCTGCCACTTTTTTTTACTCGACTGTAAAGAAGGATTATGTGTTTCACGCATATCTGGGTATGTGGATTTCTTTATATACTCGAAACATCCCTACGGCTGGATGGATTTTAATGAATAAGGTCTCTATCGATTCGTCTTAATCGTCCGGTGGTTATAGGCTAGGTTTTGTTTTTATAAATTCAAAATGGCGGCCGTAAAATACAAAATGGCGGTAGAGACGAATTTTTTTTACGCACCATATTGAGTTGAATATCATTGGATAGGTCTTTCAAACTGAAGACGATGTTTCATTGACTATTTTACAGTCACAAGCTCCGTTTAAATATTTCACAACCTAGAAGTTGTGTAGGTAGGATCTTTAGATTTACTACAACTCTAACCTTCATAGACATCTATAGGCCTCATCAAAACAGTGTTTATAGATGGGAACTAACAATTAAACACAGCTTAAAAGTCATCAATATATGTAAATAAAAAAATAGGTAAGTAATATAAAAAATAGTTTCACATTGATGAAAATAAGTAATTAGTTCGCTTTTTACGCAGTCGGGTTTTTTGATTTTTTTAAATTTAATTTTTACTTGTTATATTATCGCATTTACAATAAAGATGATAATGCCCATTAAAAGTTTTATTATAATATAATTATGTTTTCTGAATGTTATTACCACATTAAGTTGGGGTAAAACACCCTATATTTTTTATTAAATATTTGATGTTTGCGCCCCTGTATTCTATGGTAATTTTTCATCCTCTTGATGCCACCTATCACTACTCTGAATTTTTCGGTCGAATTCAGCAATATATTGTATATATATAATATGTACAAATGAGGACGTGAGTTTCAAAACTCATCTTATCCAAAATTAGAAAAATCGAGTTTTATCTACCGGTTCTGTTGGTGAACCTGCATCGAAAAAACAGTACAATCTGCAAAAAACTAACCTTATCGTGTATTTCTGGCACTGTAAAATATTGTTTTACTATGAAAACCAATGGGCACAGACAGAGCTTTTTCACGATTTCCCAAAATTTTGGTTTTCTGAATATGCCGAGTGCCGAGTTTTGAAACTCACGACCTCTTACACACACACACACACATACCGGGTGTCCCAAAAAGGACTGACTGATTTTAAAATTCAATAACTTCCAAACGGTGACAGATATTTAAAAAATTCTTGCAGGAGGGTTATGCACAAGGTCAAAAGTTTTATTACAGTGATTTTGAATTTTAGTTCGATTTACAAACAATAGATGGCGCTGTAAGCAACAGTCGCTAAATACAGGCTCGATTTTGGGTCCTTTATCTTGTTCCGTGCAGAAAAAGGAGATGGAAATGTGTTATCCGGGCCACGAAGTACCAAAAATCGAGCCCGAATTTAGCGACTGTTGCTTACAGCGCCATCTATTGTTTGTAAATCGAACTAAAATTGAAAATCACTGTAATAAAACTTTTGACCTTATGCATAACCCTCCTGTAAGAATTTTTTTAATATCTGTCACCGTTTGCAAGTTATTGAATTTTAAAATCAGTCAGTCCTTTTTGGGACACCCGGTATATATATATTATATAAAATTATTAAAAGTATTGAAGAGATTGTTTTTAAAGATTAAAAGTGAAAATCCAACTTTCATAATAAGTAACAGCTATGAACTGTTCGAAAAAATAAAAAAGTACAAAAATAACATTACAGGATTATATGAATATGATTTTGTAGATTTGTTTAACACCATAGAGATTAAAGATTTAAAGGAGAAGATATTGGAGGTGTATAATAGGTATGGTGATGAATACATAGATTTAAGTGAATTTCAAAATTTGTTTAAATTGGTAGTTCAAGAGAATTTTTTATATGAGGGCAACAAGGTGTACAAGCAGATTCAAGATATCCCTATGTGGGGGAGTTGCAGTTCAATTTTGGCCGACATGTATCTAGATATATATGAAAATAAAAGTGAATTACATAAAGACATAATTAGTTTTAGGTATATAGACGATGTTTTAATTATTGAGTTAAATGGAGTGAAGGCCAACCATGATTTTAACTATTATCCAAAAAGTTTAGAATTGAAACTTTCCGATAATCACAATAGCTATAATACGAATTACTTGAATGTAAATCTAAAAATAGAAACCAAAAATTTAATTACATCGCTTTATGATAAAAGAGAAAACTTTAAAACAAATGCAATATTGAATTTCAAATCAAATGTCCACATATCGATATACAGAAATATTTATATTTACGGTTTAAACCGATTAAGCAGATGGACATCAGATAGAGACATTTTGAAAGAGGATATGCTTAAATGGTACGCCATTGCTATGAAACAGCGTAATCCCGTGAGTCTGGTTAAAAATATGAGATATAATTAAGTAAGAACTTGCAGGAACAGAAGTGAACTACCTTTACTCGACGCTTGTGGTTTACAGAAAGCGAAGTGGAAACAGATCGCTTTTAAAATTGATTGATTCCGGTCGGTAAGTTTCAGTTTGTTTAATTTGGTTTTATCTTGTTTCTTACGTTTTTTCGATATGGTCTCGACATGTAAATCTGGGGGATGTTGCATGCATAAAAACAGTTTTAACCCTGCATTTCGCTGTCATAAGCCACGCAGCCTGCCTCCATGTCTTGTTAGTTTGTTATTTGTCTTGTTTCTTACGGCTGATTTTGTTCAAGTTTAATTTGGTTACGTTGAGTTTCTTAGAAATAGTTCATTATGTTAAAATATTTTATTGTAAGGTTTAGTTAATATTGTATTTCATTTAAAGTTTACAGTTTGTGGTAATGTTTAAAATTACTTTTGGATTTTTTAAACTATATATTTAAAACCACAAACAAATATCAAACTTCATCACTCACCATATTTAAACGGAAACTCTACATCAAAAATATTAAAACAACCAACATAAACATTAATACTTAAAACCAAACTTTAAAACCAAACTAAGGAAAATATTTATAACAGCAAAACAGAAAAACAGAACAAAAGGCGAGCGGCATGGTTAACGACATGCTCTGCTGGGTTAAGTCAGACTTTACGCATGCTACGTCCCCCTTCACTCGCCGAGACCAAAAATGAAAAACCATGAAAAACTAAACTGATCTACCAAATCCAACAAAATATCTTTCTATCTCATTAGATCAATCAACGCACCAAAACCACAATTCCGATCCATCACTGAATTCAGTTCAGTTCCGTAACTGCTACTGATAATAAATTCACTAGTTATTCTCCTGATGAAATTGCGAGGATAACCCTGTTTGAATCCTTGACAACACCAATCCAAAATGCCATTAATCATATCCTTAACTCTAGTACTCAGTTTTTGGATTCGTATTAAGCCGTTTCTTAGGACATTTCTTTTAACCGATACATGAACATTTGAATCAAAATATATCAACTTTAAGGTATTAAATTCAAAAACATTTCGCTTGTCAAATAGCTTAGATATCAAATTTTCACTTTCTATGTTTAAGTTCACATCTAGAAAATTAACATTTTTACAATTCTGGGAGGAGGGTTCCAGACTCAGAGACGTAGGATAATATGTAAAATCAATTTTTTCAATATCATTATTTAATTTGACTATCAAAACATCATCTATATATCTATAGGCTAATGTATTACTGTTTAAATTATTATTTCCTTTATATATATGTAAATAGATGTCTGCCAAAATGGAAAAGCAACTCCTCCCCATTGGAATACCCCGAATCTGTTTAAATATGTATTACCTTCGTAGAGGTAGTTTTCTTGTACTACCAACTGAAATAAATTCATGAAAAAATCACTATGAACATCCAAAGTACTATTTGTATTATAAAAATCTACTATTTTTTTCTTTTAAATATGTCAAATCAATTGTGTTATAGAAGTCCGTAAAATCATAAGCGTATAAACTAGTAATATGTTTTAATTTATTCAGATTATCTAATAGTGTACAGCTATTTTTGATAATAAAAGATATTATATATATATATGCATAATATTTTGAGTTTTTTTAAAGGACAAAACTTCCTATTTAATTTTCAATTCACATATGTAAGTGACATTTTGTGTCGTTTTATATAAATATATATATGCAAGTACATTAAAAAATTCTAGCAGGATTAACTACTCGTCGGAAATACCATCGTAAATACCTTTAACACAAAAACAGTCAACTTGATGTTATATATTTGATAACTGTATGCCATTACTGTGTTCTATTATGTCATTTCGATTTTATAATAATTACTATTGTTCCAAGATTCGTGTATTTAATAAATGTATATTAAATTACATTGTTTTAGATACGATTGGCAGTTGGCAATGATAAACAGGAAAATACTTTTTGGTGATGTATCTTCTTGTATGCATAATTAATACTCAAGTACCTTTTTTGGTTATTTTTTAAATATTTATCTTCGGTAAATATTCCATTCTTTAATCGCAAAAGCGCTATAGTTCTATTTTATTTATTTATTTTTTTTTTTTTTGTCATTTCCTTCTATGTAGCGTTTAAAAAAGGCTTACATAATAACATTTTTCAATTAAGACAAATAACTGGAATAAAAATATCGCATGAAAACAAAATCTGTATATAAGTATTTGTCTATTAAAAAAATTAAAAAATGCTGAATTAAAAAAAAACAATTTAAAGAAAAACATTAAAATATTGCCAAAGTAATAGACCGGGAGGTAGCAGCGCAGATAATCTCTTCATCGAGTTGGAGGCTGAAATTCCAGAATTAGTTAAAACTCTATTCACATATTAAAAAAGTCCTTCAGGCCAGTGCCGGGAGGAAGAGGTAGCTTTCATATTCCTTATTTTAAAAAAGCCAACTGATATAATTCAAACACACGAAGCTCAATTTAGTGGAAACCGAATATAGGAGATTCAATACTAATTTTTATCAATATAATGAATGAGAATTTCACGAAATTAGTCAGCTTTATCCAAGCTGCTTTTCTTTAAAGTAACTTATATTTGGCGGCCAAATTCGGCGATTTCTTAAAGTGCTTGCAATTTTAAGACAACATAGTGGATGAGGCTAACCAGTGAACTTGGTCGAGACCTTAGTAATTGCTGTGCACATGCTCACTCACATCGGAATCGGTTGATATATAGTGCTGTCGCATGCAAAATATCAGATTTTTCAAAATGTCACCCAGAATAGAAATTGAAACTGCTATATCTGAGCCATTTTTTATGGTAAAGACAAACAAAAAATGCTCCCGAATCCTTATATCAAGGTCAAATACTTAAGAAAGAAACCTTTTTCAATTTCTAATTTTTTTGCACCTCACTTTAAATATATATATATATATTTAATTTAATGGCCGCCATTTTGAAACATTATGGCTGATGAATCTGGCCAGCGAACTTGGTCGAGGTATTGATGTATACTATCCACATGCCTTCTTACATCGAAATAGGCGAATACGTGTGTTATCACGTGACAAATACAAGATCGTTTCAAAATGTTGGCCATGCTAGAATTTCAAAGTGCTACAATTCAACCATTTTTTAAGATATAAACAAAAGAACAAATTCTCAGAAACAAAAACTGCTACGGAATCTTTGTATCAAGGCCAAACACATAAAAAAAATCTTTTTCATTTTCCAATTTTTTAATACCTCATTTTAAATATTAAATTTAATTTTTTTAAAATGACAACCAATTTGAAACAAGATGGCGAATGAAGCTGGCCGACGAACTCGTTCGAGATATTTGTATGTACTATGTACACACCAAGGTACATCCAAATCGGTTCATAAATACGCCTGTTATTACGTGACAAAAATCAGGACGTTTCAAAATGTCAGCCACGCTAGAAATTCAAAATGCTATAACTCAGCCATTTCTTAAGATATAGACGAAACAAAAACTGCTCCTGAATCTTTGTATCAAGGTCAAACACATAAGAAGAAAATGTTTTTTCAATTTTCAATTTTTTGGTACCACATTTCAAATTTAAATTTTTCTTAAAAATTTAAATGGCCGCCATTTTTAAACAAGATGGTGGATGAAGCTGGCCAACGAACCCGGTCGAGACATTGGTATGTACTATGTATAAACGAAGTTACATCCATATCGGTTCATAAATACGCCTTTTATCGCGCGACAAAATTCAGGACGTTTCAAAATGTCAGCCACGCTAGAAATTCAAAATGCTGCAACTGAGCCATTTTTTAAGATATAGACGAAACAAAAACTGTTCCGAAATCTTTGTATAAAGGTCAAATACATAAGAAAAAAATATTTTTCCATTTTTAATATTTGGTACCACATTTCAAATTTTAAATTTTTTAAAAATATTTAAATGGCCGCCATTTTGAAACAAAATGGCGGATGAAGCTGGCCAACGAACTCGGTCGAGACATTGGTATGTACTATGTACACACCGAATTATATCGAAATCGGTTCATAAATACGCCTTTTATCGCGTGACAAAATTCAGGACGTTTCAAAATATCAACCATGGTAGAAATTCAAAATGCTATAACTCACCAATTTTTTAAGATACAGACGAAACAAAAACTGCTCCGGAATCTTTTTATAAAGGTCAAATACATCAGAAAAAAAATATATATATATATTTTTTTAATTTTTTGGTACCACATTTCAATTTTTTTTTTTTAATTGTAAATGGAATCATTGGAATATCATTTTGAAACAAAACGGCGGATGAAGCTGGCCAACGAACTCGGTCGAGACATTGGTATGTACTATGCACACACTGAATTACATCGAAATCGGTTCATAATTACGAGAGTTACAGTGTGACAAAGGTCATATATATATATATATCAATTTTGAACGGAGGGTGGTTTCGGGGTCTGGGGGTCATGATTGATGAAAATATATCAAAATTTTTTGAAATCGCTTTCCTCCGAACGGCTGCAATAGGTAATGAAAGTAATGAAAGCTACCTAACAGAATTGGTCTGCCAAGTCATATCTTGGTGGAAAACACCTGGAATCCCGATTTTATTGGTTCACTCGTAGGCTTATCATTGTATTTTCTTGCACCCAAATATATGAAAACATAGAGGACTGGGAGCAGAAAAACACAATGGTAAACCTGCGTCAACCGCTAAAATCGGGTTTTCAGGTGCTTCCCACAAAGATATGACTTGGCAGTCTAATTGTGTTTTAATATGTGTATCGAGTTTTAACTAATTCTGGAATTTCAGTCTCCAACTCGATGAGGTGATTGTAATGTCCTGCCACCCCCAGGTCTATAAGTGACAATAATAACATTATTTTAAAAGAATTTCAGTAATGCATAAAAATATCTTAAACAAAAGTTTTTAAAATAGGAAATAATTTTTCCGAAAGAATCTGTTTTTCTTATTTAAAACTTCTTTTTATCAATACGGGATACTGTAATAGCAGCTACATGAAGATAAATATAAAAATCCATAAAAATAATTGTTCTAGAAAAAGGTGGTAAGATGACTTCCGTATTAGAATACTATTCAAAATGTCCAGCAGTATAAAGAGTGAAAAAACTATAAATTGTAAGCAACTATTAATTATCAGAAAATCTGCTCTCTGTACATAAATATGATCCATCATTACAGCAATGCAACAAAAGAAAAGTTAACAACAAAACTTTTGACGGAAAAACTATTTTTTTGGATGTCTATGATTTCTTGTCACATATTTTTTGTTCGATATTCACTTCTAGGAAAAAATATGAGATAATGGTAAAAGCATAAATCAATAACATATAAAACGAAGCATCTTTGGGTAAATATGTTGACAGTTACCTTCTGTTCTAACTACTTCCTTATCTTTTCAATTTAAAGTTTTCGTGTTATGTTTTATGTTTAGGGGTCTCAAAACGACATAAAAAGGCACAAAATTGTTTTTACCGTGGATGAATAAGCTACACTTGACTTTATAACTGGCTAAGATAATGTTAATACAGATAAATATTATGACTAAATAATAATTTTAATGTAAAGATAAATTTAAAGATAATTTTAATACAGACAAATGTTATGACAAAATGATATTTTCTTATTATTGATGATTATTAGTTTGTTTCGTTCACCTGATGAAACACCTTGATAGTCAATCCTTTGTTTGTTGGTCACAGAGTTCGTTCTCAGAAATTGTGCAAGTTAGAGACTTGAAATTTTGCATACTTATAGCTGAATACCTGCAATCACACAAAAAACCCATAAAATTTTGAAAAAACCTTATATTATGTCAATTAAAGGAATCAATTTAAGACATAGAAAGATGGAAATACAAAGTTGTTTTTGCGTGGGGGATGAAGCTACACTTGAATTTATAACAGACAAAGGTAATTTTATAGCAGATAAATAATATGAGCAAACGATATTTTCTGATTACTTATGATATAACACTCTTTTTCGAGGGTTTCATTGATCTAACGAAACACTTTTAGACTCGATCATCTTTCTGTCCGTCACAGAGTTCGGTCTCAGTAACCGTTGAAGTTAGAGATTTGAAATTTTGCGTACTTATAACTAAATACCCCCCATCACATGAAAAACCATAAAATTTTGAAAAAATCTTATATTATTTTAATAAAATGAATTAATTTAATTGCATCCGACCATTTTTGGGATTTATACACTGCTGGCCATCCAAAATGCAACACCATGAGGGAATCAGCCAAGCAGCGTAAAATTGACACTATGTATACACCTCGGTAGGATATGCAAATGATTACAAATTCAGCACCCGCGCACATCGTGGGCGATTGTAGCGCCTCTTGCAATCTGTATATTAAGGTAAAAAAGATTGTCGGTTTGAAGAACATGAATTGTTTTCTCGTGTGATTTTTTGTGCGTACAGATTCAGTATGCCTCGTAGAAAAACACGAGCACCATTCAAGAACGTTTCTGATTTCGATTGCGGAAGAATCGTTGCATACAGAGATTGCGGATTATCCTTCCAAGAAACTGGTCATCATATCGGACGTAGCCAAGCAACAGTCCTGAGAATATGGAATCGGTGGATGCAGAAGGGAACGACAGACCGATAGAAGCGATTGCAACCGCCTCGTCATACCACTCCACTGGAAGACAGGGATATTGTGCGCATGGCACTGATGGAACGCACTTCCACATCCACAACCTTAACACAACAGTGGACGTCCGCACGAACAGTTCGAAGTCGTTTGCAGTACATTGGATTGTCCGTTACACTGTAAAAAAATAATGCCAGTTTTCCAGTAGGAATCCAAAAAATAGTTGCCCTTATCGTACCGGAATAATTTCCAACCCAGCTAGGAATAAAATCCGTAAAATCGGAATAAAATTCGTAAAATACCGTTTTACTGACTATTTCCTTATTTTTACGAATTTTATTCCGAGCTGGGTCGGAAATTATTCCGGTACGATAAGGGCATCTATGTTTCCGATTCCCACCACAAAACTGGCAGTATTTTTTTACAGTGTAGGCGTTTAATGCTTCGCATGCATTTGACATTAAGCCACAGGCGTTTGCGTTTACAGTGATCGGCTAACGGCAGAGATGGACATCCGAATGGCAAAGCATTGTGTTTTCGGATGAATCACGCTTCTGCCTGCAGCATCACGATGGTCGAATTAGAGTTTGGAGACACCGTGGGGAGAGGCTGCTCAACTGCTGTATTCTGCATGATCACACTGGTCCAACACCCGGTGTTATGGTGTGAGGTGGTATTCGATTCAACTCCCGCACCGGGATGAGTTCCATATCCTGTGCCGGAAGATTTTTGGCGAAAAAAAATCTCGCCAAAATGCCGTTTTGGCGACATGAAAATTTTTCCAAGATTCCAGAAAAACATCATTTTTAAATCATTATATTAATTATAAATCAATGATTTTGCACCATTTTTAAAGATAGAAAATGATATAAAAACATGGATTTATAAATTACACAAAGATTTAAAAACGAAGTTTTTGCGCCATCTTGGAATTTTTTTTCCGATACAATTACACAAATTTTAGCAGCATTCTAAATAAATGTCCTTTTTGAGATTAATACTTGTTATTGTCAGCGGGGCTCTGCCCCCCTGAACCCCCCGTTCTTAAAACATTTTCGACAATAAAAAAGGAGAAAAAAACTGGCCAGAAACTTTTTTTTAAATTTCAACAATATTTCAAAAACTATTATTTTTAATGCAGGTAAAATCCCGCTCACAACTACCAAAAAGAAAAAAAGTATAGAAAAAATGTATAAAAATAATTTAAAGAAATAATAGAAAAGATGGAACATAGAAACATGTATAAAAATAATTTAAATGTATAAAAATAATTTAAAAATGCTTACACACACAAAAAAAAAAAAACAGTAAGAATTTAATGTTTATAAAATGATCCCATTTAGGGTCTGAAACAGGGTACCAACTATTCATCTGAAAAAGCACATGTTTAGATTTATTTAGAATGCTGCTAAAATTCGAGCAATTACATCGGAAGAAATTTTCAAAGTGGCGCAAAAACTTCGTTTTTAAATCTTTATGTAATTTATTAATCCATGTTTTTACATCATTTTCTCTTTTTAAAAATGGTGTAAAATCGTTGATTTATAAATAATACAAAGATTTAAAAATGATGTTTTTCCGCAATCTTGGAAAAATTAACGAGACTTTACTTACATCGACCAGCACAGAGAGTAATCCGAATGTGAGTGTCAGTGTGGCGTCGGAGCAAATCCTTATCTAACCGAATTCAAAATTTGCTGACTAACAGTTCCCGTGATACTAGTAAACCAATAAGCTTCAAGATAGTCGTCAACCAGTTGTCCGGTTTTAAAACGGCATTTCCGAAAAAAACAACCCTAAAGCCGTTCCAACGATCCGAAATCCGACGAACAAACTTAAACCAGATCGAAACATTTATCGCCAAACAAAGCGCGCCAAAAAAATCGCCAAATCTTCCGGCACAGGTTATGGGACTCTTCCCCCCGCACCACCCTAGTACGCATTAACGGTACACTTACCAGCCAGCGCTATATCGCTGAGGTTCTGCAGTCTGTTCTCTTCCCTTACCTTCAGGGATTGCCTGCAGCTACATTTCAACAGAACAATGCACGACCACATGTTGCACGCAATGTTCAAGCGTTCTTCTTAGCTCACCATATTCCATTGCTACCCTGGCCTGCCTGTTCACCAGATCTATCACCCATCGAGCATGACTGGTAAATGATTGGAGAAAGCCTATCCCGGAATGTCGCAACCGCGAGTACACAAGATGAACTTTGGCTACGTGTGGAGGCAGCGTGGGATGCCATTTCCCACCAACACATCCGAAGCCTCTTTCACTCTATGCCGCAGCGTGTAGCAGCGGTTATTGACAGACGTGAATGTAGCAGTTCTTACTGATTTTCCCGTCTACCTCACTTCAAAAAAGGTTGTCTTTGGAATCAATTAACACTGATACTATGTGTAATCTCTAAAATAAATTTGGCTTTGATAGCTCTTGTTTTTCTTGGTGTTTCATTTTGGATGACCAGCAGTGTATTTTAAAACATAATCGTGCAGAATTTTTCGCGCAGCCTCGATAGCTCCATAGTAGAGTCTCTGCCCGCTAATCAGAAGGTTCCCAGTTCAATTCTCTGAATCAGAGCTTGAGAATTTTCTCCCGGAATAGATTTCATTATCTAATGGATTCAATTTTACAGAATTTTTGTAATTTTTTTCGACCTTTTAAAACCAAAAGTTGATGTAAAATATTTATCAATTTTTTTTTTATTAAAAAATTATTTTTTTGACAAATTGCGTAATTTTAAATTGACTAAGTTTCATGGTCGATAGATTTAATTGAAAGAACTTTCGCATTTTTTGCCATTTTAAGATTTTCTTTTTTTTTTTAGCTGAAATTGAATCATGTAATTAAACACGCTTTTCGGATATATAAACATTTGCTGTCACAATTGTCTAAAAAGCAGTTCTTGAACATTTTTAATTGGATTGAAACAATATCGTCCGATTGTAATAATTAAAAACTTAAATTTAATGGTGCTGCCATCTATATTCTTATTGAAAAATACTAAGGATTTAACCACTTACCAGTTCAATATTTTGGAAAAAAAAGTTTTAAAACAATGCCTATTTTTTTATTGCGAAAATCATATTTTCATGTTAATTTTAAATAAAATATATTAAAAAGAGTAATTACAGATAAAAAATAAAGATGGCAATATATGTGGCATGTGGAAATATAAATTTATAAGCAAAATTATAGTATTTATAAGCAAATTTGTCAACTAGATTGAAATATACCGGATAATCATAAATGTAAGCCTAGAAAATGCGATGCCCGTATGTACCACGGGCAAATCACAGTGGTCGAAAATAAGCCGTCCGCATGAGTTATGGCTAAAACTGGTAAGAGGTTAATAATTACAAATTAAATTATAAATTAAGTTGGATTTATTAATTAAAGGGTAAAGCGCTTTAAAAGGAATATTAAGCGAAACCCTCTGTGCGATCTTAGATTACTCTAACCCACCTTCCATCAATCTTACCCATCTGTTTAACTTTTTATTGAGCTATTGATTTTTAACTCAGTTTCTGATAAGGTAATATTATAAAAAACATGTACACTGGTGCGTTACCGATGACAATAGAAGATTTTTATATTTTCATTAAAAATATGTAAATTAATTAATTAAAAATAAGTAAAGACATTTTTTGTTAATCAAGTGCAAGTGACAAATTTCAAATTATTCGTTATGATTATATTTGTATACATGTTATAACAACGATGGAGTTTATGATACGCCAAACCACATTCACTAATTGGCCAATTGACGGTGAAACGAGCAAATCGAATAATTTAAAAACTAAAAATTAGAAGATAAAATCTAAATAAAATAAAAAATGCAATAGTTTTTTTAAGAATTTTTTTATCAGTTAATAGTTTAATATTAATTAATTTACTTTTGTACCTTCCGAAACAATTTAGAAATGCGGAATATGTAGTTTAAAAAACGAGGAGTATCAATAGGTTTTTGCCCTCACATAGAAATAATTGAGTAAAATTTATGAAGTTGCTATATTGTATTTGTCCCTTACTATATAGTCATGGTGCACAGTAACACATTTTTGCAAACGGTATTTCACAAAGAGGCGGGGGGAGATGTATTCCAGGAGGCGCGATAGTAGACCCAAAGAGGGACATTTTTCTATGTTTTGCCTATACTTTGTTTTTTCTAAAAAAGTGGCTATAGATTTTCATATGCTTATATGTTTTAACACTAAAATACTCCTGAAATAATATTTTTATAACTACGCATGTGACATATTATTGGAAAGGCCTATGACCTCATATTCATGTTACGCAACCCCGAGAGCCTCTCTGCAAATTTGCCTCACGAGGGCATGAATGATGTCTGCAAAATTCAGAAAAGGGTCCCCCCCCCCGGAGGGAAAATTGAGGGGAAGTGCTCGGAATGTGCATAACATGAATAAGTGATCACAAGCCTTTCTAACAATATGTGGGGGGTCTGTAAAAGTCAGAAAAATGTCCCCTTTGGGTGTACTATCGCGCTTCCTGAAATACATCCTCCACCATCTTTTTGAAATACGGTTTTCAGAAATGTGTTATTGTGCACGGTGACTATATCGGAAGGGACTAATACAATGTAGAAATTTCATAAATTTTACGCAATTATTTCTATGTGAGGGCAAAAATTTATTGATACCCTTTCGTAATTCTTCCTTATTTCCTACTGCCATTGAGCTAAAAATAACTATATATATTTTTTAATAAATTCACTAGTTCATACATTCTATCAGATGTAAATCAAAGCGACGAATTTTCCATAATTGGCTTCCACGCTAAATTAACACATTGCATGAATACCATGTTAGAAAAGAAACTTATAAAATAACAACCTTCTCAATCAAATACAGTTAACAAGATAAAAATATTTCAAGTTCTAGTTCTTTCGGATAAATATAAATATCAATCTGTAAAAGTAATTACTAAGTACTAAACTCGTAAGGAAACATAAAAAACATTTAGGAAATTAAAAATATTTTTCCCTGCTACTTTTCATAATTACAAAGCATTAGATAAAACAATGATTGTTTCGCCTGTACAAGTTCATATAACCAAGGTTTGTATGGTATATACATAAATATTAATAATTTCAAAATTTCAGAAATGTGTCAAAAAAGGTCTTACAAAATTTTTGACGGAGAATCAATTTTATCAAAAATATTTGTTTAGTCATTTAATATATTTTTTCTACTCCGAAAAGGATACTCTTGTAACAGTTACGAAGAGATAAATGTGTATATCACTAAAAAAATGTATTAAAAGAAACTAGATTGAATTCCCTCTTAGATTACGGGCCAAAATGTGAAGAAGTATAGTAAGAAAACTATCACTTACATGCAGCTGCTTTTTTATGAAGAACTGTCCTATCTGTAAGAAAATATGAATTATTATTTCAGAATTGCACAAAAGAAAAGTTTACTGCAAAACTTTTGACGTAAAAGCTATTTTGTTGGAAGTACCAGTTTTTCGTTTTATATATTTTTGTTGAGTATTTGCTTCTACAAAAAATATAAGACAATGATAAAAGATTAATGGGACAGTGAACGTTAAAAAACATATCCTTCATTTTTCAATGGATTTATTTAAAAATTGACTGACTTGTTAATGGCAAGTTCAAATATATTCAAAATATCAAAAAGTTATTTAATTTTTAAAATTTAAAATTATGAATAATCATCATATTTTAAAATGTCTCATGCATTTCTTTTGCATAAAATATGACAGTATATGTTTAAGACATACTTTTTATGTGTTACGATGGGAGTTGGCATAATCTGTAAAAGTTCTTTGAATATATAAGTTGAAAAAAATATTTTTAAAACTATACTTTGTTTTTTCTAAAAAGGGGGCTATAGATTTTCATATACACATATATTTGAACACTAAAATACCCCTAAAATAATGATTTTATAACTACACTTTGTTTTTCCTTAAAAGTGGCTATAAATTTTCATATGTACGTATATTTTAACTCTAAAATACTCCTAAAATAATAGTTTTATAACTATACTTTGCTTTTTCTAAAAAAGTGGCTATAAATTTTTATTTGCACATATATTTTAATACTAAAATACTCCTAAAATAATATTTTTATAACTATACTTTGTTTTTCTAAAAAACAGCGGCTATAAATTTTCATATGCACATATATTTTAACACTAATATACTCCTGAAATATAACTTCTTATGCTGACATTTGTGTATTACTGTATAGAGGATTCAAAAGTATCTGATAATTATGAATGCGCATAGAACGTTTCAAAAGTTATATTAAGTAAATCAAACTGCATAAATATATATTGTTTTTTACAAATATAAAAGCTTATATATCTCCGAAGAAGCATCAGAATTACAAAATTATTTTTGCATCACATAAATTTGGGAGTCTAGTTACGTAATTTTGAAGTCGACTGTATTCTTAAAGTAGTAAAAAAAAATAAAACAAACTTAAAAGTACGTTTGTTAATAGCTACCTTGCTGTTTAACGTGTTTCTATTTTTACAATTTAACCCCTTAATCTACGATTTACGTTTCAAAAGCCTGGTTCCAAAGCATAAAAAAGATCGCGCAGCCTTCGGACCATTCTACGGTTCGGCAAATCGGTTCCAAGTTGTATCGAATGCTCACGACTCACGGAATGTAAATGCATGTGTAAGATACAACTGGTCTAAATTTGTGGAATATTTGATAAGTAATTATATCTGATGTAATAATTGTGGTAGATATACCACAAAAGGGTTATTAGTAATCCTGTTAGCTTTTGCTGTCGCACCAGGAGCTATGCCCGTGATATTTGCTTTTGGCTCCACCATTGTACTAGGGGTCATGCCCGTAATATTTACAATTGGCCCGACCGATGTACTACCCTCATAGCATGCATGGTCACAGTGACGTCATTGTGACGTCACTGTAAGTCACTGTGGTCACGTCACATCTGTGACCAAAATGCCACCACTCAGTGATGTCACATTGTGACTGAGATGTGAACTTCTTAGAAAACTTAAAAAAATTACAAAAATTATTAAATCATGTTATTTACTGTAAAAAATATTTTTCTGCCGGATTTAAAATTTTTTTAAACCGTGGTCCAAGTTGCCTCTGTGCCTCTAACCAAAACTTTTTATTTTCATATAACATAAAATGTAATTAATTCATCAGCGACACAAAAATATTTCCTAATTATGCGAATTTCATATTATTAAAAAAATGGTTTAGGTAAACAGACCCCAACTTATCTTTTATAAAGATTTTTGTAAATGATCATCTGTTATAGTAGAAGTTTCTCAAAGAGTAGTCGAAACATTCCTGTGGTTTCAAACTAAAAACTTTCTATTACAGTTAAGTCTGCAGCTTTTAATGAGCACGCAGAAAGCGTCTTCAAAGTTTAGTCATATATGCATTTCTTGCTTTATAATTTGCATTCAAGTCATTTTTTTTCCTCTTAGTGTTTCACTATTTTAAGTAACTTTTTTTTTTAATTCTACTTCTTTCAGACGTTTAAAATAAAATTGACATTTTCCGAATGTAAAATTAATGTACAAAATTTAGGCAAAGCCCATGACATAATTAATTATTCATATTTTATTTTTTGTTTTCAAAATATATCTTTAAAAATTATTTTACAAGATGTTTTATTTTACAGAAAATTAATATTAAGATAATGACAGATTGGCAAAGAAAAACTCATCTCTTCTCGATAATCTTGTTGTATTTTTTAAGAAGATATTTGTATATATTACCTGTGATATAAATTTTGCTTTTAAAAAAAGGAGGGGGTCATCATTATTACCATTAAATTAATTTATACACATTTTGAAAAATTAAGCAATATTTTATCTAGTAAACTCTAATTATGGATAATATTATTATTATAATTTACGTAAATGAAACTTTACAATTCAATAAAACTGATAAAAATAAAAGGTGAAATACAATAAAACATTTTCAAACAGGAAATTGAATTAGAGACAATTTGATAAAATTATTACGCATTTAATTTCCTTCCGAAACTGTTGTATAGAAAAACAAATAAAACCGAAAAAACATCTGCTTCGAACTTCGAAACTTAAAAATCGTCTGCATCTGCACTATTTCAGTTGTTAGGACTCACCGCAGAATAACGGATAAAAGTAACAGTGAAGCTTTTTAGAATAAACGCGGGAAGTTATGTGGACACTGGACAGCATAGACGTGTTGACACGGATTTAAAAAGTGAAACAAGAACGTTCTGAGGATCCAAGTTAGTTCAGCTAACAAAATATAAACCCGAGAAAATTACGGTAGCTTTGACTTGTTGAAGATGATTCAAGTCATTGCTATGGTACTTATTATCGGATTTAATTGGTTCCCCAAAATCAAAGTATCACGTACAACGTCAATGAAATTAGGTAAGTAAATATATTATTTTCCCTGCTTGCTTTTTTTTAATCACAACAATTTTAGTTAGCTTCTCATAAACATGCTGTAGAACATAAATATTTCACTACATTTATTTTTTATTTTGTTGAAATATCTAAAATATTATTTTCCCTGTTTGCTTTTTTTTTTTTTTAATTACAATGATTTTAGTTATCTTCTAATAAATATGTTATAGAACACAAATATTTCATTACATTTATTTTTTATTTTGTTAAAATATCTAACTTCCTTTTCAACAGCTTTGATCAGATTATTAAAATTAGTGATTTAAATTGCATTTTAATCTGGTTTATATTCTTATTTAAATATTTGATTAAAACCACATAGTGTCCTAAATATGAAAGTATATGGATAAGTATTATAATCAGTCATTAATATAATTAATAAACATTTAAAGATAATTAAGTTATTTTAAAAAAATGTCTTTTTATGGAATAAAATTATTGGCAAACATAATTTTTTAATTTTGTATTAAGTGATGGTCTTAAACAATTTGAATTGCATGTTTTTATTTAAAAAAAAATTGCATCTGCTCAGAAGAGGAATTTATAAAAAATAAGACACAACGGAAACGTATACTATTAAAAGAGATCGTAGATATGTAATGTTAAGACAAAAAAATGATTATTTAATGTATTATTCAACCTGAGAAATGTTTTAAAATCTATAAAGAAATAGTCATAGCGGGTGAAAGCTTTTCAGTTGTTAAACATTCTTACTGAAATGTTTTCAAAGTGAACTAGAAGTCTGTTGGCAAATGAAAATATAGAAGTTACGCAATCAGTAAGTGTTTAAATATGATTTTACTTTAAAAATAACGCAAATACTTGAACGGTATGAATCTAAAATGTAATAATCATCTTTTATTATTTACTTTTTTTTCTGGATAATTTTATCATTTTATCTCCTGAATGATTTTATCGAGATAAATTTCAAAGTATCGATATTATACACTCTTTATAAACAGCGTGATTAAAATGGATTTCTTATTTATAATTACCATAATCTTGTAAATAAAATATTAATAATAATAATGAACCTATGTGTGGCTCTATTTTGTGTTTATGGGCTCAATTTTTATACTTTATTTACATTAAAAAGTAGTTAACCATTTGATACTGAGTTCATTATTTTTTTTTATTGTGTCATATAAAAATAAATATGATTACTTGTAATTCTAATACAATATATACAGTAGAACGCCGATTGTCCGAACAAGTCGGGACCGACCCTAGTTCGGATAAACAAAAGTTCGGATAAATGGGCAGACAGTTTAAGGGATGTTCCAGACTATTCTAAAACCTTCACACTTTATCTAGGTTTAGGACTGACAGCACCAGTTAGTACTGGAGTGCTTAAAAATTGTTTTGTTTTTTTTAATTGTTTTTTGTTTACTTATTATTTATTATTTTTTCTTTTATCATTTTCTAAACTTAAGAGATTATAATTTAAGCAAAAAATAAATTGGAAGTTAGGTGTTTTTTTTTCTTTTTTAGAGAGACAAATATTTGGATAATTGAAAATTCGGTTAAAAAGAATTCTTTGAGAGAAATATGCTGTTCGGATAATTGGAAGTTCGGTTAATTGGAGTTCCAATAATCGGCGTTCTACTGTATTTATAAAACTTTCACCAGACTTTATTCTAAAAATTTCGTTGTAGATTCTAATCTGTTTGTACTATTTATGACACTATCAGAGTTATAGATGTCATGGCAACATATATCCAGCCAGATAGATCTTTGGCAAAACATAAAAACTTTCACATTAGACGCAAAATAGAGTGCTAAATAGTGCAAAATAGAACTGCGGTGCTGTGTTTTATATACAATAAGATATTATTGTTTTAAAAAATCATAGATAGTAAGAGTTATTTTTATAATATATAATTTCATAAATAAAAATGTAATTTTGGCAATCAATTATTAAAGTTATTTTTTAATAATCAAAAAGTTGTTTTATATATGGATTTTACTCCAAGCAAACCCTGATGTAAAATAAATTAACCCTTTGTATCACCGTTCTATGCATACCTAAAAGTTTTATTTACTTTTACAGTGAGCATAAAAATACGATTTTATTTATTGCTGCTATCTTCCAACATAACGATTATTGCCGAAACTGTTCTTAGAATTCTCAACATAATGATACTGGTGATACTCAGTTAATTTTCTATACCAAAGCTGTATTTTTCGTTTGAGTAGTTTCAAATGGTTATTGCTAAAATGTACTTCGGAAATTTTGTAATGCATGTATGAGGCATAAAAGACGTAAACAATACATATATAATGACTATATGGCACATGATGAGCGTTTCGAGTGTATATATATGTATATAACGCATGCATAAACTTCACAATGTTCTTAGCAATGTCGTTACTGCAATTTTTGCATAATCAAATTTATAGGGGCCTCTATAACAAAGAAGTTTCCTATTTTCTCAGCCCCAACTTGTTTGAATTACAATCATATATATATATATATATTATGGTAATCAATATCATAAAACATATAAAATTTAATTACTTAATATCGGTATTTCTTTTTATCTTTCATTTTTTTTTTTATAAATGTTGTGTAATCGAAAAAAATTCAACCTCACCAGTGACTTCGAGTTTATAATGCGTATTAAATGAAATAAATTAATTTCATTCAGTATTTTCTATAGTTTAAAGAATATAAAAAGTAATGTATATATTATAAAATATTATATTTTCAACACAAATTTTATCTTGATAAAGATTTGAAAATTTAAACAAATTGTTTCTTTGGTAATTTTAATGCTTTTAACAAATAGCTAATTTTGAAAAAAAAAAAATGTGATAGATCGATCATTCAGTTGTCTTCAATATTCTCATTTATTGCAATAGGAAAGAAAGGTGCAAAAAAAATTGAAGTCTGCGGGGCATTGCATTTTGATTCAATAAAATTCTTTTGGTATACCCTTGTTATATCGGCCCCCAAGTTTTAATTGCGATGTATCGCCGAAGTATATTAACGTTATAGATGTAATGATTTTACAACATGCATAATTATGACTATGTGTGACATGCATACGTGTTTACAACTGTACAAGTATGTCATAATGTGACTTCACAACATTGCCGCTAGTCCCATATTCGTCACAACGTTAATGACAAAATTGTCACAAATCACACAATTTTCACAAAATTGTCACAATGTGACTTCAAAGCAGTGTCGCTGTCGTCACAGAATCATCACAGTGTTAAAGACAATTTCGTCAAAAATGACACATATTTCACAAATTGATCTCAATGTGACTTTAAAACATTGTCACATTCGTCACAAATTCGTCACAAAGTTAATACCAAAATAGTCACAAATGACACACTCTTCACAAATTTGTCACACCGTGACTTCACAAAGTCGTCACAATGTGACGTCACAAAAGAGCTCTAAAACGGCCATAACGACCTCACATTCTAGTCACAGTGACTTCACATCGACGTCACGTGACGTCACATCGACGGTCACAATGTCACAGCGTGACGTCACAACGACGTCGACGTGACGTCACCATGCCTTACGGGTACGGGCTAAGCTCGTGATAATCAGTTTTGACCAGAATACAAAGCCATGTTTCTCACACGTAGTTGTAGGTTAAGCGGTTAACGACTTCATATTGATATAATGTCCAGGTTTCTTGATTTATCTTTTATTAAAAACAAAATTGAATGCTTTCATAACATATGAATAAATTACATATGAGGACGTGAGTTTGAAAACTCGCCTTATCCAAAAAGTCGAATTTTGGAAAATCACGATTAACCTTTAGCTGTGTCCATTGGATTTCATTGTAAACCAAGATTTTACAGTGCTAGAAGTACAGTTTTTTAGCAGATTGTAATGTTTTCCAATGCAGGTTTACCAATAAAATAGATTGAGAGAGAAAACACGATTTTTAAAATTTTGAATAAGGCGAGTTTTGAAACTCATGTCCTCATATCATAAATGCTTGTAACAAGTGCATTGTAAACAGATATTGACAAAAAGCGATACATTTTATTAATTTTGACAGTTTATTTTTCGTTCATTTTATAACAGTTATTATCAGTATATCCATTTTTAGGTGCGTTCGTAATTATATAAATACGTAGCACCTATAGTCGTCGTTCAGTCCGTCCGTCTGTCTGTCTGTCTGTCTGTCTGTCCGCATGTAACAGAGCAAAAACTACCCAACCGAATGGTCTGAAATTTTTAATGTATGATTGCTGCAAACTTTTGTCGAGCCATTTCAAATTTTATGAAAATCGGATGCATAGTTTAATTACAGGGACAGTCAAAAGTTTTTCTTTACATTACGGCCAATGGGAAAATTTATTGCAAATGCATTTTAATGATGTTACAGCCTTCCAAATGGTCTGAAATTTTAAATATACAATTGTTTCAAAATTTTGTCGAGCTATTTAAAATTTTAGGAAAATTGGATGTATAGTTTAATTACAGGGACAGTCAAAAGTTTTCCGTTTCATTACGGCCAATGGGAAAAAAAATATCGCAAGTGCGTTTTAAGGATGTTACAGCCTTCCGAATTTGTCTGAAAATTTAAATATATAATTGTTGCAAAATTTTGTCGAGCCATTTCAAATTTTATGAAAATCGGATGTATGGTTTAATTAGAGGGACAGTCAAAAGTTTTCCGTTACATTACGGGGAATGCGGAAAAAAATATTGTAAGTGCATTTTAATGATGTTATAGACGATGCACTTATGAAGTTAAAAAATATATACATTGAGTACAATATGGGGTACAAAAAATAATTATAAAACTAGTTATAGTACGAACGCACCTCACTTGCCACGTTGGACCAGCAATTTCCGACTTGTTTTTTGTTGTACAAGTATCATGTTTAAAATACAACTTAGAAAATCCCACAAATATTGCACATGTAAACTTCTCACAACTATCTCGTCTAATGATAATAAAACGAAAAAGAAATTTACAGATATGAATTCTGTAGTATGTTTTAATATAAATAGAATATCTTTCAATAGTGTTATTGTGTTTGGCAATCTTTTAACAAGTTTTTTACAAGTTAAAATAAACATTCCAACAAGTTAAAATGAAATGGAGTAATGGATATTAATATCTGGAGCAAATATTCAAACCATGCTTTCTCTTTAAATGCAAATTTTCAAAAATCACAAAGAACTGATAAATTAGAAAATAACGTAATTCATTCTAATTTTTATTTGTGTATTTTTATTATTGGTTATTAGAAAGTATTGCAATAACATATAAGATATTAAACCTAAAACAAATTAATAAAATGCACTTAATATTTGGATAAATCACGTTTTGGCCGAATTCAGAGGAAGAAGCATTTGACAAGTGTTTGACAAGTGGATAAAATGCTTTTTGAATGAAATAAGTTCTAACTCACAAATAATACAAAAGCATCATTTCATTAGAGTAAATACTGAACTTCAGTTGATTATCGATTTAAATAAAATGACAGATTATGATATCTAGTAGTATCTCTCTATTCTAAAAAAAAGTAGCTAACGCTGTCACCGCCGCCGCCGCCAGATTTGATTATTTTGTGACCGGAAGTGGTTCTTCGTTAATATTAAGCAAAATATTGCATACAAAAATATGAAAATCAGTGGTATTACAGAGAAATGTTCGATAAACACGCTGATGCAGACAGTTTTTAAATCGAAGAATTATTTTAAGAGATATTTAATGCTAAAGTTGGACAAAAACGTTCCATTAAAAAAGTTTTATCGGAGCAAAAACTATACATAGAAAATTAATTATTTTTAGATCATTTTATGCGCCAGAATTTCCCGGTGTGCAGACTGCATTTAGTGTTTTTAATTTGACTCAATTTTTTTTTTAGGTTTTATTCCTATTTTAAATTAAAATTTTCAACATTTCGAGAGATATTTTTTACATATTTTAGAAAATGGTATTAATTTAAACTGTTGCTAACTGTATAAACAGCGCAAACAATAATGTTTGCTTCAAATTAAAAAATATATATATTTTACACGTGACTATTATAAACAGAAAATATAAAAAGCAGGAACTCATTGAAAATTACGTTATAAAAACTATATTTACACGTGACTTTTAAAAGAGAAAGAATAGTGTAAAATAATAAATTCATTAACATGATTTAGAAGACTTAAATAGGAGAAATTACGTCGCATTACACTTATTACGTAAAATGAAGAAAAAAATAATATTGCAAAATAGTTTAAATTTAAAACTTGCGCGAGTCATTTATTTGATATTTGAAGATGATCTTTTCAACTATTTTTATTAGGACAGCGCAAATAATATTACTTCTAACAAAAGTATTTTCACGTGAATATTCAAAAGAGACAGAAAAGTTTGGCGATAATTACGTCAGATTAAAAACGGTACATTTAAAGTGTCTTATTTAAAAATGACTTTCTCTTCGCTTTGCTAAAAAATACCGGGAGACTAAGACTCTGTTTATTTAATTCATTTTATATTAGCTTATTTTGAAATGTTTAACTGATTTTATTTAATCAAAAACGGAAGCAGCCATTGTATCTTTTAACAGCAGCTTATTTTGCCTTAAAATTCCCCAATCAAAGAAAAATGAGTAGAAATCCGTTTATAGGGAGATCGCCAATATTTTTTAACTTATAATTCACTTTTCCAAATTTTTTTTAAAGTCGATCAAATTAGCGTGCTTTTAGAGTCTGCGGTGTCTGAACGGGGGTTGGCGAGCGTAGCTCGTAGGTGGCAGCGCCCCCTAGTTAATTAAAATTCACTAAATAAACATTCGTTTGCCAAAAATCCACTTCAAATTTTAAAACCAATATCTTCATCTAGAATGTCACATACTTCATCCTCTTCTTCATTGAAGGCTGGTAAATCATGGATAATGTAGTTGTACCATTTAAAGACATCATCAGGTTGATTTTGCCACTTTTCACCATACATTACCTTCAAAAGTTTATCAACATCTTTTTTCTTTTCAACTGATATCGCGTGGCTAAGAGGAAGAGATTCTAAAATAACCCTTTGAATACGGGCGACAGTAACTTCCTTTTTAAGAAGGTTTACACAAGATTCTGCACTTAGATCTTGAAATCTATAATTATGGAAGGCTTTAACTTTAACAGTTCTCTTATTTTTCTCTAAAATAATCCGTTTCAATAGTGATATGTATGGTAGGTTTCAAAAGTACACATTAAGTGATTTAGTATTCAAAAGTTCCCATTGAGGACAACTGTGATTGGGAGAGTGGGGAAATCATTGTTTGACTGAATGCAAGCTTTGGAGTAAACACTCTTTGATTGAAACGTCAAGTTTTAAAATTGGTTTATTATCGGAGAAAAATGTTTTTTGTTTAAAAATACCGTTTAATTCTGTGCTCTGTAACACAGAGTTCATAAAAGTAACAATAACTCATTTTTCATTTTTTTGGGGGTAGAAAACACGGTTTGAATGTTTCCTCCTCCTATATAAAATTAGAGGATCTACGAATGATTTTCAGAAAAATACTCTTTCTAAGTTCAATCGATTATTAAGACGGAGTATAGTAAAATAAGACATTTTTTGTCTGTTTGTCTGTCCGTAAGTATATTTCTCCGGAATATGCTTATAAACGATTGCAGAACAAACGCTAATCTAATCAGGGACAGATGTGGATTCTTTCTGGCTACAATCTGAAATTTGTCGTATTCTTATATCTAAAAGAGTTTTTGAGGAAACAGGAAAAAAATCGGGAGAATCAATCAATCAACTAAAACTTACAAATGTGAGAACTGATTGATTAATGCTAAGGAATCTTACCGCAAACGAAAGGTCTAAGTAAGATTTGTGAATGACAATAATTGCATTTTTAGCTTATTACTTATACATCTTAATTTAAAAATTTGACTTGATATTTTCCTATAAAACTTGAGAGATCTTTTGAAGAGCAAATGCAAAACGACGAGTGTCTACACAATTAATAATTTAAAGAAAACCCTGATAATGTGGATGGTAATGTGAATAAAGATATTTGGAAATTTTAGTGCTTAAAAATATATACTAAACCTTTTTTTGTGTGAAATATTTTTTGCTGATTTTAAATATACATACATATATTTGTTATCTGAACAAAGTATCCCTAACCACAAGCACCTTACGACATTAGACATTCATAACTGAAAACAATAACTTACATATGCAAACAAAATTGGTGAATTATCAATTTTATTAACCATATTGTTATTTAATTTAAATAATTTTTCACGGCATAATATTTATATACATGTTCACGAAAATAGAAATTATTGTCAAATACAAGATATATTATAAAAACAAAATAAATTGTGTTGTAACTATTTATATACTTTTGATTGTTAATTGTATTTTATTTTGAAATAATGAATATAATTAAATACATGTACTAACATATATTATTAGTTTGTATACATTTTCAAATAAATTATGTTCATTTAAACGCCATTGATTATGCTTGTATTAAAATACTTGCGAAGTGAGTCTAGGTTCAACTATAAAAATATTGATATTTTTAATGCAAATTCAAATAAATTATGTTCATTTAATCGTCAGTGATTTCTTGTATTAAAATACTTGCGAAGTGAGTCTAGGTTCAACTATAAAAATATTGATTATTTTGCATTAAATAGTTAATTAAGGTCGATAAAGACCACTTCAATTCATTATAAATTGTGCAAAATGCAGTTTCTTTTCTTTTTCAGATCTGTCGCAATGTTTGATATATAGTTCAAAGAGATGCATTACATACACTGTAAAAAAAATCTGTAATTCTACAGATGTAAAGTTAGTGAAATCTGTATACTTAGTAAAATTTTGCATGTACACTGTACAGGAAGAGATGTAAATCTACAAAACTAGTTTTTATAAATCTACAGAAATCTGTAGCTTTACAAATGAATCTACTAAAATTACAGTATTCTTACTAAAATTCTACCTGTAACCCGGGTTGCAGTTAGATAAAAATTTTCAGGCATCCCAGTTTCCTAAAAAATTCTTAGTTATCTTACAGATTTTTTGATTTAAGGTTCAATCGTGCATCTGTTACATGAATTTTTGTTATTGCCGTTACATAAAAAGTTCTAGAATCCCAGTTTCCTAGAAACATTTTAGTAAGGTTACATATTTTTTAAAGTGTACTGCAAACGATATTTCTATGATCTATCACAAATTTTGTCATTACTAAAAAAAAACATATGTGCTGTCTGCGCAAAATTTAACTTATCGAGTTAAATTGTAAACATTTACTTTATAACGTAAAAAGACATCGATAAAATCTAATTTTGAAATAACAATAATAAGAAATAATTTAGATTTTCCATAAAAAATAAAAAAAAAAATTATTTATAAACTTGTATCTTTTGACAGCAATTAAAAAGTATGAAGGAATATGAATTCAGCCATTTTAGCTGCACATGTGTTAGTAATTTTTGATCCGTAATTGTGAACCTAAATTATCAGCCCCTAAAGCATCGATTTCAGAAAAAGGGCTCCTTCTGTCATCTGTGAATATACAAACACATGTATGAAGAAATTCATTTGTTTGCATTTTGATCGTATCAAACACATTTATGTTCTTTTGTAGCGATATTGATTGCATGCATCAAAACACTTTCTAAGTGAATTAACATTCATCTATGAAAATATTTAGTATTTGCATTAACGTTCTTGATAATGCAAATACGGCATTGTTATCAGTTATTTCTAACCCACTACTTCTAACCCTAAATTATGCAAAGTGCATCAAGATGTAGTTTATTTTCTTATTTGAGCCTTTTCGCAATGTTTGATTAATTAATAACGTAGTTTATATATTAGCATAGTTTATATATTTACGCAGCTTATAAACTACGTTAATAAAAGTTGTGCATAATATATTGGAAGCATTATTTCTAGGCCTTATTTTTAAAAATAAAAAAACTATACTGCGGTGGGTTTTAATAAAAAATTTAATGTATATTCAAAATAATATTTATTCCTGTATTATTTAATAAAAGTGTTTTCTTTTATTGATTTAAAAAATTAGAGGAAGTGATTAAAAATACTTAACTACAACAAATGTTTTGTTTTGATATCAGATTTCGCAACCCTTTTCCCTTTAAAAGTACCTAATGTTAAACTAAATAATTTAGAGTAAAAATAGGTAAGATAATTACGGGAGTGATGGACTACAGGATGAGATGGACCAGTCAAGTATTCTGTTAAGGGGACGGTGGAGCTTAAAATCCTTAAAAATAATTTTTTTTTATTTTTGTAAATTTCAACTTAAATATTATTCAAGGGTACATTATATACATTATGGCATGCATTTATCACAAAAAAATTTAAAAAAAAAATTATTTTTGAGAAAAAAAATGGAATTTTACTCATCGTTTTAGAAATCTTCGAAATGTCCCATGCGTCTTCCATATCAATGAAAATCCCCAATATTTTTTTATAAAAGTTTGGTTTATATATATAAATAAAATCAAGCATCGAATTTTATATATTTGAATTTAAAGGTAAAAAAAAAAAAAAAATTCAAAATTTCAAAAATTTTTCGAAAAAATTTCAAAATTAAAAAAAAAAAAAAATTTAACCTTTAAATTCAAATATATAAAATTCGATGCTCTATTTTATTTCTATATATAAATAAAACTTTTATAAAAAATATTGGGGATTTTCATTGCTATGGAACACGCAGGGGGCACTTCGAAGATTTCTAAGATGACGCGTAAAATTCCATTTTTTTGTCAAAAATAAATTTTTTTAAATCTTTTTTTGTGATAAATGCATGCCATAATGCATATAATGTACCCTTGAATAATATTTAAGATGAAATTTACAAAAAAAAAAAAAAAAAAAAAAAAAAAAAAAATAGAAAAAATTTGAAATTTTGAAAATTTTTCGAAAAAATTTCAATTTTTTTCAACTTTTTTTTTTAACCTTTAAATTCAAATATGTAAAATTCGATGCTCTATTTTATTGCTATGTATAAACCAAACTTTTATAAAAAAATATTGGGGATTTTCATTGATATGGAAAACGCATGGGGCATTTCGAAGATTTCTAACACGACGCGTAAAATTCCATTTTTTTCTCAAAAATAATTTTTTTTTAAATTTTTTTTGGGATAAATGCATGTTATAATGTATATAATGTACCCTTGAATAATATTTAAGTTGAAATTTACAAAAAAAAGTATTTTTAAGGATTTTAAACTCCACCGTCCCCTTAACGTGGCGCCCCACAGCATCCCAACTATCTCAGTAAGACACTTAAAGATATTTTGTATGGCGTGAAACTTTTTGCTTCGCAAAAAACATAGTACTTTTCAGCTAAAAATAATTATTGCATTTGGTAAGGGATAATTTTTTTACTTTCTTCTATCTTTGCAAGAATAAAGTATTGGATTCGTGAAAAAATTCGACTTCCGGTTTTCGACGGATTTATACATTTTAGAATGCCCAGAACACGATTTGATGTTTTTACTTTCTTCTATCTTTACAAGAAGAAAGTATTGGATTCATGAAAATTTTCGAATTCCGGTTTTCGACGGATTTACACGTTTTAGGGGTCAGAGAATCCAAAAACATGTTTTTACAAAATGTCTGTCTGTGACTCTGTGAGTCTGTCTGTCTGTCTGTCTGTGTGTATGTGGCACAAATTTTGTGGGCGCTCTATCTCAAGAACTAATGCACGGAATTTAATAAAAATTGATATTCAGTTAGTGCCTAATACAAGTTGATGCTGATTAGTTTTTGGTGTAAATCGCTCAACAGGTGGCGCTGCAATGCTGAATTTTTCACGATTTTTTCAATATCTCTATCTCAAGAACTAATGCACGGATTTTGATCAAACTTCAGATTTAGTTAGTCCTTGATATGAATTGATGATGATTACGTTTTGGTGTAAATCGCCCAACAGGTGGCGCTGTTATGATGAATTTTGCAGGATTTACACGATTTCCCCAATAGCTCTATCTTAAGAACTAACGCACGGATTTTCATCAAACTTCAGATTAAGTTAGTCCTTGATATGACTTGCTACTGATTAGGTGTTGGTGTAAATCGCCCAACAGGTGGCGCTTCTCTGCTGCCTTTTCCACGATTGCCTCAAAATCTCTATCAATAGAACTAATGGACCAATTTTCATCTAACTTCAGATTTAGTTGTATGTTGACACAAGTTGTTGTTAATTAGGTTTTGGTGTTAATCACCCAATAGGTGGCGCTGCTATGCAGAAATTTTCACGATTTTCGCTATTGCTCTATCTCAAAAACTAATGTACGGATTTTCTCCAAACTTCAGATTCAGTCAGACGATGACATAAATTGTTGCTGATTAGGATTTGGTATAAATCATCCAATAGGTGGCGCTGCTAGGCAGCATTTTGCTGAATTTAGACGATTTCAGCGATAGTCATATCTCAAGAACTAATGCACGGAATTTCATATCGTTAGAATCCTCATGAGATGCATAGATTACCATTTAATTTTGGCAGTGTGATAGCGAATTTTGAAGTATTAACATGTATGAGATAGAAGAAAGTTTTGGGATTGGTACATCCGACTAGTTTAGAAAATGTCTGTCTGTGAGTCTGTCTGTCACTCTGTCACTCTGCGAGTCTGTATGTGACAAAAATTTTGTGGGCGCTCTATCTCAAGAACTAATGCACGGAATTTCACAAAACTTTATATTTAGTTAGACCTTGATATAAACTGGACCTGATTAGTTTTCGGTGAAAATCGCCCAAAAAGTGGCGCGCCTATGCGGCATTTTTCACGATTCCTGCAATAGCTATATCTCAAGAACTACTGCACGGATTTTCATAAAACTTCAGATTCAGTTAGTCCAAGATATAGTTTGGCGCTGATTACTTTTTTGTGAAAATCGCCCAACAGGTGGCGCTGGTATGCTGCATTGTTCATGATTATCGCAATAGCTCTAACTCAAGAAAAAATGCACGAATTTTCATGAAACTTCAGATTCAGTTATTCCCTGGTATAAATTTGTGCTGTTTAATTTTTGGTGTAAATCGCCCAACAGGTGGCGCTGATGTGCTGCATTTTTCACGATTTCCACAAGTGCTGTATCTCAAGAACTTTTGCACGGATTTTCATCAAACTTCAGATTTAGTCAGTCCTTGACATGAATTGACGTATAAATTAGTACTGTTTACTTTTGGTATAAATCGCTCAACAGGTGGCGCTGCTATGCTACATTTTTTTCAGAATTTCCGCTATAGCTCTATCTCAAGAACTAATGCACGAATTTTCATCCAACTTCAAATTCAGATATACTTTGATATGAATTGGTGCTAAATCGTTGTTATTTCTTGTACTATTTCAATGATTTAATTGACGTGATTTATATAGAAGAAAGTTTTGCGATGGCCTCAACATACTAGTTTTTCATGGTAATATTTTTGCATTTAAAGGTTTTAGTTTTATATGTGATATATCTAATCTATTTAATGATGTAATCTGAGGAATATTTAGGTTTCTGAATAACCTAAAATATCGAAGTAATATCTAGAATGTAGAGTTGGGGTGGGATATACTTCTCACTTAGGCCATCGGGAGATATGGACATTCTGCAGACGGGAGAGGTGGTCCTGGGTTTTTGTCAGAAGGAATGGGACATACAATCTTAAATTTTAAATTTAATTTTTTAAATAATTAAATTTAAAGTACTAAGGGATTGTATTTTTTTTTATTTTCAGAAAATATCGACTACAAATATTAGAAAAGATTCTTCTATACGCGGGAAATGGGCTGAAGATAATTTGAAAAATAATATTAAATCCGATGAAGAAAAGAATATGGGTGTCAATCAAGGAGTAAAGACTTTCAGCATTCCTAAAACTTCATTAAGAGGACCTTGGGCTTTTATTTGAGCAAAAATCGACCCCAAAATCGGCATTTCTTTTTGTGTGTATTATTATTCTCTAATTTGTACTGTGTCATAAGTGGAAAACCCCATGGAGATGCGATTATTTTACGCAACGTTACAAGTGTTTTGATTTTGTTCACAAACAATTTTTTGGTCTTTTAATATACTTTAAATCTGTGTTTCTCAATCCTGATGTTTCAGCTTTTTTTAAAATTTTTGAAATGCTCCTTGCTGCTTAATTTTTGATCGAAATTCATGAAAATGATAGGGAAGAATCCTGATATTGCTTCAAAAGAAACTGTGTATGCATTTTAAAATTCGACTTCATTAAGACAATTAAATTTTATTACTTTCTTCTATCTTTACAAGAAGAAAGTATCGGATTCATGAAAATTTTCGAATTCCGGTTTTCGACGGATTTACACGTTTTAGGGGTCAGAGAACCCGAAAAACACGTTTTTACAAAATGTCTGTCTGTGAGTCTGTGGTTCTGTCTGTCTGTCTGTATGTGACACAAATTTTGTGGGCGCTCTATCTCAAGAACTAATGCACGAAATTTAATAAAAATTTATATTCAGTTTGTTCCTGATATAAATTTGTGCTTATTAGTTTTTGGCGTAAATCGCGCAACAGGTGGCGCTGCTGTGCTGCATTTTTTGCGATTTCTGCAATAGCTCTATCTCAAGAACTATAGCACAGATTTTCATCAAATTTCAGATGCTGTTATTACTTGATATGAATTTGTGTTGGCAACGTTTCGGTGTAAATCGCGCAACAGATGGCGCTGCTATGCTGCATTTTGCAGGATTTACACGATTTTCGCAATAGCTCTATCTCAAGAAATAATGTACGGAGTTTCATCAAACTTCAGATTCAGTTAGTCCTTGACATGAGTTGACGTTTTGCACCTTTTGGTGTAAATCACCCAACAGGTGGCGCTGCTATGGTACATTTTTTGTAATTTCCGCAATAGCTCTATCTCACGAACTAATGCTTGGGTTTTCAACAAACTTCAGATTCCGGTATACCTGGATATGAATTAGTGCTGTTTATGTTTTGGTGTAAATCGATCAACAGGTGGCGCTGCTATGCAGCATTTTTCATGATTTCCACAATAGCTCAATCTCCAGAACTAATGCACGGATTTTCATCAAACTTCAGATACAGTTAGTCCTTGACATGAATTGACGTTTTGCACCATTTGGTGTAAATAGCTCAACAGGTGGCGCTGCTGTGGTGCATTTTTCTGATTTCCGCAATAACTCTATCTCAAGAACTAATGCTTGGGTTTTCAACAAACTTCAGATTCCGGTATACCTCGATATGAATTAGTGCTGTTTGTGCTTTGGTGCAAATCGCTCAACAAGTGGCGCTGGTATGCTGCATTTTTCAGACTTTCCCCTTCAGCTCTATCTCAATAACTAATGCACGAATTTTCATCAAACTTCAAATTCAGATATATTTTGATATGAATTGGTGCTAAATTGATGTAATTTCTTGTACTATTTAAATGATTTAATTGATGTGATTTATATAGAAGAAAGTTTTGTGATGTCCACAACATACTAGTTTTTAACTTGTTATAAGGTATACTTTTGATGAAAATCTATATGGAATTCAGAAAATATCTCTAAAAAATTAACTATTTAAGGAATTAAAGTATCGATACACAGATTTGTTTGTAATAGAATTTTACATGATTAAAATGCAAAATCGAGGAAATATCTAAAAAATCAATACGCAAGAAGCATTCTAAAATTTGGCTTTAACATTTAAAATTTTTAAAAATATCTTAAAATTCTAATAAGATTGGAAATGTCTTTTATAGTGTTCTGTATACTTATGGTGAAAAGTATATTTGCACAATATTTCGAATCTCTATTATGAAAATTAAAAGAAACTTTATTAAATGTCGACCGTCCCCTTAAACGGAAAAAATAAAATACATAACTTTACTAGAAGTTCTTTATGCTCTTCATCAATATTTGGCTGTGAAAACTAAAACAAAATTGTTGCTCATAAAAATTAGATAAATAACCAGAGTTTATGGACCTTGCAGAGATTTGTAAGGCCTATGGCTTACAAACTAGCGGAAAAACTTAGGATACCTCATACTTTTAATAAAGAAGCCAGAAAGGTTGTTTATTGCTAGTTACAACCACTACTTGCTCGAAATCTAACACTATCAATAAACAAATCAGAAGACGCGCCAGTCGCTCGAGCAAATGGAATGAACAGAAAAACTGTATATGAATATTTTTAATCGCTCGAAGAAGTACTTAAGGAATATGATTTTTTTTAAAGTCTCCGTTATATTTTTAATGATGTGTGTGCGCTGATGTGTAGCTGATGTTAAAGACCCTAAGAATGTGACATCAATGACATCGGGGGAGAGGGAGAAACTATTTCAGTTTTATCATGTTGTAATGCTGAAGGGACTTTACTTCGTCCATATTGTACGATTAAAGAAAAAAAATCATAAAAAATAAATTTTTAGATGGAATGCCATGTGAACAAAAATTTATATGATATCAAAATTTGCTTATGTTAATTCTGATATAATTTCGGATTGGTTAAAAACCAATTCAGTCGGGAAAACCGGTAAGCAAACTTTTGCTTATTCTTGAAGGCCACACTTCGCACACAAGCTGCCTTGAAATATTAATATATGCTAAACAGGGCGACATAATTCTATTACACTTACTACCTCATACCACTCACTGGCTGCAATCTATTGACCGTTCATTCTCAAAGTCTCAAAAGACAAACTACGCTGCGAGTAATACTTTTCTGAAGAATCTTACTTCTAGAAATATAAACAGGTTTCTGTTTCGTAACTTGCTAAATTCTGCTTGGGTAAAATAGGCAAATGTTAAATGTAGCATAAAAGGGTTTCAGGTATGTGGACCTGATGATTCTTTTGACCCTGATGTGATACCTGATTTTTGATCTTTTTTCAGAAGTTGAAACTGAAGTTATTCTTGATCCACCTGCAGTAAACAATAGGGGTGCTCAAATATTGAGATTCATTCTGCAGCAAACAATAGTGACATTGAATTAGATCCTGCTCTTCTAAAAACATCAATGCAAAACAGTTGGGAAAAACCTACAAAACGTTTGTATTACATATCTCCCATACCAAATAATGTCAACAAAGTCAAGATACCGAAGAGAAAGCTCCCAAAATGCTTCCAAGAATCTAAATACTCCCGAAAACACTTTGTAGACAGAGAATTAAAACAAAAATGAAAAAAAAAAGAGCAGAAGCAAAGAAGAAACCAGGTAAGAAACAAACCAACAAAATGAAAGGAATAAAGAGTTTCAATAATCTTCTTCATCGGATTCGGACATGGATATAGACATTCAAGAAATGTGTGATGACGAGGATGATTATTCAGACGATTGGAATAAAACACGATTGAGTGATATGAGGCGACAATTACAATGAGACGAAACAAAAAGTGGATTAGATACAGCGTGTATCTTATTTGCAGTTTTTTTTTTTTTTTTTTTTTTTTTTTTTTTTTTTTTTTTTTTTTTTTTAAGGATGTTCACGTTTTTAAGTAGCATGTGAAAATTTTGGGAAGAAATTAAACAGGAAGAAAGAAGTTACTGCAGAAAAAAAGAAATATTAACTCATAGTATATAAAACATTTTCATAAATAATGTATAAATTGTTAAAATATTAAGATTTCAAGAAACAAATTTAATTTTCATAGGTATACATTAAAAGGTCAAATAGTAATTCATATAAAATTAATGTTGAGTAGTCTAATTGTAAGTAAATTCACTTAAATACCATGTAATAAAAATGAAGATTTATAAATTTAATATATGTGCAGCTATTTCAATATATTATTGTGGTCCATGTCTCCCATTCATACGGTCTATTTCATCCGGACCACTCCCGGTAAGATGGACCACGTAGCAAAAATGTTAGAAAGTTATAAAAGAAATTTCTTTAAAGGTATTAACTTCTGCATAAGGAATTTTTATGAAACATCATAAAATATACATACGCACTATGAAAAGTAAAATACATGTACATATACGGCTTTTAGAGCGCGTAGAAAAACCGTGGTCAATCTCTCCCGTAATTACCTTGAAGAAAATTTCAAAGATAGTCGAACATAAACTCAATGAAGGAGGTGCTTTCTGGATTCTTTTCTTTAATTATTTTGATGAATATTTACAGAAGCATGGTTCTATACATATACACAATAAAAATTCTCAAACATTTGATATGGTTCTTCGAAATAAGGGAGGCTTAGCCTCATCAACAAACTGTAAAAAATTACAGCGATCATGCTTTTAAAATAAAAAAAAATCGCTTCGTATCGTTCCAGCCACAACAAAACGAAGTCGCATTCTAAGGTGGAATGCGCGCGCATCGCGCGTCCTTCGTTGCTATGGGAGCAGAGAAAAAGTTTCTCTTCACACTCCCCACCTGAACTCTTAAAGAGTTCACAAATCAAAATTCCATCATAAAATCATAAAAATTCAAATTTTCTTATCAGTCGTTCAGTAATCTAATACAATTTTTAAAATTCGAATACAAAATACTAAATATAAGAATTCAAACAATATCTAATTAATCATTTAATTAGTCAAATTCAAAATATCAATAAATTCTAAATAAAACACTTTAAATTCAAACAAAGTAAAAATAATGACAGTTAAATAACACACACATTTTTTTTTTTTGCAGTTAAATCATATACTTACTTATACTACCAAAATTCAAAGATTCTATATATAAATAAGACTAAAATCCAAAAAGAGAAAAAAAATATTTAGAGTCCTAAATGCAGAAAAAACAAACTAAATAAATGTCTATAAAAGTTTATGAATGTTTATAAAAAGTCTGCAAAAAATCATTTTGTCAGTCATTTTGTATTTCAAAGGGATACAAATGCTGGATGGATCTTTTTAAGGTTCCATTCGCTGTTTTTATTTCGTATGAACGAATATTGCCGTCTCTTCCAGGAATGGCAGTCTGAATCTTACCAAGTTTCCAAAGAAACTTATTTTTTGCGTCATCTTGAATTAAAACAATATCGCCCACTTTCAGTGGCGTATGGGCATTAGGATTTTTCAATGAATGGGCTGTTTTTAAATCCATCAAATATTGTTTTTTCCATTTGGTCCACAATTGTTTCAATAGTAAAGATTGATATTTTTTTTCTTTTCAGGAGTATTGATCTCTTTGAACAATCTTCAATTATTTCAAAAAAATTGATAGGAAATGAAAGTTCTTTTCAAAAATTTAAAAAGTGCATTGGAGTAAGAGGTTCTGGTTCATCGCTGTCGCTATATACATACGTCAGTGGTCGCGTATTCAAAACTGCTTCCACTTCTGTCAACAGAGTCGCTAATTCATCATAACTTAAGAGTGCTCTACCAATTACTTTTCTCAAACAGTCTTTGACTGACTTTACTAGTCGCTCATAGAAACCTCCCCACCATGCAGCTCTTTCTATTATATTCTTCTATATAATTCTCTCTTTTGTAATAAAATTTAAAAATACTTTGTCTGTCAGTATGTTGTATAAATTTTCGAGTTCACCTTTGGCCTTTTTGAAGATTTTTGCGTTGTCAGAATAAATAATTTTGGGATTTCCTCGTCTAGCTGTAAATCTTCTGAATGCCATCAAAAAGGAATTTGCTGTCATATCAGACGCGAGTTCCAGGTGAATGGCTCTAGTCACACCTCAAGTAAACAGGACAATGTAAGATTTTTGCGTTTCTTTAAAATTTCTGATATAGATCGTACCGGCGAAGTCTAAACCGCAGATTGCGAATGGCGGTGCTTCACTAGCTCTGTCTTTTGGTAATGGTGCGGTGATCTGGTCTGCTGGTTTGGAGAAATATTTTTTACATATTATACAATTCTTGATAACACTCTTGACCAACTGACGACCTTTAGGTATCCAAAAACGAGATCTAATTTTTGCCAAAGTACTGGCTGTCCCTCCATGCATAATTTTCTCCTGCTCTTGACGAACTATTAGAGTAGTTAACCAAGAATGTTTGGGGAGAATTATTGGGTTTTTCTCTTCTGCGGACAGGTTAGAAAATTCGAGCCTCCCGCCCAACCTCATCAACCCGTTTTTGTCAATAAAGGGCATGAAATTTGATAAGGATGACGTCTTATCCATTGATTTACTATTTTTTAGAGATTCTATTTCTTCCTTATAAAATTGTTTTTGTTCAGATTGGTTCAAAAAAATTTCAGCTTCGAGTAATTCTTCGGTTGTTACTACGTCTTGCACTTCAGTTGATTTTTTCAGCTTCATAATGAATTTCTTTACCCAAACGGTAATTCTCAAAAGTTTCTCTAAATTACTATACTTTGAAATGTTTATGGGATTTTCGAGTTTTTTGACTAAGCACTCGCTCTGAAAAACATCGTTAGGATTTTTTTGTATTCTAATTCATCTGAATAAGCAATTTCTTTGTTTTCTGATATTGGCCAATACTCAGGAGGTAAACTTAGCCATTCTGGTCCCTGTAACCAAGTTGTATCATTGATTATCCTAGAGATTTTTGATCCTCGAGAAACTATATCAGCTGGATTGGCAGTACCAGGACAATGATACCAGTTATCAGGTTAGGTCAATTTATGGATCTCTTCAATTCTGCTTCTGACAAAGGGTTTAAACTTTTTAGGGGATCCTTTTATCCAAAAATAGGATATTTTTGAATCTGTCCAGTAATAAGTCAGTACATTCAATTTTAAAGCTTTCAAAATGTTACTACTTAGCTTGGCCGACAACAATGCGGCCATCAATTCAAGCCTTGACAAGGTAAGCGCTTTCAGTGGAGCAACCCTGTTTTTCGAAGGCAACAAAAACTGTTCGAACATTTTCGGTGGTTGTTGCTACACGTAAATAAGCAACCGTACCATAAGCCTTCATGCTCGAATCGGCAAAAATATGTAATTGTAGGTCATAATCATGCCAATTGGTGATGTCAGAAAAATAGTATCTGGGTACTGAAAAGTTTTTCAAATGAGGGAGTTCGTTACACCAGCTACTCCAAACTATACGTAAATCTTCGGGTAAGGTGTCATCCCAATCTAGACCCAAATTCCAAATTTGTTGAATTATACATTTTAGTCTTAATGTAATGGTCCTAGGAATCCAAGTGGATCAAAAATCCCACCTAAAACTTGTAGAATAAATCGTTTGGTGTCTATTCTTTTTTAAACGAAATCAACTAAACCTCGAACATCAAAATAAAGTAAATCTTTGGAATTATTCCAAGCGATTCCTAAAACTTTATAAGGGAGATTTTGTTCTCCAAAAGCTTCAGAATTAACTTCTGAAGTTATGCCATTTTCTTTCCATAGTTCACTAAGTGGTAAAGAGTTCGTATGCCATTTGTGTAAATGCATACTTGCATTTTCAAATATATCAATACATTGTAAACTCGTGGATAGGGCTTGATCAATATTTTCATGACTTCCTATAACGTCATTAACGTAGGTATTTTCATTTAAAAATTTTACTGTGTTTGGATATTGTTCGGTGTATTTTTTCAAGTGGTGTTTAATTGTTGCAGCCAATAAAAAGGGACTGCTACTAATTCCAAATAACACTCTGGTGAATCTATAAATTTCAAAGGGTTTAGAATTATCAAACAAATCTTGTGAAAATAAAAATCTTGTTACATCACGATCGTTTTCATCTATAATTATTTGTAGAAATGCTTGTTTTATATCAGTTGTAAAAGCTATGGGATTAAATCTAAACCGTAACAAAACATCAAATATTTCAGGATACAAATTTGGACCTACATGCAGGCAATTATTCAAAGACAGTGAGCCTGTGTCATGAGCAGAGGCATCGAAAACTATGCGTAATCCGCTCGTTGTCCTATCAGTTTTAATTATTTCTCGATGAGGTAAATAAAAAATTACATTTTGTTTTTCTTCAGGCTCTGTAACTAACTCAATAATACCCTGTTTCAAATAATCTGCTAACACCTCCTTATACTAAAAAAATAATTCAGGGTTTTTAATCAATCTTTGTTTGAGTTTAAAAAATCTATATTCTGTAATTTTCGATTGTCATTTAAACATTCCTTTTCAAGCTTCCACGGAAATCGAACTGTATATCGCTTATTATTGTATTTAATTTCTGACTCAAACTGCTTCATAACATTGTTTTTTGAAAAATCTGAATCCTGTTTAGTATTAAAAAGGCCAGATGATTCGATATTCCAGAATTTTTCAATCTGTTCAGAAATAAAAATTTTTTCTACTATTACATTAAATGCTAAGGACGTATAACTATCAGTTGTTTTTCCCTGTAGACACCAACCAAAAATTGTGTCGACAGCTACTAATTTTTTATTCAAATGTTTTATATTTCCAGTAACAATCTCATAATAATAGTCAGCATCTATAAGTAATGTAATGGGTTCTTTGGATGTGGGTGTGTCCGCAAGGGTTAAATTTTCAAATTGTTTACTTTTCATCAAATCATTGATTTCAGGTGGGGGGATTTCAGTAGCTGATATTTGATTGGTGACTAGCGTTTCTATATCTAATTTTGAATTAGGTACATTTTTATTTTCAATAGTTAGTTTAACTACTTCAATGGTTTTTTCAATGGGGTTCTTATTTCCAAATGTAAAAACCGACAATTTTTCTTTTCTTATTGCCTGTAAATTCAATTTATTTGCTATTTCTTCAGATATAAAGGTTCGCATGCTCCCACAATCTAAAAGTAACCTAATTAGAGATTGTTTTCCGTTTGATTTTATTTTTACACAACAAGTTTGTAGAAGAATTTTATTATTTTCTGTAGAGGAAATAGCCGAAATTACTTTTTCACTAGCTTCATTTTCATTACCTTTTAATTCGGGTGTAGTTATTTCTTTTATTAATTTAGATTTTTGGCATATCGTTTGATTATGTCTGCCTGAACAGTTCTTGCAACTAGTTTTAGAGTTACAATTTTTGATAACGTGTTTCCTGCCTAAGCAAAGGTAACATCTTCCTTGAGATTGCAACAAACTTCTTTTAGTGTTTACATCAACAGCCTCACACAAATCAGATGAATGTTTACTATCGTTGCAAAAAATACAATGAGCCAGCTGCCTATCTGAAGTCGATTTATCATTCGAAATGTTCATAAATTCACAAGTATATTTAAATTCAGATTTTGTTGTTTGACTCTTGATTTTTATTTTATTATTTTCAAATGCTTTCATTCTCGAAAAAAATGTGTGTTCTCTGCTTTTTATTTCAGCGTGCAGAAAATCTAATAATTTATGTATATTTGAATGTGTTAAATTATCTACATTTTGTCTATTATATTCCAAAGCTAATTCTGCCGGTATTAATTTTAAAATTACGGCGATAAGCATGGAGCCATAATTTGCTGGTTCGAGTCCTAATGTGGACAAACATCGAACATTTATTTCTATATCACTGTGCAATTTTTTCAATTTTTGAATTTCGTTAGCCTTATAAACAGGGGATAAATTAAGAAGCTTGTTCAGGTGATGATTAATTATCACGTCTTTTTGACCATAACGCGATTCTAAAACTTTCAATGCTGCGTCATAATTAGCTTCTGATATTTCAAAACCTTCTACAGCATTAGCCGCAGCTCCAGATAAATAACTCTTCAAATAATGAAATTTTTCAATTTTCGAAAGCGATTTATTTTCGTGAATTGTATTTTTAAAGGTATTAAAAATGAAATAAATTGCGTACAGTCGCCATAGAATTTTTGTATATTGAGTTTTGGCAATTTAACAACTGAGTTTTCATCATTAATCACATTCGATTTTAAATCTTGACTGTTATTTAAATCAACATTAAATTTTTTTTTTGTTTTCGGTTAATATTTTCTTCACCCGGAATTTTGCAAGTGATATTTTATCCACGTAATCATAAACAGAATTGATTTCAGTTTCATAGTCGTCTAACCCTAAAAGGGGCTCAATTTTCTCGTCAACTGACTTCAATAATTCTGCTTTAATATCTAACTGAATAAATAATTCTTCTAAATTATCAAAATTTATTGGACTATCCTTCATAACATTTTCTATATTATTAATCAGCTTTGTTACTGCTGTTCTCAAAACTGTACGGTACTTTTTCAACTTTTCTAAATCCGACATTTCGAAATAAAATATGAAAAACTTATCTTACCTTTGCCGTCTTCTTATCACTTACTATGCTCTATTTGTGTTTTGAAGACATTAAAAAAGAAACAAATACTTTTTCTCTCTTTCTTTTCCGGCGTGATGCACCATGAAGAAAATTTCAAAGACAGTCGAACATAAACTCAATGAAGGAGGTGCTTTCTGGATTCTTTTCTTTAATTATTTTGATGAATATTTACAGATGCATGGTTCTATACCAGTGGCGTGGCGTGAAAATTTTCGGTGGTCATCGCAATTATTTAAGTTTGTGGTGAAAAAATATTAACTCTAAAATTCAATGGTTGAATGTTCAAAAAAGAAACTTTAAATCTTACCTTCACTTATACATGAACTCCAAATGTTCTGCTAAAACTGGATCGTAGAGTTTTAAAAGCTTATTAAGAGTTTTAAAATATTGCTTGGTCATCGCCGCATCCAGCGATGACCGGACGCCACGCCACTGTTTTATACATATATACAATAAAAATTCTCAAACACTTGATCTGGTTCTTCGAAATAAGGGAGGCTTAGCCTCATCAACAAACTGTAATTTTTTACAGCGATCATGCTTTTAAAATAAAAAAAATCGCTTCGTATCGTTCCAGCCACAACAAAACGAAGTCGCATTCTAAGGTGGAATGCGCGCGCATCGCGCGTCCTTCGTTGCTATGGGAGCAGAGAAAAAGTTTCTCTTCAACCTTATTTTAAATTTTTATTTTAAATACACTATTCCACATAGAAAACTACTTGTGCCATTTAGAAGAGCACGCCTATAAGAATTAGTCGACAAGTACAAAGAAATTAATTAATTCGGAATTTTTTTAATGCTGACTATGTTTTGTTACTTTAAACAATGCTTGATGATTTATAATATAATTTACGTATCAAATTTATTGAACTATAATTTACTGCCAAATCCACCATGCATTGAAAAATTTAAACAAATGGCATTACCAATAAAACACTTCTGATTATTAATTGCATTTTAATTTGAAGAAAGCATTCAAATACGCGTATCGATATATATTATTCGTTTGTTTACATTTTGATTGAATCAAATAAATGTATGCTCACTTGCATCGGTAATGGTTGCTTGCAGTGAAACACTTGTAAAGTAAATTTACTTTTATCTATAAAGATAATAATTATTTGCATTAAAATACTTGATAACTGAAGATCCGGTTTCTCATTAGTTATACTGTTCTACTCCAACTAATTATAAATTATGGAAAATGCATCAAAATGTAGTTTATTTTCTTCTTAAATCCTGTCGCAAGGTATGATTTATTATTAACGTAGTTTATAAGGATTGTTCATTATACAGGGTGTCCGGTCTCAACGGTGTCCAATGGCTAATTCCTAAACCGTTAGTCATAGACATATAGTTCCAATCGCAAATATGTTTCAAATGAGGTAAAGAAGTATTTTTAAAGCGATTTGGGTCAAGAAAAACATTTTTTTTAAAAATTACGAAATTTAAGTTTTTATACGGTTCCCAGGTCCTATAAGTGATATTTAGTAAAAATATCCTATTTCACTGACAAGTAAGACAAAAAAAGTCCCATTCCTCTGCGATTAAAACTGACCGAGTAATAGATGTTTAAAGTTGGAGTATCTTTTTTGCTGCAAAATAGGGGTCAGTCACAAATTTAATAGAAATAAAAATAATCATCAGATATAAAATTTAACATTAAACATTGATAGTAAATTAACATTACAAATATATTTTGAGATTTTAGTTCATTCTCACATATTAAGGCAAAATATTTTTTTTTTCCAACCACATCTTGCCATATATGCTGTATCTCGTAATTTGATTGGTCAGAGTTTCAGCATCTAAGTGACAATTCTTGGCGGGAATCGTGCTTGACGAAAGCCATCATAGGATAGAGTTTCGATAAAAAAAAAAAAAAAAAAAAAAAAAAAAAAAAAAAAAAAAGTGATTCGTATGAGGACCAGGAGAATTAGAAAGACTAAACTATCTTAGAATTAATAGAATTATATTAAATTAGTTTTCTATTTGGATTTTTTTTAATCCAATCAATCAATTCTAAATACTAACTTGCGTTATTTGAACTTTTAATGTGTAAATATCGCCTCCACGCTCGAACAATAAAAAAGGTAATCTGTATCCTCTACAACAGAAGGTGGGGGGTGGGGGGATATTCTGCGATAAGCTATCTTAAAAAAAAAAAAAAAAAAAAAAAAAAAAATACTTCCATGGGATTAACAATAGCGAACGGGTGTTTTCGCGTGAGTTGGGGGAAGAGAGAGTAGAATTTTTAGGGGGATTGATGTGGTAGATTGGTTAGTTATTTCTTGCATAATAAAATAAAATATAGGGAAAAATACATACATAATTTTAGACAGTATGTATTGGCCGAGCGAAAGTTGGGGGGGGGGGGTATAAATTTTAGGGAGGATCGAGATGATTAATAACTTACTATAACTATAAAGTAACGGCTAACTACAAAGACAAAGTAGAAAAATTTCCTAACATTTTAATAAAGTTATTAATTTTAATAATTTTAAATTTAATATACTTTTTTATATTTTTTAATTTAAGAGTATGTCTATATATTTTTAATTTAATCAGTAATTTATACTTAAATAAAATTATAATTGAAATCTATAATTGCTTATATAAATTATAAATTTGAATCTTTTTTTAATGATTTTAAATTTAATAATTTTTAAAATTATTATCTCTTTATGCTCTAATAATTAAAAGTTATAATTAAGACAATAGAAAATAAAATTTTTAACGGGCGTGGAGTTTTAGAAGATGCATTATTTAATTGGACAAATAGAGTAGAATAGTAAAAAATATATATAAACCTCTATAGATTTTTAACTTTGCGTGCAGGTGAAGCAAAAAGTGGGGAAGTAGAAATTTAAGGGGCCTATTAATTTAGATGAAGTCTTCAAAAAAAAAAAGCGAAAATCTACTGATGTGCAAAGAATTATCATGCTGTAAAACTTGGGCAAAAAAGGTCCGTCTTCTTTATTGCTGCAATAATTAATAAGTAATCCATAATCTAAATTCCACCTGAAATTGCAATTTAAACTTTTCCCTCACTGGCTCTCATACACACAAAGTTTATAATCCTGAAAACTACATTTTTTTATGCAGCAATATCTGTTGTAGTAATGAACACTAAACAGCCGTATCAATTCCCCCTGAAATCCCCGCTCCAAATTCTGTTACATCTCCCCGCCCATCCTTCCCGTCCCAAGCACAGACACAAGAAAGCTCAATTTGTAAGTAATTTGTTTGTACCATCTTAATGTTTTTTTTTTTGTTTTTTTTTTGTTTTTTTTTTGTTTTTTTTTTGTATGCTTATATTTTTATGCATAACTTTTTAATGGCTGCTCTGAATATGTTAAGGAAATTAATATGTCCATTTTTGAAAATGATCCTCCTATCACTTTTATTTTCTTTTACAATAAACATCAATTATTTGAATTATATGATTCAACCTATGCGATTACTTCAATTATTTAAATAAACATAACAAAATTGTTACAATATTTTAATATTTTGTTCTAACAGATTTATCCATTAAAGGTCGGACATCATATAACCGCCCACATTCTCTCTTTTTAATTAACTTTTCTTTTTTTAAGATTTTGTACTATTTGTCATTTTATTGTAACGATAAAAATAATAATAATAATTATTATTTTTACATTACCCCTTCTGAAAATTCCACTGTCTCTCCCCTCAGCGAATATTCATTAGATCAGTTATTTTTTTAAATTATTTTTTAATTAAAAATTAGGAAAAAAATATTGTTAAATCAAAACATATATTAAATTATTGAGGACGTCAGTTTCGAAACTGACCTTATCCGAAATTTAAAAATCATTTTCTTTATCAATCTATTCTATTGGTATAACCGTACCAATCAAACTCTACAATCTCCAAATTTTCAATGAATACCAATGGGCGCATTTAAAGGTTTTACGCGATTTCCCAAAATTTGATTTTCTCGATAAGGCGAGTTTTGAAACTCACTTCTTCAATTATTTTAACCAATCGGAAAGTTAAATACTAAAAATTAAAACTACCGTACTATTTATACGGGGGGAAGCACCTTCTGTTAAATCGCTTTAAAAATGCTTCTTTATATTATTTAAAACCTTTTTTTGTAGTAGGAACTATATGTCTTTGACTAACGGTTTAGGAATTAGCCATTGAACATTGTTTGGAGTGGACGCCCTTTATAATACTTTAAGCACTTCGCGTACGACCCCTGAAAGCTTGGTCCAACTCATCTGTTTTCAGTTACAGAAAAGTGGTTTAAGTCATAAAATTGAAAATGTCATAACTCGGTCAATTTTAGTGTTAGATGAATGGGAATTTTTTTTGCCGTACTTGTTAGACGAATAGGAAAAGTTTACTAAATATCACTTATAGGACCGGGGGGCCGTATAAAAATTTAAATTTCGTAATTTTAAAATAAATGTTTTTCTGGACCCAAATCGCTTTAAAAATACTTCTTTACCTCATTTAAAACATTTTTGTAATTGGAACTATATGTCTATGACTAACGGTTTACGAATTAGCCATTGGACACCGTTGAGACCGGACACCCTGTATATTGGGAGCAATAATCTTAGGCCTTATCATTTAGAAATAAAATTTATGCCGCAGTCATTAATAAAAATGGATTAGAAGTTCGAAAAAATATTTATCCCAGGATTACTTTAAAGGAAAAATGATTTTATAATTATTTATAAGTTGAGATATCACGACAAAAAGTACTGAAATACAAAGAAATCATTATTTCCTTATACGATTATCTCTCTCTCTTAAAAGCACAGAACTTTCACCTAAATTATTTAGAATAACAAACGGTTGTTAAAAATTATAATTTCAAATAAATTGTTACTGATAGTAAACTACTTATGGCATTTAGGAGAGCATAACTATAAAAATTAGATGACAAATACAAAAAAGAATCATGAAATCTAAAATTTTATTATCCACTGTTTTTTAACTTTTAACAATACTTCGTGATTTACAACATAACTTATCTACCATATTTACTAAACTATAACTTATTGGCAAATAGAAGATACATTGTAGAAACAAAGAAACGTATAATTCTATCAATTTATACTCTTTTGATTATTAAGTGCAGTTTAGTTTGAAGAAAATATTGAAATTTATCTCAACCGACATAGATTCACTTGATTACGTTTTGATTACATCATGTTCCTTTGTAACGCGAGTGATTGCTTGCATTAAAATATTTGGGAAGTGAATTTACAGTTATATATACAGATAGTGATTGTTTCAATTAAAATGTTTCATTATGAGTTACTCTTGTCTAGTCCTAGGAATTATAAGTTACGAATTTGCATCAAGATGCAATTTAATTTATGTACTTCCTTCTTATAACGGCCCTCGAAGACGAATTATCAAGCGACCAAAATACAGGGTGAATCTGAAAAAGTTGGCAAAACTTTACGGGGTGATAGATTGCAGCTATACGAGCAAATTTCGTCATAGAATGTATGGTCGGAACGCAAGCGGTGAGAAGTTAAAAAGTAGTTTTCCACTGTTGAGGGCAAACGAATGGTCGAGGTGGTCACATAGCTTGGTTACCAAGATTGCAGGATCTCTCGTGTTTGGACTTTTTCCTGTGGGGCCGTATGAAAAGCCTAATCTACGACTGCCCCATTTAAACCGATATTGATCTAGACGTCAAGATTGCCGTTGTTGCGGCGATATTCGGGAAATGCCTGGTATCTTCGCAAATGTGAGTCAGCCCCTATACCTCAGGTGTGAAGCGTGCATTGCAGCTGGCGGAATTTCTTTGAGCGTGTACATTAATTATATTCCTATAAATAAAATGTTTTCTGAAAAATCTCCTCTCATTCTTGTGTTAATTCTTTAAGCGCGACAGTGAAAAACTACCTTTTAACTTATCACCACTTGCGTTCCGAGCATACATTCTATGACGAAATTTGCTCGTATAGCTGCGTTCTATCACCCCGTAAAAATTTTACCGCTTTTTCAGATACACCCTGTATATTGGCATATGGTGGATATGTGATGTTGTGTTCTTACATGACCTATAGGGCACTTTATGATGTATATGATCATGCTATAGTGATATATGATGTAAATATGATGCATATATATGATATGTGTAAAACATGTGTGAGGTACATATAACATGTAAAGCATAAATATCACTCATATATATATAACGAATGTTTGATGTATCTGATATAAATATATGTCGTTAATTTGATGTAAATGGGACTTATATCTGAGTGATATAGTGTAAATAGGACGAACATAAGATTTATATACAAGCACGGCCACAACATTGGGTAAATCGTAATTGCGGAGACAACTATAGCAAAGATGAAACATATTTCTTGGTATTTGAGGGCATACACAGGTACACGCCGTATACCTTCTGGATTTTTTTAATGAAGCTCCGTGTTTCTCAAATAAAATTATAGCGTATACTCTACCCTTTGCCATAATATACCGTATACCCTATGTTTTTTTACGACTGCACCGCTGGGAAGCAGCTTATTTTGTTCTCGCATGTTTAATTTATTATTTATGTAATAGTTAAAAATGATTTTGTATTATAGACACGAAGCAGAATGCCCATGCTTTATCTCATAAATGCAATCATTATATGGCACAGTATTAGATAAAAATGAAATAAATTTTCGAAATCATATTTACTTGCAGATTATGTTAACATAATTTTTTGATGGTTTTTAAAATGGGATACTTGGCAATAGTTGCTTAAATACAGTAAAACTAATACCTTGTTGAGAGATTTTTTCCAATGTCTCTCTCACAGTCCACTAAGCGGTTGTGACGTAACGTTCCGTTTGCAGTAAACAAATTAAATTCAGACACTGTAGGCAAAAATATTTTAATAATTACGTTTTAAGGGCTGGATAAGATGAATATATTATAAAGGTACTTTAGAACTAATTCGTGGAAACATATTTAAATAAATGTACGTTTTATGCGCATTTGTATAAAAATGCAGAAATACAAAAAAATATATATATATATTTAGAATAACAAACTAAGTTCCAATTTTAGGAAAAGTATGACATAATATGTAGCGACTTACAACATTTACATAAGAATAAGAATAAAATGTAATAGAAAAATCCAGATAAATTTCCCGAGTTATGCAATTTTTGAAGATTTATTTTTCTACTGAAATTTTACTTCATTGACTATAATGCAATTTATCTTGATTACCAAAATATAACTTACAATTAAATCTAACATAGCATAAGTTAATAAAAATTACTTATTTTGTAATTAATTAAATCACGTATGATTATTAAATGCCTTTTATTTTGGGCCTTGATATTCAAATCAATGTATGAAGACATTTTTTTAATTTGCTTTTATTTTGATTGCATCAAAGAAATAATGTTCGTTTCTAACCAGATTTATTGCTTATACTAAAATATTTGCTGAGTGAATTTAGCAAAATTAGATTAGTAAAGATAGTGAGTATTTGCATTAAAATATTTGATTAATAAAGATCCTGTTTTGCATTAGTTATTCTATCCACTATAAGGCATTATAAATTATGCAAAGTGCATCAAGCTCCTATTTAGTTTCTTCTTCCAGCCATATCGTGGTGTTTGATTTATTATAAACATATTTTGCAAAGATTGTGCATTATAAACAGTAAGAAATATTTCATTGTTTAACTTTCAAAAATGTAATCATTAAATGACAAAATATTTTAGTAATAATATAAACTTTCTTACCAAAAATAAAACCAACTTCAAATATATTCTTTCAAGTGGCATCTCGAGTGAATGTTTACAGTTAAGATTTGATTTTAAAATCTTATAACGTGTGTTCTTTTTTACTAATAGCTAAGAAATTTATTAGAAATTGAAGTCTTACAGTTTTTTTAATAATAAATTGAAATTTTTTAAAAATGAAAACTCGTCATTCTGACAGGATATCATCTAGTTGTAAATATGACTGTCGATTAACAAATGCGAAGAAATCGAATGGAGAAGATCCATTATTGAATTTGAATAGGAATGTCGTCCTAATTAGTCCGTTACAACCAAATTGGCTTCATTTATGGAGACTTACTTTGGCCGCCAAATTTGGTGATATTTCACCAAATGGCGCCAAGCTTGGAGACAACTTAACGCTAACGTATATCAATACATAGTTTTATGCTTATGGTTGGGAAAACGATTGCAATAATGAAAGATAATTTGCGAGAAATCATTGATTTTAATAGTTTTTGTTGAATTACTAAAAAATACTGAACCAAATTTGATGAAGCGAAAGTGGTACCAATTCGAGTGTATCCTCTTTCAATTAAAACAAAAATCGCATGAATCGGTGGCATAGTTTTGGAGTTATCGGTGAAGACACATAAAAAAAAAATACATACGCGTCGAATTGATAACCACCTCCTTTTTTTGAAGTTAGTTAAAAATGGAAGAACAGTTTGAAATAACAAGTATTTGACATTATTTTAACAAAATAAATTTTTTTTATGATTTCTAAAAAGAGATATCTTAAAAAAAATTGACTAATTACAAGAAGATAGACTTTTGTTTTGAATGTTTTTTTTTAATATTATTTCATAACATGTTTGAATTTACTGATAATACAGCAAACATACGTGCATACAAACACAGTTTCATTTATACTAGATTAAGTTCTATGGGTACAAGTAATCCTATTAAATTTTTTTAAATGTTTAGGAAACTGGTTAAGTAATGCGAAGTGTAAAGTAATGTGTAATGTAAAGTGTAATGCAAAGTGATGCAAAGTGTAATGTAAATTGTTAGCAAAGTTAGGAAACTGTGTTATCGAATCAGTTGGTTTACTTTTCACTTATTGTTCAAATGGGTTTAAAAACTTACATAAAACTATACAGTAGAGTCCTGATTATCTGAGTTAATATGGACCAAGCTGACATAGGATAAGCAAAAAAATCGGATAAACCGGATTTATACAAATCGTCGTTCACTAAGGAGATGAAATATAAATTTTCACTTCATTAATTCTTATGGTACTACCAACATTTCTTTGGTGTACATTTCCGTTACTTTTAAGAAAAACGGGAAATGAAATTGTTTATTTGAAAAAAATCTTCATAGTTTCTGTTTGCTGAATGTCAATTTTGCTGCAGTCTTTTTTTTTTTTTTGCTGCATTATTATACTTCTGCATAGCTATCAATTTCTAAGATATTTCCTTATCACTAAAAGTTACCAGTAATTTTTTCCTAATTTAATCGCCGAAATCTAAGAATTGTCAACGATTAAATATTGCAAAAATTTGTATTAAATTTTAGAGGTAACGAAACTGTACAAATTGGAAGCTATTAGTGTCATGAAAATTGCAGGTGTAGCCTTTAATTTCTGTTCAAAATATTAAAAAGTTTTTTTAATCGAACTTAGGCATTTGGAATAGATCATTTTCTTCTTGTGGACTGATGACTATCATTATTATGAAACGGCTATTAAAAATTAAGTGCTAGGTGAAGATGAAGCAGTAAGACTGATCTTTCATCGTCCCCTAACACTTCATTTATAATGGCTGTTTCATAATAATGGAAGACATCAGTCCATCAGAAGAAAATAGTTCGGTTAACGCAGAAACTCGTTTAAGTGAAACTCGGATAATCGGGACTTGGATAATCGAGACTCTACAGTATTTGTTTTAATAGCTTCCTTTACTATATTTTGATGTTTAAAGATCCTCTTGATTTTAATAGAAATAACTTCTTTACCTAAAATATAATGTTAATTATTTTGTAAAACATAAAACACTTTTACAGTTAGCCGGTACTTTTCCGTTAGCCGGACACCAGTGTTATATATACACATATATCACACATATATCACACACACACACACACACATATATATATATGTAAAGTATTTTAATTATTAGCCTAACTAAAGAATATTCGAAATGTTTCTCCTTTTAATTTCCCTATCTTTCTCTTCAAATATCATTAAATGTTTGCTCTTTTCAATAAGCTACCCATATTTATTTTAAGTTTGTCGTTACGCCAGTACAGACTTTCTCTTAAAATTGCCTTTTAAAATTTTTAAATTTTAATTTTCCCTTCGAATATTTTGCTATCGGCGTTTTCTGGAACATTCTTCCCGCCAAAAGTAAAACCGAATCTCAACGACTTTCTTAATATGTGCTTTCCGTGTTCGTCATTGGTTAGTTGTCCTTGTTATAATTCAAATATTTGTATTCATACGCACGCACTATGTATCTTTTATGTCCTAGTTCAGAAGAACATTTTTCAGTGATTTTGACTGCTGAAATGTAACTGCGAACATCGGAAGAAGAACGTCCATTCGAATGATAATAATTTTAACCTAACACCTTTTTTGAAAGTGCTCCACCATTTTGAACGATGATAGTCAAGAACTATAATAAAGAACTTCAAATTACAGCTGTGTGGCATTTATTTATAGAGAAAACACCAATGTTCTACAATTACTACTATTAAATTTTACTCGGTACACAGACGGAATTCTTGTGCTGTCTTTTATCGACGGATTATTTTTTTTAAACTACGATATTCTGCTGTTGAATTATTTATGCAATCTGATTTTACAGATTAGTCAGTGGATGTCTGATTGATGAGGTGTACCAGTACTGCTTAGATTAAATAGTCAATACACCTTTAACTAAAATGCCGATTTTTACTCGTTGATTAATGCGATAACATTACAAACACTGGCGACCTGCTAACAGAAAATTAACTAAATTATTTTAGAAGCATGAGGAATTAAACAATCTCGTCTCATAGATGGCGTTGGTTGTTGCGTAATTGGCTATTCCTGATCAGAACATGGTACGCGAGCGGAATTGTCTTATTTCATTTCTTCGAGTGTATAAATGACTTTCGAGGGTAAAAGGTAATTGCTTCATTTCGTATTTTTTAAATCTACTGACGTTATGATTTTGATACGTTTATTTTAAAATTTCCACTTTTTCAAGATTCTCAGATGTCCTTAGTTGTTTTAATATATCAAGTTAAAGTTGAAATAAGATGTTTTAAGTTTTACTGTGTTTAAATGAAAAAAAAATGACTTTTTTATGATTTAAAAGGAAATTTAGGCTGTCGTAAAGGACTGACTTTTACCATTTCAATAGACTTTTTTTAAATTCGTGTTAACCTGAAATTATATTTGTGAATCCAGCTGAACTCCAGTTATGATGAAATTTAATACCTATTAACAGAGAATAATATTAGTCAGTCATTTAGTTATTTTATCCAAGTTTTGCTCTGAATCAGTATAAGTTGGAAAGTCTTTTAAATGAAGTTTAATTTTGTTTTGAATGAAATTTAATAAAGACCTGTGGTTACCAATAAATGACTTTTCATGGACTTTGAAATCAATGCCTAATTTTATTTCGGGTATTTTCCAAGGAACAATTTTAGACCTCTGCTAAATGCCATAAAAAGTACAATACATCTGTACTCATACAGACTGACATAATAGAATAGGTTATGGGCTCCAATTCCATACCTGAACAATAAAGCCTTGTTTAATTTCGGATAAGAAGAGCCGTACTGTTTAGAGAACATTTTAGAGACATTTGAGTTCTTTAAGACGAGGGGGGGGGGGGGGAGCAAATAAAATTTCTTTTAAATATGGCGACCAAACAAGTACAGATCGACAAACGTGGAACTTTAAATTATTCAAATTGGCAGACATATATGAAATATCTGCTGTTGCAGAGGAACACGCATGGGACAATGTCTCAGGAGTTGAGAAAGAGCCGAAATATGACGTCGAAAAGGGAATTGGGGAAGAAAGGAGGGGAAACATTTTCTTACAAGGAAAAGGCTTGCTTTGTAGATCATATATTTGAATATGGGTAAGGACCTTATGAAAATTATAGAAAACAAGGATTATCCCGAAGATGTATGGCATGTACTAAAGAAACATTTTGAGCCAAACAACAGATCACGGTAAATTATACAGGCTAACAAAGTGTCAGGAAAAATATATTTATCTACTTCTTGCCTGAGATTCACATATGTCAACCTCCATTCATTTTTCATAAACACTAAACAGTTTAATTTTTTGAGATTTTGACTTATTTTCTTTATTTAAAATATATACCGTCCATGGCATTTCTAAATATAGAGTAGCTACAGCATTTTGCTTGCACACAAATTTCACCTGTTTATCGCACTTCTGACGATGTCATTATATTTCACAGAAATCATTGTATGTCTGTTATAAATGCCGCAAGAATACCTTCATTAATGTCATTTATTAATGAATGTTTAGAGTGAGAATGAATGTTCAATTAAATGAGTGAATCGATACCCTTTATTTTAATGTGATTTTGTTTGTCTTTAGCCTGATTTGTTTTTAAATTTATTCTAGTTTATTGAGAACAACACTGTATATTCCGAAAACAAATAGTATAATTATCCAATCAATAGAATTCTTATTCAATCAATGTAATAGATAATACAAAAGTACTCTAAGAACTACGTTCTTCGCAATTAATTCAATTTTGTTTATTATTTATAATAATAGGTTATGTAACATAACAGAAAATGTGAGAAATTATATGTTTTACGAACGTTTCTTCTTCTGCATATGTCATCACATATAACAGGCAATAAAGAAATACTTTAGTAAAAGGGAAATAAAGATGCGAAGAAACAACTTTTTCGTGGTACAGAGTAAAAGCTAATAAAGTTTGCATTTTATGTTTGTGCATAAAAATACGGGATAGTTTATGTCGTATTCTTTTTAGAATGACTGTTCTGCTTTTTATGATAAAGAGTTCAATAATCTTTGTAGCATGCAAGTAATGTTTATCGTTCGTTTAGGAACTTTCTTCTCAAATATTTCTGATTTTCGAAAATATTAATTTGTAATGTAAATAATGCTTTTCGTCAATTTGGAAATTTTATTCTTAAATATTTCTCATTTTAGAGAATATTAAATTGTAATTACATTACTATCTATATATTTAAAACGCTAAGCTTTTCTTTTGACAGTTTGTGAGAAAAAACTACTTCATCAAATTACGTAATTATTATTTTACATGAAATATATTTTGCCACATATTTGTTATCATGGATTCATTTCTTCAAAACTTTTATATATTAGCATAAATTTTCAATCAAAACTTTACTTCTGAGCATGCGCAACGTATCAAATCTGAAAAAAAAATGTGCTTAAGATAATTGCATTTTTGAGTGAGTGTGTTAGCCTAGTATTCAGGGGGTTGTTTGCAGAGGTTAATTGCATGCTTTCAATATGAGTTTTTTTGTGATTGTAAAAGTTACGTGCACTGTAAAAAAAAACGGAGTAAAAAACGGAGATTCTACTGGCAATCTAGACGCCAGTACTATTTCTGTATTTTTACGGAAAATTTCCCCATAAATTACAGAAAAATATCCGTTTTTCTGATTAAAAACGGAAAATTTTCTATAATTTATGGGAAAAAATTTCCATAAAAAAACAGAAATAGTACTGGCGTCTAGATTGCCAGCAGAATCTCCGTTTTTTAGACCGTTTGTTTTTACAGTATGTGTGATACACGGGTGTGGCTCGACCACCTTGAGACTTATGCCCACATGTTGAGGGTGCTGGTTGTTTGGCTGCTCACTTCTGTGTTTTGGGTGGCCATAATTGCATGCGTTGCTGCTTCACTCGTGGCAAATCTGAAATAATATGAAAAAAAAAAATTAAATCACGATAATACGATGATACTAATATCATGATAAATAATCCCGACTAAGACTAATATTCGGAAATAGTGGTGGTCGAATGTAAGCATCTCTACGCACCCTGTGAAAAGATAAATCCTGATTTGATATAGGATTGGCAAATGCCCTTGGGCAAATGCAAAGCACATGTGCATAGGAGCTCGCTCGGTTGGATTATCACAGGTGAAGAGATGTATGATTTAATTATTATGTTCTTTTGTTACTAAATATGATATGTGCGTAGTAATGTTTTTCCTATTTGTATGATACTTCATAGGTCCATAAAATTTATTTCCTTGCAGTGGTGATTATGGCACTAATGTCGAATTGATTTACATTACACAGTTGTTTACGGATTGTTTATTTGGAGTTTAATAAATAATACTGTATTTCACTGGGGACTTTTAAAATAAAATTTTTGAAGCACTGTTTCATACTCTCTCTCTATTGATAACTAATATTGTTATAGATATTCTTTTCGGTCAAGTTTTTACGAGTTTCATCTAGTTTTTATAAATAAATTATAATTTAATAGCTAAAATTACATTAATTTGATATATTGCATTGTTATATATGTATTTCTTTTATATCACTGATCATATTATTAAACTTTGTAAATAACTATCGCATATATCGGCATATAATGCTCTCGTTTCATTCAAACAATTGATAGAAATATTCAGGGGTGTGTTATACGCCAGTTGAAAAAATAAAAGAATAACAATTGAAAAAAAGAATTCATAAATTGAGATTTCTACATTAAATAATATATTTATTTTCAAAAAATTACATACGTTATGAGCATAATAATGTTACTATCGGCTTGCAGGAAAATTACAATTTATTAGGTTTTTAAAAGTTTTTTATTTAACATAATGAATATTTCTTTACAATGAACATGACCAAAAAATCTAAAAGTAGAAAATTATTGTCTGATATTTTAGGTGTGCGTTATACGTACTTTATGCTTAATAAATTTAAATGGAATACATAGTTCTCTCTGATACTTATTTGCACACGTCATCGGATATAACATACACCAGAAATTCTTTAGACGAAGTATAATAGAAATGCAATCTAAGAATTTTTTATAGAAGGGTGTAAATAGTTATTAAGTTCGATTTTACGGTTATGCATAAAAAAATATTTAGCCTATAATATATTCTTTATACAGAGCATCCAGCTTATTATGATAAAAAAAAAAAACAAAAAAAAAAACAACTAAATTTATGGCACGGTAAAAAAGATTTTCTATCCTTTAAAATATTATTTTAAACTATATTCAAGTTAAAATGAAATACTATGCTATTATTTTTATGAAACAAATGAAATTATAAGTTTTATTAAATTAACTTCTATTTGTATTAATATAAATGTATCATGAATATATATTAGTATTATTTAAGTGTAATTATATTACTTATATTTATTGCAATATTGTACATGTTTTATTATTCGTTAATTATTATTTATAATGACAGACGATGTAATAGACAAATGCTGGCAAAAAGTTGTTGTACTTTTTATGCGTTTTGATCTCCTGTACTTGTCGTTAAATATAACAGTCAACAGAGGCGTTTTCGTAGATATGTAATAAAAAGGTGATGTAACAATCAATTATGGCACAAAGTAAAGACTAATAAAATTTCTGTTCTGTGTCTGCGCATAAAAAGCAAAGTAGATTTTATTATATCGTTTATATTGTTAGTCTCTAGCTTCTTAACAAAAAAAAAAAAAAAAAAAAAAAAAAAAAAAAAAAAAAATCAGTAAAATTCACAGCACGCGGAAAATGGTTTTTCACCATTTCAAACAGATTTTCTAAATTGTATTCTAGTTTAAAGTGTAAGTTGTTATTCTAAATTATAATTATAATTATGATTACGTTAGCATTATATTTCTATAATTACATTACTTAGATTTATTGTTTTAGTATAATTATATTATTTAGATTTATTGTATTAGTATAATTATATTTCATTTTACTACTAATTTCATTATAATTTAATCTGCAGAAAAGGGTCCTCAGCGTCAACTATGAAGGTCAGATTTTTATTTTGATCTTATTTTATATAATACCTTATATCCTACAATACACATTATAATTATTTTTTGAGTTATATACATATATTTATAGACATAAAACATTTCTCAAAGAATACAACCTTTGTAAACTGATATATTGTGTTAAACAGTATACATGATTTTACACAATGACGTTCATAAATCGCTTATTAATATAATTATTTTAGAACTTAATGCTCGTCCTAGAAAGGTTGGTAGAAATTGAGGTTTTCACTTAAAATTGAACCCTTCATCTACTGATGGTACTTATAAGTACAATTAAAATAACATGTTATAAAATTCATTTAATTCACCGATTAGTTGTAATGCAGTTTAGAAGGAGTTATAGATGCATTACTTTATCTTCTTCCAAAAGATTTTTCAATTAATGTATCTATATTTCTATTGTAAGAACATTCATTATATTTGTATATTTCCTAATTCCACAAAATAGTAAGAAAAAGGTTAACAAAAAAGATTTGTGTGGGGTTATAAATATTTCACAAAATCCCTATAAATTCAAATTTAATTAATCCTTCTAAATCCTCCAATCCTTCTAAAATGTATTAAATGATTATGTAAATCTTCTAATGTAGTTTAAACAATTCCCGAAAAATGCTTTAGAAGATAACATTTTCATGAATTCATAGTTCCGTACATTAAGGGTTAAAATAACTGATAAAAATATTGGTATGCTATTTGTTATTTTTATTATTCCATTTCAGAAATTAACACGCAGAAAATCGTGTTGATTTGTCTAAACCTTTACTTCAAAAAAAAAAAAAAAAAAAAAAAAAAAAATATATATATATATATAATAATAATAATAATTAGTTTCTTTTTAGCAAGTTGAACTCAATTAGTTGTGCATATTTTGGTTCAATTGTTAAAAGTTTTGCTGAATATGCACTTTCTCATTTTTACAAACGATATTTTCGCATTAAACTCTTGCCAGGAATTTATACCGAACAATCGTCAGAAATGTATGTATTTATAGCAGAGTTTTTTAAGTCTTATTTTTTCAGTAATTACGTACGCAGTTCGATTACATATTTGTTAAATTTGTGTTTTATTTTGAAGTCATAATTTTGTTACGTATATTAGCCAGAAACAAAATCTGAACTATTTATATTGTTAGCATAAACGTGTTACTGTCCCGCAATCCAGCTGTTTGGTTTAAAATTTAGTAAAAGTCATTAAATTGAAGTACAACAAATTACATTTGAAAGTACATTAGTACCAAAATTAAACGATGTAAAAATTAAAATTGTGTGATGTTAAGAAGTAATTAATTTTACAAAAAAAAAAAAAAAAAAAAAAAAAAAAAAAAAAGGAAATAGATTCATGATTCATCAAATTACCTTTTTCATTTCTGAAATTAATACGCATCACGACTCATCAAATTACCTTTTCCATTTCAAAAATTAATACACAGAAAATCGAGTTGAGTTGACTTTACTTCTGTAAAAAAAAAAAAAAAAAAAAAAAAAAAAAAAAAAAAAGAACTAATTTTATTTGTTTATTGACTAACGTCAAAGACTCTTTTATGACATTATTTTTATTTACATTATGAAACACGATGATTTGGATATGAACTATTAAAATATTCAAATTTTAAATATTAATACAATAGGAGTTAAAATGTTCAAAGCGAGAATTTTTTTAAATTTTTTTTATCAATGAATCTAAAAAATGAATGACTCACTATACAACTCATTGTTTACATTGACAAAATCATACATAATTTCTGAAATGGTTTGCCGATTGAGCAAATCATTGAAATTTTGTTAATTTTCGATGGTTTATGAAAAATGTGCTGAACAGACGGGATTTGAGGTTGAAGGGATTTGTAGTTATGTAGATAAATTGTCACATAAACATCTAAAAACGAAATTAAATTTAACATGGCTCTAGCTTATCGGCAGCTGGTAAGATAGATGGGTTCGCACCGGAATCGTCACACTACATTTTAATATATTTAATTTGAAAAATACATTTTTCATAAAGTATAAACAAAAACTAAACCTGTGGCCTTACGATACATTAAGAATCAGGCATATATTACCCAAAACTGTTTTCTTGACCCTGAGGTGCTATGCAGGATATGTCCCAGTAAAGTGGCCGGCGTAATGAGGGACCCCCGGTGTTAATTTTCCCAAGCGAGATTGGTACTCAATTTATTGACCGGAATGGATGAAAGGCTGAGTGAACCTCTTCCAGTTTGGAACCGAACTCCGGACCTGTTGCGTGATCCATTAATAATAAAAAGTACCCTTTTTATTGCAGAGAAAAATATTATTCGACACTTAAAAAAAAAAAAAAATTATGTTCATGTTAAAAGTGATTATAAGTTATATTAAATTATAGTTATGTTTATATAATATTTATATTACTGTTATATTACTGTAAGTTGCTTAATATTATATTTTAGGATTTGTTTATTACTCATAATAATACTCTATGTAACAGATCATGCCATATAAAAAGCAATTGTACTTTTTATGTGCATTTTCTGTTCTGTGCACGTCATCAGACATAACAGCCAATTTAGAAGTACTTTAGAAGAAGTGTAATAAAAATGTGATGCAGAAACTTTTTTACGACATGAAGAAAAAACTAATGAACTTGATGTTTATTCATAAAAAAAGCTTGATAGTTTTATATTATATTATTTAAATAATGAGTAACCAGTTTTTCATGACAAAACGTTCAATACATATTCCAGCATAAAAAGAGTATTTTATGTTCGTTTGAAACTAGTTCAAGGGAAATGGAAATAAACATTAAAAATACTAAATTTTAAACAGAAAAGTTTCTTCCCTCTTTATAAGATAAATAAATATAACTGGCGTAGGTATATAAAACGTTTCTTATTTTCTGTTATTATTTCAAGCATCATTGTATGAATAATTAACATTGTCTTTATGAATAAATAGCGGCACTTTTATAAATCACGACCTTCTTAGATTTAAGAAAAAATAGGAAATTTGTTAAGACACAATAAAATCCTTGATTGCGTTGTGTTTAGATGTGTATGTTAACTTTAAAAATCTCTGGCCTTGTTTTTATACCAATAAAAATAATTTATTTTTATACTAATAGAACCAAATTATTCCAAAAATTGGCGAATTCATATCTAATTCATAACTGCGAAATTTTACGCTTTTTTGACAAGTAAATGTTACATTAAATTTTACCCTTCGGCTGTTAAATAAGACAAAATTTATTTTTAAAGTTTAGTGGTAAGAAGACAAAAGCGTAAAAGGGGACATGTATGCATAATTTTAAATTTTCTTATCTACTTTTCAAAATTTATCTAAATTTGTTTTATTTAAATTTATGGTTCGTATATATTTTTGAATATTTTATATATTAAGTAAGAAGGACGAATGGGGGGGGGGGGGGGGGAGGAATATAAATTCATATTTGCATTGTAAACTAAAAAATATCTCAGTCTAAAGAAATATTATATTCAATACTACGATGCTATATTTACTAAAACAAATCTTCCGTTTGATTTATTATGATTAAATACAAATTCTTTAGCATTTTATCTAAGTGTTTACCAAAAAGTTAATCAATACAGGACTAATTGCATTGTAATAGAATGGGTATTTTCCGAAAAGTTTTCTAAAGTCTTATTTAAATTTCCTGAAATATTCCTTTGAAGTACATTGAAATAGATATTGAACTATTTTTCTTATTATAATTTTACGCTTAGTATATCCATACACGTCTAGTTTGTAAAATATTTAGTAATATTAATTATTAAATGGGGGTATTAACGATGTGAGGCAGAGATATATTGCCGGTTTGCATCCTTCATTCATTTTTTTTCCCTCATAAAATTTAAAATTATTTCTTTCAAACAGTCATTTTGAGGTTATATGTCAAAGATTGGAAAATCTACAAAGTTTTGACAGATTTTAAAGGAATACACTCATCATAAAATATCCTTTATTTTATCACTATATCTAAAAAAAAATATTTCAGAAGAAATACTGCATTGCGTAATGCTAATTCACAAAAAAATTACAGATTGGGATTTGTTAAATTAAATAATATTTTTTGTAAGCTTTTCTCTAAGGAAAAAAAAATAATCTGATTTTTTTATGTAAGTGACAGAATTGCTTTTGCACTTAAACTGAGAGAAAACATGCCATTCATGGAAAAAAATCCGAATATGGAAAGAAACAATTGTTCTTGCGATTTTTATAATATAGATTAAGATTTTCAATGATATTTTATTAGTCATTATTACTTTAATTTGTGGATCAAAGAAATTGTATATATGTGGGTCGTGATGCTGCACTTGAATGCAAGCGTATACGCAAACCAAGAATCGCAATTCCATCACGAAACCTTCCGTCATGAGTAAGGGGTCAGGTACCTTTAAAGTGTCCAGAAATCAATTTTTTAATATCATTTAATTAAATATGATTCTTTGGAAGCATTAAAAAATGCAAAAATTCACTTTAAAAGAAAAATTAGGACCAAATAAATTTAAGCCTTTTTCGTATTTCGCTCTTGTTTAAAGCGGGAAACAGTTTCAGTGGGCAAATTCACGTTGATGTGGTTGCAATTCAAAACTTTTCAAGTCATCAAAAGATGATAAAAAATGTGATGTGCGAATAGGGAGGATTTGAATAAACTAAGCACAAAGGTTTTGTTAATGTTCATCTCAACGTTGACCATCAGATTTTTTTCCATTTCTATGTTACTTTAATTGTCTGTGCTGTTATCCTGATGTAATAAAAGTGTTCGATTATAAGTGCTGGAGTATTTCCTGAATTCTCCTATATCTATGTTATATTTACTTAAAGTTGTTGTTTCTAAGTGTATGTTTTACAAGATATAGATAAGTATGTGAGTTGATGGATGTAAACATATAAGTAGCGAAAGGGAAAAAAATGTATGTATGGCTTATTAAGTATGAAAATTATTGACAAATTATTTATTAGTCTTTTCAGCAATCTATCACGTAAACGAAATATGTCAATGAGATAGCATTTTATTTTTCGTTGTAATTTTCTTTTTTATTCGGTTCAATATCTTTTTTGCATAGATATATTTTCGAATATTATTTTACTTGATTTTGATTTTTGAAGGTTACCCTGTAATTTCTCCTGGAGTCCTATAAACACTTGTGACGCCAATGTCTTTTCATCTAAGACCATTTATGAATGTCTATTTTATGTATGCAAGAGTTATATTTGTTTATGCATGCTTCTATTATTCTCACATAAATAAATGTACTTTGGATATTTTGAAAAAACATTTTGCGCCCCAACTAAGAACTTCACTTCCTAACCACTGTATTAGAAGCACTACTTTATGAGGATTCCTATACTTGAGCTTTCTAGTTATATATCTACTATAAATATAAAATACAAATAGGAATTTCGTTCGGGCTGCTTATAACTAGAGTTCTACCGAATAAATTTTGATGGAACTTAAAATATTAGTAAGATAATTTTTCAGGGTTTGTTTCAGTATATAGAATAGCGCTCTACTTTGCTTAGTTACATAATTATGAAGAAAAGTTCTATAATCAGAGGAACCCGATTATGTGTGATTTCCCGTTTTAGAAAGATTTTGCTGAATGCTTTTCAATAGAACTTGCACTATTGCTTAGACAATTTTTCCGAATATTTTAGTACTTAACTTATGTTTTATGTTGCTTAGTTATAAAATTACATGAAAAAGTTCTATAATCAGCTGAACATGCTTATGAAGAGGTAGTTTTTTTTTTAAGTTCTAGAGGACAGATGTGGATGAGATTGTCAGTTACCTACATTTCAGCGAAGATTGTAGAATATAACTATAGTTCTATATTGCTTAGGTATAGAATTAAACGGAAAATTTCGATATTCAGGTGAAAGCGATTACGAAGGTTTAGTCTTTTCAAAAAGTTCTACTCGACGGATTTTGATGAAACTTGCATTGTTAGTTAGGTAACGTTTCAAGATGGTTTTAGAATATTGCATATTGTTCTATCGTTATATACCGTATCCTACCGTAAATAATCAACTGAAAGAGTTAACCCTCAACAGCCCAATTTCTGTCTGCCACATGGGAAAACATAATAGCACAATGCCATTCCTATTGTTTTCAGGAATGCGGATGGACAATATTGACAAGCGTAGCGAACGAAGCGTGATAGTATGTTTGTTATTATACCAGTGTCAACAATTTTAAAACATTTACTTATCGAGATGATAAATGCATTATGGCATGTTCTAAAGAAATTGACTTGGTAAAAATATTTTTAGAAGCTGTTGCTAATTATAATGAAAGCATTTCCCATAAGCAAACATAAATAATATTTTCTTAAAATAAAGTAATATTTAACCTCAATCAGGGTTTTCGCAGTCTTTTTACGAACGTAAGCAATTTGGCTAATCAGAATTAAAAAACATTCGCCAAATGACAAAAAAAATTAGCAAAATAAATTCGTTGTGAAACATTGAAAATTATATCTTTAACCTCTTAATGTATCCCCTTTTTCTCAATATGTTCTAAGCCCCACCAGTGGCCGAGAGGTTCTGCTCTCGAAGCTGGAAAACGGGAGGGGCTGGGTTCGAACCCAATCGTGCCCGTCGGCCTAGTCGTTCGGAGTTTTTCGCGGTTTTCTTCGAACCTTGAATTTTCATGCGTAAATACAGGTTAGGTTCCCTTAGAAATACCCCCACGGAGGGCACTCCCCCTCGGGCCTACACATACTACAATTTATACATACATATTTATATATACCTTTAGCAATACATTTTGTTTTTACTCATGAGATTTCTAAAATATGTTTGGACGTACAAGCCGCGACTACAGCCTTCTTAAAATAAATAACTAATGTAGAGCTCGAAAATTTATGTTTAACAATATCATCTCTTTAAGCACTAATTCAATTAATGCTAAAATCCAGACAGAGGGATGTGGGTTTGCCTAATATTTTTATACCTAAATTAGTTTTGTACTAAACCTAATTTAGGCCAAAACTTACATATTATTTAATTTTTATTTTTTAAATATTTATTTACATTAATTAAGCAGAGCCGTTATTCTAAGGCATTATTTTTTATTTAAAAGATAGTTTTTATTTAATGCGGGTGCGACATTTACGTTACACCCGCAATGCAAAAAACCTTAATTTTTTAAAGTATGATAATTATGTTTTAGAAAATTAAGCTTGCTGCATCAAGCTAGATAAAGGTCTGTTTAGTATAAAAACATTTTATTTTAATGTTTTGGTCTTCAATTCTGTAACTACAAAGCTAATTTATGTGGAAACGTGTCAGTAATTACTCGAAGGATTAAACGTTAAGTAATGTGTATAATAAACAAAATAAAAACAAGTAATGTGTATAACAAACAAAATATAAAATTTATTTTTGTTATGAATATTTTCATGAAAGGATTAACCAAGGTAAGTATGAACTAATAACGGTGGTAAGGGGAAATTCCAAAGTTACGGAGTAGTAAAATAAAAAGAATAAAAGATTTTTAATGTATGAACTGTATAAAGAGTTCTTAAAAGATGGAATTATCTGACCATTCATAAATAAGGTTAACGCTCTCGATGTCGTCAGTTTTTGAGACAAGTGGCAAAAATAAAAACGTTCTGCGAAAACTTTATACAATTTTTATTTAACTCTTTAACGGGCAAGTAATTGTGTTTATGTAATGTTGAAGTCACACCAGAAGATTCGTAAATTAATTGTTTGAAAATGGGAAATGCAGTTTTAGAGCTATTTTCATTAGAGTTGTAAAAGTTAAATTTTCTCAAAAGTTTAGGTACAAACCGCTATTAAATTTAAGTGGTGAAATATGTATCACCGCCCTTGAAGAGGTAAAAGATTGACGATTGATTAATTATTTTTTATCTACGAATATTTTTTCTTTTCGTGTTTGATTTAATCCTTCTAAATGCATGTCTCATTCGTGACTTGTCACTTAAATCAGATATTTCAGGGTAAAAACAGTCATATTAAAATAATTGGATTTTTAGATTTAAGTAGAATTATTTTGTGTCTACTCATTAAAAATAACATTGCTAATATAATAAGAACAATAAATAAACAATCAAATGTCCAAAGCTAATACAGAACAGGATTGCCACTTTGGCCTCCAATAATATTTAAAATTTTTAATTCATACCAGAAATAACGATACTAGTTTTTGTTTTATTTAATGACAGACTTTTTTGATTACATAAAGTAAGGTAAATTTATCAGTAATGGGCCACTTAAAGACAATTATTATTAAAGAGTTGATAAATTTCAAATTTGTTTTTTGTTATAATGCTAGGTAATAAAAATCAAATTAAAAATTAGAACAAAATTAGAACTGAAAAATTGCGAACCATTCATTGTACAGTGTTTTTTGTTTATCTACGTGTGTTCTATTTCTCCTTTAAAGTTAGTAGCAGGAGTTTTGAAACACCCTGTGTAGGATACAAATACCCCATATACGGGATATAAAAAGTAGTAGGACATATTATTATCTTTGAACGGTGCGCTCGAGAAATGCGTTTTAAGAAAATTACATGCTTATTAACTGTGTATTAAATTTTAGTACTACTTTGTACTTTGGATGTATATATAATTTATTCTTTTAATATTGGAAAATATTTTATAATCTATGAGAGGAATACGATTTATCATTCTTGAATAATATATTTTAATAATGTAAATAAAAAAAAAATTAAATCAACATATTAATATCCATAAAAAATTTAATCTAGTACAAAACATATCAAAAACAGATGTTTATAAAATAAGAGAAAACTGGAAGTTATACATTAAAATGCATGTAAAATATATTAATAGACCGGGAGGCTGGCGACTGCACAAACCATCACCTCATCGATTTGACGTCTGAAATTCCAGGATTCGCAAGAATTTGATTAGCATATTAGAATGCAACTGGTATGCCAAGTCATATCTTGGTAGAAAACACCTGAAAACCTTTAGAGACTGACTGGTAGGTTTACCATTGTGTTCTCCAGCTTGAAGTCCTCCATATTTTCATACCTTTGGGGACAGGAAAAAACAGCGGTAAACCTACCGATCAATCACTAAAATCGGATTTGCAAGTGGCTCTTACCAAGATATGAATTGGCAGACCAGTTGCTTCTTAATATGCTAATCGAGTCCTGTCTAATCCAGGAATTTCAGCAATCAACTCGATGAGTTGATGGTCTACGCAGCTACCTTCTGGTCTGTAACGTAATTTACTCAGCATACGTCCGTGATTTTGTCATCAGAAAGGAAGAAAAAAACTATGAAGCGTATAGTAGTAAGCAGCTTCAGTAATAAAACAAAATATGTAAAGATATTCAAAATAATGTTTTATTATTCTATCTATCGGTCCAATTGGATTCGGGGGAATTATTTTTAAATTCTTTAACAGATGGAATCTTAATGCTTTACGTATTAAAAATGTATGTTTTTCTCCTTTGTCTATTGCATAACTTACCGACTACTGACATCTATAAATTAGTTTCTTAATATCTGAAAAGGCACGTATGAACAATAGATTTCGTAAACATTTGATTTTGGGTTTTATCTGGTGTCATTGGTACACTAAATTTTACGTTTAGAATACTAATAGAAAACTTCCATTATATAGAAGTTAAAATGCATCTTAAAATTTATTAGTTGAATTGTGTCTAAGCTAGCTTATAAATTTATCGATTCCTATAATTTTGTCATATATTTTCTTCTAGAGAAGCAATAGCTAAACAAATTAAAATAAACAGCGTTTCTCCAATCTAGGATCTGAACGCGCTTGTAATCAAAGGAAGTGTAAAATTCAAATTCCGATAAGATATCCTTCCTGTCACAATTAATCTTGCATCCAATTTCGATACAAAATTACGCAAACTGAAAGAATGTTATAAACAGGAAACTTTGATCGCGATAATGTAAATTCATGCTTAATTTAAACACCAATAAACTGAGATAATATAATAGATAATTATAGGTTTACTTTTTAATTTTAGAAAGAAAAGATGTTATGGAAAATTTACAACTATCAGTTGAGTGCTTTAATTTATTGATTGATTAGTCATTGATTAGTTATATAGCTGATACTTAAAGAATTTGCTTAAAAAAGGTATTTTTGCACATACCTAAAGTAACTTTGTAAATATTTAATTTGCAATAACTTTATTATTACATGGTTTATTTCAATTTTGTTTGCATTTACAGATAGGGGAAATATGAAGCAAATAATACCAAGTTTGAGTTGAGTCTTTATAAAATATAAATCTTCATTTTGACTCGTCATTATAGATCAAGTTATCCAGCTCGCTATTGAAAATTGATGAAAGAAATGTACTTTTTAATGTGAGATATTTTATAGGATAGCTAGACAGAAATGAACATATTATTTGGATATCTGGATTTATTCATTATTCTGTTCATGATTCACCAAGAACCACCATAATTTCATATTGGTACATTTTATATATATATAAAAGAATCATAAATCGTAATCGTAAATTAAAATACCGTTTTACACAGTAACAGGGTAATGTAAGCTCTGAAATTAATAAAACCAACGCTCACGTTCAAAAGCAAGTGGATAAATAGTACATAAATTAAAAGAACACGCTGTATATTTTCGATGCCCGTATCACGTGTAAACCTTTCGTCGTAACTAATTACAATTAAAATTAACATATATAATTTATTGAAATACCTAAACTGAAATTGACGGGGAAAAGTAAATTATATATACCCATAAAATAAACTAAATTAGTTCAACGTAAAAGGAATTACACACATGTACAATTGATGAAATAACTACAAGAATTTTATTAATTATTCTAGATTATTTATTAAACAAATTAAACAAAATATTTGCAAGTGAACGGTAACAACAAGAGAAAATAGAATGAAAGGACCTACACTTCCTTAACATAAAATTCAGCATGTTTGCTGATTTTACAATCTTCATAATGTAACTATATTATTATATACTTAGAAGGACTTCTTTTCTCAGATATCATATAATTTCAACTCAATAATAAGGTAAGGAATTATTTCTCTCACCTGGTTTCCACAATCACATCTGCCGGAATCGCCCGAGTTAAAGCTCGTGCACATTCCTACTTCGCTAGATTCGACGAGCCTAGATTTTATTTTAAGAAGAAGTATGATTAAATATGTTTTAAAATCTTCATAGTGTAAATATATTATTATATACTTAGAAGGACCTCTTTTCTCAGATATCAAACAATTTCAACTCAATAATAAGGTAGGGAATTATTTCTCTCACCTGGTTTCCACAATCAGATGCGCCCGAATCGCCCGAGTTAAAGCTCGTGCACATTCCTACTTCGCTAGATTCGACGAGCCTAGATTTTATTTTAAGAAGAAGTATGATTTAATATGTTTTACAATCTTCATAATGTAAATATATTATTATATTCTTAGAAGGACCTCTTTTCTCAGATATCAAATAATTTCAACTCAATAATAAGGTAGGGAATTATTTCTCTCACCTGGTTTCCACAATCAGATCCGCCGGAAGCGCCCGAGTTGAAGCTCGTGCACATTCCTACTTCGCTAGATTCGACGAGCCTAGATTTTATTTTAAGAAGAAGTATGATTAAATATGTTGATTCTTATTTTTATGTGTATTTGCATGACTTCACAAGGATGAAAAAATTCTGATTCAGTTGTCTTGAATATGCTTTATAGAAGCTTTGTTAATGTAGGCAAAAATTTTACAGAATCATGCGGTCCATAAAAACAAATCAACCCGGCATGAATCAGATTTTAACAGCAACTACATGACTCACAGGAACAAGCAAGAGAAAGATGTACATCTACTTAAAACCGCAGTTAAAGTAAACTTTCTGAATGGGCATTGTTGCACTTACATTTACTTCGCGTTCGAGGAAAGTTTTGATTCATAGATCATTTAAGTCTTTTTCATTTTATAAGAGCTTTGTTTCGGGATTTAGTACTCTCCAACACTTCACTTAGATTGTTTAATTCATATTTTCAAAATGACATGTTGTCCTTAAAATTCATTTTAAAATTATTTACATACATCAAATGCGTGATAAAAATGTAAAAAATATATTTTTGTGATCTACAAATATCAAGGTACTAATGAAAAAATCTTTTGCATTTAGTTGTTATTATATTCATTATAAAAATAATTAACTTATATGTGAAAGCGGTCTTTTTACGCAAATTTAAGGAAGCAACCTAAGTCAGCATTTTGAATTATTCAAAAAATTAGGTAAAATGGTTCACAACAGTCAATCCCTAACATAATTCATAAAAATATTTTCATCAAAGGGCACTAAATAGGTAATTAAAAATACAAATACCTCTAAATAAACATCATGTATGGATGAGTGACCTCCGCATCCATTATGCATTTTTAATGTCGAGAACAACAGCTTATGATCAGAAATTATAGCATACTCATGAAGAGGACTTACACAGTTCTCATGATGAGAATTTATAGCCTGCTTTCATGGTGAGGTCTGATCCTGAAGATCTCTTATAACATACTGATCATGGAGGCATCTTATAACAGAGTGAATATGTATTTTTATAACAGAAGCCCCTCTAGTTTTACAGTGGGCCGGGCTAAATATAAAATCACCCTCACTGATTTACCAAGCTTCCAATAACATAACGCATATTCAAACACTCGTTGACATAAATTAGAAATTTCTCTGCACACCTGAGAAAATAATTACCCCTCCCCGAGGTCAGAAGATTACATATTATAAACACTCAGGACAGCTTTATTCCATTATGTGTGTGTGTTTATTGCCTGCAATAATTTTTTCCAGACTCGCTTTTGTTGAATAATATCCAGTAATTTGGCGACAGTTTGACTGTATATGGTCAAACAGCTCCACTCATTTAAGTTGTTGACAACAATTTCCGTAAAAAGAGCACTTTCAAATATAAGTTAATTATTTTTATAATGTATATAATAACAACTGAATGCAAAATAATTTTTCATTAGTACCTTGATCTTTGTACATCACAAAAATATATTTTTTACTTTTTTACCATGTATGGAACATTTTATATAAAGGATGAAGAATTAGAAAATGCTAAAATACGCAATTATTCATGACATTTCGTGAACAAATGTTGTGGTTCTTTAGCTTTCCACCAAAGATGAAGAATAATAGGGAAAATTAAAGGTATTCACAAGGGTTAGAAAAATCGACACTCTCTTCACCCATACCTGCCAAGTTTTCCGCAGTTTGAGTACCTCTATGTCCGATTACTAATTTTCGATTTTTATCTATATTTAAAGCGAATATTTATGTTCGGGAATATCAGTACTGAGTAAAAGTAAAGTAATCTAGTAAAGTAGTGGTGTTTATGTATTTTTTAGATTACCACCTTTTTGCGAATCTTTTAAAGCTCATGAAGATATATGAAAACGAGTTTCTCGTTTTTGAATTTCTTAATTGGCATGATATTTTTGGTACAATGGAGACTTGCTTAACGAAAATTGTATTAATTTATTTTTGACCGATTTCTGATTTTTTAGGATTATTTTTTTACTCGATTGCATAATTGAATATTGTTGCTTGTATTCTGATGGTGTTCAAATAGGTTTTACTTAATTTGGAAAAACAATTGTTATTCTCAAAGTTGGTTTAATGTTTCAACTTTCTAATTTGAAAATATCACATATTAATTTCCTATTGTTTACAATTCAGCAGGACGATAGAAGTAATTTGTTGTGTCTGATAGTCATTTGGGAATCCCGTAAATATGAATTTAGAAACAAAATGTCTCTTTCATAAAAAAGAATGGAGCATCGTGGCAGAAGATACATTCAAACGTTACATGCATTACATACATTCAAATTACACCAAATTTCAGATATAGTTGTATATTTCTCTGCAAAATAGGCGAAATAGAGTGTAGTACATTTTGACTACTAAATCCTTACGTATGGTGTAAATTATAACTAAAACAGTGGCTGAAAAACTAAACTTAGCCGCAAAACAGCAATAGAGTATTTAATAAACTGTTTTAAAATAGGGATTTAAAAATAACTAAAAAAGGTAACAGGGCCGAATGAAATTTTTTTAGGCTTAATTTTATTGAACAAGAGATAAATTGGTAATGCGTGTCATGAAAAAGGATTTAAAAAAAAGTTACATAAAGCCTTTAATACCTGAAGAATTAGTATTCAAATGGTGCAAGGCAAATGTCTATGTAAGGTGCAGTTTTTTGCCATATTGCCAGATGCATTGCAAGAATTTTAAGAGAGCATAAAATCAGAGTATTCATATAGAAAAGAAAGTCCCTGAATTCTGTGAAAAACCTATGGGAGGTAGTAAAGCGTAAATAACCAAGAAAATCAAATTATTATCGAAAGAAACTTTATGAAAGTTCAAAGGTGGGAGCTGAAATAAACAAAGACAAAGACATGCATTGATAGCATGCCCAGACACATCTAACGTATCACTGACATTTAGAAATGCCATTAAGAGAACTCTTCAGTCACGCGAAAAACTCGCTAGCTAATGTTAAACGTATGGGGTGGTGGAGGTATTTTAGAATATCATGTTTGAATTATTAAAAAAATAAGCGATTTTTTTTATAGCATAGTTGATATCTCGATCCCAAATAGTACCATTTTTTATTTTTTAATATCGGTCAAAGATTTTTTAATAAAGGTAGTTTCACTTTTGGAACAGGTTTGTTTGGTAAAATTTATTGAAATTAAACTTAAATAAAATGTTTTTGAGCGATAAGTAATTTATTGTGTGAATTCCATTATAAATTATCGCCAATGTATTGTGTATATTAATTTTAAATATCATTTTAGTACGTATTATGAATATGGATTTTTTTAATAGAATTATTCCGATATATGGATCAAGTATTCATGAAAAGTTCTAAAAAAGTTATTTTGGTTAGGTATTAGAATATATTAACTGTATAAAACGCCTTATGCCAAATGTGATTTATTTAAATTTTGAATGCTGTATTATAGTTAGGTGCAGTTGACCTGCTTATAAAATCTATTGGGTATATGTAAAATTAAGTTCCATTTTTGTAATAGATCGCATAAGTGTTCTTATATGTATTGCGGGAATCTGGTAATACATGCTTTTAAAAAGTGTCTTCATAACCTTCAAAACTTAGTATATGTCATTTGATTAAAGTGTAACCAACATAATGTTTTATTCGATTTAAAATAAATAGCAGTGTGCCAAATAATCGTCATTTGCAAGAAGTTCTGTTACACAGGGTGTCTGGGCTATAAGTATCCAAAAGTTATGGCTTATTATTAAGGGGTCTCAGGAGTCTTGCTTTTCATTGATGGTGCAATTTAGCAACGCGTCGCTTTTAATTTTATTTCACATTCCGTATAGAACAGAAATACATAATTTTTTTTTAAACAGACAGCTTAATATCTGTTCTGTCTAGCATAATAATTTCAATGTTCTATAAATATTATTTTACACTTTTTAAAATGTTTAATTTTGAGGAAAGTTTTAAAATTGTTTTTTGACTTGCATTCATTGCGTGTAACATTTCTCAAGAACTAATGAAGCAATTTGTACAAAACTTGAAACATTTATTCACGTTGGTACAAGGAATAACTTATACCTCAAATTTATTAATATAATTGAATATTTGAATATTTAAAATTAGCATTTTTTCAAAATTTTATAATTTAAACGTATCTATTTAAAAAAAAAATAATAATAATTGTTTTAAATTGAAGTATACGTTCAAAGTACATTAGTTTTACATCATTATCAATATTATTTGGGATTCTAGAACCAATAGTTTCGCTACAATCCTGCGCGCAGCTGATGCAAGCAAAAATGCAATTTCAAATTTTTTTTTTATAATAAATAAACATTTAAAAAATAGTGGAATATCAATTGTATAATATTGAAATAATTAGGCTACATAGAACAGATAGTTAGCAATCAGTGGTAAAAAAATTATGCATTTGTGTTTCATACGGAATCAGAAATAAAATGAAATCAAAACAAAAAGTTTTCGGTAAAAAAAAAAAAAAAAAAAAAAAAAAAAAGGCGCCAAGTTCGGACGCCGTATCTTTCGCACATCGTTAAAGACAGTTTATTAGTTACACATTTCATTTAATTAAAAGGAGATTTTTAAACTTTCATATGGAATTAGGATATTTTTCCACTATAGGGACCTTGGCATTTTTTTAAAATAAATTAGTAAAACATTAATAAAAATACTAATAAAACGTCGAATTAATGGTTTTATTGGCCATTATTGGCATTTAATCTTACAATTAATTAATTAATGGCAAACCATTACTGGCATTTAATCTTGCAATTTGTCGACAGTAATTTGGTCGACGGGATAACTAAGAAGTATTATGTATTTATGTACATATAAACATTTTATTTATACATGTATAAAATATTATTTTTTATATACAGATTATTTATGTTGGTATATGAAAATAAATAAACGGGTTCTTTACATTAAATAAATTGTATACATATGAAAAAAATTGCTTGTGCATATGACACAGTAAATAGGTTGCCAGAAAATACGTTATTATCAAATTTCTTTTCTCGTCAAGGCTATTTTCTGTATTTCGCCAAGGCTATTATATCGGAAACGTACCGAATTTCGATTATATTTTGTTAAATGTTTTATTGTTTTAATATCGTAAATATATCATAACCTATACTCATTAAAATTGTTAGGTATATTCATTTTTTCTATTTAACAAACATCTTTGAAAAAGCATATATATAAAATGTTATTCTGCTGGAAATCACTTGATTCCTTTCAAAACTCTGTAATCGAGTTTTGGCTACCAACATTGGCACAATTGAATGTGTTAAGGAACTGTTTACGGCCAAATGAACACCCCCTGTTTGAAGGGTTTAGAGGCGGAAATTCTGTGTTTTCAGATTTTTCTGGTTAATTGTGCTACAAACCCGACTTACTTGTGAAATTTCACAATTCTATGACTTTTAGAAGTACCTTAGTTATTTGATGATGCGAAGTGAGTCAGTGACAAAAAAGCGCTTTTTCAGAATTTAATATTTCGAAAACTACTAAATATAGAAACATGAAATCGTGGAACCTTAGTTCAGTTTGACCATACAAACATGTGTATAAAAGAAAAATTTCTATATCTGTCCCTAAAACGACGTTATGAGGGGGTGAAAAGTATGCCGAAATGGTTCAGGAAAAGGTAGCTTACGGCTTGTGCGAACTTGGCGGACGCACTGCCGTGCTCCCAGATGTGACATGATGCTAAAAAGCATCTTCAGTGAAAAATTAAGACTCCTGAGACCCCTTAAGCAACTACCCATTATAATATGATAGTCTTCACCTCCGTGGATTGGAAACCTCTCCGAGATTTTAAAATATTGAACAAACCACAAAACTAAATCTGTGGATGAGTGGAAAAAGCGTATCATCGAAGCAATTTGTCTAATAACTCCTGATATGCTACGAAAAATTTGGGGAGAACTGGATTACCGTTTTGACGTTTGTCGTGCTACCAAAGGTCCACACACTGAAGTCTATTGACATTAAAATTTTGTGAGATGCTATTCTTATTTAAATATATATATTTTTTAATTCTAATGGGTAGTTCCGTAAAAATAAGCCATAACTTTTGGATACTTTTAGCACGGACACACTATACTTTTATAATTTAACCCTCTCGTCACCCTAAGCCTCATATGAGGCTCCTACTTCGAATTGCAATATTTGAAAGAAAAAATTATTTTTGTTAATCTCAGCACCTAATAGTGATAGCATATGTCGATAAATTTACTATCATGACTTTACTTATGTTTCAGTACTTAATAATAATAATATTATTACAACTTTTATTAATTATTAGTAAACCGTTATCGCTTCTTTTAATTCAAACATATGTTTCACTCTTTAAATTTAAATTAGGGACTCCTTTTTCGAATTAGCAATTTGTGGCTTAACAGTGGCTTAACTTTGCTTTCAGTTTAAGGGGCTTCCGGGTTGACAGCAATTTTACACCCAATCAATGAATGATTGTCTTATTTTAAGTGAGCTATTGGGGATAAAAAATCTAAGTGTAGTTATAAAAAACTGCTATAAAATTTTAATAATATAAAGATAATAAAGTGAGAATATTACTTTAAAAGAAAAGTGGTATTTAAAATTTAAATAGTAAGAATCTTACTGGTTAAGAAATAAAATAAAGGAATAAAAGTAAAATTTAAGGTTAAGAAAAATATGTTAAGCACAGTTAAGACAGTTACGCTGATAAGCTGTCGGACAAAGCTGGTAAAGGGTGTGAGAGATGTTAGTGTCACAGGAAATTAAAAAAAAAAGGCTTTTTTCAGAGTCCATATATTTTCTTTTTTTTCTTTTGTTACTAGGTAACAGTAAGGTGATCGAAGATCGTAAATGCTAGATATTAGAAATTTATATATATATATATATATATATATAAAGTTAAGATAATGAAAAAATTTAGAAGAAATAAAATGGTGATAAAAGATAAAAAAATACTACTAAATTTTTTATGTTTGTTTAATCTGGTTCGTAATACGATATTTTCCAAACGTCTTAAAAAAGTCTTCCTTAGACTATTTTTATATGAAAAACACGCAACATAACTACATTCGTAAGGTTTCTGTAAAGAACACATTTGTTAAATTTCAGTAAACTGTAACTTCTGTGATTTCGATAGCTACTTTTAATTTTGTTAGCGTAAAAGTAATTTTTCCCAAAATTGTAAAAAAAAAAAAAAAAATATCAGTACAGAGAGGGTTAAAGAAAAGCGCTGCTGAAAGTCATCGTTTAATTCAGTACCGAGAGGGTTAAAGAAAAGCGCTGCTGAAAGTCGTCGTTTAATTCAGTACCGAGAGGGTTAAAGAAAAGCGCTGCTGAAAGTCATCGTTTAATTCAGTACCGAGAGGGTTAAAGAAAAGCGCTGCTGAAAGTCATCGTTTAATTCAGTACCGAGAGGGTTAAAGAAAAGCGCTGCTGAAAGTCATCGTTTAATTCAGTACCGAGAGGGTTAAAGAAAAGCGCTGCTGAAAGTCATCGTTTAATTCAGTACCGAGAGGGTTAAAGAAAAGCGCTGCTGAAAGTCATCGTTTAATTCAGTACCGAGAGGGTTAAAGAAAAGCGCTGCTGAATGTCATCGTTTAATTCAGTACCGAGAGGGTTAAAGAAAAGCGCTGCTGAAAGTCATCGTTTACTTGTAGAAGATTACTTTGAAAATGCTTTTTCTGAAAGTATGTGTAGAAGGTGGTTCAGACAATTTAAAGAATGTTTATTCGACGCAGAACGTGAATGTAGCATATGCAAACATTATTGCATGAAGACAACACACAAACGCAACAAGAATTGGCAGAAGCATCAAATATCAATCAATCCGTTGTCAGTAGATGTCTACATGGAATAAACATGTAATTTTAACTAAAAACGGAACTTACTACTGCATATACCCAATATATGAATAAAAGTTTACAAAATAAATCATTTTGTTTGAAAAATATATCAATTTTATTCTAAAAGATCTCAAATTTCTTTTAATTAATTAAAAGTAAAACTCAAATAAAGCAGAAACACTAAATAAAGCTTTCGAAAACAATTTACTTAGTTTAAAAAATCCTAATATTAAAAAAAGCTGTAACAATACCTTTTAATTAATTAACGGTAAAGTAAAAAAATGATTTTTTTTTTTTTGCATCCATTTCTTAATTAACTTTATACCACTATTTCCTATCACCAGGGTAAAATTTGAGCACGGTGTTAACAAAATTAAATTTGATATTAAAGAAATTTTCAGAACCATATTATGTGTAAAAAATGTTTTTTTTTTAACTACACGGTGAATTTAAACTAATATTACATTATTTTTCGAAGTTTCGTAAAAGAAGCATTCTTCAAATATAAAATGTATCTGCTTAAAATCTTTTTTTAAATTTTGAATATATATTTTTAGTATAAACAATATTTTAAAATTAATAAGGACTATTAAGATTTCACTACGATTTATTTTTAAATATACGTTTTGTTTACAATGCTTTTCACGAATTAATTTAAATAATGGTGTTACATTATGTACTTTTGAACTTTAAAAAAATTACTGTTCCTTTATACAATTACTTTCATAGATTTCGTTTATTAAAACAGATATAAAAAAAAAAAATGATATGAGCAAAAAGCTTTTTGATGTAGTTCATTGTTTTTTTTTATTTTTACTTATATGAAACAAAAATTCATCAGTAATTCTATCTGCTAATTTTAACTTTTGTATAGTTACACTTAAGCGTTTCCATTAAAACAAAGAAAATGTTGAAAGTAATCTAAATTAGAAGTACCCATATAATTTTTATTTATTTATTTATTTATTTATTTTTCAAAAAGTAACAAGACTGGAAAACAGAAATTCTGCTTTTTCATAATGTTGTATCGGCCCCGGTAAAAACAAAAAAATATGTATATAAATATAGATAGTACAGAACATATTTCAATTTTAAGACTTAAAACACACGCTTTTACTTTATATAAAATGACATCATTGGTATCCTCTTATGAATTCCACATTTACGATCCACTCCTAAATAACATCTACAGTAAAGTATGCATATGATGTCACTATCGCTAAATAATACAGAAATGCAGAAAAAGGGGCCGTCATTAAAGAAACTCGACAAGAATTTTCGGCTATTTAATGATTCATATGCCTTGCTTTGTTTATAACATTAATATAGATACTTAAAATTAAATATATTTTATAATATCTCTGTGTCATGAAATCATTCATTTATATTTTGTTTCAAAACAGACATATTTTAATTACATTTTTTTTTCGGTTGTTATTAGAAAATGACAACAAAAATATATAATTGCTATTTTATAACTATTTTTCCTTTACTTTCTATAGAAATGGAATACGTCTGTTGCCAACGTTAAGCGAATGGCTCTAAAAATTACAAGCAAATTAATATCTCAAAAATGAATTGAGATGCAGTTTTCAAACAAATTGCATTTAGAAGTACTTTATCTCTGTATACGACGGTATCAAAATTGAAAATGTGCGATGCTTAGAAGCTTAAAAAAGAGCTTATCCTTTTAAGATGATACACCCGCTTTTTTTTACGGCTGGTTTACATATTGGAACGTTATTTTTTAGAAATGACACTTTAATTGCTGGCCGAATGAAATGGCATGTCGAGGGCTAAATGTAAAATCGCGCCTCAAGCATAGATTAAGAAGCACTTTCACACACTTCCAGAATATTATACCAAAACTGTAATAAGTTAAGGCAGATCTTTAGGTAAGCATTTCAGAGAATACATAAAGCATTTGAAAACAAGATTTCAACAATTACCGCTCATAGCCGGAAAGGTACTCCAATTATAAGATCTGTAGATTTTTAGATATTCTACATTGTTTTCAAAAACTTAGTATTTTAAGAAAACGCATAACACAGTTGAAAGTTCACCTTCAGAAATTCTACCAATAGACGAAAGCGTAGTTGAATTGTATTGTACAATCCTGCATATTACCTAAAGATTTTTATACACGCCACATGTTAGGGGAAGTGTACCGCTGATAGCCGAACCGCTCATAGCCGAACTTCTGTTAAATAACACAACTGTTTAAATAAAACTTTGGTCCTATGCTAATATGTTTTACACTATATTTTGCATCAGAAACACACTTTAATAATATTTTAAACCCAAATTGACTAATGAAAAAAATTGGTTTTTGAAAACGTGTCCAAAGGATCATTTTACCCTCACCCAAGGGCAAAATGATCCTTCATTTAAAAATAATTGTAAATTGCCTGTTAATCTACAAAATAAAGGATATAAAAGTTATTATGATAATACATAATGAAATAAAATAAGTTTCATAATCAAATAGCATACATAATTTATTTTATGTAAATTTTTAAATAAAAAAGTGTCACAAATAATTTTGAAAAAACAATAAAACGGAATATTTGAAAATTATGATACAAAAGAAATAGCCCATAATAAACACAGAAATAAGTTAAATAATGCCTATTTCCGCCCCATCCGAAAACTCGGAATAGTTAAGCACATATTGCAAAGATACACATAGTCGTCATTCTCATCTATCCCTGTGCATGCATTTTGAGCCCACTTACGACACTTATGACACTACTTAGAACATTCACCTGCTGCAGAGGAGGCAAATAATTCATTGCAATAAATACAGTTTTGTTCATCTTCTGAAGCTGTTTCACTATATTCCAAATATTGGTTTTTAGGCACCTTTTACTTCTTTAAGGGAATCAGTGTTGCCAGTGGGCTACATTTTAAAATTCAGATTTCTTGATTGGCACCACTTTTTTAAAATAGTAAAATTCGCCTTATTTAATGACATATTAATTAAGGCAAAAACAAGAGGAATTTTACCATTTCAGAAAAGTGATGCCAATAAACAAATTTGATTTTTTTAAAGTAGCTCACTGGCAACACTGATGGAAATACGTCTTTGCTTTGACTTCATGCTCTTTTCTTTGCTTGTTCTGGCTATTTCGTTTTTAGATTTAGCATATTTTAATTGAATTTTCTTAGCTAAAACCTCTTTTATCTTATCTTTCTGTTCTCTATTTTTCGTTTTCGAGCACAGTTAATTCTTATAAGGACTGCTTGTTAAAATGGAACTTTCCTTCGATTTCCTTCTTCTCGAAGTGCTTGATTCCATTTTCTTTGGAGACGGTAGGATGACACGTGAACTCAAAGAGAAAGGTTTGAGGCTTCACACATTTGGATCCCATGATGGCTAGGAACCGGTATTGGATTTTCTTCAGCCAATAAAATGGTAGTAAAACGATCCATGTAATGGATCATTGTACTCGGCAACATGACCGTGCATTTTAAATCATATAACTAGATGACGCCGAGAAACATAACAAATTTAGCATGTGCAATTCACATCTAAAAACATACTCTATTAAGTAAACCAAGTCAGATTTCTGTGGATAAAAGACTGTATGTGTAAATAAATATGATAGTTAGTGCTTATCTTATAACAGATGTTATAAAACCCATTTTTTCAAAGAATTCTATTCAGACGTGTAACACTGCGATCATTTGAATATCACCACTGCTTTTTCTTTACTTGGTACAATTAGTTTATGTGCTACTCTGTAGATAGCTCGAACTGTCTGAAAGAAAACCTATGTGGATCGTTTTGCACGGTTGGATCGTTTTAGGCCACCTTCGACTACTATGAAAAAACACGCTATAAATAACACGCTTAAAACAAAACCACGCTTAAAACTACTGTAATCACAGTTCTAGAAATTATTATCCATAGACTTATATGCGCTTCATTTCACTGTCCTGTATATGATTTTATTTAGGGTAAGCTGGGGTAACTGGATCCACGAGTTAACGGGCCATAGGCTGTTAAAAAAAAAAAAAAAAAAAAAAAAAAAAAAAAAAAAAAAAAAAAAAAAAAAAACGTTGATGTCTTTTAAGTTTTAGCTTTTGTCATCATTCCACATCCATCTCTACTTCTTAAAACAACATGTGTCAAACCAGTCATAACTTTGTCTTTGCTGTGATAGGTTGCTGAAAATTATTTAGATTTCTTTTTTAAAAAACAACGTCGATTTGGTCGAACTTCCTCGGCTTTTTATTAAAATACGGTAAGTACTTTAATTAAACAATCATTTTTTTTTTAAGATTAGACACATAAATACATTAATATTATTAGATATTTATGCATATTTAGTTCATGTTTCAAATGTAAAGACGGTCTGCTAGTTTCCCCATAAATTTTTCAAGGATGGGGCAACAGGGACATGTATCAGGAGTAACTTGACCATGTGGGATAAAGTTACCCCAAAAATTATAAATATTTTTTGAGTTTCGCTTAGAACGGCAAATTAATTTCTCCATTTTTTTTTTTTTTTTTTTTTTTTGCTTCCAATAAAGAAAATTACATAATACCTTATTAAAATTACATAATAAAATTTTTAAAAAGCATGTTAGGGGTATCAAACCAAATTTCTTAAGTCTGCTAGCTATAGCTCGAAATTTTACGATACAGATCAAGAGGTGTATATAAGGCAAAGTGAGATTATTAGAAAATTATCAAAGCGAATAAAAAATAGTTCTGTTCGATATAAAAATATGGTTACATTCCCCACAGGTTTATTGCACATATCGAACTTCCATTGTGAAATATAAAAGATAATGAGATACTTAAGTACTTACGTAGCCGTTTGTTCATAGATTTATCTTGTTATTTTTTTCCTTAAAATACCCATGTAATATCCATACTTATTACCTATACTAAAGTTCATAAGTACTTACTTAAGTTTTATGTTTTTTGTATAAATAAATTTAATATTTTGACTTTTAATGCTTTTCTTAGACACATTGATAGCAAAGGTTTTCTCTTGCAACGCTTTTTAGTTGATATATAATTTACATGATCTGCCTGATTTAATTTTTTTAAAAGTTGTTTACACTTTTTCAAACAGGACTTGTTACCCCATATTAATAAAAATAAATGCGTGTGGAACATAAACCCTTCTGGTCCACTTGACCCAATTTCATGGGGCAACTGGATCCATGAGAAATGAAAGATGAAATACATGTATATATATATATTTATTTTTAGATATTAAAATATAATTTTGAACATTTCTCTCTGATAAAGGAAATCTAACACATTTACAAAAGCTCAGACATTAATTCAAATGAACATTAGCTTTTTGAAGTTGAATTGCCAGAATCTCCAGAGTCACATTGTAAAGTTATGCCCCAGTTGCCCCACGTGATCCTATACTCTACAATCATGTCTCTCTAATTGTAGTTGAGCTTGAAGTTCAGACACTCTTCTTCCTCTCGACATTTGCAGTCTGCTTGTCAGCTGGGGTCCCTTTGTACTCCTCCATTCATCATATTGATATACATTACAGTTTACTTTAATTTGTAATGATTTAGTACTTAAAATATTACAAAACATAATACTTTTCCTTAATGTATGTTAAATTTAGCTTGTATTGATTAAATATACATCCGGCATCAATGCCATTTGTTCATTTACCTATGCTGGCCACTTTGCCTAGTCTAGTCCAACTAAGTGGCCATTTTGTAATTTTTCTTTTAATATAACGTGTATAACTTAAAATAATTGTAAAAAAAAGCAAAATAGTAATTGAAACTGCAATTATTATAGTTACTATTAGTATTTGTTTCTGAATAAAAAGATATCAAACCTTAGATTGGCTACTTTATCCTTCTTTCCACTATTTTGTGTTTATAAAAATTACAAACATGGGTAAAACATTAATAATTCAGTTATCATAATAAAAAAAATATTGCTTTACGAAAAAACTGGTTGACAGCCCCTGAAACATAATGGAAACAGTAGAAAATAAGTGTATTATGTCATATATAAATTGATATTTAAGAGTTTAAACAGATTATAGCAAAAGAATATAGTACATAAGAGACTAGAGCAGTTAAAATGCCGTCAAGTATTTTTAAGATCTTTCTAATCAACTCTTAATGTATATTAACTAAAAAAACAATAAAGACAGCAAGATTTAAAAATAATAATAATTTGAGAAAAAAAAATTTACTAACAAAAGATAAATAAAATAAATTGTTTCAATAAAAAAATTATCAATGGAGATTATTTTTATAATCAACATCTAAGATTGTTTGAAACTATCCATATGCTATAAATAAAAGTAAAATAGTTCAGGTAATTAAATTATATGGATCTTTAACAGTAAAATTTCAATCTCAATAATATTTAAATGAGAAGTTCATAATACAAGGTGTTTCCTTCTTATGAAAAAATAGTAATCCAAAATATAACAAAAGCTATAGTTTAAATGTTCAATTGAATTAAGTAAGATATTAATTATTATTGTAGTAGTATTACTATTGCAATTTATTTCATTTCACTTTCAATAATTTTATTCTAAGCATTTCAGCAAATTACCATTGAGGCATTACGCTAAAGAGGTATATAAAAGAAAGATAACAAAGTGTTCTATACTCAGTAAGAGTTAAACAGGCATTTTCTCGTGGTTTTTTTTTTTTAGGAAGTAATATGCAGAAAAGTAGAAAGTTGTTTCTTTTTAAAAGCTATGAAGCAGAATAATTTGATTTAATGGAACTACTGACAAGTCATTAGAAAAATATCAGAGAATTTTTTAAATGGAATTAATTATTCTTTAACTGTTCATACTAAGTTAATCAGTAAAAAATGTAGGAATATTATTTGTCAAAATTAAGTCCACATAAGTAAATTATATGGATTCTAAAATCAAAATCTTTCTTAATTATTATAATCCTGATATCTTCTTTTTTTTATTTTTGGAAAAATTAACTTTATAAAAAAAAATACTATTAAAAATATAGTTACAAGAATATGTTTGTTAATTGTGAAATTAGATTAATGAAAAACAAATTCTCAGTAAATGTACATTTTGAAGGAGAATCGCATTTATATATTAAGGTGAACAAATGTACGTGTTCCGTCCCGGAAGCATAACTAGCTTCCCTAGCGTAGTTCGTAAAAAAGGTATCCATTAAGCTGTTGATCGTCAAAGCATCAACAAGTCTATAAACATTCCATCCAAAACTACGCGATGGATATTAATTATAATTTATAATCAATTCAAATTAGTCAAGCTTTATGTTTTGTGTGAGTGTATTGTGCAGTATTTACGTGTCAATAAAACCAATTAAAAATAATATACGTCTACAGCCTACCATACGAACAGTATGATTAAAATTTCAATATTTTTAAAGCGCAATTGAGATGACCAATAATACAAGTGTCTCATACTGAAAGAAATCCTTAGCCATATCACAGCTGTAGTTTAAAAGCTCTACTAAATTGATAATTAAATTAATATTTATTCAAGTAATCATTTATTCCATTTCATTTCCAATAATTTTGTACCGAGATTCTCTGTAATTTTATGGATTTATGCTAACGGTGCATTACTAAGTAAGCCCTGTATCTTAGTGGTCAGTGCGTTGTGCTACCACTCTACAGGTCCAGAGTTCGAATCCGGACTTGAGCTGGGTCCAGTCAACCTTTCAACACTTCAAAGGTCTAGAACATGAGTACAAAGCTTGCTAGGAAACTAAATACTGACGGTCCCGCGCTAGCCTGATAATTTTACCGGAACATGCGTTATATAAAGGCACATGGTCAAGAAAACTAGACTTGGCACTGTTGGAAATTATCCATAATGTATGTCAGCACCGCAGGTATAGTTTGGTTATTAATAACTATAATATAAAAAGAAAATTAAACACTCTTTTATAAGCAGTCAGTCTTTATCTTAGTAATCACGCCTAATTTTATAACAGCAATTTATGTTGATCCAAAAAAAATTCTGTTACAATACGTTAATATGGCGTAGGCCTCGATTATAAAGAAATCACATATTTGATTTACAGTTGTTAGGAAAAAATAATTAAATTGATTAAAAACATTATGAATTTTGCTCTATTTCTCCTTTAGGATACGGCAAAAGGTATGAAAGAAAAACATTATTTAAACTATCTATTAATGATTTCTAAATTTTTTCCTCAATATATAATCATATTTATGTAATATTAAATTATTTATTTATGTAAGTGCATTTTATTTTAATTAGTACATTCTTTAATTTTTTAAATTACATTCCGTTTTCATCTTTTCAATTTCACAGCCAGCTGACATAGAGTGATTTGGCGCATAATAAGGTTAGTTAAGGCAACTGGGCCATGATTTTACAATCTGACTCTGGAGCTTCTGACAATTCAGCTTCAAAAAGCTAATGTTCATTTGAATAAATGTCTGAACTTCTGTAAATGTGTTCAGTTAGGTTCCCTCTATCAGACAGAAATGCTCAAAATTACATTTTAATATTTAAAAAGATAAAAATATGCATATTTCATATTTCTCTTCATGGGTCCAGTTGCCTCATAAAAATGGGGTATGTGGACCAGGAGGGTCTATGTTCCACACGCGTTTATTTTTTTAATATGGGATATCAGGTCCTGTTTGAAAAAGTGTAAACAACCTAAAAAAAATTAAACCAGGCAGATCATGTAAATTATATGTCAATAAATAGCGTTGTAAATGGAACCTTTGCTGTCAATGCGTCTAAAAAAAGCACTAAAAGTGAAAATATTAGATTTATTTATACCAAAATCATAACAATTAAGTAAGTACTTATGTACTTTAGTATAGGTAATAAGTATAAAAGTCAGATGGGTATTTAAAGGAAAAAAAAATAGCAAGCTAAATCTATGAACAAACGGCTACGTAAGTACTTAAGTGCTTTATCTGTATCAATCGTACAATTTCAAGGTTTGGCTATCTCGCTTTCAGGAGCAAGGTATTTGCATTCGTAAAATGTTGAAATAATTTAATGACACCAGTATTTACAAGTTAACCTATTTGAAATCAAGTAAAAGTATATTTTCGCGTACTTAATAAAGGTGAAATTTTCATTATAAAATTCCGGTGCCAATGTGGCAATTAGGAATTAAAATTATGTGATGCCATAGCAGCATCACCACCACAAGAAGGGTCAAGAAATGTTGTTTGATATCACTCAATTTGCATTTTTTTTAAATTTTATTAAGTAATTTTAATAAGGTATTCTATAATTTTCTTTATTGTGAGCAATAAACAATAGAGAAATTAATTTGCCGTTGTAAGAGAAACTCAAAAATATTATTTATAACTACTGAGGTAACTGGATCCAGCATGGTACAGTTACCCCGGATACATGTCCCAGTTACCCCATTCTTGAAAAATTTATGGGGTAACCGGGACACCGTGCTTACATTTGAACATGAAGTAAATATGTATAGAAACATAATAATATTAACGTAATTTTATGCCTAATCTTTTAAAAAATAAGATTGTTTAATAAACGTACTTACAGTATTTTAATAAAAGCCGAGGATGTTCAACCAAATTGACGTTGTTTTTAGAAAAAAAAACGTAATTTTTCGACAACCTATCACACCAAAGAGAGAGTTATGATTGAGTCGACACACGTTGTTTTAGGAAGTAGAGGTTAAGGGCATTGTTCACAAAAGCTAAAACTTAAAATACATCAACGGTTTTTTATAAAATAGCCTATGGCCCAGTTACCTCGTGGGTCCAGTTACCCCAACAAAACTTAAACTCTTTTCAAGTTGTAAGTTGCATATATAGTTGTAATTGCTAAGAATATTTGGTGATTTATTACGTGCGCCCTGCTAAAGGACAAATGCCCAAGAATCAATTTATTAATTAACATTTATGTTCTAAAAATAATAAAATATTGTATTGTTATCAGCATAACACCTGCGTACATTTTTTAAATTATAGAACATCTGGAAGTGAGGGAGAAGTCGACTGCAAAATTCTATCTTTACATATATGAACCAAGATAAGTTAGATAACAGAGTGTTTAAAAAATAAAAGAAATGCTCTTTCATCAAAATGTGCTAAAAAATAGCTTTACAAACGCAAAAACCATAATGTAAAATTATATATTAAAAAAAAAAAAAAAAAAATCCGAGAAAGGATGCTTAACCCCTTCGGGACCGACGTCTCTCACGCAATTTTTTTTTCGATTGGTAGAACTTATTTTTTATCAAGATACCTTCACTTAAGTAATTACGAAAATGCTCTAATTAAATAAGGCAAATATTTTTTTCTTTTTACTGGTACGGGAAACAAATTTTGTCGGCATCTTTTAAAGGTGCATATATGCACCCATGGACCCAAACGGGTTAATAAACAGAAAAATGTTTAAAAAAAAAAAAAAAAAAAAAAAAAAAAAAAAAAACTGTGCTTTTCAATTGCAGTTTTTGAAAAATACAGAGAATATAGTGTTATAAATGTAAAATTTAAAACCTATTATAAATCAGTTAAAATGAATTGCTGCTAAAAATTGCCTTCTTAAATTGACTTTTATCCATTGTTTAAACGCATTTATTCAAAAACGAAAAAGAATTTTTATTTTACAACTATAAAACAATTATTCTTAATTATATAAAATTTTAATCTTAATAAAGTGTAATTTGGGCAATCATACTATACGTGTAGTTTAAAAGTCGTACCGAAATGAGACTACTATTAATGGTTATTGATATAATCTAAACAATTTATTTAATTTCAAATTATTTCATATATAACAGTTTTTTGTAAATTACTTTACGTTAACGGAGTATTTAAGACATGAAAAAAGAATAATTTCTCATCAGCAAGAGTTTAAACAAGAACTTTTTTCATCTTCTTTTTTTTATTTTCAATCTCCAAAAGAAACAGTGAATAGAAAAGTAGAATTTTGTGTTTTATATGCTATGGGGCTGAATGATTTTATCAAATCTATGTCATGCTCATTAAAGCTTTTATTATAAGAAAAAATTATAAAAGACGGAATTTATTTTTAAAAGTTGTTATTTACGAACTATTTATTGTAAATGAAAATTTATAATTTAGTATGAAAAAGATAAGAATTGCCATTTCATACAATGTACTTGAAGAAATGCATACCATTTAGGAGAGAGCAGCCGAATTTGGACCATTTCACTTATTTTCATGTGTAACATCTTCATTTTTGAATGTCTTCAAAATATCACTACACGTGGCCAAACTATTAATACCCTAAATAAATAAATCTCTGAAACAATTTCTTTTTGAAACTGTTAACTTTCATTTTAATTTTCAAAATTTGTCAAAAGTGGTCCAAATAGCCCTAAGTTGTACCCCCCAGTATCCTAAATTGTGCCAAACAATATTAGGCTGTTTTAATGAGTAGGGAATACAACTAATTATTTTAAGAGCAAAGTTTGCGATTAATGAAGCAATCAAACAAGCATTTGGCAATATGAACACTGAATAATTTCTGCTATTTTATTTTTATTACAAATTAGGCAAAACCAATCATCACTGTCTTGATTTTTGTATTTACATTCTGAATCGTTAGAGATTTTTTTGCAACAAAAGTTTTCATTACCTAATGTCTGCAATTCTTCCCTTCTATCATTTTCTTTTAAATATTACGCCTGTAAATTTTTTAACTTCATATTCCAATTGCTCTTGAATTTTGAGAGCTTTTTTTAATCATTTCCAAGTTTACTTTATATGGCGAAGATGTTAATGCAGCTGTTTTTTGACCCCCTCTGTATTTTGACTTAACTGATTTTGGCAAGGCAGATAAAATTTTTAATGCGTCTTTGGATTTTAGGACTTCTGTTGCTGCTACATTCCTGCGGGTCAGTCTCATCATAACTTACTCTTTCGTTTTCCTTTCAAAAATACCTTTTCCTTTATATATCATTAACAACTTTTGCTGTCACAGATGTTTTTCTTCCAGACTGTTTGTCTGAGTCGTTGTCATCATTTTTCTTTTACTCTCTTTAGATGTTTTTTAAATTTATATAGGCCTAAACTGTACAAAGAAATTGATCCAGATATAAAACAAAGAAAATTAAATACTCAAAAACTTGCATGTTAATAGTAATCCATTATAAAACATTAAAAAAAGGCGTCCTAAGCGTACAGTCCTGGAAATTCATTACTTACTTTTACAATTCATGATAGTTTATCTGGTGAAATTTAAGCAAATGAAATTGGTCCATTTAATGTAACTGCGCAGTTTTTTAAAACAGATATTCTCAAGATTAAGAACACAAATGAAAGCAGACAAAACCGCGTGAAAAACACGCGCAATAAATACAGGAATTTAGATATGTATATGAAAACATAAAAACTTACCTTAGGTTTAAAGTATTCTCTTACGTTTAGTAGAATAAAATTAGATCAAAACTGCTAATTTTATGTTTTTCAAATTGTGTGAAAACAACACGTGGAAAGCGGGTGCTTCATCTAATCATAAATGACGTCATTCTGATGAGTAGGATTTCAGTAGTAGTTGGCGTCTCTTTCTATATTTACGACAGAATTACAAAGGTCCATTTAAAGCGGCGGACCAAATATGACTTGCTCTCCCCTAAGAGGTATTTTTATATGCTATATGTTTAGGTGACATATTATTATTAGTTTCTGCAATCTTATATAGTGTTTGCATTCTATGTCATCCGCTATTTCCTGCATAACATAATATTTATTTCATTGAAAAAATGCAATGGTAGTTTATTTAAAAATGTTTAGACGCCTGTAAATCGTAATGTAATTATCCCAATATAAAACAAATTATTGAATAATATTGCAGGGTACAAAAAGAAAAAAAAAAAAAAAAAAAAAAAAAAATGCCATAACATTTCAGGAAAAAAATGTTTAATTAACACGACAGAATGTTTAATACATATATATTTTTAAATATACCGACAATAAGAAATGAGGCAAATTATAAAACAATTTTCCATTGACATATTTATTCCAAGGTAAGGCTAAAGTTTAGTGTATTACCTTTTATATTGCTTTGCTATGTTGTCGGCAGACTGCTACATTACGCCGGTACGCTGTTTGTTATAGTAATTAAATGCAAAGGTTGTGTTCATTTTTGTTTAGTTTATCTTATGGACTTATCAATGCTTTGGAATGAATAAATGTCAGAAATCTAAGGAAAAAAAAGCAAACTATGGCGTGCCTAAAAACTAAAACTTTTATGTTTATTTTCCATTCCAAAAATATATGATTACTGCTCTATACTTAGAATTCATCAAAAAAATGAATTCAACTTCCAATTTTGTGCGCATTAATAAAACGTTAATTTTTACATTATGTTTAAAATTTTCAGGAAAAGTGCACTTCTAAAGGCTTTAAAGAGGTTGCTGCTTAAAGCTTTATAGGCTCATTAAAATAAGCTCTTAGCTTAAAGTTTACATAATAAATGACAAACAATGAACGCAAACTAGTTTAAATTTGTTTATTATTACTTTTCAGGAAATATTTAAATAAAGAACATTTGTAGAGCAAATTCAGTGAATATCATAAATAAAAATGTAAAATTCTGAAAAATAAATCAAATTATTCTATTCACTGATTAACCATTTTAAATGTAGCTAAATTTAAGATTTAGTTTGTTATTTAAAAAATAATAAAAGAATGTAAACTTTAAAGTTTATTTACAAATCATATGAGAAAAATATATTTAAAATTTGGCTATGTCTGAAATAAAAAGGCCTAATCTAAACTGAAAAGTACTGATTTTCTAGGTAATATTGTCCTTTTCATCATCTAAACATACTAAATAAGAGATTTCAGTCTGAGAATATATGTTCTACAAAAACTTAATAAGATAGAACAAAATATAAGATAGAACAAATATTTTTAGATTTATTAAGTACGAGAAATTTGATGTCTCATAATAAAAGTAAATATTCTAAGATATCGCGCATCTAAAACCATTTCTTAATTGTTATTTGGGTTTGAAAATGTTAGCTACTTGTATATTATATATATTAGATACTGTTTACTCTTAACTGTGATTCCACTATGCTTATATCTGATGTATAATTACACCTTCAGTACTTTTAACTTAAGATTTATTACAATTTCAAATTAAATAGTAATTTAAACAAGAGGATAATACTTCTGTGAATTTTATTATTAATAATGATAATCCATTTCAGAAGATCAGTTAAATTTTCCACTAGCAAGTAGGAGGTTAGCAAATAAAATAATCATCTGATGAGGCACTTTATTAAGTACATCTAAGGATTCCATTTTCAATTTACGAAAGTGTGTATGTTCCTCTGCTTCATTTCAGAAAATTTTTTGGTTTTGTTTTTCTTTGAAATTTATGACACTTTCGCTTGAATATTATCCTTTTATTCCATTTAGAACAACACTAGAAAGTATTCTTCAAAATTACTCAAATACATTAATGATGTTCTTCGCCGGAGACCATTATGTAGATGCACTTGGCCAGAGATTATATGTTTAATGGTAAAAATTATAGACTACCAAAAGATGGCAGCATAGTTTAACAGATGTTAAGTATGCACTTTAATTAAAAATTGGAAACAAAGTATGTAAAGCTTTTGCATTCTACTTAAGTTCTCTTCTAATTTGATAGATGTTTATAAGCAATTTTAACACATTTCAAAACATATTTAAGAGTTTAAAGTAGGTAGATAAATTGTTTAATTCTGTATTTGAATATTTAATACAGCACGCATTTTAATGAAATATTAATAATAAAAATAAAAGTAAACAGTAAAAAAAAAAAAAAAAAAAAAAAAAAAAAAAAAAAAAAAAAAAAACCTCTTTTGTAAGGTTTTAATGTTCATCTTGAAAATCACGTCTAATGTTCTGGGTGCAATTCTTTTTTTTTTTTTCAAAAAAATTTCATTAAAATAGTACATTAATTTGGTGTGCCACCGAACTTGATTATGAAACATTCGCTGATTTTTACGCCTGGTAGAAAGCACAAGCAAGCGAATTTATTCAAATATATGTAATTTTTGATCTGTTCCTTTTTTTAAGATAGGGCAACAGGAAATTAAAAGAAAAAAAAGTTATATAAACTATCTTTTTAGGATTTATAAATTTATTTCTCAACGGATATCGTCGTTAAATTATTAATATTAAATTATCAGTAAACTATCTTCTAGGATAGATGGCCATAGTTTTTAAAGATTGAAATAAATTTTTTTAGAATGCAAATACAAAAAAATATTTATGCATATTTAAAATTCTTAAACATATACTCATAATATTTTATGCAAAAAATAATTAAATATTGAAAACAAAAAGTGTTAAACAGAATTGAAATTAAAATGGCAGATGGCCATCTATCCGCAAAGCCGAGGAGAGATGGCCATCCAATACTAGAAAGAAAAAGTGAAGTTAATTAGCAAAAAAAAAAAAAAAAAAAAAAAAAAAACTTATTTCATGTAGTTAATCATGAAAAACATATAGCAATTTGTAAAGATGCAGTTATATGATGGAAAATAGGTGAATAAAACTCGAATGAACAAAATTTGAAGTTTTAATTTCAATACTTCACTTTTTGTAACATCTTACTACATGTTTGGCAAAGGTCTTGATAATTTGTACACTTTTCATGGAACCACTTCAGGTACCTAATGCATTGTATCCAGACATCCTTTTTGGATGTGATATTATATCGTTTTGTACAACCGACACAGTGATCCTAATCCAATTCTATGTACTCGGAATCTGTAGAATCTGATAATTTAAATGTATTTCGTTTTCTTCGCTACTGGAAATGCCATGTTTTTTTCCTCGCATTAATTTTAAGCTTATTACTTTAATTTAGTTTATTTATCAACTTTATCATTTTCTGTTATGAAAGTTTCCGACTTTTTTTAGTATTTTCTGAAACAAATAAATCGTTAGGTCTTATTACATTATTATTATTATTATTAAAATATTTATATTAGTTAAAATTTAAATCATTATATCAATTAATATATTTATAAACATAAACGTTATATATTTATTTTAAATTTAATTATATTTAGTTAAAATCATCACTCCGTATAATTTTGAAATATTGATTAAAGGTGGCCATCTCTCCTGAAATTGAAGGACTGATTGTCTCCCAATTTAAAGCACCAATAGCCATTGCACGTCTTTGTTTTACGCTTAGAATTAAAGATTAAATTATATACGTGCTTTAAAAGTTCATATATATATATATATATATAATGTACGTACTGCAAAACATTCTGATACCTAAGTCAAAAACATATTTAACAACTAAATTAAATAAACATTAAAATTACACTTAATTTTTATAATCGAAAAACACAAATGCGCGTTGCAATAAATAATCTCGTTGAACTATTTTCATACAAACAACTTTTTGTTGCAATCTATGATCAAGTTTTGGAAATATTTAGACTGGCCATCTCTCCTCTTTGGCCATCTATCCTAGAGTTACGCTAATTGAGAAAAGAGTATTTATTTTTTTAAATATTACTCTCTTCATTTTTTATTTATTATTTATTTTCTACTTTTCAGAGTTTAATAATTTTCATTGTTGCATTTTTGTATTGCTTTAGCGTATTTTTTACGAGCATTTATTGGCGCAATAATTAAATTCAGTGTTGATTTAATTAGTTGAAACATGTTCCATTCTCTTTAAGCTCTCCTTTCTGCCCTTACTGTTCATTTGTGACCTTGTCACCTTACGGACACGTGTTTGGATGATGACGGAATGTTAAAATTTCTCTCCTGAAACGCGCCCAGTGTTTTCTTTTTTAATGGTGATTCATACAAAGTATAATTATTTAAATAAAATCATTATTGTTTCAACTTGTGTATGATTTAAAATGAAAAAAAAAGTATTACGTCTGTTCGTAATTAATGAAAAACAATTACAAAAATACAGACAATTTAATTCAATAGTTAAAAAGCACATAAAAATCATTTTAAAAAACTTTAAACATTTTCAAAGTTCCTCTTCAGTAATTTAAATAAACAGAAAATCACGAGAGATAGTATAATATAGCTTGCAGTTGAAAGCATGCGCCACAGACAATTAAACACGGAGATGGGTAATTGAGTCAGGTTAAAATGATATATTCCGCTGGGAACGAACTAGCCTCATTGAGTGGGCCGTTCTAGTGAACCATATTTCCAGCAAATTACGGCTTTCGCATACATTGCAATTTGATTTCATGACCTTTGCCGTCTCAAAATCTCCAAAATGATCTTTTTTTATGGCGTCTGGTAGTTTCTTCCCACCGGAATATACCATTCTAACCCGACTCAATTACCCATCTCCGTGTTTAATTGTTTGTGGCACATGCTCTCAACTGCAAGCTGAATTATAATATCTCTCTTGATTTTGTGTTTATTTACGTTATTGACGAATAACTTTGAAAAGTTCGAAACGTTTTGTGTATTTTAACCCTTTATCTACTGATCTATGAATTCATGAAAATTTTATCTTCTAAAGCATATTTCGTGAATTATTTAAACTACATTAGAAGATTCACATAATCATTTAATAAATTTTAGAAGGATTGAAGGATTTAGAAGGATTAATTAAATTTGAATTGATAGGGATTTTGTGCAACATTTATAACTCCACTAAAATCTTTTACTTTAAATCTTTTTCTTAGTATTTTGTAGAATTAGGAAATGTACAAATAAAATGTTCTTATAATAGAAATATAGAAATATTTCCGAATAGCAAAATCTGCCCCCCCTCAACGCCAAGAAAGCTGAAAAGATGCAAAGAAAAAAGAAATCATCCTTTTAAAAATATTTTTGTTTTGTGTAACCAATAATGCTTTTGGAACAAGATAAAGTAATGTATCAGTAACTCATTCTAAACTGTATTACAACTAATCCATGTATTAAATTAATTTTATAACAAGTTATTTTAATGGTACTTATAAGTACCGTCAGTAGATAAAGGGTTAAATTGATTTGTATGTGCTTTTTAACTGTTTAATTAAACTGTGTGTAATTTTGTAATTGTTTTTGTGATTGTAGTTTTTGCAATTGTTTTGTTTTTGTACAGATGTTTTTTTATTAATTGTTGTAATTGTTTTCAAATTGTGTGGAATTTTGTATTTGTTTTGTAATTGTTTGTGTTTTCGTTTCATTTTGTTTTTGTATTTTAAGTTGTTTCGTAAAAACATTTGGCGATGTATCATCTATGGCGGGTTACCGAAAAATTGCTTTGAAATTAATGTATTAATTTACAAGTAGGTTCTAACAATATTCCAATGTCGTATTTTCATCTGAACGTAATTTTATCATCCTAGCATGCCAAAATTTAGTAAATAACGATACATTTTTCAAACAAATTTCATTTGAAAGTACAGTATTTTTTTCCCCTTAGACAGCGTACAAAGTTTAAAAGGGCGATATTTAGAAGTTTAAAAAAATTACAGTAAAGGTTAAATTTAATTATTTGGTGTTTATACCATGTAAATGACACGTTTGTACTTTATAATATAGATAGATATGTGATCATAAGATTTGAAATTTCAGGACCATTAAAAAACACGATATTAATTTACAAAACAAAATCTTCACGTTATGAGCCTAATAGTTCTTGCTATCGGATTGCATGGAATATACAAACTAATATGTTTTTAAATGTTCTTTGTTATTATTATTATTATTATTATTATTATTATTATTATTATTATAACAATATATTTCATAGATATTTCCTTCCCAAAAGGCTTTCGCGTTATATGGTAGAAACCCTTAAAATTGAAAAATGTAATCTTAAAGTTAATGTGCGCCTAATGCACCAGAGAGCTCTTTATACGCCAGAATATACAATACATTATAATTTATAAAGTAGTCTAGAGGAATTAGACTTTTAATTCATCTTAATTCTCAGCTCCGATTTCATCAATTAAATAAAATTTACCATTAAAAATAATTTATGTTGTATTACATACTGTACGATGATTAACGCACGAAACTAATGCATGGATTTTCTTAAACTTCCGATTAAGTTACAAGTTGACTTAACCGCTTCCCTTACCAAATTTTTTGATAGAAACTGCAAACAATCATCACATTTATTGCAATCACATCATTGAATTCCATATCACAAAACTTTGAAAACTGCCAATCAAATATTATATAAAATTTAATTTTATATAATTTATTATATTATGAAAAAATATTTTCTTTCTTTTGAATCTTCAAGTCGAGTAAAAACGTGATAAAACAAATCGTAGCGACAAGTTATGCTAAGCCCGAGTTTTCTCGGGATAATAATTAATTGTCATATGTACGAACCCGAGATAACGCGGGATAATAAGGGAAGCGGTTAAGTTGTTTCCTATTTGATTTTGGTGTATGACAAACAGGTGGTAGTGCTATGCTGCAATTTTCACCAATTCAGCAATAATTGTATCTCAAGAACCAATGTACGAATTAAAAAAAAACTTTACATTAAGTTAGAATTTGATATAAACTGGTGCTGATTAGTTTTTGGTATATATAGCAAAACAGGTGGCGCTGCTGTGCTGCATCTTGTACGATTACCGCAATAGCTCTATCTGAAGAACTGATGCACGAATTTTCACCAAACTTCAGATTCAGTTAGATGTCGACATAAGTTGTTACTGATTAGGTTTTGGTGTAAATCGCACAACAGGTGGCGCTGCTAAGCTGAACTTTTCACGATTTTTACAAAAGCTCTGCCTCAAAAACTAATGCACGCAATTTAATCAAACTTAATTTTCTGTTACACTTTCAAAGAAATAGATCCTTTTTACACATGGTGTATATTAAACAACAGGTGTTTATTTTGTACTTTTTAGATTAGAAATTTTGGTTGCGGACATGTCAGAGGGCAGGTTTAGAAATTCATTGATTTGTTTGAAACAATGACTCCTTGTAAAATCCAACAAATTCAACGAAACTATATACTTTTACACTCCTCATGATGTCCGTATATTTCATTTCATTTTGGCACTGCGATAGCGAATTTTGAATTATTAACATACATGAGATAGAAGAAAGTTTAGGTATTGCCATATCCCACTAGTTTTTATCTTGGTTACAGTAGAAATTATTAGAGAACAAAAAAAAGTGCAAATAAACAAATTACAACGACCATTTGAAAAATGATTTTTTCAAAGACTAAAATTACGTACGTCAAAAAGACGTACGCCATGGATTACATTTTTCGGTACTGTAAATTTTTAAACTTCTACGGAGCTGGTCATTCATTACGTACGCCATGGATTAAACATTAATATTTCTGGATCAATTTTAAATGAAATTTCATTTTTAAACTTCTAAACATCCCACAATATTATTTTTTACACCGTCGTATAGAGAAAAAAATTTACTTTTAAATGCAATTTGTTTGAAAGCTGTATCTCAATTTGTTTCTGAGTTATTATTTTTTTTGTAGTTGTTTGTAGTTTTTATTACTTTTTTGTCATAGTGGCAAAAAAAGTATCCATCTCTGTTGAAAGTAAAGGGAAAATACAGATTACTGTATAGATTAATCAGAAAACGAATAAAATGCGGATTCAACCAATAAAACGCTTCAGATATGTTTTTGATTTCCTACCCTGACAGAGGACAATAACCATTTTTTCAAATGGTTAATAAAAATTAAATAATTATGACAAACATATTAAGCTATTTTCATTTTCATTTACTTTTCAATAAGTAAAGGGATATAACATAATTAATAAACCTCCTAAAGCATTAAAAAATTTTAAATTACTGAAAACTTTTATACTTTACAGCATCAATATTTGTAATTGGGTATAAATCATTATTACTGAAACGCAATAAAATGGCATTTTTCCAGAAAATGTTTTGACCGGGAAATACTTTTATCGGAATCATCTGTTTCTTCCTTTCGTATTTTTTATTGAGTATATTTTTATTACAGGAAAAGTAAGATACTGAAAACAGCATAAATCAATAAAATATAAATGTATGTGTGTCAGTGTGAATACATTTTCCGTATAAATACTAATAGAAATAAATAAAAATAACTAGCATAACGCAAAAGATAAATTCACTTTCTTTTCCGATTATTGATCTACAAGTCAAGGGTTATTATAAAATAATACTTTAGGTTATCAAACACTGTCCAATTTTTAAATAATATTGAAGCATTATTTCTGCAATGCAATGAAAGAAAAAATTCCTAGTAAAACATTTTTCAGGGAAATAATTTTATCGAAATGAGCTTTTTTCTCATTTTGAAATTTTTGATTGATATCTAATGCTTCCGACAAAAATGAGATAATGAATGTAGTATAAGTCAATAATACAAAATATGTGTCTTTCTATAAATATTTTGGCAACTACCCAGTCAAATAATTAACAAAAAAGATACATAGAAACACAATTTTTATAAAGGAAAAGTTAAACTGAGTTTCTTCTTTGTTTAAATACATTCAAGGGAAGGAGTATAATAATAATAATAATAATAATAAGAAGAAGAAGAAGAAGAAGAAGAAGAAATATCAATACTTCAGATTATCAAGATTTTTCCTCTAAAGAAATTTGAACCGTTGTTTACAAAATTCAATATTAAACGAAATCATTTTAATCAAATCAGTTTCACAGAGTCAAAATTTTATCGGAAGTATCTCTTTCCTCATTTTGTATTTTTCGTACAATATTTATTGCTAGGAAAGCACGTGAGATAATGATTAAAACAGAAATCAGTAAAACAGAAAAGAGTATCTTTGTGAATATATTTTGACGCTAAATCAACAGAAACACAATTAGTACGACAAAAAGTTAATGAAATCAATTAATTATTTTCTTGTTTATCGATAAGTAAAGGCTTTAAAAAAAAAATAAACTCCTTGCGACGACCGTAGCGTATATTTCATATGTAGGATTCCTACAACGCATCATGTTTTTACAAGTATTTTTTACTAATAATTTTCAATTTATGCAAAATATATGATTAGAGACATTCATTGATAAAACTACTAAAAATAATAATAATGCAACGAAAAGTAGACGTTTGACTACATCAGTACTCACCAGTACGCATACACAGTCACAAAACACACTAGAACTACAAGAATTAAAAACAGTTAAAACTACGGTTTAACAAAAATACCATATTAGCTTCATAAATTAGAGCTTCAGTCAGAAGAGTCACCCAACCCTCAAGGAATACACGACTAATGTATACGGAGCAACTGGATGTCATAACTTGCGCACTCTCAAAGTCGGAAACATGGTCGAACTCAAGTGCATGTGTAACCAATCTGGAATTTAAAGTATCTTTATTAAAGTAATTTTTATGATTTAATGTCTGTAGTCCTACTTTTATTTGTATAATTAATGGTTTTTCAGACGTAATTATGTATGTAATTTTCAATTTTCAATTTATTTAAACAAAATATTTCTGCGATTAGAAATATACAAAAATTTATATTTGAAAATATCGTGCTAAATTATTAGAAATCATGTACAATTTGCGCGAGGAATTAAGAACTGTAATTGAATATAGGCCTTAACTTCTGCTACGAAATACAAAAATTTATATTTGAAAATATCGTGCTAAATTATTAGAAATCATGTACAATTTGCGCGAGGAATTAAGAACTGTAATTGAATATAGGCCTTAACTTCTGCTACGAAATGAAAGGGAATTTTCACAGCATTTTATCGCAAGTATCTCTTCACATTTCGTATTTTCGTTGTTTAATATATAAAACTACGAAAAAAACACCCGAAAAAATTATTATAACTTAAGTCAATAAAGCTCAAAAAGGTTTCTCTTTGTATAAATATGTTGCCAGTTTCTCAGATATTTAATTAATAATAAAAATAATTATAGAAATATAATTATCATGACACAAAAGTTAAACTGACTTTCTTCTTCATTTATTTATCAACAAATAAAGCTATGTAATACATCAGATTATAAAGAAGTTCCCTATCATAAAATATACCGGCTGTTTTAAAATTTCGATACGAAAGTAAAATGCGATAAAAAAAAGATTAATGGTTCGGAAAGACATTCGGTTTGCAGATAAATATTCAGCGTGGAACGGGATTTTGTATGACACCAACATTGAAAAAATGTTCAAATTCCCGAAAATAGAGGGCACTACTGCAGATAATTATATGGAAAAAATTCAATATTGCTCGCACAACACGAGATTTGGATACAAAAAAGTGTACATGCATATTTCTAATGTTTTTCTTTGGCGCAGCATGTCCGATAAGGGACTTTGCGCCGTAAATACCCATACAACCAACCAACCTAACGTTTTTGTATCCAAATCTTGTGCTGTGTGAGCAATATGGAATTATCTGCAGTAGCGTCCTCTGTTGTCGGGAATTTGATCTAATTTTTATGTTGGTGTTATACAAAATCACGTTCCACGCTGAATATGTATCTACAAATCACATGTCTCTCTGACACATAGATCTTTTTTTTTTTATCGCGTTTTACTTTCGCACCGAAGTTTAGGAAATACCTGGTAAATATAATAAATTATTTCTACATCGCAACAAAAGAAAACTTTTCCTGCAAAACTGTAGACAAGAAAATAACTGTATCGGAAATATGTCTGTTTTCACATTTTGTGATTTTTGTAAACCTGCCAAAAGTAACAAAGTTTTTGACAGGGGTATAATTTTATCGAAAATATCCTTTTTTATTTCTCATTTCTCCCATTTTTTTTTTTTACATAAAACTTTAATCAAATTAAGGTAATATTTGCTAAAAGTGATAGAAATACACTTAAAAGGCATATTCATTACTTTTTTCAGATCGACATGTTTCATCGCTCGGACGGCGACATTCTCAAGTTCTTTGTTGATACAAATGCTGTCGAAAACATTTATATCAACAAAGATCTTGAGAATGTCGCCATTTGAACGATGAAACATGTTGATACGAAGAAAGGTATTTATATACCGTTTGTATTTTTATCACTTTCAGCAAGTTTTTAACTTAGTTTGCTAATTTTAAGTCATTATCTATTTATATAAAATCCAAGTCTCTGTATGTCCCTCACATTTCTTGTTTGACCGCCGTATTGTAATGAGTAATTGCTGAAAAATACTAATGACGGGTTATCAGAATAACGCCCAAGTTTGACCAACTTGGCGAATTGTTGCCAAATTTGAAAAAAAGATCGCCAAATTTGGCGTAAAAAATAAGTTGCCATATATGAGCCAACTTGGCGATAGCTGCCTAATTTGGCGAGATTCCCATTTAAAACCATTAATCTTTGGTAATTGGGCTTAATTTAAACTCCGCGCATTTAAGGTATTTTTTCAATATCTATGGGTCAGAATTTAAAGTGTAATACAAGAAAATACACCACGTTCTTGAACCTCCTTACCGATGCTACTAATAAAATAACCACCACTAGATGGCGCTGTACTATCAGTTTTCCTAACTGCCCGATTTTAATGTGCTTTAGGCACTTTTCTAGTATAGGGGCTTTGGCGAGATAGAGAAAATGGCCTTGACGAGAATATAAATTTGGCAACATAATTTCTTGCAACTTATTCACTGTGTTGTATATATCTTTCTATCTCTTTTTCCGTCATTTTTGAAGAACTATCTTTCTAGTCATATATAATTTTATAAAAAAAAAATAAAATAATGATTGAAACAATAGACAAAAAAATATAAAAAGATGCGTATTTGTGTATTAACAAATGTATTAACAAGTTTTTGTTAGAACTACGCAGTCATATACGGTAACTAGCAATAACAATAAATAGAAATAGAAATATTCTGACACAAAAGCGTAAACAGAAAATATTTAATTTTCTTTTATTTATCGATAAGTAAATAACAATAATAAAATAATATTTAGGAATATAAAGACCTTCCATAAGTATAAATAAATATGACCCATTATTTCTGTATCTAACAAAGTCGCATTTTCCTAAGAAACTTAATTTTATCGGAAGTATCTGTTTTGCATTTTGTATGTAATTTAATGTATTTTATTGCAGAAAAAGTGAGATAATGATAAATGTATAAATCAATTTTTTTTTTTAAATTGTATTTTTTAGATAGTTTACAAACAGGAAAATCTGCTTTTTGTAAATCCCGTATTATAATTATTTGTTAATTTATATGCCGTGCTTTCAGGCATTATTATTATTGTGAGAGCAATATCAGTACAGACCCTTCGTAATATCCTATTATTTTTGGTTAATAAAAATACATAATCTTTTTCATTAAAAAAACTTCTTTATAGTCTCTGAGAATTTATATTATAAACAAGAATTTTTTAAGAAAAAGTCTTTTTAATAACTAAAAAATAATATATAACGAAGGGTCTGTACTGATGTTGCTCTCAACAATAATAATAATACCTGATAGCATGGTATATCAATTAACATATAATATTTGTCTTTTTGTAAGTACAGTAGAACCTCGATTATCCGAAGTAATTGAGACCGACCCTCTTTCGGAAAATCGAAATTTTCGGAAAATTGAGAATGCTTCAATTTTAAAATTAAGGAGAAATATAGTCAATATTTCTTATTATGGTAACAAGTGCTTAATAAAAATAAAGCAATAGTAAAATAGAAACAAGAATAAATTACCTGAATTTAAATTTTGAAACTAAGTACTTTTTACATAGATCACAAGGGTTTGAAAAGATGTTGTGTTTGTCATAGTTTCGATTGCCTTTGCTTTGAAACTCTATCACGGAGTTTTTTAATATTATTAGTTCACCAGTATCACAGTCTTTCTGCTGCTGCAGTTTTTTCGTTTTCTCCGTTCCACTCCGCAGCTTACGGGAGCTCAAGTTAAATTTAAAGGAACTGTAAGAAAGAGGATCCAAAATATTTATATGCACTTGTAGTTCGGAAAGTACCGCTTGCACACAAGGAATGTGATAGTAGAAAAAATATATGGATTTCAGTTAAACGAGAGTTTCGTTTAAAAGAGTTTCGGATAAAAGAGATTCTACTGTATGTCGACAACTACCCAGTCATATAAATAGTAATAAAAAACTAAAAGAGATATTTCTATTATGTAGCATCATTAAAATGACATTTTATTTATCTATGAATAATTGGTCAAATAAAATAATACTTCAGATTATCAAGAATTGACATATATTTAAAAAGATATAAACCACTAATTTTGCAATGCAGAAGAAGAAAATTTTTGCATAACTGTCGAGAGGTAAACAACTTTATCGGAAGTACCGTTTATCATTTGTGTTAAATATCTATTTTCTAAGAAAATAGGAGATATTGTTTAACGCATAAATCGATAAAATATAAAAATGTATGTTTTCTGGAAGTATATCGATCACTAAACATTTTTTGGCTTGTTCTAATTATTTCATTTAAATATGTCTGGTTATTTTCACTTCGGTATTTTAAGAATTTAATTTTGTCATTTTATCAAAAACACAATTTTATTTATTTCTGGTGTTGAATAATCTATATATTTCGTTAGCACAAATCGCAATAATGTTTATTTTTTAATATAACTAGTATATAACCCCCATCAAAAAATGACGGAATGTTGATCTCCATTTAATTTTCATTAGACTTCATACAAAAAAGCATGCAGATTTTATTGTTGAAGCGTTTGTATTGCCGAAAAAGTACATTTTGAAAATGACAACAGATCTCTGCAATTACAAATAATGTGGATATATTTTTTTTTACAATATTCCTTTGAAATAGTTAACATTCAATAAAGGCTCCGATTCTAATATTTAGAATAATGAAATACAAAATAACTGAAAATTACGTCATGTTGACAGAATCCTATCAATTTTTGTCTTTAGTTTTTTAATGTAAAAATTCATTTCAAGCTAAGACTAACGTCACCGGCGCAAACTTTTCAAACATACTTCATTTAAGTACTTTTATTTTTAACCAACAGTATATTCAAATAAAAATATATTTTGTATTTAATTGCAATGAAGAAAGCTGATAAAATAGTACATACACATAAAATAAACCCAATATACAATCTTCTCGTGCTGTCGCAATAAATATGAATTTTTATTCGTTTGTAAAAATAAAGTAAGCGTAAATAATTTTTTTTTATTGAAACAATCCGAATGCCACCATTTTAAAACAATTTCATAATTTTTTATATTAAAATTAAGATATAAAAATGGAAATGGAGATATAAAAATCTAAACTGTACGTTATTTTCACATTCTCATAATTTACATACGCACCACTCAAATTCACAATTTGAAAGTATTTTAACGCGCAATAGATTATTTATTAATGAATGTATTTCCAAACTTAAAGTCCCGTTTGTCCGATACAACTTTTCATGTGAACATTCACACAAATTTTAAGTTCTAATCTCAGTACCCGCGAAAAAAAATTTCAGAAATTTGCCTTTAGTTGTCATAGTATTGGCCATTTAGTATTGGTCAAATATTTAGTTTTATAAAAAAAAAAATGACCGTTTTGTTTTTAATATGACATCATTTTTACTCACTGAATCATTTTGCCTAGCGTCTCAAACTCAGTATCTACGTAATGTAAAAATATTGAAATGTAACTGATTTATGAAGAAGAATGCGTGTTTTTTAATGTCTGACATCATTTTCTGTTCAAAATTCATAAAAAAAGTTTCTTTTATTTGTAATGTGAAAATGGCATCAATAAGGATATTATCAATAAAAAGAATAAAACCATGACTATTTTCCCTTTACTTTCAATATACATGGAGTATTTCAGTTGCCACGATTACAAAATTTGTATTAAAAACTACAAAAAAATTAATATCTCAAAAGTAAATTGAGATACAGCTGTCAAACAAATTGCATTTAAAAGCACATTTTTTTTTCTTGTACGATGGTGTAAAAATTGAAAATGTGCGATGTTTAGAAGTTTAAAAATTTGCAGTAGCGAAAATTGCAAAACCGAAATTTCATTTCAAATATCAAAGTGTTGCCATTCAGAAAATGACGTATGCGTTACGCACAGATATGTTTGTCCTTTATAATATAGATACAAACGTTATATATGTATAATACGCAATATTAATCAAACGTTATCATGCATGTTAGAAGAGAGACAGTTTGTATGCAAACAACACATAGAAATTATAAGAAAAGAGGACCTAATAAACGTTTCTAACTATCAGAGAAGGTGGGAAATAAAAATTTTAAAATTCAACATTTTAAGAAAAGATTTTTATATAACTAAGATAAGAAGTACAGGTTAACTTTCACTATTTAGTAGCGAATTGAAATATTTTTTAGGCGAAAGTTTAGAACATTTATTGTTGGTCAAAATTTGGTATTGCTCAATAAATTCATATATTTTTAATTGAACAAAAGAGAAAATATAAATCGTGTAAATAATTTAACGAATCATTCTTCATCCCCTTCTAAATTTCTTATAGTAGGGGAGACCGGGGATAGTTAGCTACAGGGGTAAGTAGGCTCAGTCCTCATAATTTATCTGTTTATGGATAGATGACGCACCCAGTCACAGAGTACTTTTCTTCTTGCTTTCTACAATTTCCATTGCAGTTTTGCAGCGTTACGCACGTGCAGTGGGCATTTATTACCATTTTTCTTCTTTTTGCATTCATAAGTAATTTTTTGTTGCTTCATTTTTTCCCTAATTTCTAATACTTATTTTAATAATTGCGATTTAACTTTTGTAGTTTTTCATACACTGTAAAAAAAAATTTGTAAAGTTACTAAAATTTTTCTAGGAAACTGGGATTCCAGGAACTTTTTATGTAACGGCAACAAGAAAAATTCCTGTAACAGATGCTGTTACAGAAATTTTTGCTGTTGCCGTTACATAAAAAGTTCCTGGAATCCCAGTTTCCTAGAAATATTTTAGTAACTTTACAGATTTTTTTTTACAGTGTAGTGTATGATTAACTCTACCTATTCCACATGTGATATACTTGGACCCTTTTATGTTTAGAGGGTTAAATCTCCAATTTTGTGAAGAAATTTGTCATGGGGCTAGTAGGCGCATTGAACACGGGGCAAGTTGACTTGGCGCGCCAACTAACCCCGTTACACTGTTTCGTAATATTTTCTGCTATTTTATCCCGTTTGATAAATTAATTACTTTTTCTTACAAAAAAACATACGTAATTACCAAAGAAAAACTGAACAGGTTACTACACCGAAGAATATTATAAGAAATGATGTGGAAGTAGTAGTAATTAACGAACGATGTATTAGGTAAACTGTTAAAGCTTTTAATATACCTTAGAGAAGTATGTCCCTATGTTTCAAAATTATGAAGAATGAAGTTTAAACGAGTGATGATCATAACTCAGCTATGGCATAGGCTAGAAGCTGGATGTTCAAAAGATTCAGTACCACTTTTTTGGTATTATCTCCAGCAGTCGCTGGTGCTCTTCTGATTTTGGATTAGGATGTTGGATAATTATATTCTGAGGATGTTAGACCAATAAAAAAGACAGAATTAAAAAAGAAAATGTGGAAAATAGGCGTAGGTAAAAGGCAGCAACATGAATATTGACAGATTCACGAAATATGAAGGCATTGAAAGAGGAAAAGTAAGCTGTAGGAAGCTTTAGGAGCGGAAAGAAGTTGAAACAGAAAAAATAAGAAAATAAAGGCAACAGAAAAATTGCCTAAATGTAAACAAATAATAAGGAAAACTTTGTTTCCACATGTAATAAAATTGAACTTGTTACTGAGAAAAGCACGAATCTTGACAATATCTCACATTATAAGGAAGTTTAATATCTGGTGTGCGTTGGTACTTTAGAAACAGAAAACACCGATAAAAGTATGTGCTATGCAGCATTTAAGCACATGTGGCCTGCACAAACGGAGACACTCGATTTTATATATGTGATAACCGCAACTCTGATGATGATATGGAGTACGATAGAAGCTACTCAATGTTAATGTTTTATTCATTATGTCTGTATCATTTTTGAATCTACATTGTATAGGGATAATTCCTTTGTTTAACTTGCTTGTAATAATAAAATTGATTTATCTTAACTATGTGTCTTATTTGAGCTTACATTAACTTTTTAGGAAGCGTGAGTCAACTAACCCCATAGGTATGGCAACTTGCCCGCGGCGGGGTAGTTTGGCACACATTTATTCTCTTACTTCAGGCTTCCGTTAAACATAAACTACAGAAGCTACAAACATAGAACCCCGGGTATTTATAACCAAATGTCTGTGCTTTAAAAGTGCAGTGAAATTTTGTTAAAAAACTTAAATAAAAAATTAATAAAAATCAATACTAGAAACTGCGTCTACTAGCCTCGGTCTCCCCTATATCCTGATAAATAAATGATAAAAAAAATACGTTTTGTTATTAACATAAACTATGCCAAAAGAATAATAAAACACACCTGGAACTCAATTACCAGAAGAGTGTTTTTGCTGTGAAAAGTATAGTTTAAAAAAATTAATTAGGTGTGATTTTGAATTTTTCATAGAACTAAATAAATGATACACAAAAGTCTTGATACATTTTCGAGAAATGCGTTATCATACTTTATCCTTAACCTTATTTCCTGTCAAAACTTTTTGTAAAAGTATGAAACATGCTCTGGTATTACCGCGAATTTCATAAAAATATTCAAGAAATGTTTTTCATAGAGTATATTTAAAAAAAATTAACCAAGGCTATTCATTTTGATGTACAGAAATGTATTAATAGCAGTTTACTCTGATGTTGCGAAAATCCTTAATATTTAGTTTTCTGTGCGTGAAGATTATTTATGATAATCGCTTTTAAGAAAAATTGTAATAAAACTTTATTATTTTCATACTTATTTCTATTAATCAAGTCATTAGACGTATTTTCAGAATTTAGCGCTCCGAATGTCTTTCTGATTAATTAAGATTTTTTTTTTTTTGTTATTTTTAAGTATGTTTAGAGATAAAATAATTTTTATAAATATCAAAGACTCCAAAACATAATCTAGTAAGTTTAAAGCTTATCGCTAAAGTTTGATGAAATAATTATTTTTTTAAAATATCGGTAATAATTTAAATGTAATATTTTCTTAATTATTATTATCAATCACATGTTTGTCATGTTTTGAAGTTTTCGAATTTAGTATTCCGAATATATTAATGCATAATTAAGAAGATGTTTTTTTTTTTAAAGAAATATCTTCAGCGAAAACATAAGAGTTATAAAGCAAATATTATAAAACTTCTTTAAAATATTTGAAAATTATAGCCAATCCTCACAATAATTATTTAAAGCAATGTGTTTTTCAAGTTATGGTAATTATTATCATAAATCAAAAACTGTCATGTTTTATAGTTTAATATTTCCAGAATGCACTTCATGCATACATAATTAGAAAAATAATTAACCTCTTCAGATATATTTAGATGAAAATATAAATCAATACAGGCAAGTACTTTGGAAGTTTGTCGAGGAGGTTTCAAAAATACCAACGTGCTTTATTTCAACTATTGGATTAAATCCGGTCTACTCGTGTTTGAGAACATAGGTAAAAAGCAAATTTTTATTGGAAAATATAATAGACGTTTTACATTTAATGTATTTTAGATTACGTATTAACAATACCGTGATGCATTTTTATATAGAAAATATCAATAATGCATCCGAATAAAGTTTTGTAAATTATTAAAAGCGATACTGTTTTATTACCCTCATGTAAGGAGTTATTAATAATCGAAGAAATCGTGAAAAATTGCTACTTGCAACAATTAATTTTTTCTAATAATTTTAATGGTTTAAATTATTACATGTCTTTTAAATTTGTGTTTTATTTAAATGAATTTATTATTCATTTATCTATATATTTAAAACGCTAAGCGGTTTCCTTCGATAGTCCGTGAGAAGAAACTACTGCATCAAACTGCATCATTCTTTTTTAAAATGAAATATATTTGGCAACAGATTTGTTATCGTACATTCCTTTGTTCAAAAATTTTATTAATTAGCCGTAATTTTCAATTAAAATTTTACTTGTGCGCATGCGTAGTACGTAAGTACAAAACTGCGACTTGGAGCGACGCGTTTCTCCGGAGTAATCAATCTTAAGATTCGTGATTCATTCACATTAACATTGCATCCATGCGATGCGGCAACATTAGGAAATGCTGCAACAAACAACGGTATAATATACCGTTCTTTGGAAAAACAAGGTATTTATTTTATTTATTTATTGTAATTTGTACCGGATTCCATTTCGATCGCTCATTATTTCAATTTATATAGAATTTTAGCCTTATTTAGAAATTCTGTTCGTCATTTAGGCTTAAACATTATATGCATCTTATAACGTTCGTGACATTCTGATGCAATTCATTTCTTTTTACTATTCTAATTCATCACTGATAATTTATTTAATCCTGTTTTGCAAAGTAATTTACCCAAGTAGTGTGTAAATATCAGTATTAGAAGTGTTATTCCATATTCGGCGAAATTTTGACTTCGTACTCGGCCAATAGTACTGAGTATTTCTAAAAATTTACTTTCTTTTTGCTTTACGTATCATTTGAAAAAATGATAAATTTATAAAAAAACACCCCCAAAAAAAGGTGAGGGTAAAATAACAAACAGGGAGCATGGCATTATTAGTCATTATTTACTTACTACCCTATCTCATAAAGTTTTTTGATTACTCAGCAAAAAGATTGAAATATTTAGAGACACTTACTATTTTACCCGTACAGTTTAAATTGAGTTTTTGTGTATAATTATTTACTTTAAGCATATCTTTCTTTTGATTTAATAAAAGAGTTTGTGAAAGTCTGTAATTTTCAAATGTTCACTTTTGCAACCGCATTAGTTATTTTCAAATGTACCATTTGGTGTAATCTATTATATTTGGTGACAGTGGTGTTGGTATAGCTGAAAAGTGCCGAAATGGTCCCTCCCAGAGATGGGAATGCTCAAATTAATTTCAGGGGGTGCGGGTTTTCTGTTCTGTACAGGGACTTTATTTCAACTTGGAAAAGTTTGTTTTTAAATATTTTATTTAACTTTTTTATGATAACTACATTTTTGTGTTTTTATGAAATTAAATTTGTGTTGTTAGTTGTACTTTTTATCAGTCATTCTATTTCTCCCATCTTTTCAAAAGCTGTGGATGGCTTATAGTATTTAGAATTTTTGGTAGTACTTAATTATTCTATCCACCAATTTCGCCAAATTATACAAATTGGCATAATTTTTATTTTAAATAACAAAAGAACAAATAAATTAGTATAACATTAATAAAAATGCAAATAAAACGTCGAAAGAAAAATCGCTTAACGTAAACATGTGTAACCTGCTTAAAGTCAAGTGAATGTGACATTTATGATCAACCATTATTGGCATTTAATTTTATAGTATGACGATAGATTTTTGGTCTACAGGATAACTAAGTAGTAGCAAATTTTTTAATTATAGAGTCAGTTTATGTGAAGAATTGACCCATAAAAGTTCTTTAAAACAATGTGCATGATTTATTAAATCCCCAAAACAATAATATATTTGATGACGCCTTCAACATTTGAACGGCAAACAACTTTATGGTACCTGCCATAGATGAATTGCAGTACTTTTCTGTTTAACTGACACGATTTTTGCCAAATGTAATACTAATATTTAGCACCAAATGAAAATTTGAAAAAAAAAATGTTGTTGTGAAAGTGATTATTTGAAAATTCTAGCCTTTCACAAACTCTTTTAAATCAATGCACAAATAGGTTTAAAATAAAATGAATTAGGATTATACCCTAAATTTAAACTGCGTGTGTGAAATTGTAATTATCTCTAAACATTGCAGTAAACATTTCAATATATTTTAAATAAAGATGCCGCATCGTCACATAAACTTTATGAGATAATGTTATAAATAATGTGTAATAGTACTATGCTGTCTTTCATTATTTGAAATTGTTTTATGTAATTAGTATACGTCTCTCTATATAATGATGCTTTAAGCAAAAAGAAAGTACATTTTTAGAATTATTTTATATTGATCGAGTACATTGTAAAAATGTGGTCGAATACCGAGTACTCAGTACACCCGTAATTCATATCCACAAAAGTATACCTAATGAAAAAAGTCCTTCCGGCCAGTGCCGGGAGGAAGAGGTAGCTTTCATAATCCTTATTTAAAAAAAGCCAACTTATATCATGCAAACACACGAAACTCAATTTAGTGGACACCGAATATAGGAGATTAAATACTAATTTTTATCAATATAATGAATGAGAATTTCGCGAAATTAGTCAGCTTTATCCAAGCTGCTTTTCTTTGAAGTAACTTATATTTGGCTGCCAAATTCGGCAATTTCTTAAAGTGCCTGTCATTTTAAGACAACATGGTGGATGAGGCTAAGCAGTGAACTTGGTCGAGACCTTAGTAATTGCTGTGCACATGCTCACTCCCATCGGAATCGGTTAATATATAGGAGTGCTGTCGCATGCAAAAAATCAGATTTTTCAAAATGTCACCCACAATAGAAATTGAAACTGCTATATCTGAGCCATTTTTTAAGGTAAAGACAAACAAAAAATGCTCCTGAATCCTTATATCAAGATCAAATACTTAAGAAAGAAACCTTTTTCAATTTCTAATTTTTTTGCACCTCACTTTAAATATATATATTTTTTTTAATTTAATGGCCGCCATTTTGAAACAAGATAGCTGATGAATCTGGCCAGCGAACTTGGTCGAGGTGTTGATGTATACTATCCACATGCCTTCTTACATCGAAATAGGCGAATACGTGTGTTATCGCGTGACAAATACAAGATCGTTTCAAAATGTTAGCCATGCTAGAAATTCAAAGTGCTATAAATCAACCATTTTTTAAGATATCAACAAAAGAACAAATTTTCAGAAACAAAAACTGCTCCGGAATCTTTGTATCAAAGCCAAACACATAAAAAAAATCTTTTTCATTTTCCAATTTTTTAATACCTCATTTTGAATTTTAAATTTAATTTTTTTTAAATGGCAACCCTTTTGAAACAAGATGGCGAATGAAGCTGGCCAACGAACTCGGTCGAGACATTGGTATGTACTATGTACAGACCAAGTTACATCCAAATAGGTTCATAAATACGCCTGTTATCGCGTGACAAAAAGCAGGTCGTTTTAAAATGTCAGCCACAAGAGAAATTCAAAATGCTATTACTCAGCCATTTTTTTTTAGATATAGACGAAAGAAAAACTGTTCCGGAATCTTTGTATTAAGGTCAAACACATACAAAAAAAAATCTTTTTCATTTTCCAATTTTTTGGTATCTCATTTAAATTTTTTTATTTTTTTATTTTTTTAAATGGCCGCCATTTTGAAACAAGATGGCGGATGAAGCTGGCCAACGAGCTCGGTCGAGATATTTGTATGTACTATGTACACACGAAGGTACATCCAAGTCGGTTCATAAATACGCCTGTTATTACGTGAGAAAAATCAGGACGTTTCAAAATGTCAGCCACGCTAGAAATTCAAAATGCTATAACTCAGCCATTTCTTAAGGTATAGACGAAACAAAAACTGCCCCCGAATCTTTTTATCAAGGTCAAACACATAAGAAGAAAATATTTTTTCAATTTTCAATTTTTGGTACCACATTTCAAATTTAAATTTTTCTTAAAAATATAAATGGCCGCCATTTTGAAACAAGATGGCGGGTGAAGCTGGCCAACGAACCCGGTCGAGACATTGGTATCTACTATGTATAAACGAAGTTACATCCAAATCGGTTCATAAATACGCATTTTATCGCGTGACAAAATTCAGGACGTTTCATAATGTCAGCCGCGCTAGAAATTCAAAATGCTATAACTCAGCCGTTTTTTAAGATATAGACGAAACAAAAACTGCTCCGAAATCTTTGTATAAAGGTCAAATACATAAGAAAAAAATATTTTTCCTTTTTCAATTTTTTGGTACCACATTTCAAATTTGAAATAAAAAAAAATTAAAATGGCCGCCATTTTGAAACAAAATGGCGGATGAAGCTGGCCAACGAACTCGGTCGAGAGATTGGTATGTACTATGTACACACCGAATTACATCCAAATCGGTTCATAAATACGCCTTTTTTCGCGTGACAAAATTCAGGACGTTTCAAAATGTCAGCCACGCTAGAAATTCAAAATGCTATAACTGAGCAATTTTTTAAGATATAGACGAAACAAAAACTGCTCCGGAATCTTTGTATAAAGGTCAAATACATAAAAAAAATATTTTTCCATTTTTAATTTTTTGGTACCACATTTCAAGTTTTCAATTTTTTTAAAAATTTTAAATGGCCGCCATTTTGAAACAAAACGGCGGATGAAGCTGGCCAACGAACCCACACACAATGTACACACCGAATTACATCGAAATCGGTTCATAATTACGGGAGTTACAGTGTCAGATATATTGATGATGTATTGTTAGTAAGGATTAACGATTCCAATAGCGATTTAAATTTAGACTATTATCCCCAAGGTTTGATATTAAAAAAAACTTCATATGACGAAAAGCATGTAAATTATTTGGATCTCACTATCGACATTGAGAGGGGTGGTTTACGGACTAGCATTTATGATAAGAGAAAGGATTACAACTTTGAAACTATTAAGATATTAAATTTTAATTCCAATGTACATATTTCCATTTTCAGAAATATCATTATCAATAGTTTAATAAGGATAATAAAGTTAAATTCTAATCATAATAGTTGTCTTAGCGAAGCGAAGGCTAATACTCAGCGAAATATTACTGTCCGGGCACTTTACTACTACGATGGATATTAACGCCATGTCCTACTTAAAAAAAAGCCTAATAAAAACCTTTCGTCAAGCATAACTCAAAAAATATTTGTCGGATTTCGTTTCTGATTGCACCAGAAGGCACCTATGAGGGTCGCCTACTGAATGCGCCTACTATGAAAAATAAGTTCCAAACCGTTTAAAAATTTCTTCTGTTTAACTTCTGTATTTTAAGCAATTTTTCTAACTCAGCCACTAATTAAGTTTGAGACATGACATTTTGCATACTTAAAGCTGAACACCTCACATCAAACGACAAATAATAAAATCTTTAAAAAGTCTAATATTTAACCCCCTGGGCTCTAACTTATGTATTTTAAACAATTTTTCTAACTCAGCCCCTAATTAAGTTGGAGACATGAAATTTCGCATACTTATAGCTGAAATCCTCACATCAAACGACAAATAATAAAATTTTGAAAAATGTCTGATATTTAACACTCTGGGCTCTAACTTATGTATTTTAAGCAATTTTTCTAACTCATCCCCTAACTAAGTTGGAGACTTGAAAGTTTGCATACTTATAGCTGAACACTTGCGATAACACGATAAATCATAAATTTTGAAAAAGTCATATTTAACCCCCCAGTCTCTAACTTCTGTATTTTAAGCAATTTTTCTAACTCAGCCCCTAATTAAGTTGGAGACATGAAATTTTGCATACTTATAGCTGAACACCTCACATCAAACGACAAATAATAAAATTTTGAAAAAGGTCTAATATTTAACCCCCCAGTCTCTAACTTCTGTATTTTAAGCAATTTTTCTAACTCAGCCCCTAATTAAGTTGGAGACATGAAATTTTGCATACTTATAGCTGAACACCTCACATCAAACGACAAATAATAAAATTTTGAAAAAGGTCTAATATTTAACCCCCCAGTCTCTAACTTCTGTATTTTAAGCAATTTTTCTAACTCAGCCCCTAATTAAGTTGGAGACATGAAATTTTGCATACTTATAGCTGAACACCTCACATCAAACGACAAATAATAAAATTTTGAAAAGGTCTAATATTTAACCCGCTGGGCTCTAACTTGTGTATTTTAAGCAATTTTTCTAACTCATCCCCTAATTAAGTTGGAGACATGAAAGTTTGCATACTTATAGCTGAACACTTGCGATAACACGATAAATCATAAAATTTTGAAAAAGTCATATTTAACCCTCCGGTCTCTAAATTGTGTATTTAAAGCAATTTTTCTATCTCAGCCCCTAATTAAGTTGGAGACATGCCATTTTGCATACTTATAGCTGAACACCTCACATCAAACGACAAATAATAAAATTTTGAAAAAGTCTATTATTTAACCCTCTGGTCTCTAACTTGTGTATTTAAAGCAATTTTTCTAACTCAGCCCCTAATTATGTTGGAAACATGAAATTTTGCATAGATATAGCTGAACATCTCACATCAAACAGCAAATAATAAAATTTTGAAAAAGTCTAATATTTAACCTCTAATATTTTGTCTCGCGCAATTTTTAAATTTAAACTGTTTTGCAATACTATTTTTTTGTTCATTTTGCATAACAAGTGTAATGTGACGTAATTTGTTCTATTTCACATTTCTAACGCATGTTAATTTATTTATTTTACAATATCCTTTCTCTTTTAAAATTCACATGTAAATATAGTTTTTATGGCGTAATTTCCAATAAGTGCCTGCTTTTTATACCTATTTATTTAATTCTAATTTGAAGGGTTTTTTCTGTTTATAATAGTAACGTGTAAATAATTTTTTTTTATTTGAAGCAAACATTATTGTTTGTGCTGTTTATACAGTTGGCAACAATTTAAATTAATACCATTTTCAAAAATATGTAAAAAATATCTGTCAAAATGCTGAATATTTGAATTTAAAATAGAAATAAAACCTCAAAAAATGAGTCAAATTAAAAAAAAAATAATGAAATCTGCAGACCGGGATCTTCTATTGAATAAAATGATCTAAAAATGATTAAATTCCCATGTATAGCTTTTGCTCGTATAATTTTTTTTTAATGGAACGATTTTGTCCAACTTTAGCATTAAATATCTCTTAAAATAACTCTTCGATTTGAAAACTGTATGCATTAGTGTGTTGATCAAACATTTCGCTATAATACCACAGATTTTCATATATTTGTATGCAATAGTTTTCTTAATATTAACGAAGAAAGACCTCCGGTCACAAAAAATTCAAAACCGGCGGCGGCGGTGACAGCGTTAGTTACTTTTTTTAGAATAGAGAGATATATAAAAATGAAAACTTGTCTATCTGTCTGTTTGTAATTCTATAAAAATCCACAATTTGGAAGCCAAAATTGTGAAGAGATACGTACATGTGTATTAAAACATGGCCGAGACAACTAAAGTAATCCGGAATCGAAATAACTTATTGTTAATTTTTAATTAATAAAAAACCACCAATTTAACAGCAATTTCTTTTCAAATTTAAACATTTTTCGTTATAGCAGTTGCCAACAATTAAAAAACACAATAAAATTATTACTACAAGAATTAATTTTCTACTGCAAGATTTCCACGTGAAAAATGAAAATGAAATAAATAGTTTGCCGAATAAAAAAAAAAAGGTGAATATTACGTCATAACTTTTCTATTGCAAGATATTCACGTGAAATATGAAAATGAAATAAATGGTTTGACGAATTTAAGTGAAAGTGAATATAACTTCATAACTTTTCTATTTGAAGGTTTCCACGTGAAAGAGGAAAATATTACGTCATATTGGAAATATAAAGGGCATGGTGGATATAGTATAACGTCATATGAGTGTGAAAAATGTATTGAAGCATGATAAAAACCCGATTAGGGAAATATTGGCGTACTTTAACATTATTGCTCCAATTATAAATTGAAATAAGTTCATTTATAGCTGTATTCTTTTGCGTCTGTTATATACATTTATACATTTTTATATAGCGTTTTCATATGATTCATTCAACAACATTTCGACTGCTTTTTTTAATGTTTGTTTTGTGTTGTATGTTAAATTTTGAAATTGATTTTTCAGAACAAACATCCTTCAAATTCTGGGCAACGCCGGCACTTTAGTTTGTAACAGATAAATGGCTTTTGTATCTGTACATCTAATGCTAATATTATAAAGCGTTATAATATTATAAAGTATATAATATTATTAATGCTTGTACGTTTGTGAGGTGTTATCTCAGAAACTACATACCCGTTTCATTCAAATCCTGAACATCCTTCAAATTCTGGGCAACGCCGGCACTTTAGTTTGTAACAGATAAATGGCTTTTGTATCTGTACATCTAATGCTAATATTATAAAGCGTTATAATATTATAAATTATATAATATTATTAATGCTTGTACGTTTGTGAGGTGTTATCTCTGAAACTACATACCCGACTTAAAAAAATGTTGGTGGCCATCTCTGCTCCGAAAAAAAGACTATTTTATGTCAGTGCAAGATCCTACAACGCTGCAGGAGCAAAAAAGTTCTAAAATTCCGATTTCTGCGATATTGATTGGGTTAGAAACTTTAAATTTGGTGCGGTAGTTACTTTTAAGATGTAAATACTCGTAATGAACGCTCTCTAAAAGATTCAATTTGGCGGACAAACGTAAAAATTTCTAGAAAGGTTCTAAATTATGATTTATTTGGAATACTGACATTTTTGGGATACTGTTGGGGTTAGAAACTAGAACTTTGGCATGGTAGTAATTAATAAGATGTAAATGCTCGTTGTAGAACGAATTCTAAAAAATAGAAAGACTAAACAAAGCGGAAAAATATCTAAAGATGATCTAAGTAACGAAGAACATGGAACTGTTAGGAATATAACATGAAAATTGACATGGCTGCATTTATCATGACGTAAATTCCCGCAATAGAACAATTTCTGAAAATGTCGCTATATAAAACAGTGCAGAAACAAAAAACTTTCAAAAATTTTCTATTTCTCTGTTACTGCTGAGCCCAAAATCTTGAAATTTTGCTTAGGGTTAGTTTTAAAATATACAATTGTCTCTATGAATGGTTTCTAAAAAATTTAAAATTTAAAAAGATGAAATTAACGGAAAGCGATCTCAATTACCATTAATTTGGAATTATTAGGTACAGCAACTTTAAATATTTCATAATGCTGCATTTCCTTCGCAAAACATGCGATTTAAATGCAACAAAACTGATAGATACCCACCTAACATTAAATAAATTGTGTAAATATTGAATAAAGACCTGTATGAAACAGTGAGTAGGTTGCCCGAAAGTACTTGTTAAAGTGTTCCTTCTCTAGGCTTTTCTCTCTCTCGCCAAGGCCACTAACAGAGGGAAGTGCCGTTTTAAATGTGATATGAATTTTTTATCCGATTCATTTTTCTAGACATTTTATCATAAGGTCATATTCTCAATTATCATTAGTATATTTTTTATATATTAACTTATTCTGGTGAAATTTTGTAATCGGGTTCATACTGGCGTATGTTAGCTTGCATGATTTGCCGAATAAATATGTATGGATTTGTAAATTACTTCAAATGACACTTTGGCAGCTCAAAAGTTATGCAGACGATATATTCAGATCTTGTGTCATACTTTATGTTGTAATCATTGCCGATTTCTTTTATTTAATACATGCTAAATACAGCTCAACTTGTGCAGAATACGTTTGAAAACAAAACAATACAGCGTATGTAGTGGCCAGCATACACTCCTTATTTAAATCCGATCGAGCATATATAAAACACACTCTAACGAAGTATTGCATGCCACTTTTGATGTATTCGGTACTTTGATACTATATTAGATTTTGAGAAGAAAATTCCTTAAATGTTATCGACAACCTCATTGCATCCGTGGAAAACAGATATTGTAATTATTAACTATTCCGGGGAGCACACACCATATAAAGTATAGTCCATTCTTTTTAAACATCATATATTTGTCATTTAAAGTTACTCAAATTGGTGCGGAGCGTCTGATTATGCTCTTGACATCATTTTATACAGTTAAAATTCCGATGTAAGTAAATTAGTGTCTCATTTTCTATTTTACTTTTAATATATTGCGTAATTTCAATTTTATATCCATGCATGGCTGTCTTGAATGATTTGATTTCCCATTTTTTTACACAGTGTATTCGAATTTATATATAAGTTTTGTAATTCTGCAATTCGTTTATTTTCATCATTTCAATTTTTCGCAGTATATGGACAATTAAAGATAACATCTCATTTTTTTGCTTCCACATGTTATTATTAAATCTATGTTCTCAGTAATATCGCTCAGACTAATCCCTCTGAGGGAAGTCCTAGTATAATAAATGACATTATAAATCTCTATCAAGATGCAATGGTTCAGAATTTTCCTGTTGGTTTGTTAAATAGTTTGGTAAACATTTTCGTCAAGGATAAAGATTACTGCGACGCTTTACTTTTGGCGATTAAAAACATTGCCAAACAATCGTAGGCTTTATAAGGAGCTCTGTCTGGATGCATCGTTCTTTTTGAATGGGGTTGCCTCTTTGGATGGACAGTTTTACAGTGTTCTTTTCGAATTCGGTTACTGCTTTGGATGGCCAGTTTTAAAGTTTTCTTTGGCCAATATGGTCTTGACAGATATGGGGGATGTTTCATGAGTAATTGCCGGTAAAACCCAGCATGCAAGTCTTTAGCCTTGCAATCTGTCTCCATTGGTTGTTTTCTTTTCGTTCATGATTTAGTTAGTAAGTTTTTTCCATAGTTATTTTGTTAATTTTCTCTGTAGTTCAGTAGTTTTGGGATTGGATGTGTAATGTGTGGTTTTTGGTATTATATTAACCTTTGAAGTTCGATGGCATGGCTACGTCTTCAAGTGGTTGAGTTTGAGTATGGTTTATGTTTTTATGAATTGATTAGATAATCGTTAGATATGTTTTAGGCAATTGTCAGGCATATTTTGACGCTGTAATTATTCCTTTTATCGTTTTTCCCTATTCTGTTTATTATTTCTAGTTATAGTTTTTACAGTTTGGTACTGTTTATTTTTGTTCATCTTTGTTACATATTATTCGTTCATGTTATTTTTTAGATTTTATGGTTTTGTTTAAAGTGTTAGTTTTATTCATTAGTTCCCATTTTGTTCAGTTTTATTAAAAAATTGCATTGAGTGTGAATATACATTTATAATTATGAAATTTACAAAAAATAGAATTTTAGATACCGGCAAGAAATGGAATTCATTAGAGGACCATTGTGCTCGGTCGGTTCCTGATAGCATGGTAGGGAATGGATCGTTAGAAAGTAACCATGATTTACAAGTGGATTTGGTTGGCTACGGAAGTAAAGGAGTTGATGATAGCTTTTGCAAAAAGAGTATGCAAGGTTTAGTTTTTGAGAAAAATAAAAAAATGTATAAAAATTGTGAAAAAAATTATGTAAAAAATTGTGAGTTTGATATTTTTTTGGAAAGAGGGGAAGTTGATGATGTACGGAAAAGGAAATCGATCAGGTATAATACCAGATATATTTATAATAGTCATTTAATTAATAAGAATTACGATGGCGGTGAAGGTAGAGATAACGGTGTTAAATATAAAACTAGAACGTTTTATAATTCAAACTTAAAAAGGGAGATGATTTTCAATAATCTCAAATTAAGAAAATGTAGTGATAAACGTTGTAAAGTATGCCCGAGTGTGGGCTCAGAGTATAACACTATCGGCGACACTAGGTATTTAAAAGTATGTAAGGTTTACAACAGTGTTTATAAACTTAGCTCCAAGATATGTGGAATGTCTTATATAGGTCAAACTTCTGCCCCGATTAATAAGCGTTTCAATAACCATAAGTCTGATATCAGACATTGCAAAACTAATAAAGAAGAACAAGAGATTGAAATTAGACATTTCAACATGCATGGTATTGAAAACATGGAATTAACGATTTTAAAGATTGTCCCTAACAAAAAAGTCCTTCCGGTCAGTGCCGGGAGGAAGAGGTGGTTTTCATAATCCTTATTTAAAAAAAGCCAAATTATATCATGCAAACACACGAAGCTCAATTTAGTGGAAACCGAATATAGGAGATTCAATACTAATTTTTATCAATATAATGAATGAGAATTTCGCGAAATTAGTCAGCTTTATCCAAGCTGCTTTTCTTTAAAGTAACTTATATTTGGCTGCCAAATTCGGCAATTTCTTAAAGTGCCTGTCATTTTAAGACAACATGGTGGATGAGGCTAAGCAGTGAACTTGGTCGAGACCTTAGTAATTGCTGTGCACATGCTCACTCACATCGGAATCGGTTAATATATAGGAGTGCTGTCGCATGCAAAAAATCAGATTTTTCAAAATGTCACCCACAATAGAAATTGAAACTGCTATATCTGAGCCATTTTTAAGGTAAAGACAAACAAAAAATACTCCCGAATCCTTATATCAAGATCAAATACTTAAGAAAGAAACCTTTTTCAATTTCTAATTGTTTTGCACCTCACTTTAAATATATATATTTTTTTTTAATTTAATGGCCGCCATTTTGAAACAAGATGGCTGATGAATCTGGCCAGCGAACTTGGTCGAGGTGTTGATGTATACTATCCACATTCCTTCTTACATCGAAATAGGCGAATACGTGTGTTATCGCGTGACAAATACAAGATCGTTTCAAAATGTTAGCCATGCTAGAAATTCAAAGTGCTATAAATCAACCATTTTTTAAGATATCAACAAAAGAACAAATTTTCAGAAACAAAAACTGCTCCGGAATCTTTGTATCAAGGCCAAACACATAAAAAAAATCTTTTTCATTTTCCAATTTTTTAATACCCCATTTTAAATTTTAAATTTAATTTTTTTTAAATGATAACCCTTTTGAAACAAGATGGCGAATGAAGCTGGCCAACGAACTCGGTCGAGACATTGGTATGTACTATGTACAGACCAAGTTACATCCAAATAGGTTCATAAATGCGCGTGTTATCGCGTGACAAAAATCAGGTCGTTTTAAAATGTCAGCCACAAGAGAAATTCAAAATGCTATTACTCAGCCATTTTTTTTTAGATATAGACGAAAGAAAAACTGTTCCGGAATCTTTGTATTAAGGTCAAACACATACAAAAAAAATCTTTTTCATTTTCCAATTTTTTGATATCTCATTTAAATTTTTTAATTTTTTAATTTTTTTAAATGTCCGCCATTTTGAAACAAGATGGCGGATGAAGCTGGCCAACGAACTCGGTCGAGATATTTGTATGTACTATGCACACACCAAGGTACATCCAAGTCGGTTCATAAATACGCCTGTTATTACGTGAGAAAAATCAGGACGTTTCAAAATGTCAGCCACGCTAGAAATTAAAAATGCTATAACTCAGCCATTTATTAAGATATAGACGAAACAAAAACTGCTCCCGAATCTTTTTATCAAGATCAAACACATAAGAAGAAAATATTTTTTCAATTTTCAACTTTTGGTACCACATTTCAAATTTAAATTTTTCTAAAAAATTTAAATGGCCGCCATTTTTAAACAAGATGGCGGGTGAAGCTGGCCAACGAACCCGGTCGAGACATTGGTATGTACTATGCATAAACGAAGTTACATCCAAATCGGTTCTTAAATACGCTTTTTATCGCGTGACAAAATTCAGGACGTTTCAAAATGTCAGCCACGCTAGAAATTCAAAATGCTATAACTCAGCCATTTTTTAAGATATAGACGAAACAAAAACTGCTCCGAAATCTGTGTATAAAGGTCAAATACTAAAAAAAAATATTTTTCCATTTTCAATTTTTTGGTACCACATTTCAAATTTTAAATTTTTAAAAAATTTTTAAATGGCCGCCATTTTGAAACAAAATGGCGGATGAAGCTGGCCAACGAACTCGGTCGAGAGATTGGTATGTACTATGTACACACCGAATTACATCCAAATCGGTTCATAAATACGCCTTTTATCGCGTGACAAAATTCAGGACGTTTCAGAATGTCAGCCACGCTAGAAATTCAAAATGCTATAACTCAGCCATTTTTTTAAGATATAGACGAAACAAAAACTGCTCCGAAATCTTTGTATAAAGGTCAAATACATAAGAAAAAAATATTTTTCCATTTTCAGTTTTTTGGTACCACATTTCAAATTTTAAATTTAAAAAAAAATTTTAAATGGCCGCCATTTTGAAACAAAATGGCGGATGAAGCTGGCCAATGAACTCGTTCGAGAGATTGGTATGTACTATGTACACACCGAATTACATCCAAATCGGTTCATAAATACGCCTTTTATCGCGTGACAAAATTCAGGACGTTTCAAAATGTCAGCCACGCTAGAAATTCAAAATGCTATAACTCAGCCATTTTTTAAGATATAGACGAAACAAAAACTGCTCCGAAATCTTTGTATAAAGGTCAAATACATAAGAAAAAAATATTTTTCCATTTTTAATTTTTTGGTACCACATTTCAAGTTTTAAATTTTTTTAAAAATTTAAATGGCCGCCATTTTGAAACAAAACGGCGGATGAAGCTGGCCAACGAACTCGGTCGAGACATTGGTATGTACTATGTACACACCGAATTACATCGAAATCGGTTCATAATTACGGGAGTTACAGTGTGACATAGGTCAGATATATATATATATATATATATATATATATATATATATATATATATATATATAAATTTTGAACGAAGGGTGGTTTCGGGGTCTGGGGGTCATGATCGATGAAAATATACCAAAATTTTTTGAAATCGCTTTCCTCCGAACGGCTGCAATAGGTAGCTTTTTTGTAAAGAAAGCTACCTAAAAGAAAGATTGTTATGTGAAAGTGACATGATGATTAAATGTGGTACGGTTTACCCATACGGGTTAAATGTTATGTTCAATGGAACTAACGTTATGAAAAAATTAAGAAACAGTTTATTAGAAGTTTCAATATACGAACGTATTGAACATCCCTTGAATTATAAATTCAATAAGGAGATGGACCTCAAGATAATAGCAAAGGAATATGACAATATTAATGAAATTAAAAGTTCAATTCTCAAGAGTGATTTCGTGGGAATAGTAAGAAATATAAAATTTATTATATTTAACGTGAAAAAACGTTTTATAGGTGATTTGTTAAACTTATTGTATTCACATAAGAGTAACTATAATATAGATTTGGCTTTGGACATTTTGAGGTATAGAATTAGTTCACAACATTTGAAGGAAAATCTGGGCAGAAGTAACAACAATAACAACAAAATAGTTAATAGAATGTATTTTGTAATGGATTACATAGAAATTAAAAAACATGGTATAAATATGGGCAAGGTATTAAATAAATACAATGATTTGCTTCCAGATAAGAACATGGAGATTGTCAAGGTTTATAGATACGATAAACCTTTAGATCGTATGGTTTTTAATTATAATAATTTTTCAAAAGAAATTGGTAGAAACAACGATAATAATTTATGTCATTGTCATGATCCGGTTTATCGTGATTATGTCGATGTGGATCACGGTCATGTATTGACCGGTAATTTAGACATTGTCAAGGACAGAACATTGAGAGATTATATGCGGTTTGGTACAAAATTTCGTTTAAAAAGATTAAACACTAAGGATTTTATAAAAAAACGATTAAAAATCAACGTGGATATGTTTATACATAAACTAATGAATAAATTTTGCTTACCAGAAATAACTTTTCTGGAATGGAAACACAATATATTAAAGGATTTGAGTTCAATTTACTGTGGTAAAACAGGGGGTATTTCGTTGGAAGAATATAAAGTATTAAAAGATTCTATCAAGGATTTACAGAGTAATTTCGTTATAACATATATTGATAAGGCAAATACAAATTTTGCTATTATTTGTAAAGAGCTATACTGTAATCAATTAAGACAATGTTATAACAATACACATAATTATAGGTTGTTAAATACCAGTGTAAAAGAGATAGAAAGTAGAATTGCTGCTTTTTATAAAAGGTTAAAATACACACAACGTAGTAAGGAATTGCCTTATATGGTTTTGATTCCTAAATTTCATAAGGACCCCATTGCCTTTAGTACAATTACATGTGGTTTTGGCACTTATTTGGAAGTAGCTAATAAAAAGTTTTTGGATATTTTGCAGAGTTTATTTGAAGCGGCAGTAAAACAAAATTACACATGTATTATAAAAAATAGTTTTGAGTTACTTAATAGATTGAAAGGTTTGAGTAATATTAAAGGTCTATATGTTTATGATTTTGAAGATTTATATAACAGTATTGATTTAAATGATCTTAAAAATAAAATATTCGAATTTTTTAAGAGGTACAATATTTTGGGTAAAAATTTGGATCATTTGACTAATTTATTTAATTTCGTAGTTAATGAAAATTATTTATTCGATGGTAAGCATGTGTTTCAGCAGATAAGGGGTATACCTATGGGGGGTAGTTGCAGTTCGGTACTTGCAGATATTTATTTATTTTTATACGAGGTTAAAGAGACAACGGATAAGGATTTTTTAAGTTTCAGATATATTGATGATGTATTGTTAGTAAGGATTAACGATTCCAATAGCGATTTAAATTTAGACTACTATCCCCAAGGTTTGATATTAAAAAAAAACTTCATATGACGAAAAGCATGTAAATTATTTGGATCTCACTATCAACATTGAGAGGGGTGGTTTACGGACTAGCATTTATGATAAGAGAAAGGATTACAACTTTGAAACTATTAAGATATTAAATTTTAATTCCAATGTACATATTTCCATTTTCAGAAATATCATTATCAATAGTTTAATAAGGATAGTAAAGTTAAATTCTAATCATAATAGTATAATAAATGACATTATAAATCTCTATCAAGATGCAATGGTTCAGAATTTTCCTGTTGGTTTGTTAAATAGTTTGGTAAACAATTTCGTCAAGGATAAAGATTACTGCGACGCTTTACTTTTGGCGATTAAAAACATTGCCAAATAATCGTAGGCTTTATAAGGAGCTCTGTCTGGATGCATCGTTCTTTTTGAATTGGGTTGCCTCTTTGGATGGACAGTTTTACAGTGTTCTTTTCGAATTCGGTTACTGCTTTGGATGGCCAGTTTTAAAGTTTTCTTTGGCCAATATGGTCTTGACAGATATGGGGGAAGTTTCATGAGTAATTGCCGGTAAAACCCAGCATGCATGTCTTTATCCTTGCAATCTGTCTCCATTGGTTGTTTTCTTTTCGTTCATGATTTAGTTAGTAAATTTTTTCCATGGTTATTTTGTTAATTTTCTCTGTAGTTCAGTAGTTTTGGGATTGGATGTGTAATGTGTGGTTTTTGGTATATATATATATATATATAAATTTTGAACGGAGGGTGGTTTCGGGGTCTGGGGGTCATGATCGATGAAAATATACCAAAATTTTTTGAAATCGCTTTCCTCCGAACGGCTGCAATAGGTAGCTTTTTTGTAAAGAAAGCTACCTAAAAAAATAAAGTAGCTATTAGAAAAATTTAAATAAACTATCTAAGAAGTAAAATTTAATTATTTCTGAGAGGAAATAAACCCTTTTCTGAAAAAAAAAAAAAAAATCAAAACATTTGAGCATTCTGTTCTGCGATCAGGTATGTGGTGGTGGTGGTTTGTGTGTGTGGGGGGGAGGGGGGATTACTGTCCTTTTCTATTACAGACTTGCTACTTTTCCACGGAGACGTGGAATTCCACTTTTTCAGCTCTTCATTTTATCATCCCTGAGATCAATAACAACATGATAACATAGCCAGACACACACAACTATCGTCTACTTTGCCTGAAAAAACATGAATTTCGTCAGATGATTGCGAATAAGTGTGATTTTCGTCAAAGGATCTCAGAAAACCCAATTTTCGTCAAAGTACTATTGCAGAAGAACATGATTTTTGTCAAAGGATCTCGGAAAACGTAATTTTCGTCAAAAGATCGCAGTAAAACACAATTTTTGTCAAAGGATCAAGAAAAAAACCCCGAGTTTTGTCAAAAGGTCCGGAAAAAAGACGAATTTCATCAAAGGATTGTGGGAAAAAACTCATATTTCGTCAAAAGATCGCAGAAAATATGAATGTCACCGAAAAGCCGTAAAAACGCAAATTTCATCATGGGATTCTGGGGAAAATGTGAATTTGTCAACGAATTGTGAAAAAATCACTAATTTTGTTGAAGGATCATGGAGTATTGCAGAAAAAATGAGCATTTAGTCAAAGGGTTATGGAAAAAAAACCAGTTCTTTTTGTGTGTCAGGCCATAAATTTTCAACTTTTTTTTAACCTGAACAATGTCTGCTATTAAACATGCCTCATTGTCATAAAGCATAGTATTTTTTTTTGTTTTTTTATGGGGGTAGGAGGGGTTCTCCCAAATGAAAAAAATTAGAGCTACTAGGTTCACCTGTAATTCTTATTGCTACTTACACACTGATTCGGTAAGTTACTTGCAAAAGTTGAGTTACATACTTTAGCAACGATCTAGGAGATACCCTACAGAACATCATTTAACTAAAATTCGCATCGTCCACCAATAATTAAAAAAATAAAAACAATGGCAAGTCATTTTTAAATATTTTTACAGTTATTAGAATTTAATAAATTATACAAATTATTTTAAAGGACTTTTACATATAATTTAAAAAATTTCAATATTTTAAGCTAGCCACATTACTTGAAAATTACATGCAAAATATAAAGAAGGGAAAAAATACAATCAGTACTAAAAAGAAATTAAATTGATAAAAATAGTGGAATGTTAAGAAAAAGTACAATATTTAAAAAATGAAATTTCAACTTTTCCATTCCAAGTTAAAATAAGCAACCTCAGTGGAACACCCCTCACACACCAAAAAAAAAAAAAAAAAAAAACTTGAGCATTTTTATCTCTATGTAGCACAGAAGGGAATTACTTTTACGTTTAAGAAATTTTAAAGCAGTTGTATCAAACGATAAATTAATGTTTACTAACATTTAAATGTTGGGGTAAAGTTTACTGTAATTTAAATTTTGCATTAAATTTTTATCCCTGAATCTAGAAGACACTGTCATAATCACCCTTTCAGGGGCGAGTAATTTTGTTTGTCTGTTAAATTCATCAGAATTTTTCAAACATTATATTTAAAATTAGGAAAAGGAAAATTTGCACTTTTTTTTAATCAAAGTTATAAAAATAGAATTTCATTAAAAAATTCCGGTACAAACCTTCATTAAAATTAAGTGGGATAAAATATATCACACCTCCCTCCAAGCGGTTAAGCAATAGTGGTGTACCAAATAGTATTTTGGCAAAGTACTGAGTAATTGTGTGTAAAAAAAAATCGCTGATTCGCATATGAAGCCAGCTTAGAGTAAGACAGCCCTTTGGGTGTGTTTATACATGTACATAAACTTGCATCTTGAGTCATATTTTAAAATAATAATCACAAATAAATGTTAAATAGTATGTTTTTTTAAAATTACCTTCAGTTAGAAATTTCAGTTATTGTCACCCTTTGAAGACTATTTTTATAAATTCGAAGATTTAGTAACGTTATTTAAATATTATGAAGAAAAAAGATGTCAAAAAATGAATTTAGCCAAAAAGTACAGTTAACCATAATGTGTAATTAAAACTGATTTTTTTAAATAATCATTCTTATTTTGATGCTTGAAATGTCTGTTAAAAGGATTATTGCTTGCTATAAAAATTTATTGAATAATGTAAAACGTTTCATATTTCCTAACAGTAGCTTATTTTCTTTTGATTATAAAATTGTGTTGGCTTTACCGTTTCTTTTAAATTTTGTTATATGTACAGCATAGAAAGCAGTGCTTGCAGCGAAGGCATTTTTTCTGAAGCAAGCCAAATTTACAATAATAAAAGTAATGCCCTATATCCAGAAAATGTGAAAAGATTGATGTTTTACACCATAAATTGAAATATAACAAATTTATATATATAAAAAAATATTGTATTTTCTATTTTTACTAACTGTTTCTTTACCCTAAATTCTAACTTTTATTTTTATAAATAATAAATATAAAACTAAATTAATTTTAATTGGTTTTGACTCTAGGCCAATTTGGCTGGCTACAGTATCCGGTGGCACTTTTAAAATAATTTATGCAGTCTGCGGCCCTTTTTAAATATTTTACATAATCAGGTGTCCTTACTGTTCTTTTTGACCTACCCTTTCAAGTTTCAATCAGTCACATGTAAAAAAATTTAGAAATTTGTTAGTCAGTTTCTGGAAAATGCCGTGAAATTCATCTAATTATCACATGTAAAAGAAAAAAAGTTGTGGAGCACTTATTGAGAAAAAAAAAATAGTGATATTTGTCAATCAGTCATGAAAAATAAAATCTCAAAATCCGTCAGCCGACTGCAGAAAAAAAAAAAAAGTGACATTCACCGATCGTTGAAGAAAAAGAATTCGTGATTTTTGTCAATTAAGGAGAAAAATCGTAAAATTCGCCGATCGGTAGAAAAAAAAAAAATTAAAATACCATTCGGTTGCAGAAAAAAAGTCATGGTTTTTACCAAATAGGGAAAAAAAGTAGTAACATTCACTGATTAGAAGGGAAATATTACAAAATTCTTCAATTGGTTGCCGGAAAAAAATCTCAAAATACATTGATCGGTTGTGGGAAAAGATTGAGAAATTTGTTGAGTGCTAGCAGGAAAATATTGCAATATTTGTCAATTCGTTATGGAAAAATATAGCAAAATGCATAAATCAGTCATTTATAACGGGGTACTGTAAACAAGCCATTACAAAATATGTTTTTTGAATAAGCTGCAATAGTGTCCTTTTCGAGAAGGATACTTTTTAAAAAATAAGTGCCCTTTTTAAAAGTTCCCTTCCGATGGTCCCTCTTTTTCTAGGTTAACACTGTTAGTTTTACATGGGGTTTTTCTATATTTTGTTGGTATATTTTTATGTACTGAGTGTGAATAACTTTGCATAATAGTTATAAATATCAAAATTTCTTCAAATTTCTTAAAAAATTAAATTCTTAATACTACTCGGTCAAACTTTTCCTAAATACTGAGGAGCAGTGTTGAATTCAGGTGGTGGTCGGGAGGGGGGGCAGTGAGATGTACTCCCCCTGCAAGATTTGAGATATTGTGTTTTCAATGGTAAAAAAAAATGCAATCGCCCCCCCCCCTCGCCCCCCAGAGAAAGTTGTCCGAATTTAACACTGCCAAGGAGTAATCAGCAAATTGGGCGAGTATTCGATACAGCTGTATTAAGCATTAAAATAGTAATGCTATAAACAAATGTGCAAGTAATGATTTTCTGTACTTGAATAAGTTTAGGACTCTCTTAATAAATATAATGAATTAAATAATGAGTGATCAAAATGGATAAATCAACAAATTGCAATATATAAATTAAACAAATACCTTATTTTTCTCAAAGCAGCAGCTACCGTATATATCAAACAAAATCCTTAGAGCACTTTTCCATTAACCGACACAATATGAATGAGTTGTACATGATTGTTATTATATGACATTGTTTATATGCAAAATGTACTTATATACGCTATAACAGAATCAACATAAAAACTGATAGGTAGAAAAGAGAGTAGTACATATGAATGCATTTTGCATGCACTAATGTCAAATTTGTACGATATATCAGTGTTGTGTGAGTTAATGGAAAGGTACTTTTAAGGAAGTACAACAGATATACAGCAGACAAATTGCATTCTTGAAATATATAATATATATATAGAAAATTTATTATCACATAACAAACTAACAAAGACAATGCTGAAAAGTCGCACATTATTGTTGCTCTCTGACTTTGGTGAATACAAACTGCATTCATAATACACTATGTCCTTTCCCACCTATTATATAGATGATGATTTTGACAAGCAGAAAAATTCAAATTTTTATGTTCCTATTTAAAGTAATTCCTATTTATTTGAATTTTTGCTAAGAATTATTCTCTAAAATTTTTTAACATTTTAAAGCAGCCATGAAATTTACCGTCAAGTTTTGACAGGTTCCATCTAGTATAATGATGGAGTTTTAGTTTCGTTATAGTTTAACAGACGAAAGCAAAAGCTGAACGATTTCTAATGTTTTTAATTTAAACGGGTTAATCATTCGTAATTGGGGTGTACGCTATAGAATAAATTTAACAATAATCTTGCTTTAAAATTGTATTAAAAACCACAAAAATATCAGAAATTGCGATACAAACTGCATTTGAAAGATTATTTTTTTATTCCAAATTTTAAAAAATCGAAATTGTTCTTTGTTTAGAAATTAATAAAATCGTGTAGTAAATGTGAAATTTGTTGATGAGGTGTTGCCATCATCGATATAACGTCAGATTTACTCAGGAACACGTTTTTTTTCTTAAAATATAGATGCCACTGAAATGGTATTGTATAGAAGTCATTAAGAATTATTTAATACAAGTTACATTTATGAAAATTTTATTTTAAAAACATCTAAAATTGAAATATTATAATTAAAATTTAATATAAATATTATATAAATATATGTTACATTATTAGATCTAATTCCGCGATTTCCTTATCTTATTCTAATTTACTACTTTATATTCACTAAATCCTTATCCTTAAATAATCTCTATCGTTAACTTTGTTAAATTCCCTTTAATTTAATGTCTCACTTGTCTAAATCGCTTAAATATTAAGCTTTTAGTATTCTTAAATTAAATGTTCCATTTCCGCGCTTTTTTCTTTCAGGAATATTCTTTTAGCTTCCATTTTTACTTTTCCGCGTATTTCTGAGGTTATCCTTTTTTCCTTCAAATTCATCTGCTTGCTCTATTCGCACTCTTTATATGACGTGATATTCTTAATTATTCATTGGTTGAGAGCGCGATCTACGTCATATTTGTATCCTTACATTGGAGGAACAAAAAGTCGATATTCGCTGCGTTTCAGCAGAATTTGTCGTATTTCTACTTTGATAACTTCCCCTGGTCGCCGTCTGACATTTTCTATTATCTATAATTTCTTACCCATGATTAAATACTACGAAGCGATGGCTTGATTTAAATTTGAATCGGTGGAAACTGCACCGCCGAAATCTCTTTCAGTAAAAGCCCGAGTTTAAATTACGCATTGTCTCAATTATTACGGAGAAACCTACACCGGATAAATGTGTTACCTGGCCTATCACTCGATGACTGCAACTACCTTCCAACATCCATGTTGATTTACTACGAAACATTCTATTTCAGCTTAATCTAATGTACGGCTTCCAGATTGATTATTCATCTACTGCGACATCGAAACTAACCGCACTTTCGAATCACCATAAAACGTAATATCTTTATATTAGTCAACGAGAATTCAACTCTACCTGTGATTCTATTATTTTCAACATTGCACTACTGGTAACATAACAACCAGTTATTCCGTTCACAAGAAAAACCTTCCAATGTTAGAATAATCTAACATATATATATATATATATATAAATATAAATATCCCTTCTGCTTAATTGATTTTCAATTTTGCGTAAGATTTTTGTGTTTGGTTCATATTATATTGATAACTAAAATATTTGGATTCCTTTGTAATTGTCTGAGCGAAGCGAAGGCTAATACTCAGCGAAATATTACTTCCGGATACTTTACTACTACGATGGATATTAACGCCATGTCCTACTAAAAAAAAAAAGGCCTAATAACCTTTCGTCAAGCATAACTCAAAAAATATTTGTCGGATTTCGTTTCTGATTGCACCAGAAGATACCTATGACGGTCGCCGACTGAATGCGCCTACTATGAAAAATAAGTTCCAAACCGTTTAAAAATTATATAAGAAAAACTCTTTAAAAAGCACAATTTATCTGCATACGTCACAGAAATTGGGTGTGCGTCACTTTCACCGGTTGATGTTTTCGTAGACAACTGTTTTGAACACATGGATCAAATAAAAAAAAAAATACGCACGCAGTAATATTGAATAGATCAGTTTCAACTACGTGATCACAAACCTTACAACAACCCGTGGGAACCAGTTTTGGTGGGCAAACAAATAATAATACAGTATTCCGTACCACGGTGACCGTTTTTAGCCTGTTGTATAAAATCTGGCATGTTGTATGACATACAATTGTGGATGATTAAAACAAAAGACATGAGTGTTTATTGATCCGGGAGGTTATCTTTCTCTGGATGTCTGTCTGTCTATCATACAACATGCAATTTTCTTGTAAAGTATGATATTATTGTGCAGTAAAACCTCCATAACGGACACACCCGATTAGTGGACACCTCTATTTAGCGGGCATTTTTTCGATTACCAACCCTTAAATAACTCTACATTTTTTACTCTCAGTAGCGGACACCTCCAAATAGAGGACAAATTCTGCCCTCCAGAGGTGTTCGCTATTCAGAAGTTTTACTGGTAAAACCTCCATAGCGGACACACCCGATTAGCGGATACTTCTATTTAGCGGACATTTTTTCGATTACCAACTCTTAAACAACTGTACATGTTTTACTCTCAGTAGCGGTCACCTCTAAATAGAGGACAAATTCTGCATTCTCGGGGTGTCCGCAATTCAGAGGTTTTACTGTATATAATAGTGATAATTATTTTACAGGGCCGCACAAAAGAATAAGAATATATGAATCGAATATAAACTAAATTCGGGATTGGTAGATCGCTGATGGTAATGTAATTTTAGGATGTTGTTACAATCATCCGCAGCATGTTTTTAGAGTTTCGTTCATCTAACGAAACCCTACCTGTCTCACTCCTTTGTCTGTCTGTTTGTCCGTCTGTCACAGAGCCCGTTCTCAGAAACTATATATGTCGGAGACTTGAAAATTTGCATACTTATAGCTGAACACCACACATCGAACGGCAAATAATAAAATTTTGAAAAAGTCTAATATTTAACCCTCTGGGCTCTAACTTGTGTATTTTAAGCAATTTTTCTAACTCAGCCCCTAATTTAATTAAGTTGGAGGCATGAAAATTTGCATACTTATACCTGAACACTTGCGATAACACGATAAATCATAAAATTTAGAAAAACTCATATTTAACCCTCCGGTCTCTAACTTCTGTATTTTAAGCAATTTTTCTAACTCAGCCCCTAATTAAGTTGGAGACATGACATTTTGCATACTTATAGTTGAACACCTCACATCAAACGACAAATAATAAAAATTTTAAAAAGTCTAATATTTAACCCTCTGGGCTCTAACTTATGTATTTTAAACAATTTTTCTAACTCAGCCCCTAATTAAGTTGGAGACATGAAATTTCGCATACTTATAGCTGAAATCCTCACAACAAACGACAAATAATAAAATTTTGAAAAATATCTGATATTTAAACCTCTGGGCTCTAACTTATGTATTTTAAGCAATTTTTCTAACTCAGCCCCTAATTAAGTTGGAGACATGAAAGTTTGCATACTTATAGCTGAACACTTGTGATAACACGATAAATCATAAAATTTTGAAAAAGTCATATTTAAAACTCCGGTCTCTAACTTCTGTATTTTAAACAATTTTTCTAACTCAGCCCCTAATTAAGTTGGAGACATGACATTTTGCTTACTTATAGCTGAACACCTCACATCAAACGACAAATAATAAAATTTTGAAAAAGTCTATTATTTAACCCTCTGGGCTCTAACTTGTGTATTTTAAGCAATTTTTCTAACTCAGCCCCTAATTAAGTTGGAGACATGACATTTTGCATACTTATAGCTGAACACCTCACATCAAACGACAAATAATAAAATTTTTAAAAAGTCTAATATTTAACCCTCTGGGCTCTAACTTATGTATTTTAAACAATTTTTCTAACTCAGCCCCTAATTAAGTTGGAGACATGAAATTTCGCATACTTGTATCCTCACATCAAACGACAAATAATAAAATTTTGAAAAATGTCTGATATTTAACCCTCTGGGCTCTAACTTATGTATTTTAAGCAATTTTTCTAACTCAGCCCCTAATTAAGTTGGAGACATGAAAGTTTGCATACTTATAGTTGAACACTTGTGATAACACGATAAATCATAAAATTTTGAAAAAGTCATATTTAACCCTCCGGTCTCTAACTTCTGTATTTTAAACAATTTTTCTAACTCAGCCCCTAATTAAGTTGGAGACATGACATTTTGCATACTTATAGCTGAACACCTCACAACAAACGACAAATAATAAAATTTTGAAAAAGTGTATTATTTAACCCTCTGGGCTCTAACTTGTGTATTTAAAGAAAATTTTCTAACTCAGCCCCTAATTAAGTTGGAGACATGACATTTTGCATACTTATAGCTGAACACCTCACATCAAACGACAAATAATAAAAATTTTAAAAAGTCTAATATTTAACCCTCTGGGCTCTAACTTATGTATTTTAAACAATTTTTCTAACTCAGCCCCTAATTAAGTTGGAGACATGAAATTTCGCATACTTATATCCTCACATCAAACGACAAATAATAAAATTTTGAAAAATGTCTGATATTTAACCCTCTGGGTTCTAACTTATGTATTTTAAGCAATTTTTCTAACTCAGCCCCTAATTAAGTTGGAGACATGAAAGTTTGCATACTTATAGCTGAACACTTGTGATAACACGATAAATCATAAAATTTTGAAAAAGTCATATTTAACCCTCCGGTCTCTAACTTCTGTATTTTAAACAATTTTTCTAACTCAGCCCCTAATTAAGTTGGAGACATGACATTTTGCATACTTATAGCTGAACACCTCACAACAAACGACAAATAATAAAATTTTGAAAAAGTCTATTATTTAACCCTCTGGGCTCTAACTTGTGTATTTTAAGAAATTTTTCTAACTCAGCCCCTAATTAAGTTGGAGACATGAAATTTTGCATACTTATAGCTGAACACGTCACATCAAACAGCAAATAATATAATTTTGAAAAAGTCTAATATTTAAGCCTCTGGGCTCTAACTTCTGTATTTAAAGTAATTTTTCTAACTCAGCCCCTAATTATGTTGGAAACACAAAAATGTGCATACTTATAGCTGAACACCTCACATCAAACGACAAATAATAAAATTTTGAAAAAATCTAATATTTAACCTCTAATATTTTGTCTCGCGCAATTAAATTTAAACTGCTTTGCAATACTATTTTTTGTTCATTTTGCATAATAAGTGTAATGTGACGTAATTTGTTCTATTTCAGATTTCTAACGCATGTTAATGAATTTATTTTACAATATCCTTTCTCTTTTAAAATTCACATGTAAATATAGTTTTTATGGCGTAATTTTCAATAAGTGCCTGCTTTTTATACCTAATTATTTAATTCTAATTTGAAGGTTTTTTCTGTTTATAATAGTAACGTGTAAATATTTTTTTTTAATTTGAAGCAAACATTATTGTCTGCGCTGTTTATACAGTTGGCAACAGTTTAAATTAATACCTTTTCTAAAATATGTAAAAAATATCTGTCAAAATGCTGAATATTTGAATTTAAAATAGAAATAAAACCTCACAAAATGAGTCAAATTAAAAAAAATAATGAAATCTGCAGACCGGGATCTTCTATTGAATAAAATGATCTAAAAATGATTAAATTCCCATGTATAGCTTTTGCTCTTATAATTTTTTTTTAATGGAACGATTTTGTCCAAATTTAGCATTAGATATCTCTTAAAATAATTCTTCGATTTGAAAACTGTATGCATTAGTGTGTTGATCAAACATTTCGCTATAATAATACCTATTTTCAGATATTTGTATGCAATAGTTTTCTTAATATTAACGAAGAAAGACCTCCGGTCACAAAAAATTCAAAACCGGCGGCGGTGACAGCGTTAGTTACTTTTTATATAATAGAGAGATATATAAAAATGAAAACTTGTCTATCTGTCTGTTTGTAATTCTATAAAAAATCCACAATTTGGAAGCCAAAATTGTGAAGAGATACGTACATGTGTATTAAAACATGGCCTAGACAACTAAAGTAATCCGGAATCAAAATAACTTATAGTTAATTTTTAATTAATAAAAAAACACCAATTTACCAGCAATTTCTTATCAAATTTAAACATTTTTCGTTATAGCAGTTGCCAACAATTAAAAAAACGCAATAAAATTATTACTACAACAATTAATTTTCTACTGCAAGATTTCCACGTGAAAAATGAAAATGAAATAAATAGTTTGCCGAATTTAAAAAAAAAAAAGGTTGAATATTACGTCATAACTTTTCTATTGCAAGATGTTCGCGTAAATTATGAAAATGAAATAAATGGTTTGACGAATTTAAATGAAAGTGAATATAACTTCAAACTTTTCTATTTCAAGGTTTCCACGTGAAAGAGGAAAATATTACGTCATATTGGAAATATAAAGGGCATGGTGGATATAGTATAACGTCATATGAGTGTGAAAAATGTATTGAAGCATAATAAAAACCCGATTAGGGAAATATTGACGTATTTTAACATTATTGCTCCAATTATAAATTGAAATAACTTCATTTATAGCTGTATTCTTTTGCGTCTATTATATGCATTTATACATTTTTATATAGCGTTTTCATATGATTCATTCAACAACATTTCGACTGCTTTTTTTAATGTTTGTTTTGTGTTGTATGTTAAATTTTGAAATTGATTTTTCAGAACAAACATCCTTCAAATTCTGGGCAACGCCGGCACTTTAGTTTGTAACAGATAAATGGCTTTTGTATCTGTACATCTAATGCTAATATTATAAAGCGTTATAATATTATAAAGTATATAATATTATTAATGCTTGTACGTTTGTGACGTGTTATCTCTGAAACTACATACCCGTTTCATTCAAATCCTGAACATCCTTCAAATTCTGGGCAACGCCGGCACTTTAGTTTGTAACAGATAAATGGCTTTTGTATCTGTACATCTAATGCTAATATTATAAAGCGTTATAATATTATAAAGTATATAATATTATTAATGCTTGTACGTTTGTGAGGTGTTATCTCTGAAACTACATAGCCAACTTAAAAAAATGTTGGTGGCCACCTCTGCTCCAAAAAAAATACTATTTTATGTCAGTGCAAGAACCTACATCGCTGCAGAAGCAAAAAAGTTCTAAAATTGTGATTTCTGCGATAATGATTGGGTTAGAAACTTTAAATTTGGTGCGGTAGTTACTTTTAAGATATAAATACTCGTAATGAACGCTCTCTAAAAGGTTCAATTTGACGGATAAACATAAAAATTTCTAGAAAGATTCTAAACTATGATTTATTTGTAATACTGAAATTTTTGGGATACTGTTGTGGTTAGAAACTAGAACTTTGGCATGGTAGTAATTAATAAGATGTAAATGCTCGTTGTAGAACGAATTCTAAAAAATAGAAAGACTAAACAAAGCGGAAAAAGATCTAAAAATGATCTAAGTAACGAAGAACATGGAACTGTTAGGAATATAAACATGAAAATCGACATGGCTGTCTTTATCATTACGTAAATTCTCGCGATAGAACAATTTCTAAAAATGTCGCTATATAAAACAGCGCAGAAACAAAAAACTTTCAAAAATTTTCTATTTCTCTGTTACTGCTGAGCCCAAAATCTTGAAATATTGCTTCGGGTTAGTTTTAAAATATACAATTGTCTCTATGAATGGTTTCTAAAAAATTTAAAATTTAAAAAGGTGAAATTAACGGAAAGCGATCTCAATTACCATTAATTTGGAATTATTAGGTACAGCAACTTTAAATATTTCATAATGCTGCATTTCCTCCGCAAAACATGCGATTTAAATGCAACAAAACTGATAGATACCCACCTAGCATTAAATAAATTGTGTAAATATTGAATAAAGACCTGTATGAAACAGTGAGTAGGTTGCCCGAAAGTACTTGTTAAAGTGTTCCTGCTCTTGGCTTTTCTCTCTCTCGCCAAGGCGACTAACAGAGGGAAGTGCCGTTTTAAATGTGATATGAATTTTTTATCTGATTCATTTTTCTAGACATTTTATCATAAGTTCATATTCTCAATTATCATTAGTAGATTTTTTATATATTAACTTATTCTGGTGAAATTTTGTAATCGGGTTCATATTGGCGTATGTTAGCTTGCATGATTTGCTGAATAAATATATATGGATTTGTAAATTACTCCAAATGACACTTTGACAGCTCAAAAGTTATGCAGACGATATATTCAGATCTTGTGTCATACTTTATGTTGTAATCATTGCCGATTTCTTTTATTTAATACATGCTAAATACAGCTCAACTTGGCAGAATATGTTTGAAAACAAAACAATACCGCGTATGTAGTGGCCAGCATACACTCATCATTTAAATCCGATCGAGCATATCTAAAACACACTCTAACGAAGCATTGTATGCCACTTTTGATGTATTCGGTACTTTGATACTATATTAGATTTTGAGAAGAGAATTCCTTAAATGTTATCAACAACCTCATTGCATCCGTGAAAAACTGATATTGTACAATATTAACTATTCCGGGGGAGCACACACCATATAAAGTATAGTCCATTCTTTTTAAACATCATATATTTGTCATTTAAAGTTACTCAAATTGGTGCGGAGAGTCTGATTATGCTCTTGACATCATTTTATACAGTTAAAATTCCGATATAAGTAAATTAGTGTTTCATTTTCTATTTTACTTTTAATATATTGCGTACTTTCAATTTTATATCCATGCATGGCTGTCTTGAATGGTTTGATTTCCCATTTTTTTAAACAGTGTACACGAATTTATATATAAGATTTTGTAATTCTTCAATTCGTTTATTTTCATCATTTCAATTTTTCGCAGTATATGGGCAATTAAGGAAAACATCTCATTTTCTTTGCTTCCACATGTTATTATTAAATCTATGTTCCCAGTAATATCGCTCAGACTAATCCCTCTGAAGGAAGCCCTAATTTAAGAGGAAAATTATATTTTTTTAATTTTATTATGTCTTATAAGTAATTATTTTGATTAATGTGTGGGAACAATATTGACTACCGGGGAGTTCTTAAGAGACGTATTATAAGCACATTATAAATGATAAACAATGCAAGATATTTTATTTTACATATAACATAATCACAGGGTAATGTTTCAAGATTTTAGAGAGAATCAGACAGGTGTGTGCGTATATACATTGCCCATACATTTATCGATCAGGCAAATCCAGTTCTGCACACACTCTAATTTATTTGAATAGAAAATTTTGGAAAAATATAGTAGGTATAAACTCAAACCCGTTCCTGACTATTAACTTTTAAAATACAATATGTATTTTCACTTTTTAATGTATTAAGTTAGCGTTACTATAGGACTAGAGTACCTATAGGACTGGAGTATACTATAATATTATCTAGACGTAGACATAGCGTTACTTTAGGACTAGAGTATCATTTCCGAATTGACGTATTCGGAGAGGGGCAGCCGTGGCACAGCACGTAGTTTGGTCGGTGATAAAAATTTTGAAGGTAAAAATAATTCAGTTCTTAATGGGTTAAAGCAAGAGGATTTTTTTACGTTATTTTTTAATGCTAAATTGAAGCTAAAATTAAACACAACATAATTTATAACATTTTAAAAAACAAATTAGCTTATAAAAATTCAACAGCGAAGTCTTTTATGGTTATGTTAATTAGAAAATAATTTACCAAATTTAGTTAAAATTAAATCAAAATATTTTATAACGTATTAAAAATCAAGTTAAAATTTACAGAAAAGTATTTCGGTAATGAAAAGTAATTCATCCATTAGGAATATATTATTGTATTTGAAAATCCAGTAAGCCGAATATTGGTCGTATGTTACATTTATTAAAACAAGAACCAACAATCATGCATCAAGCATAGATTATGAAACACTTCTCAAAAGTAACAGAACCTTAAAAAAATTATTTTTTTCTTTCATAGTATGAAACCAGATATCTAAACAATTACTGTCCATACCGGGTAAGGTGTGTAGATTTTTTTTGTGTAACCATGTAAATCCGACGCTGTATAGAATTTATATACGTCATACACACAACAACATACACACATACACAAAAAATTAGATAAGTTTAAAATTGCATAAACATAGCGTATAACGCACTTACAGCAATTAATCGATTTTAGTCATTTCTGTAACAGAATTATTTTGTGTGCATCTGTAACTTACGAACTCACAAAATGAGTACTGCGAAATTTTAAAGTATAATAAGATATCGAACATATAACGTAAAAGACTTTTTTATTTAGTGCCAAACTTACTCTTCTCACTGCCAACCTTACTCCAGTGGCGTTTGAAAACAAATTTTCATAATTAAATAACTTTTATAATACCTAAGAAAATCCAGCTCAAATGGGTTGACTGACGATGAAATTGTAGCTAATTTACAAGAAACAAATGTAGAAAGAAAAACTTTTATTAAAATACATATTAACATAAACTGCAATGTGATTAAAAAAAGTTTAATGTCATGGTTATTTGCTTGAATAGTTCACAATTTTTACGTCTTGTAATTCTACATAACAAAACAAGATTTAATAATTTTTGGTGCAAGTAAAAAAGCATGATACTTAAGCAAAATTAAGGAATTTATTATATTTTCAGTGAAATATTTTTTTCTAATTGACTGAATGTGTTTATGAGACACGCGATATTTCTAAATTTTATGATATTCAACAGTTTTTGCACAATCGAGTAAATAATCAGGACATGATGAATAACAGTTACATCTCACTACAATATTATTTTTGTACAAGCACTAGTAAAAATTACCCAAGTAAAATGAGAGTGAAAGCCTGGCGGCAGTAATAATAAAACATCAATACACAAAATAATATTTCTTGCTTTTAAAAACATGGTAGTAATACAGAATTATACCTTCATTATCAATTTCATTGGATCATTTAGCTTGACTTGAAAGAAAGTCATTTCCTGTAACATTATGCAATGAATAAGCTACATATTTTACAGTGCAGTAGTACTACAGTTTGATTTCTCAATTTTCACAAATATGCAAATTAGAAGAGAATAAATTAAATTTTCATAAATCTACCTTTTGATAACGGATTTTCAAATATTTATGTATATATTGTGTTTATTGTATTTATGTATATATTGTAAAATATGATAGTTAGAATTAATAAATATTAAAACATATTACTTGGCCAAAAACTGAAAAATGTTTTAAAACTTTCTATACGCATATTTTTCATAAACTTGTTTAATATTCCAACAAATATTTAGTTCTGTTTCTATGTAAAGCTTTAATAAATCTTATTTCAGATTCATTTAATCCCATACTAAATACTCTTATTCGTATTCTTGTTTTAAATACAACATAAAAATCAATATTGTAATTTTTTCTATTATCATTAGATATGAAAATTACTTCAAGGACTATTTAATTCCTTACATATTACAATGAGATGTTATGATTTTTTATATTTAATGGCAAGTTATATGACACGCAACATGGAATAAAAAACAATACGAATTTTTATGTGCATCTCATCTTATGTAAATATCATCAGGTAAAACAAGCAATAAAAAGGTGCTGTTGTAGAAGTGTAGTAAAAGCAGGATGTAACAACTTTTTATGGCAGGAAGTAGTGGCTAATGATTTTTTTTTGTTTCCTCATAAAAAGCTGGTTAGCTTATATGATCACGTTTTATATCAGTATTTCTGCATAGTTTTACAATATTTTTTCCTTATTTTTATGCTTAATCGCCAAATATAATTCTGGAAAAATAATTTTTTTTAAAAAGTGAAGCAAATAAATTAAAATAGTAGGTTAAACAACATATTAGTTCAAATTTATGGATTTTATATTATTTTTGGCTCTAAAAGGCACATTAGGTTTTATTTTTATGGGATGTCTTTACGTCCACAGCCATTTGCATTAAAAAATTTAAGATTATTTATACATTCATTAAAAACAATCTCTATTTATGCGTAGAATTTAGTTAATAAAATTTATAATTTTATGCAGCGTAAATTGGGTGAAGATGCCGCAGTTTTTGACTTTATTAATTTAAATATCGCCTGTTGTTTTTATTTGTTATTCATTGATATCTTGTTGAAGTTTGCACCCTTTAATATACATCACACGTTAATGTGAAGTCGTGGGAAAAAAAAGTAAACACCCCCTACTAACTCCTCAACAAATTATCGTAAAAGAAAGTTACTGGTACCTAACGATTGAAAATGAAGTCTACTTTCAAATGGCGTATATAAAATTTGCTTAGGGGGGCATCTACATATTAAAACGAATCCAAACTTCATTTTTTTCAATGGCAATACCCAATTTTAACAAGATACTTCAAATCTTCGGTTCAAATTATGCCTAGACACCGAATTTCAAGTCATTTGAATGATAAGTATTTGAATTATAAACATTCAAAATTTAGTGCTTCTAATGTTAAATTACATTTTCATATTTTTATTAATATCTCCAGAAATTATGCTCCTAATGTGCTAATTTTTTTTGTAGCAATAATAATAATATACCCAAACATAAATACGCTGAATTTGCAATTTTTATAATTTTATGATATGAATTATGAAATTAATATTCGAAAAAAATATGAATTGCAACCTACAATTTTTTTTGATGGATTTGGATTTATTAAGTCCTGCTTTATGTAAATCCGAAATTTCATATTTTTCTTCCAAGTAGTTTTCAAATTATGTTTAAAAAACGGCAAAATGATGGTTTAAGGGGCCGTCTGTAATAGAAGTGACTAGATATTTTGAAATTTCTTCTGCTGTATTGTAATCTAGCAGGCTTCATTGACTTCTTAAGGTGCCTTGATCAAGATGGGTCTCTCTCGGTTAATAATCGATTTCCGAACTTCAATTTGAATACAGCTCATAAAATACGCTCGTTTTAAAATAATTAATTTCTCGGAAACTTATGGTACGAATTACATAAAAATTTGTTTTTAGGCTAATCGGAGGATGTAGAGTTATGATGATTTATGATGTCATAATTGAGTACTGGTACTGAAAAAAAGCAAAGTTATGGTTCGTTTTAATATGTAGATGGCCCCCTAAGCAAATTTTATCTATATCATTTAAAAGTAGACTTTATTTCTAATCGTTCGGTACCAGTAACTTTCTTCTACGATAATTTGTTGAGGAGTTAGTGGGCGGTGTTTGCTTTTTTTCCCCCACGACTGTACATAATAAATCACTAGAAAACAAGAATTATGCTTTTTCAGGATTTAGAGTCGCCCCCGATGCAAAGAAAAAAACTATAGATAGATAGATAGATAGATATCACAAATCATAATTCAGTTTGAAGACATAAAACACACGCTTTTATTTTATATAAAAAAACGTCATTCGCATCCTCCGAAGAATTACATATTTACGATCCATTCTTAAACAACATTTACAAAAAATTTGCATATGACGTCACTATCGCGGAATAATACACAAATCGATCAAAAAAGCGATATCATCAAGCAAGAAACTCGACAAACAAATCTAATGATTCATATGCTTGTAGCATTAATATGCATTCATAAAGTTAAATGTTCGTTTATAATAGCTGCAAGTTTTATCAGAAAACATAAATTTTATTTTTTCAACATAGCACGTATTTTAATTGCATTTTTTTCATTTCCAAGGGGAAAAAGGCAACAAAAAGAATTAATAGTCTAGTATTTTCCAACTATTTTTCCTTCACATTCTACAGAAATGGCGTACTTCAGTCGCCAAAATTAAAACAATTTCATTAAAAAGCGCAAAAACATTAATATCTCAAAAATAAATTGAGATGCAGTTTTGAAACAAATTGCATTTAAAAGTGCTCCCCCCCCCCCCAATACTAAGGTATAAAAATTGAAAATGTGCGATGTTTAGAAGTTTAAAAAATGCAGTAGACATTAACCCGTGCAATGATCCATATGCTTTGTTTTATGTCTGGCTTATACAGGGTGTCCGGTCTCAACGGTGTCCAATGGCTAATTCCTAAACCGTTAGTCATAGACATATAGTTCCAATTACAAAACTGTTTTAAGTCAGATAAAGAAATATTTTAAAAGCGATTTGGGTCAATAAAAGCATTTTTTAAAAAATTATGAAATTTAAATTTTTATACGGTCCCTCGGTAGTATAAGTTATATTTTGTAAAATTTTCCTTTTACAATGACAAGTAATACACAAAAAGTCCCGTTATTCTACGATTAAAATTGACCGAGTAATAGCTGTTTAAAGTTGAAGCATATTTTTTGCTGCAAATTTAGTCGAAATGTAATTTCGTCAGATATATTACAAAATGGTTGAGAGTAAAATTAACATTGCAATATAAATTTGAAATGTTTAATTATTCTGACATTTTAATGCAAAATATACAATTTGTATACATTAAAGATGAAAGAAAAAACAGAATTTTTGTTAAATAAAATGATGCTAAATTAACAACTTCAATTCTTTACAAAATGATACGTATTTTAAAATATTATTAGTTTACAATAGCTTGCAAAAGTTGGGTTATGTCATGTTTTTTAGCTTTTGATAATTGATTCTTATGTAATCTGTACCGCTTAATCTGAAATTGACCTTCATTTTTAACCACCACATCAGGATTTTACGCAAATTTCAAAGTTCAAAAGTTCAAAGTTAAAATTGAATCTCCTCCCCCATCTCATCGGACCACAAACCTATTTAGCTGTAAGAATCCCAGGATAAGCAAAAATATCAAATAAATTAAAACAAAAAAAGTTTTACATATGTTTTATAGTATGAGATTTTCGCTATATTTAACTTACACATTTACGATTTGCAAAAAAAGTTTAACGTGATGGTTAAAAATGAAGGTCATTTTCAGATTCAATGCTTTAAAAGGCCGTAAAAATCAATTATCAAAAGTTAAAAAAACACAACAATATCCTCTACTTTATAATATCCGATTTTTGTTATTCTTTAAATTTGGTTATTTATGATTTGCGAAATATCCTGACATGATGGTTAAAAATTAATGTATTTCGGATTCAGTGCTAAAAAATACATAAAAGTTAAAAAAAAATACCCAACAATCGCAGTCTTGTATTGTCTAATCTAAAACTTTTTCTTAAACTTCTTCCTAAACTTCTATCCGAATTGTTTTTTTTTTTTTTTTTTTTTTTTTTGTTATCCTGTAAAATAAGTATAAATATTAACCACCGAAAATCCTAATAATATTAGACTGTTATTGGATTTGCGCCAGTAAGTAAAATGTAATCTCGATCGGATATTTAAAAGTGAGTTAAAGTTCGAGTACAAATTTTGAACTGGAGAAACATACATACGATCGTTGAAGTAACATAAAAACTTATAAAAATAACATAATTTTTGTTTAAAGAAATCATAAAAGAAACAGTCTCAAATTCTGACAAAATAAAACGTATGTTATTTTAGCCAATCTGAAACTTAATAAATGTTAACTTAATCTAATACTTGTAAGATATTTTTCAAAGCGCAGATACACTTGAAATAAGATCTTCGAATACGTCAAGCACTTGGTATGTGGCCCCTCAAAGCCAAGACAAAATCATTTGTTTTCAGAGCAGAAAAGTGGCATAAGTCATGCATTTTTAAAGTTTCATAACTCGCTCAATTTTAAGGTTATATGAATGGGACTTTTTTTGTTTTACTTGTCAGTGTAATAGGAAAATTTTACTAAATATAACTTATAGGAACGGGGGACCGTATAAAAATTAAATTTCGTATATTTTTAAGAAATATTTTTACTGACCCAAATCGATTTTAAAATATTTCTTTACCTGATTTAAAACGTTTTTGTAATTGGAACTATATGTCTATGACTAACGGTTTAGGAATTAGCCATTGGACACCGTTGAGACCGGACACCCTGTATAACGGTATTTTTTGGAGACGACACTTTAATTGCTTGCCGAAAGAAATAAGATATCGGGGGCTAATAAAATGAAATAAATGTGAGGTGGGGTGACACAGTCTTCTGACACCTTCCAAAAAAATTTTCATTCGGGAATACATTAGCTTTCCGAAAGAATTTTTATTAAGTTGTTAATTTAAATGTAGTCTGTTAAACTCAAAGGACATTATTTGCAATTCTCATCTTTATTGCGTGCATTTAACAAAAAAAAAAAAAAAAAAAAAAAAAAAAAAAAAGTCTTTGAAAAAGACTCTTTTAATGTAATAAGCAGATCGAGCCCGGACATCCCGGGTTACAGAATATAAGTGAAAACTCTTTATAACATTCTCCAACAAAGTTGAAAAGTGTTTATGACTTCGGTTTGTCTGGCCGTCTATCCGTCAGTTCGTCTGTTCCTCTGTCCGCGCTCTAATTCTCGTAAATACACTCGGATCGCCCTGAAAATTTTGGATGTTACTGATGTTTACACTAGCACGATCCACATTTCAAATGAAGTTTGTAGCATATTTAGTTCATTTACAGGGTCAGTCAAAAGTATTCCATTACATTATGGTCAATGGGGAAAAATCGTTTCAAATGACTTTTTATGATGTTAAACGCTTTCAAACATAGTAAAATTGATATGTTTTTATAAAGTGTATTAAAATATGCATTCTGTAGAATATGAGGTGCAAAGAATAGTTATTATTCATTTGCTGGGCCACACAAAAGAATATCGTTACATAATGATATAGGGGGATTGTTGCGGCGTATTTTAATTATGTTAAACTATTTCATGTATAATGAACTTGATAAACGTCTCTGAGCTTTAGTATAAGTTTCTTTTCTTTTTTTTTTTGCTAAACTAAATTTTCCCTTTATATACCACATATATCAACTAACAGGTCAAATACAGGGTTATTCAAAATAATTGGAAAACATATTTGGTTACGGAAGGTAACTTCTGAAACCAGTTTTTTTTTAATGTTTTATGTGTTTTCTAAAATGTTTGCTTAGTTATCTTATGTACCTTATTTCCCTAAATAACAAAATTTTGTTAAAGCATTCAGGAAGTGTTGGAAAGTGTTTCATAATCTATGCTTAACTCATGATTTTTCTTTCTTGTTTATATTAATATACATTTTTTTTAGATTACCCACTAACATCATCAGAACGCATTTTTATTTCAAAAGGACCAATTTTGTATTTAAGTAAAGTTTTGAAATTTAATAAAAGCTGTACTTTCGTAAGAGTAACTAGACGAAGAAATCTCCAAAGATTTTGCTGCTTACAGGAGACCTTTTTAACTCTGATTTTTTTCAGTTGTTTAAGCACGTAGTTCGTTGTATTTCTCTTTTATTTAAATTATTTTATTTTATTGATGAACTTTTAACTTTATAGAATGTCAGACAAATGCTGAACTATATATGTTAACATAAGTGCAAACGGATCTATCTGTCATAATCATCTGTACAAAATAGATTTCTTACAGAATCGTACTTGGAAATTATTTTTAATACCATAAAAATTGAGTGAATTACGATATAGTTTTCAAATATATTAAGAACCGGTTTTGAAACAAATTGCATTTTTAAGTGCATTTTTTTCTCTACTAGGGAGTTCGGCCCCCTACGAGGTACGCTCGCCAACCCCGGTTCAGACACCGCAGTCTCTAAAATCACGCTAATTTGATTGACTTTAAACAGATTTTGAAAGATTGAATTATAATTTAAAAAACAGTGGCAATCTCCCTATAAACGGGATTCTATTCATTTCTCTTCGATTGGGGAATTTTAAGGAAAAATCAGCTGCTGTTAAAAGATACAATGGCTGTTTTCGTCTTTGATTAAATAAAATCAGTTAGACATTTCAAAATAAGCTAATATAATAAGAAAATCTGCATCAAAATGCAAATATATTTCACAAATACCAATGCCTTTTGACGGAAACGACACAGAAGGTTAACGAATCTTAACTAAACCATTTAAGCAATTTCTTTATTTTCTGCTTCACAGATTTTTCTCTTTCAAATCATATTTTTTGTCGATGACACTTCACTTTCAGCTTGTAATCTTTTTTTATTTTTATTAAATTACTAAATAGTCGCTCGAAAGCAGTCTAAACGCGTTCAATAAAATTGTTATTAATCTTATTAATATAATCTGAAAATATCAAAATAATGTCCCGCGCAGTTTTTAAATGTAAACTGTTTTGCAATATTACTTTTTGTTCATTTTACGTAATGAGTGTAATGTGACGTAAATGTGACGTAATTTCTCCTATTTAAGACTTCTAACGCATGTTAATGAATTTATTATTTTACAATATCCTTTCTCTTTTAAAATTCACGTGTAAGTATAGTTTTTATGAAGCATTTTCAATAAGTTCCTGCTTTTCATACGTAATTATTTAATCCTATTTTGAAAGTTTTTTTTCTGTTAATAATAGTTACGTGTAAAATAAATTTTTAATTTGAAGCAAACATTATTATTTGCGCTGTTTATACAGTTGGCAACAGTTTAAATTAATACCAATTTCTAAAATAAGTAAAAAATATCTCTCGAAATACTGAAAATTTGAATTTAAAATAGAAATAAAACCTCAAAAAAGAGTCAAATTAAAAAAGTGAATGCAGTCTGCACACCGGAAAATTCTAACGTATAAAATGATCTAAAAATGAATTAATTCCCATATATAGTTTTTGCTCCTATAAAACCTTTTTAATGGAACGATTTTGTCCAACTTTAGCATTAAATATCTCTTAAAATAATTATTTGATTTGAAAACTGTCTGCACCAGCATGTTTATCAAACATTTTTCTATAACACCGCCGATTTTCATATTTTTGCACGCAGTATTTTTCTTAATATTAACGAAGAAAGGCCTCCGGTCACAAAAAATTCAAAACCGTCGGCTGCGGTGACAGCGTAAGTTACTTCTTTTTAGAATAGAGAGATTCGAGGATGTAAAAGTTAAAAATATGTGATGTTTAGAAATTTAAAAAAATTGAAATGAAAGCGGAATTTAATCGACTACTGTTTCGAACTTTAAAATGACGTCAGCGTTACCCACGGATATGCTTGTCCCGAGGCTAGCGAAAAACAAAGGCTACCGCAGTGCTTTACACGTATCTTTATTACAGACCGCTGTAGTGATGTGATGCTCGAATGCTCCAATGCAGGTGTACGAAAATAGCATGACGTCACTCTAGCGGTCTGTAAAAAAAGATATGAGGAATGCACCGCGGTAGCCTGTCTTTCTCGTTAGCCTCGGTTTGTCCATTATAATATAGATAGATAGGACATGATTATTTTGAGTAGGTGTTATATTAAATGTATCCTAAAATGTTATGCTAGATCATATTTTCGTAGAATCACGATAAGTTTCTTATTACACGAAAGCATATAGCCTAAGTATTAGAACCGGTGTTCTAAGCTTAATTTCGAAGTATCACGGAAAATTTCATAACTCAAATGCTTTAATGGTAAATACAACAATGATACTGTGTTCACTAAACAAATAATCTGTGATATAAAGATTAACTTTGACATGAAATATTGACTACAAAAGTTTTTATGCTCCCATGAAACAAGAGGTTAATTAAATGATTGAAATTATTGTACTTAAGCCGCATCCAATATGTGATACAGTTCATAAAGTGGGCCAATGATATGTTTATCAGAAAATCATGAATGAGAACTTGCAAAAATCTACGAATGCTCATTTGACGAAATCAGATTTAGCAGAGAAAAGCAGCATTAATATGTTTACCACAATAAGTTGACCAACAAAATTGCCAATTACTGCTACATACATTTTTTCTAATGTATTCCAGATTAAAAAATGTAATAGTTATACAGGAAATTTCTGTCCGATAGTTTTATTTCACGCCTATGTTTCTAAAATTCAGATTTCTTCATGGCACCACTTTTTTGAAATATAAAATCTCCATTGTTTTCATCTTAATTAATATGTCATTAAATAAGACGAATTTTACCATTTCAAAAAAGTGGTGCAAATGAAGAAATCTGAATTTTATAAAAGTAGGTATGAAATAAGATTATCGGATAAAACTTTCCGATAGACCGAATACATTTACGAGTGAAATTTAGCTATAGATTCTGCAGATTGTTTATTACTTGTAAATTATTGAAGTCGTATGGTGTATATAATGTCAAATTTGCTTAGGAATAAATTTCTCAACATTATTAAAAACATTAATAATTATACAGCCACTGTGCCAGTAACATGTATGTTAATAATCATGTTCCATTTAAAATAAATTCCGATATCCTGCAAATCCTGAATTGCCCGTATCTGATACCTTTTATGTTATCACAGATAGGCTAATTTCAGGCGTCTCATGTACTCACGCTTGATACAATACTTGAGTGACGGGTGTTTTTCTCATTTTTAATTCTTTCGCAGTATCTTTTATAAATCTTTCTCTGTTTCGCCTTCTAAAAATATATAAATAATATATTTTATATTTTCTTAACAAATTAAATAGTAGATTTAATTTTCTCTTTTAGCATTAAAATATTGTAGAAATCAGTTCAAATTTCTCCGCGTTTTAAACTTCTTTAATTCAGTTTTAAAGAACTGCAGTACATGTTAAAAGACCATGTTTACCGAAAACAAGCATCAGTAAAAAAATAAATCAGCTGTTTTTTTTTTTTTAAAGTACATTATTAAAAAATAATTTTAAGTATTTTCTGAATCCTTTCACTAGTGAAATCAAAATAAAAAATGTATTTATATTACAAAGTATTCTATTCGTATTTACAAAAAAAGATAAATTACCATTTTATGTGATACTATAGAAAACGGGGTTCTATCAAACACTATTATGTACGCATTCTATGCTTCATTCAATTACTTGTAATCTCATCAAAGATTCCCTACGAAATCATTTATTCAGTGCATGAATCATTAATCAATGTAAGAATTGATAAAAGGGCATTAGAAAAGATACAAATGAAATGCAATTCATTTATTTACGCTTAGTATAATAAAATATGTTACTTAATATTAACTCTATTAATAGGGTCAACTTTTGTTATTTGGATTTCTTGAATTTATCAATTTGTAATTATTGTAATTTCAATTTGAAATAAAAGCAATTTTGTTTATTGGCAAAACACTTTTTATGAGAGGAATTTCAAATTGCAATTTTGCTCCACATTCAGCAGTTAGAGACTAATATTTAAATGTTTGCGATAACCCGAACCAATAATAAGATAAAAAGAACTGGTTATTGCATTAGTCCGTGAACAATTTAAAAATTCATGAAACACTAATACATCGTTGTATTATAATGCGGTTTGCACCATAAGACTTGGCAAACGTGCATATTCTTATTGCAAAAACAAAAGAAAAAATAAATAAAAATTTCGCTAATAGGTTTCGAAAATAATATTCAAGCTATTGAAATGCATAAAATATATTGAAATTATACGACAGGTTTTTATTTGAGAGGATATTAAGAATGCCATCTAGCCATAAAAATATTAACTATTTTTTTCTTTTTTCGCAAAATAATCTGACTCTTCAACTAATTGTATGGTAGAAACCGCACTTGGAAGAGACATTTTGAAATGAAATGTTAAAAAGTACACCTGATGTTTCCATTTAGTATGTCAAATGAAAAGTAGCTGATGATAGGAAATTTAATGTATATTTAAATAATACAGTGTGTCCGCTAAAGTCCGTTGTCACCCCAATAATTTTTGAACGGAAAGAGCTATAGTCATAAAAGTGGAGTCTAGGTATAGTAAAGTTGCCATGCGCTACTGAATGAAACCGACTACGGCGCAACCTTGTCGAAAACTGCAGAGTTAGTCATCCTATTTCGAAAACGGAAAGAGATAGAGAAAAAAGTGATTTAAGCTGTAGAGCATCATCGATTTAAAACGAAAAGACACCTTGTTTATATTAATGCGAATAATAGAACGGTTAAATTGCGAATTATAATGGACGATTAGCCTTTTCAATAAGCCCATTTAAGAGATTCTGCAGAGACGTGCATTGACAATTTTTCATGAACGCTTTTAGTACATAACATATTGTTCTATTACTAGGACTTCCCTCAGAGGGATTAGTCTGAGCGATATTACTGAGAACATAGATTTAATAATAACATGTGGAAGCAAAGAAAATGAGATGATATCTTTAATTATCCATATACTGCGGAAAATTGAAATGATGAAAATAAACGAATTGTAGAATTACAAAATCTTATATATAAATTCGTATACACTGTTTAAAAAAATGGGAAATCAAACCATTCAAGACAGCCATGCATGGATAGAAAATTGAAAGTACGCAATATATTAATAGTAAAATAGAAAATGAAACACTAATTTACTTATATCGGAATTTTAACCGTATAAAATGATGTCAAGAGGATAATCAGACGCTCCGCACCAATTTGAGTAACTTTAAATGACAAATATATGATGTTTAAAAAGAATGAACTATACTTTATATGGTGTGTGCTCCCCCGGAATAGTTAATATTGTACAATATCTGTTTTCCACGGATGCAATGAGGTTGTCGATAACATTTAAGGAATTATCTTCTCAAAATCTAATATAGTATCAAAGTAGCGAATACATCAAAAGTGGCATGCAATGCTTCGTTAGAGTGTGTTTTAGATAAGCTCGATCGGATTTAAAGGATGAGTGTATGCTGGCCACTAAATACGCTGTACTGTTTTGTTTTCAAACATATTCTGCACAAGTTGAGCTGTATTTAGCATGTATTAAATAAAAGAAATCGGCAATGATTACAACATAAAGTATGACACAAGATCTGAATATATCGTCTGCATAACTCATGAGCTGTCAAAGTGTCATTTGAAGTAATTTACAAATCCATACACATTTATTCAGCAAATCATGCAAGCTAACATACGCCAATATGAACCCGATTACAAAATTTCACCAGAATATGTTAATATATAAAAAATCTACTAATGATAATTGAGAATATGACCTTATGATAAAATGTCTAGAAAAATGAATCGGATAAAAAATTCATATCACATTTAAAACGGCACTTCCCTCTGTTAGTGGCCTTGGCGAGAGAGAGAAAAGCCTAGAGAAGGAACACTTTAACAAGTACTTTCGGGCAACCTACTCACTGTTTCATACAGGTCTTTATTCAATATTTACACCATTTATTTAATGCTAGGTGGGAATCTATCAGTTTTGTTGCATTTAAATCGCATGTTTTGCGGAGGAAATGCAGCATTATGAAATATTTAAAGTTGCTGTACCTAATAACTCCAAATTAATGGTAATTGAGATCGCTTTCCGTTAATTTCATCTTTTTAAATTTTAAATTTTTTAGAAACCATTCATAGAGACAATTGTATATTTTAAAACTAACCCGAAGCAAAATTTCAAGATTTTGGGCTCAGCAGTAACAGAGAAATAGAAAATTTTTGAAAGTTTTTTGTTTCTGCACTGTTTTATAAAGCGACATTTTCAGAAATTGTTCTATTGCGAGAATTTACGTCATGATAAATACAGCCATGTCAATTTTCATGTTTATATTCCTAACAGTTCCATGTTCTTCGTTACTTAGATCATCTTTAGATCTTTTTCTGCTTTGTTTAGTCTTTCTGTTTTTTAGAATTCGTTCTACAACGAGCATTTACATCTTATTAATTAATACCATGCCAAAGTTCTAGTTTCTAACCCCAACAGTATCCCAAAAATTTCAGTATTCGAAATAAATCATAGTTTAAAACCTTTCTAGAAATTTTTACGTTTATCCGTCAAATTGAACCTTTTAGAGAGCGTTCATTACGAGTATTCACATCTTAAAAGTACCAAATTTAAAGTTTCTAACCCAATCAATATCGCAGAAATCACAATTTTAGAACTTTTTTGCTCCTGCAGCGATGTAGGTTCTTGCACTGACATAAAATAGTCTTTGTTTCGGAGCAGAGATGGCCACCAACATTTTCTTAAGTTGGCTATGTAGTTTCAGAGATAACCCCTCCAAACGTACAAGCATTAATAATATTATATATTTTATAATATTATAACGCTTTATAATATTAGCATTAGATGTACAGATAGAAAAGCCATTTATCTGTTAAAAACTAAAATGTCGGCGTTGCCCAGAATTTGAAGGATGTTTGTTCTGAAAAATCAATTTCAAAATTTAACATACAGCCCAAAACAAACATTAAAAAAAACAGTCGAAATGTTGTTGAATGAATCATATGAAAACGCTATATAAAAATGTATAAATGTATATAACAGACGCAAAAGAATACAGCTATAAATGGACTTATTTCAATTTATAATTGGAGCAATAATGTTAAAATACGCCAGTATTTCCCTAATCGGGTTTTTATCATGGTTCAATACATTTTTCACACTCATATAACGTTATACTATATCCACCATGCCCTTTATATTTCAATATGACGTAATATTTTCCTCTTTCACGTGGAAACCTTGAAACAGAAAAGTTATGAAGTTATATTCACTTTCATTTAAATTCGTCAAACCATTTATTTTATTTTCATATTTCACGTGGAAATCTTGCAGTAGAAAATTAATTGTTGTAGTAATAATTTTATTGCGATTTTAGTTGTTGGCAACTGCTATAACGAAAAATGTTTAAATCTGATAAGAAACTGCTGTTAAATTAGTGGTTTTTTATTAATTAAAAATTAACTATAAGTTATTTCGATTCCGGGTTACTTTAGTTGTCTCGGCCATGTTTTAATACACATGTAAGTATCTCTTCACAATTTTGGCTTCCAAATTGTGGATTTTTTATAGAATTACAAACAGACAGATAGACAAGTTTTCATTTTTATATATCTCTCTATTCTATAAAAAGTAACTAACGCTGTCACCGCCGCCGCCGCCAGTATTGAATTTTTTGTGACCGGAGGTCTTTCTTCGTTAATATTAAGAAAACTATTGCATACAAATATATGAAAATCGGTGGTATTATAGCGAAATGTTTGATCAACCCACTAATGCATACAGTTTTCAAATCGAAGAATTATTTTAAGAAATATTTAATGCTAAAGTTGGACAAAATCGTTCCATTAAAAAAATTTATAACAGCAAGAGCTATACATGGGAATTTAATAATTTTTAGATCATTTTATTCAATAGAAGATCCCGGTCTGGAGATTTCATTAATTTTTTTTAATTTGACTCATTTTTTGAGGTTTTATTTCTATTTTAAATTCAAATATTCGGCCTTTTAACAGATATTTTTTTACATATTTTAGAAAATGGTATTAATTTTAACTGTTGCCAACTGTATAAACAGCGCAAACAATAATGTTTGCTTCAAATAAAAAAAAAATATATATTTGCACGTTACTATTATAAACAGAAACAAACCTTCAAATTAGAATTAAATAATTAGTTATAAAAAGCAGGCACTTATTGGAAATTACGCCATAAAAACTATATTTACATGTGAATTTTAAAAGAGAAAGGATATTGTAAAATAAATTCATTAACATGCGTTAGAAATCTGAAATAGAACAAATTACGTCACATTACACTTATTATGCAAAATGAACAAAAAATAGTATTGCAAAACAGTTTAAATTTAAAGATTGCGCGAGACAAAATATTAGAGGTTAAATATTAGATTTTCTCAAAATTTTATTATTTGTCGTTTGATGTGAGGTGTTCAGCTATAAGTATGCAAATTTTTATGTTTCCAACTTAATTAGGGGCTGAGTTAGAAAAATTGCTTAAAATACACAAGTTAGAGCCCAGAGGGTTAAATAATAGACTTTTTCAAAATTTTATTATTTGTCGTTTGATGTGAGGTGTTCAGCTATAAGTATGCGAAATTTCATGTCTCCAACTTAATTAGGGTCTGAGTTAGAAAAATTGCTTAAAATACACAAGTTAGACCCCAGAGGGTTAAATATTAGATTTTTTAAAAATTTTATTATTTGTGGATTGATGTGAGGTGTTCAGCTATATGTAGGCAAAATGTCATGTCTCCAACTTAATTAGGGGCTGAGTTAGAAAAATTGCTTTAAATACACAAGTTAGAGCCCAAAGGGTTAAATATTAAGCCTTTTTCAAAATTTTATTATTTGTCATTTGATGTGAGATGTTCAGCTATAAGTATGCGAAATTTCATGTCTCCAACTTAATTAAATTAGGGGCTGAGTTAGAAAAATTGCTTAAACTACACAAGATAGAGCCCAGAGGGTTAAAAATTAGACTTTTTAAAATTTTATTATTTGCCGTTTGAGGTGTGGTGTTCAGCTATAAGTATGCAAATTTTCAAGTCTCCGACATATATAGTTTCTGAGAACGGGCTCTGTGACAGACGGACAAACAGACAGACAAAGGAGTGAGACAGGTAGGACTTTGTTAGATGAACGAAACTTTAAAATCATGCTGCGGATGACTGTAATAACATCCTAAAATTACACTACCATCAGCGATCTACCAATCCCGAATTTATTTTATATTCGTTTCATATATTCTTATTCTTTTGTGCGGCCCTGTAAAATAATTATCAATATCATATACAGTAAAACCTCTGAATAGCGGACACCCCGAGAATGCAGAATTTGTCCTCTATTTAGAGGTGACCGCTACTGAGAGTAAAACATGTACAGTTATTTAAGAGTTGGTATTCGAAAAAATGTCCGATAAATAGAGGTATCCGCTAATCGGGTGTGTCCGCTATGGAGGTTTTACCAATAAAACTTCTGAATAGCGAACACCTCGGGAGGGCAGAATTTGTCCTCTATTTGGAGGTGTCCGCTACTGAGAGAAAAAAATGTACAGTTATTTAAGGGTTGGTAATCGAAAAAATGCCCGCTAAATAGAGGTGTCCACTAATCGGGTGTGTCCGTTATGGAGGTTTTACTGCATAATAATATCATCCTTTACAAGAAAACTGCATGCTGTATGATAGACAGACAGACATCCAGAGAAAGATAACCTCCCGGATCAATAAACACTCATGTCTTTTGTTTTAATCATCCACAATTGTATGTCATACAACATGCCAGATTTTATACAACAGGCTAAAAACGGTCACCGTGGTACGGAATACTGTATTATTATTTGTTTGCCCACCAAAACTGGTTGCCACGGGTTGTTGCAAGGTTTGTGATCACGTGGTTGAAACTGATCTATTCAATATTACTGCGTGCGTATTTTTTTTTATTTGCTCCATGCGTTCAAACCAGTTGTCTACGAAAACATTAACCGGTGAAAGTGACGCACACCAAATTTCTGTGACGTATGCTGATAAACTGTGCTTTTTTAAGAGTTTTTTCTATATAATTTTTAAACGGTTTGGAACTTATTTTTCATAGTAGGTGCATTCAGTAGGCGACCCTCATAGGTACCTTCTGGTGCAATCAGAAACAAAATCCAAAATATATTTTTTGAGTTATGCTTGACGAAAGGTTTTTATTAGGCTTTTTTTTTAGTAGGACATGGCGTTAATATCCATCGTAGTAGTAACGTGTCTGGACAGTAATATTTCGCTGAGTATTAGCCTTCGCTTCGCTCAGACAATTATTTACCGAATCACATACTAAATGATCAACTAAAGAAGTTGGTCCTTAACGGCCTATATTTTCTATGACTCAATAACAGATATAATAGCGTAATGACGTTCATACTGTTTTCAGCAATTCGGTTAGACATTCCAGATAAATGTCCATATTGCTTTAAAACGCATGATCAAATTCACAGATATATTTCGTTTGGTTCAAAGTTTCTTTAGAAAAACCAGCGGCGAATGCTTCTAGTATAATATAAAAACCAATAAAGAAATAGTCTGAAGAAGAACATTCTTTCAGTACAGTAGCAAATTATGAAAAATTCGAGAGGAATAAAATAAAAGATGCAAAATTCAGTGAAAAAAAAAAAAAAAAAAATATATATATATATATATATATGAAGGAAGATGCGATGTTAAAAAGTATGAGAGAAACTTCCTTGGCGTAAAAGTAATCAAATAAAGACTTTCGTGTAAAAATATGTTTAAGTTCTCTTAAAAACAATAAAATCTTCGAAATCTGAAATAACTCCAAGTTCTTTTTCCGAATTTAACTCCGAATCATGTAATCAAAAAATGGATGAATAAATCGTAACATTTTACTCATGTGTAAACTTGGCGTGTTCTTCTCATTAAAGTGGATTATTAGGGGAGACATGGGAGCATTTACCATACGGGAGGCTTACCCCACCCATCAATTTTCATATTTAAAAGAATTACAGAGTTTTATCGATAGGTGTCAACCAAAGTTACTAAATGCTCAAGCAACAGGCTTCGTTTCATAGAGATAATCGAAATAGATGTGGAAAAAGCAATTGTGAGATGTTTTCAACTTAAAAGTTGTGTATTTTAGATACATTTTGTAAGCTTCTTTTCAGATTAATTATATCATAGAAATTTAAATAAGTAAATTTAAAGTAATGGAGCAATATCGAGCTTTCATTCCAGGCATAAAGATACTTCAGTAAGTTAGGCTTAACATAACAATGTTCTATTCTTTAGAAAATGTATATGTAGGGAGGCTTGACCCAGTCAATGTGAGGGAGGGTTGACAGTCTCTCTGACTCCAGTCTCTCTTAATTAAGCGGCTTTGAAAAACATTTTATACACTGTGCATAATGAAAAGTTAATGTTTATATACATAAAAGAATGTAAATTTATTCTGTAAAGCTACAGTAAAATGATGTGATGGAAAAGAAAACGTTTAAAACTGACTAAAGAAAGATGTGAAAAATTTCTAGAAAGTGGGAAAGTTGATAGGAACTTTTTTCCATTTAAATATTACCTACAATAGGTGAATAGAAATAGTGGGGAAGACTAGAAACGACTAGAAAGGATGAAAGCAGCAGTCTTAACCCTTTCATGCGCCATTGTATGTTTATAAAACCACTTTCTTTTAATTTCAATACGTCACAATGGCACTAGAATTTGGCTAAAACCTTTTCCACTTAATATGTATGTGAAATATAACTTTTTTCTTATTTCCAAATAAATTTGTTCGCAAATTCCGGTGCCAGTCATTTATTTCAACACTTTTGTACTGAAAGTACTTTGCCCCTTAAAGGTTTAAATCATGTTAAGGATAAGTTATGTGCTCATGCGGCTGCAAAAGAAAGTAGCATCGATCGAAGAACTTTAGGAAGGCATGTCGACAAATTTCACCAGGGTGAATGCAGTTAGATGAAGCCAAACTATGTGACAACTAGAGTTGTCAGGTCGAGTGTCACAAAAAAATAGGACAAGGAGACAAAAAAAGCGGGACAGGCTCCTAAATCTGGACATAATAATACAAAATACTATGAAAATATAACCTGTCTCTAACAGAATACTGCCTTAAATGTTAAAATTTATTTTCCCTGCTGTACAATTATATCTGCTCAGGCAAAATCCCATTTAAAACAATTTTTCCTCCTCTGGCTTGCGATTGCGTCTCAATAGGATTGTTTAAGCATCATATTTAAAAAAATATATAATAATTAAAGAATGTAGCATAAAGTTATTTTGCTTTTTTTAAACTGATTTCATTTCTCTTCACAAATATTGAAATTTAAAAAAAAGGGGGTCAAGCTTCACATATAGTGGGTCAAACCTGCCATATATGGAGAGTCTTGACCCATTATTTTTTCATGATTAAAATCAATCATTTTTCAAATTTCTTATATGTTACAATTATGTAGCAATTTTATTTTGATAATTGATTGTGTAACGAATAAAATGATAGATAAAATTTTATTCTACGTTCAATGTTTAAAAAATAAATAATCATTTTGTAAAAAGTGGGTCAACCCTCCCTTGTCTCCCCTACATCATATTACCTCCCGTAAAATGGTACAAAACTAAAAAATGTACTTTAACTTGTTTCATTTGCCAGATGAGTGCTTTATTTGGAAACGCTTTAATAGTATCCATAATAATTTTAAACCACATAGTGAACGTCACTAGGTGCTCTTAGCATAGTATACACGATCGGACAATATTTATCTCAATATCATTCCAGTTACTGTCTTCGCACGGTAGTCGGGTGTTCAATTTAGGACAGTTTTCGGAATATCGAAGTGAATGGAGAAGTGTATTGTCAAGCGGTCTAAAGTAATACATCTCGAGCATATGTTTTGTGATACATTCTAGGTAGAAGTCCCATTTGTGTGTAGCGGCCTTTATAGATACGTACAAATACTTTTTGATGTTCGATGAGGTAGCGGCGGACATAATTACAGTAGGCAATTTGATCCTTTTTTAAACAACAAAAAAAAAGAAATTCTTCCAGCATAAAAATAGCTTCAATATTCCTTGTTTTTAAATAATTTGTCTAATTTTATTCAAGCACACCAAGGAAATATACATAAAACCCGGCAAAAGATTCGTTGTTTACGTAATTATTGTGTATTGGAGTTTAATAAAATCAGTCAACTTTCGCCATATGATTTTATTTACGCAAAGTTACTTTTCATTTCAGACTGCTATATCTCAAGTACTTTTAAAATAGATTGGAAAACCGCCCCAGTATTCCTGTATCAAGTACGAATATTTAAAGTAAAAAAGTTTTTAAATTTCTAATTATTTGTACATCTTTTTGGACCTGAAATAATTAATTGGCCACCATTTTGTAACTTATGGCAGATAAAGCTCTCCAACGAACTCTATCTAGACCTTGGTAAGTCCTATGAACATGCTCAATCACATCCAAATCGGTATAGAAAGAGGACTGATAGATTATGACAAATATCAGATTTTTTACTGACAGCTGCACTAGAATTTCAAACTGATGTATCTCAGCCATTTTGTAATACCAAGTGTATAAAATCCGAACAGTTAAAGAAGAAACTTTTTGATTTCAATTTTTTTTCTGCAACTTTTTGAATTTCAATTTTTCTTATTTTCTCCTTGACGCTACCACTTTGAAATAAGATAACGGAAAAGCTAGCCGATGATCTCGGTGGCGAGTTTTATATATCCTGGGCAGATGCTCAGTGACATCCAAATCGGTTAATAAATACAAGTGTTAGCAGCATGACAAAAACTCAGATTGTTTCAAAATCTCAGCCATTTTTGGAAACAGAAAATGCTCAGAAATCCCTGTATCAATGGCGAGTACTTAAAAGATAAAACTCCGAATTTCTAATTATTTTGTACAGTTATTATTTTTCTTCTTCATTTTTCTTCACTATTTTGAAAGGTGATGTCGGATTATGTCAAGATCTTAATATGTTCTGTGCAGCAGAACACATGATGAGTTTCATCTAAGCCGGTTCATAAATATCAGTGTTACAGCACGACAAATAGTGTTATATATATATAGTAAAAATCCGATTATCCGTCACTTACGGGATAGACGGTGTGGATGATAACAAGACCGTTACTAAATTTACATTTCTATATGTTAATTTATTAATAGGAATAATTAAAATATTTTCTTTTAATTGTTGTATACTTTCGTTTATAAAAATAAATCTATTTATCAGACAAATTTAGAATTTTACTGAAAAAATATGTAGTAACAGTTTTCATCCAAAGTAAATCCGTTACACCTTTCTGTTTGCATTTTGCTTGAAGTAAAAACTGCAGCATGATTTCGAATTCTAATAAAAGCACCTGCTTCCTCCTTCATCTCAAACCAAGTAATGCATTCAGACAACATATTCTGCATGACTATCTCCTGGTTTCTGGATGATCATTCCCCGATTCATCATATTCATTGGCTTCAGATGTCTCTGGATTCAAATATTTTGAATAACTTCGTCATTTGTTAATTCTTCATACCCAATATCATTCTTGTGACAATTAAGCAATTCTGTGATTTCATCCGCAGAATTATTTTCTAGCTGCTGTTCCTTACGTCAGACAAGCATTTTGCTCAAAATAGTGTTGTCGGTCTCGGGTTTATGAGCGTTGTTCGTTTCTAATTAAAGAAAAAAAAGAAAAAAATGGGAAAGGTGCATGGGAAAGGGTGGCGGTTAACAGAGGTTAGCGGTTGATAGAGTGGCAGATAATAGGAAGTTTACTGTACAGGGTGTTTTAGCAAAGCGGTTACAAAATTTTAGGAGAGACAGAATACACTTAGACGATGGAAAATTACATAGCAGTGCATAGTCGGAAACACTTTCCTGGCACGGTGTTGTTGACACAAAACACAATAAAGGAAAGAGACAAACAAGGCGAGAAAACATGTTTATTATTCTTAGTACAGCAAAAAACTATGAAATAAGAACAAAAAAGAGAGACAACGATCGTCATTAAAGAATGTGTTGTTCGAAATTATGACCCCGGGCCGTGATACAGGCTTCACATCTTTGACGCATGAAAGATCTAATGTTCTAGAAAATACCGGACGTGTCCCGGACTTCCTCAGCAGTTGTCTCGATGCGTGCAACAAGTTGCTCAGATTTTCCCAGCATTATCCCAACATTTTTGTGGTTCTAAGAGTAACAAACATGTTTTCTCACCTTGTTCGTGTCCTTCCGTTCTCGTGTTTTGTATTGCTACTACTGCAGGAAGGAAAACGTTTCCGACAATGCATTGTGTTGCTATGTGATTTTTCCATCATCTAGGTGTACTCTCTCCTGAAGCTTTGTAACCGCTGTGCCCAAACATCCTGTATGTGTATTAGGGTGGAATTAAAAACGAAGTTTCGAATTTTATATTCTAATAGCGATTATTTTTTTCCTTCTTAACTCCATAAAAAGAAAATATTTTTCTTTTAATTTTAAAATGATATTTTCCGGTTCCTCTAAGCATCGGATTTTCCCTAAAAAATGAATAAAATACAATAATTGCATGAAAAGAGTTTAAGCTTATTGTCAAATTTATATTTTGCGAAATTAAATTAATGAAGTATTAATGTCCTGTAATAAAGAGAATAATTTCGTTTCAGTGCCATGGAAAAGATGGCCCCACTTTATTTGACTTTTGTAGAAACCAGCGTCGTGGGCGTCGGATTTCATTGTCTGTGATTTATTTGACTGTGACTCACAACAAGTTAGTCCAATTTAGCGTGTGGTAACAATTTCGTTGATTATTTTTCAATAAACAGTCAATGTCAAAAGTGATGTTGTCTTCTAACGTGCCTAAATCTAGAAAATTGCTGAAGTGTCTTGTATTTCGCGAACTAAAACAATTAACATTAGACTGTTATGTTTGGGGAACACATGAAAATGTTCTGAAACATTATTTATGGTCTCAATTTAACTTAAAATCTGAGGGCTAGAATCTATAACACACTGTTTCTAAAATATCTAAAGCTGTTGCTGATACAGTTAAAAGTGTATTGCTGAGACCTTCAATTCCAAAGAAAAATATTAAGATTAGAAAGAATAATCCCACATCCAATATAAATACAATGGAAAATGTTAGGTAATCGTACAAAAAACATTTTTTGTGTAAATGCACTAAATATTAACAATAACATCACTTTCACAAAGACCAAAGAGAGATGAGGTGAAGGCAATAGGATCAATAGCTATAAAAACTACAAAAAAGTGTGGAAAAGGACCCCCTTGGACCCCCAAAAACCCTTGGAAAAAGAAATATCGAGGAAACAAAAAGGTTATTTTAAAACAAAAAAGTGATGTTTTGATTGAATGACTCGCCAAATGAAGAAAATTGTTCGGAAGGAAATAGTTCAATCGGTAGTTCTTTTAAACCTGAATTCGACAATCAACAAGGTGAAAGAACCGGAGTATTAGATAGAACTGCGAATATTATTACAAATAGCACCCTAGACGATATGGGTATTCCTGGTGATAATAAAGAAAAGGCAATTGAAAGAAGGACTTGAAGAAGACAAAGAGAAAAGAAAATGAAGAATTTGAAAGAACATGAAAGACGAAATGAGTTAATTTTAGAAGGTTTGCATTTTCATGGCAGAAAGGATAAGACTATGAAACTGAAGCAATAATCATAACGAAACATCAGCAAAGAAGAACACATGGTCTTAGTTCAAAAATCAGGATCAAAATATATTGGTCATATTTCATTAACATCCTCTTCTTATATTAATATAGCCACTGCAATTTTAGTGTATTTTTTTTTAAATATTACGGACATTTCAAGTTTTAAATTTATTGGGCGAAACAGCACCGCCGTCGATATAGGACACAAATCTGGAGTTATCAAAACATTGGAACAAAGACTGTAAAAACTTTACAATGAATAATTTGCTTGTTACGTGCAAATGAACTTTTTTTAGATACTTATTTCAACATCTTACGTGGAAACTACGGGTACAAAAGGATTTTCTGGACCAATAGGAAAACAGCTTGAAAAAAATGCGAACATATTGAAATTATAGACTATAAAAAAATCTACCCTGTCTTGACGGACTGATCGATGAATAAACTTAAAAAAAAGTACAAACATGGGAAACACACGAATTTTAGATTTTCCTAGTCATACTCAAACAGTGGAAACACGTGTCAAAATTATCTTGCGAGCTGCGTCAACCGTCTTTAGTGTTAAACAAGAGATGGGTTTATCTTCGGAAAGTTTAATTCCCGCAATGTAATGACAAAATTTGCCAAAGAAGCATCATAAGCCAGTAGGTTTAATATCCAATTGAATTAATCCATAACAAAGGGAGGTAAGGAGGGTTGAAGTCGATGTTTAGCCACCTCCTCGTGGTGACTTCTCTGTAGTATTTGCCTAATATAAGCAGATATGAGCGAACAGCTACGTTGTGTAATTTGAGTTACTTTATAGTAAAATTTTAAAAATTTGACGTTCTTGAGGAACCGGAAAACAAATCTATTTAAAAAAAAGCTTTTCAGCCGATAGTTTAGACATCCAAAAAGAAAAAAAAGTTTTCACTATTACATATTAAAACAAAAAAGTTTTTTTTTTACCCTATACTTAAGTTCCATCCTAATGTATATATATATATATATATATATGTATTAAAGTACACCGCAAAGGTTTTTTCCGCATAGATCACAATGTAATGAAATTCTTTTAAGTCCCCATGTAAATGAACCGTAAATTCTAAAAAGTTCATTTTAATACCGAACATGCCATTGTGATACCTAATAACTGTGAATTTCATGGCAATCGGATTATATTTACGCGAGTTAGAGCACGAAGAGACAGACATACTGACAGCAGATAGACAGATGGCAGACAGACAGACAGACAAACCGAATTCATAAAATCTTTTTGACTTTGTTGGAAAATGCTAATGCGGAAAAGACTGACTACAAAGTTTCTGAATAAGAGTACATGCCATTGCACGCGCTTGCGAGAATAGGTAAATTCAGGAATGTGTCAGTATCTACTTTAAATTTGAGGACAGCCCTAAAATAAAGAAGTTTACAAAGAAAAATAAATAATAAATTATTTGGAATGCATAAAATTTTTAAAATATATTCATAAATGGTCGATCCGTTGAACCATGTCAGAAGGATGAGTAACATCGTAAATCTATTGGGTAGATTGGGTGAAGATGCTGTAGTTTTTGACTTAATTGTTTTAAAAATCTCCTGTTGTTTATATTTGTTATTCATTGATTTCTTGTTAAAGTTTAGACCCTTATGTATGATTTAAAAACTTATTTTATTTTACAGATGTTATAGAACGCGTTGGGTTGGGTTGATTTTTGACGGCCAATTATCTACACGAGGGATATGGGCCCGGGGGGAGTGCCCTCCGTGGGGGTCTTTCTAAGGGAACCTAATCCGTATTAACGCATGGAAGATCCACGGCTCGAAGAAAACCACGAAAACTCCGAACGATTAGGCCGACGGGCGCGATTGGGATCGAACCCAGCACCTCCCGTCTACCAGCTTCGAGAGCAGAACCTCTCGGCCACTGGTGGGGCTGTTATAGAACGCATTGAAAATTTTGTTTTTGTGAATACTTGTAAACATTTTTGGCATCTTACCCATACCTATGGGTAAGATAGACAACTATCTAGGGGTAAGATGCCTTATGAAGTTTCAATGTAAACAATAATTTTTGTGAAGCAGTATAAAACATAATGGGACGAATAAAAGTAACTATAATATTTTAGACATACGCAATTTGCTAACTTACTTAATATTAGGAAATTACAAAAATATGAATGTAAAAAAGTTGGCAATATAATAAAAAAAGAAACTAATATTTATTTGTTATATAATTATTTATGTTATGTTAATATATTTGTTTGTATAATATTTATTTAATATATTATGATGACCTTAACATTTAAAAGAATTATGGCTCTTAAGTATGCCTATTTTTAAGCATTATAACAAGTTTAACTACGGTAAAGCCACTGTCATAAAGTGCTTTACAGTCACGCATTTTTGTTAACGTTTTTCATATATCCCTTTGTTCTTTTTAGCAATATCTCAGCTCTGCCACAAACTGTATATTTGTTTAGGAACTTTGAGCAGCTTTTATATAACCAACAGTTTCAAAGAATGCACTTGATCCCATCACAATTTCCGGATGTTTTATTGCACTCTGCTAGACACTCTGAATAATCATTCTCATTCACTTTAAAAAAAATTTCGTATACTGAATCTTGGGAAGGAAATTAATCATCATCCATATCATCGTCAGTTGAATATTCTGTCTTTCTACCCTTAGACTTCTTATCTAGCTCCTTTTTAGAAAGGATTGAAGCATCTGGAAATTCGCAGTTGCTATTGTCACACCAGTTTAGTTTGGCTTTTATAGACCTTTAGAATTATTTTTATTTGAATACTAGAGGGCTCTGCCCCCTGCAAGCTACGCTCGCCAACCCCCGTTCAGACACTGTAGAATCTAAAAGCACGCTAATCTGATCGGTTTTAAAAAGATTAGAGAAGATTGAATTATACTGAAAAAACCTGTAGCGATCTCCCTGTAAACGGGTTTCCATTCAATTCCCTTTGATTGCAAAAATTTAAGGTAGAATCAGTTGCTGTTAAGACATCCAATGGTTGTTTTCGTGTTTAAAGAAGTGGTTAAAGAAGATCAGTTAAACATTTGAAAAGAAGCTAAAATAAAATGAATTAAGTAAACAGAGTCTTTGTCTCTTGGTATTTTTTAACAGCGTTATAAAAGAATTGACATAATACATTTACTAAAATTTGCTGCTTTAACCCCTTCAAGGGCGGTGGTTCATTTTTGGACTACTTAATTTTAATTCTTAAATGCCACATTAGCATCAGAATATTGGGATGAAAATTTCCCTTTTATAAGTAAGTGAACAAAAGCATTTTTGTATTTCGAAATTTGTTTGTACATTCTGGTGCCATTCACTGATTTCAAGATTTTACGAATAGAAGTGCCTTGTCCGTGAAAGGGTTAAATGCATATTAATGTATTTATTATTTTTAAGTTACCTTTCCCTTTTAATATTCATGTGTAAATACAATTTTCAGGACATAATTTTCAATATTTTCCTGCCTTTAACACGTACTCATTTAATAGTAATTTTAAAGTTTTTTTTTTCTGTTTTTAATGTGAAAATGTTTCTGTTTTTAATGTGTTCTGTCACGTGAAAATAAATTTTTAATCGTTAGGAAATATTATTCTTTGCGCTGTTTTTAAAATTGAAAACAATCTCTATAATAATAGCCTAAGTCATGTGACTATCATCAACAGCTCCAGGCGGATTCCTTCGCTTTTTATATTCCAGGCGGCCATTTTGGTACTTTAATGTTAGCCAGCCACAGGTGTGATAAGTTGCCGAATATTATTCTATCCCCATTATTTCGTTTATATTATAATAGTCCAAATCATGTAACTGCCATAAACAACGGGCTGATTCCTTCGCTTTTCATAAGAAAGGTTTCCATTTTGATTAAAGAATCAAAATTATTTTTTCGAATAAAACTACATAATAGTTGCCATGATCACAAAGAATTCCTGGTACTTTTATGTTAGCCGGGTGAAAATCTCGCCAATAGCTTTTTTTAACGTGCGAGTTAGCATTTTTTTATTTTTCGAGTGGTAAATTAAAACGGTGCTACTTGGTTATCCCATCGACCAAAAATCTGTCGCCAAACTATAAGATTAAATGCCAATAATGGTTGATCGTAAATATCACATTCACTTGACTTTAAGGAAGATACACATGTTCACGCCATCAAGTGGTTTTTTTTTCGACGTTTTATTTGTATTTTATTAATGTTATACTAATTTATTTGTTCTTTTGTTATTTAAAAAAAAAAAAAAAAAAAAAAAAATGTCAATTTGTATAATTTAACGAAATTGGTCGACAGGAGAAGTAATAACATTAAAACGTTGCTTTGAAGTGGAAATTAAATCTCATTGTCACATACGCACCGGGTTTGGCGTGATTTTTTTTACGACAATTTGTCGAAAACCTCGTTTTCAAATACCTGTTACATATGTATTTTTAAATTATTTTCTGTTATTTTTAAAATGAAATAACAATAAATAAAAAAAATTAATTAATAACTATAGAACAAAACAATTTATAACATTTTTTGTAAATAAAAGGAAAATAAATTCAAATAAACATTTATTAATAAATAAGCAACAATAGCCGGGTTACCATGTCAAGCAAAATAACGCCATTTTGGCGCCAATTAGGTACCCCGTTGCGTTTATGACATCTGTGTCTAATAATTTTCTTTTCGTTTCGTTTAAAAAAAATGAATGAAGTAAAAGCCATTTATTTTAAAGGTTTCAATTTTAAATGAAAGTTTTGTATTAAATAAAATGATAATGAAATAATTGAATTCTGAATAAAAGTAACATGATGCATTTCTTAGCATACATTTAAGGGAGGCTAAACTCGTCGCCAAATTAATTTAAAATAACCTTTTTTAAAATATGAAAAAAAAAAAATATCTGTTATGATTAAAACTTGAGTTGCCATCATTAGGGAAAAAGTATTTAAAATTAGAAAAAAATTAATATTTCGAAAACTAATTCTAATTTTAAAATTCTAATACCAGTTTTGAGATCTGTGGATCAATACAGATTTTTGGTGTTAATTTCATCGCAAAGTATTCCATATTTTAGGAGATATCACCGTGAAACGTAATCAGTTGTTTAATCAGTCGTTTCATAGAATCGTTACATAAATTTGTTTCAATTCAATTCATTAGGATTTTATATATGTAGGGTAGATTAAAATGAGGAAAAAAAAACTTTGGTGAAAATTACGTCATATTTAAAACGATACATTTAAAATGTCAAATTAAAAAAAAAAAAAAAATCTTATAGCGTCTTTATAAAATTGTTTACTTAGCCATTTTGTACAAGCTAATTTTAAATTGTTGGGTTGATCTTATTTAATAAATCACGAATGTAGCAGTTCGCTGTCTTGACATCAATTGATTCTGTCGTAAAATCCCTCAGCCAAAGTGAAAAAATGGAGACCTGATTACAGGAGATCGCCAATAGTCGTTTAATTACGATTTAATCTTCCGTAATCTTTTCAAAGCAGATCAAATTAGCGTGTTTTTTGAGACTGCGGTGTCTGGATGGATGTTGGCGAGCATAGCTCGTAGGGGGTAAACACACCTAGTAGTTTTTGACCTAGTTTTTGACACCTAAAAGTATATTATATTCTATCGATATTTACATTTAATAAAATTATTTATAATTGCGTTTAACATAAAATTTTTAACAATGATTAAAATTAATAATTTTTAAACAATTATTTATAAGGCCAATAAAGTTTATCTGTAAAGCATAATACATATAGAAACCTTTCAAGTTATGTACACCTTAATTTTTAATATTTCTTTCAGTCATTTTAAACATTTAGAAAATTTATAATTTTAATCAATGATTTTTTTAATCAGTTGATTGAATTCACGATTTAATCACTGGTTTAAATTATATGATTAAAATTGTTGACAAGTTAGTTAATAGCCAAGAGTAATTTAAACAAGGAAGAAACAACCAGCATTTGACCGCAACGGGAAATAACCGGCATCTTACCCCAAGGGAAAAAAAACGGCATCTTATCCCCCTCAAAATTATCGTCGACTCACCCCAAAGTATTGGGTAAGACGTTGGTGCCTTCCACTGAAGCGAAGAAGTAGGAACCGGCCACCATTTATGTTTTGCAGAAAGGCCAGGTACCAGTACTCTCTAAAAATATCAGATTTATTTCTCTGGTCTTTAAACTAAGGCTTACAGAGGCAAATAAAGAAGTCACGTAAAAGATTTAGGCCACTTACCAGAAGTGTTAAGACGAAATAGCAATAAAAAAGTACAACTTAAAATTTTTAAAAAAAGAACGCAAATGGAAATTAAAGTATCACTAGGGAACCGTTTTCCTTACAACTGAGCAGCGTTTCACTACATCGCATGCGCATTCGGAAACTACGTTCATACGGCATCTCACCTCAAGTTACTCTATAATTAAAAATGTAAATGTTCGTTTGTACAAAATCGCTAATCTCCGAACGTTCTTCACCGATTGCTTTGAAATTCACGGAATTTCGGAAAATTACGGAATTACGGGATCACGGAAATTCACGGAACGAATGCAAGTCAAGTTGCATTCGAATACGAGCGTGTTCTTATATACCTATTATGAACTTCGCTCCCTCCTCCCTCAATTTGCTACCTCCCACACCAGGGGGGGCTTTTTAAAATTTTGCTGACATCCATCATGTGATATATCATTAGAAAGCGCGATGACTATCGTTTCATATTAAGTACCTCCCCTCCTTCTCCCCCCACTTTCCCCCAGAGTGGCACATTTTTTATATAATCTGTATAAATAAAAATGTAAATGTTCGTTTGTACAAAATCGCTAATCTCCGAAAGTTCTTCACCAATTGCTTTGAAATTCACGGATTGCGTTGCATTTGAATGCGCGCGCCTTTTAATATACCAATCCTGAACCACTCTTCCCCTTCTCCCCTATCTTCTCCATCCGGAGGCTGTTTTTAATCTTTTCGAAACCCATTAACTGGCATATTGTTAGAAAGCCCTTTAAACACTCTTTCATATTATGCACCTTCCGTCTCCCTCCTTACTTTCCCCCCTGGAGGAACACTGCTGAAATGTTTCGTCATTATTTTTTATGTTTTTTAGTTCGTGTTTTTTCCTTTACCGCTCACACTCTATTAAAGCCTGAGAGCTAATGTGCCCACAGGTTCTGTATGTACGTATTTATGTATATATGCACTTAACACGATAGCTCTTGATAGAAATATGCGATTTGCGTCAAATTTTGTAAATAGGTTCATTCTGACAAGCCGCTTCGCCGACTAGTTTTCAGGTTCACTGGTTAAGTATAAAGGGGGATAACGAATGTCTAACACCCACCCTTAATTTAGATAAATCGGTTTTTGATGCAGAATTATCCGATTTGCTTAAAATTTTGTAAATAGGTTCAGTCTGATAAGGCGCTTCCGTGATTAGTTTTGGGGGTTCATTGGTTAAGTACAAAGAGGGAACGGGGAAAAAAATCTCCTTAATTTAGATAAATGGGTTTTTCATGTAGAATTATTCGATTTGCTTCAAATTTGTTAAATATGTTCATTCTGATAACGTACTTCCGTGATTGGTTTTGTTGTTTTATTGTTTAAGTGTAAAGGGGGAAGGTGGTCTAATTCCGTCCATCCTTAATTTAGATAAAGGAGTTTATGTAGAATTATCTGATTTGCTTCAAATTTTGTGAAAAGGTTCATTCTGATAAGGCGCTTCCGTGATTAGTTTTGGGGGTTCATTGGTTAAGTACAAAGGGGAACGGGGGGACAAATTCCCCCAATTTAGATAAATGAGATTTTCATGCAGAATTATCGGATTTGCTTCAAATTTTGTAAATATGTTCATTCTCATAATGCGGTTCCCTGATTAGTTTTGGGGGTTTCTTGATGAATTATAAATGGGAGAACGGAGACTAATCCCCCTTAATTTAGATAGATGAGTTTTTCAAGCAGAATTATCCGATTTGCTTCAATTTGGTACACCGGTTTATTCTGATAAGGTTATTCTCTGATTAGATTTGGATGTTTATTGGTTAAGTATAAAGGGGGTAAGTATAATTAAGTTAAGTATAATTTGTGTGAATAGCATGTGAGCTCCATGTCATCTATTTAACTCGGCACCTTTCTTTTTAATTTACTCGAATTGCCATGAATGCCATCGCACGTATTGCAGTTGACAATCGGCGTGATAAATATGATGTTTCGAAATATCCACCAGCCAAAGTTTTGCAACGGCACGATACTTACAGTAAAAACATAATGAGCAACATCGTAGAAGCAAAAATCTTGACCGGACCTTTCAAAGGTGAAGATATTCTCATTCTTCGTATTGCTTTGATTCCAATGGATGTGCCATTTTAATTTAAGATATTACAAATGCCAATTTGTTTGGCGTTTGACCAGACAATCTCTATATCTGCACAGACAATGTAACAACGAAAAATATTGTATATCCACAAGCATTGTGAAATTAGAATCGTGCACTTTCTCTTTTTAGTCACCAGTGCGGTATGCTATTTCTTTCTCCCAGCTTATTTTGTTCGCCTTCAAAAAATAATGTTACCTTACAGACGCCAGCCGTAAAACAAAGAAGTACGATTAAATACTCTATAGCAATTTTTTAAACTTCTAAGCATCGCACATTTTCAATTTTTTACCTTCGTATTGGAAAAAAACGTACTTTTAAATGCAATTTGTTTGAAAACTGCATCTCCATTTATTTGTGAAATATTAATTTTCTTGTAGTTTTTGGAGGCATTTGCTGAATATTGGCAATGGAAGTACTCCATTACTGTAGAAAGTAAAGGGAAAATAGTTGTAAAATATTAATTATATATTTATGTTGCCATTTTTTCATAACAACCGAAAGAAAATATAATTAAAATACGTGCTATTTTGAAAAAATATATAAACGATTGATTTGTGTTAAAACATGGAGCTATTATAAACGATATTTAATTTTAAGTATCTATATTAATGTTACAAACAAATGAAGGCCTATAAATCAATAGACAGCCGTTTTTTTTTGTCGAGTTTCTTTATTGACGGCATCTTTTTGCTGCCTTTGTGTATTATTTCGCGATAGTGACGTCCTATTCATACTTTACTGTAGATGTTCAAGAGTAGATCGTAAATGTGGAATTCTTAAGCGGATGCGAATGATGTCATTTTACATAAAATAAAAGCGTGTGCTGTAAGTCTTAAAATTGAAATATGTTTTGTACTATTTATATATACATGTATATTTTTTTCATCGGGGGCGACACTAAATTCTGAAAAAGAAGAATTCCTGTATTCTAGTCTTTCTTTTCCATTTAGCTACACTGAGCCACAGCAACGCGTGAGCGGGTAAAGCTAGTAAAAAATAAAAATTAAATTATATTATATTCAATCTAAAGAATAAAAGAAAAAAAATGAAGACGGAAAATTTACGTATGAAAATTAGAAGATATTATTCTTTGCAAGAAAAATATATTATTATAATTAATTCAGAATATCAAAAATAATTTCGCTAAATATTTTCGCTAAATATTAGTGTAGATGAAATAGAAAAGACTGAAAACCTGAAAAAATACATCTCTTTCCATTTCTATCGTGTAAGTACTAACGTAAATTTGGAAACACTCCAAATCCATCGTAGTGACTTTAACAGCACTATTAATTTTGCAAGTAAATGTTAAATAAAGTAGAACTACATGACAAAAGAATACAAAATTCGTTGAAATATAACGCCTTTTCTACTGATTAGCTGAAAGACGCATCGGAAATCTGATAAGTACTGAAATCCATTTGTTATCCTAAACAATATCCGACATACTAACTTTAACTGTAAATGGTCGTTGCTTTTATGTAACTTTTCCTATGCCAGTAGGGATTTCTTACTTATTTATTTTTATGCTATGGTGATAAAATTAACAGAAGTTGCGATAAATTATTTTGAATTATTAAAGTTAATATATATAATCTTATTTAACAGTTTGGCAATATAAATTGTTTATCAAGCTTCTGGAGTATTTTTTAGCTGTTTTATTTAACAGGACTTATGTTTAAAGAAAATTTTTCGTAATCGATATTTCACTCACTTTCTTATACAGGGTGTCCGGTCTCAACGGTGTCCAATGGCTAATTCCTAAACCATTAGTCATAGACATATATTTCCAATTACAAAAATGTTTTAAATCGGATAAAGAAATATTTTAAAAGCGATTTGGGTCAATAAAAGCATTTCTTAAAAAAATACGAAATTTAAATTTTTATACGGTCCCTCGGTCCTATAAGTTAGATTTTGTAAAATTTTCTTATTACACTGACAAGTAAGACAAAAAAAAGTCCCATTCACATAACACTAAAATTGAGCGAGTTATGAAACATTAAAAATGCATGACTTATGCCACTTTTCTTCTCTGAAAACAAATGAATTCCGCTTGTTTTTGAGGGGTCACATGCCAAGTGTCTAAAGTATTCGAAGATCTTATTTCATGTGCATCTGCGCTTTGAAAAAACCGTACAAGTATTACTATTAAGTTAACATTTATTAAGTTTCAGATTAGCTAAAATAACATATGTTTTATCTTGTCAGGATTTTAGACTGTTTCTTTTATGATTTCTTTTAACAAAAATTATGTTATTTTTATAAGTTTTTATGTTACTTCAACGCTCGTATGTATGTTTTTCCAGTTCAAAATTTGTACTCGAACTTTAACTCACTTTTAAATATCCGATCGCGATTACATTTTACATACTGGCGCAAATCCAATAACAATCTAATGCCATTATGATTTCCGGTGTTACCATTTATACTTATTTTACAGGATAACACAAGAAATTTCGGATAGATAGAACGCCAAGATATTTAAGAATAAGTTTTAGATTAGATAATACAAGATTGCGATTGTTGGCTTTTTTAACTTTTATGCATTTTTTAGCGCTGATTACGAAAATTACATTAATTTTTAACCATCATGTCAGGATATTTCGCGAATCATAAATTGTCAAATTTAAACAATAACAAAAATCGGATACTATAAAGTAGAGGAGATGGTTGTGTTTTTTAACTTTTGATAATTGATTTTTACGTAATTTTTAGCACTCAATCTGAAAATGACCTTCATTTTTAACCATCACGTTAGAATTTTTTTGCAAATCGTAAACGTGTAAGTTAAAATATAGCGAAAATCTTATACAATAAAAAGTATGTAAAACTTATTTTGTTTTATTTTATTTTATTTTATTTTATTTTATTCAGTAATTTATTCGATATTTTTGCTTATCCTGGGATTCTTACAGCTAAATAGCTGAGTGGTCTGATGAGATGAGGAAGGAGATTCAATTTTAACTTTGAACTTTATAACTTTGAAATTTGCGAAACATCCCGGTGTGATGGTTAAAAATGAAGGTCAATTTCAGATTCAGCGGTACAGAATACATAAGAATCAATTATCAAAATCTAAAAGACATGACATAACCCAAGTTTTGCAGGCTAGTATAGTCTAATAATATTTTTAAATACATATCATTTTGTAAAGCATCGAGGCTGTTAATTTAGCATCATTTTATTTAACAAAGATTCTGTTTTGCCTTTCTTCTTAAATGTTTATTACAAATTGTATATTTTGCATTAATATGTCAGAATGATTAAAAATTTCAAATTTATATTGCGATCTTAATTTTACTCTCAACCATTTTTAGGGTTTCGTTCATCTGACAAAACTCTATTCGTCTCGCTCGTCTGTCTGTCTGTCCGTCCGTCTGTCTGTCCGTCACAGAGCCCGTTTTCAGAAACTATACATGTTAGAGACTTGAAATTTTGGGTACTTATAGCTGAACACCTCACATCAAACAACAAATCATAAAATTTTGAAAAAGTTGGTAATTAACGTAATTACGGGCTAATTAAATTCTAAAATTAACCAATCAACCTTTTGAACGCAGCTTCGAACGCAATTTTTCCAAATCCTCCGGAGTTTCTCCTAAGGGTTGCCATTAAATTCGGCGGATGCTCCATAAAATCAGCCGATGCAGAGTTACCACGGAGTAATTTAAGCAATAAATGAAGTGCGAATTTAAAAAGCGGAATCTCATCTGCGGAAGTATCGGTCGTACAAATGCGTAACAGGTGTAGAAATACGCGGAAAAAATTCTACTTTATTTTGGTATGAATTTCAATTTTCTGCGTAGGGTAGAACGCAAAAAATCCACTAAAAATCGATCGATAAAAATTTAATTTCTGTATTTGAAAAGACAATGAAATGAGATTTCCTTTCAGCGGTACGCAGCTGCCGTCATGTTTCAGACATATCGGCGCGGAAGAAATTTAAGCAGAGAACATTCTAATACGAAATTTAAACATTTTAAATATTAAATTTTTCGATAAAATTTTTCGACATCCTGCCGGGAAATCTTCTGCGGATTTCATACATACCCGGTTTAAAGAGATAGCTTAATTACAAGCTGAGATATTAATTATTATTTAATTAATTCCTTTTATTTCCATCAAATGCGAGATTAAGATGGGGGCACGTGCTTTTTTAACGGAGATTTAATTTAAATTAGGAAATCTAACAATTTGTATGGGTTTTTTGACGGCGGGCTATGAGATACGTATTATTTATTCAATATGAAAAGGTTTATAAGTGTTCATATCACTATTTCCGAATAGCAATTTCAGGAAATATCTTAAATTATTGGTTAAGACCGCCACTCGATGTGTTTGAAACCTTAAGATACTTTATAACACATAAGAAAAAGTGCAAAAAAGAATGGAGTGTGATATTTCGAGGAGTGGAGGGGGGAGGGACTATATTTATTTATTAAATCTTAGCGTTTGTTACTTCAGAAAATGTTTTAAATTCTTGGTTAAGACCGCACCGCCACCTATGGAGACGTTTCGTTAGATACAGAGATGGCCGTTTTGTTAACAACATATAGCGATTTAAAACACCAGGACTTATTAAAAAAAACTCCAATTTTTTAAACGAACTGTTTCTTTATTTCATGATGAAAGCCGAAGGGAGAGGTACAAGGGGAAGCGATAAGAGCTTCTTAAAATGACATCACGAGGCAAGAGGCAGAGCAGGAGTGACTTGAATATACAGTTACAACTTTCTTGCTTGGCGGACTACAATATCGCAATCTACAAATATTTTGCGCCATGCACAGGAGTGGAGAAAAACATTAGCTGGTATGGATTCGCCAAATACATACGGTAGGCTTCTACCATATATTAATTGTGTAGGGGCGGCAGATTGTGGGCTGATAACATTCCTCAGTCATGATAGGCGCAGACTAATCTGTACATTGATACAGCTGCGGTTAAAAAAAATAAAAAATGTTTCTGGATAAGGCATAGTAACAGACCGAATTCGTTAGGCGAAAAAAAGGCATGAGAAATGTAACGTGCATTACCACAAAAATGCAGAATTGCCATACATCTGAACAAAAGGGTGTGAAGCGAAGATAATTCCAATGAATAGACTGCATGTTAAGTGATTTTAAATGATGAGTTATATACATGCCCAAATAAGGAAATGCTTGAAGCTAAAATGCTTTTGTTTTTAATAGACAGCAGTAACGTTTTTCTACAAGGTTAAATCGTATGTGTGAGAAACTCACAAAGTAAAAATGGATACTGAATCACTGATTTTATTTTATTAATGAGATGAGTAACTAGAATAATTTAATTTAAATGTGCAGGGCCATTAATACAATCGCTTTAGTTTTTAAATGTTGAATTTAATTTAGGGGCTGCACTGTTTGACTGTAGTGCACAGAAATAAATAAATTATTAAACCGAATTTTAATTGAAGTTGTTGGGGGGGGGGGGATGGAACGCAAACATATATAACGAGATAGTCGTTATACCACCCTCCCGACGATGTATCTACGGAGAGGTTGTGCAAAGGAGTTTCATTCAGATATGCTTTTGTTAAGAATAGAGTGCGCTCCCTAGTGGTGGAATGCGGAACTAACGGAACGCGATTTTGTTAATATTAGGAAATATAACAAGGCGATCTGTTTACAACTTTAAGATACTTCATGACACATAATAATAAGCTTATAAAGTAATGGTGCATGCAATTCCCTGTGAGGGTAGGACGAGGGAGGGGCGCTGGATTTATTTTTAAAAATTACTGTTTATGACCTTTTTAGATGTCGTTTTTTGAGGACTATGATATGTTGAGACACGTGCTGCTTATGAAATATAAAAATGTCAAAATTTTAGTTACCACTATTTCCGAATAGTACTTTCAGCAAATTTCTTAATTTCTCGCTTAAGACCGCCACCAACTCGAGTAACACATCCACTGATAAGTTGTTTAACAGAGTTTCGATCTGATACACTTTTGTTATGAATAGTGTGCGTGGAATTATGAATAGTGCTGGTGGTGGAATGTGGAACTAACATAAAGCAATTTTGTTAAAATTAGGAAATCTAACAAGTCGATCTGCTTGAAACTTTGACATAGTTCATAACACATAATAAAAAGTTTATAAAAGAATGTTCCGTGCAATTTCCTGGGGCGCCTGCCTATTTCGGGTGCTATAGACCCGATCCCCTCGACTAATATACCTACGGATAGGTTGTAAAACGGAGTTTCCTTCGGATAGAGTTTTGTGTAGAATAGAGTGCGCCCCCTAATTGCGAAATGTGGGACAAACAGATTTCGCAAAAGGATAAAGTGTTTTGAAGGAATATTAAACGAAACCCTCTGTGCGATCTGTGATCACACTTACCCACTTGTTTAATATATCTGACGAAATTATATTTCGACTAAATATGTGAATGCCCCCCCAATTTGCAGCAAAAAAATATTCCCCAACTTTAAACCGTTATTACTCGGTCAAGTTTAATCGTAGAATAACAGGACTTTTTGTGTATTACCTGTCAGTGTAAAAGGAAAATTTTACTTAATATAACATATAGGACCGGGAACCGTATAAAAATTTAAATTTCGTAATTTTTAAAGAAATGTTTTGATTGACCCAAGTCGCTTTATAATGTTTCTTTACATGATTTTAAACATTTTTGTAATTGGAACTATATGTCTATGACTAACGGTTTAGGAATTAGCCATTGGACACCGTTGAGACCGGACACCCTGTATACTAGATTTATAAAAAACTATCTAGACAGGTATGTGCATAACAACCGACTATAATAAAATATTTAATTATTTTTAGAACTCAATTATAAATTAATAAATTAATTTTAAGGCATTTTTGTGATTGCTTGACGCAAATGATAGATCGCAAATTATACTCTATGGTTATATTTTTTTACGAGTTACAATAAATATGGAGTTAATTAGGAGCCGAATTATGCTCGTTAAAATATGACAACTGGCTGTGAAACTGCTGCAATGAAATAATTTCAACACTAAAACTAGAATATGATAAATAAATAAAAATAAAGATGGGGGTATATATTTTTAAATACGTTTATATCCTTTATATTAAATAAATTATGATTATATGTTTAAAAAAAACTATTTAGAAATCCTAAATAAATAGCTCAAAGAATGCTTTTTATTCTTTTGAAATATCTTTAAACAAAGCAAAATTTACATAAAAATCTAATAAATTCGCTAGTTTGCGCTTTTAATTAAGCGTAACTTAATGCGATGTATTTTCCATAATCAAGCCTTCGCCAAGTCGACCTACTGGATTCTTTTTTGAAAGACATGAATTGCAGCTATTAAATTAGGCGTGATTTTTAAAATCATATATAATAAAACGCAAACCTATTTCTTTAAGATCAGTACTGTAAATCAAGGCATATGCGAAAGTGCAATTCTTCCGGTTGTACTCATCCTCTGTTTAAACTCTTTAAACGACTCACCGTAGAAAGACAATCATCATCACCATATATGTATTAAAACACAAAGCTATTTATTTAAGATCAGTATGACAAATCAGTGTATATGCGCATGCGCAATTCTTCCGAGTATGCTAATCCTCGCTTTGAACGACTTACAATAGAAAGACAATTCTTTAAAACAGCGCATATCGAGAAGTATTTCCTGTCTACATACAGATACACACAGGTCGAAATTCATGCTGGTATTTGTTTGCTAGACAAGCATTAGATGCTGTATCCCAGCAAAGTTAACAAGCATAAACTATCATAACACATTTGATGGTTCCACCATAATTCCCAGCAAGTCACGGTGTGTATTGGAACACTTTACTGCTTGGCCAGCATACATATTCCAGCTTGTGTTGCTTGAATATGTTGCTGGCCTAGCAACAATCAAGACCACCACTTGCTTGTAATTTCTGCTTTCTAGCAGTAATTCACCAGCAACAGAAACTGTATTTTGTTGCTAGCCTATCATTACATTTCTACCATCAGTTGCTTTTAATTTTCTACCATCAGTTGCTTTTAATTTTCTACCATCACGTGCTTTTAATTTTTGCTATGCTGGCATTACATTTCTAGCATCACTTGCTTTTAATTTTTACTATTCTAGCATTATTTTTCTAGCATCACTTGATTTTATTTTTTTGCTATTCTCCCGGTTAGAAAAAAAATGACTCTGATGGCGCCATCTTTGGAGAATTTCTGAAGTACCTACAGCTTTTAGAAGGGGAACTTAGGTCGTCTTTTCTTCTCCTCTGAGAAGGACAGAACTCATTATATCCGGTTTGGAAGCCAGATGCTTTACTTACTTCGCCACTGCGGTCGTGTTTGTAAACGATTTTAAATGCGGGTAATGGGTGAAGAGCTGATTCTGCTGTGTGTTGATATTTTTATAAGATGGAGGGTTATCGATTATTATAAGATTATTCATAAGACATATAATTAATCGATACTGTTATCCTCCAAGATTCAATTAATAAGGTTAATATATTATTAGGTTTTTTTCTATGTTTAATGTATAATTAGAATATGGCTTGACTATCATAATTCATCAGTGAAATTTTCTTTGCTTAATGAATGGTTTGAATATGGTCATAATTATTTGTTGCAGAAAAATGAAGATTTTGAACTGTATTTAGGATAGAATTTATCAATTTAGGATGGGGTTACGATTTTAAAAAATAGTCCTTATTGGAGGGGGGGGGGTCAATTGTACATATTTTCAATTCGATTGTTATAAACTTATTTCTTACATGAAACAGTGTTCCTTGAATTTTTAAATTTAATTGACTAAATTCTCTTTTTAAAAAGCACGGATTTTTTTTTTTTGTATAATTGAAATAATTAAAAAATAAGAGATTGAACAGCTAAGAAGTTTATGATGGGGAGTGGAGGGAGGCGCTTTTTCCCAAAAATCCTTCACGGAAATTAATTTTCAGTTCTTTAAATATTTATGTATTAAAATTTTATCTAAACCGGCGGGGGGCGCTTTTTTCCAAAAAATCCTTTATAGAAATTAATTTTCAGTTTTTTTTTTTAATTTATGTGTTTAGATTTTATCTAAAACGGGTGGACGAAGGCAGTATTGAATTTACGTTGTAGCGGTTTGAAAAAGGAAATCTACCGCTCCTGGATTTTGAAATTTAACAAAATAATATTTTTCTGTGATTTTAATAAACATAGCAAATTTAATATTTTCAAGAAACTTAACAGAATTAAATACTAAGAGAAAGTGCAGCGAGGAATTTACATCCAATTCGGGGGGAAGGGGAGGAGGCTTTTTCCCTTTAAGTATACCATGGAAATTATTTGTTAGTTTTTTTTTAAGTTTATGTTTTAAAAAAATATCTCAAACGTGTTCAAGGGGCAGTATTTAATTCAGGTGGCGGTGACACAGCCCTCCCCTCCCCCTCCCAGCTTTTGAAATTTAATCAACAAAATTTTATTTTTCTCCCATTTTTAAAGATATAGAAAATTTATAATTTACAGGCAACCTAAAATAATTTAACAGTAAGAGGGAGATCAGTTTAAAATTTTCTGTTGGGGGGGGGGGGAGTTACTCTTCTATATCCGCTTTGGTAATTAATTTTTAGTTCTGTTTCTTTTGATATTTAGATGTTAAAAACTAATCTCAAATGGGCGATTTAAGACAGTATTGAGTTCAGGAGAGGGCCAGAGCGGATTTTAGATTTTAATGAACAAAATTTTCTTTTTCTACATTTTTTAAAGATATACTGCATTTTTTTCGAGTAAATTAGAATATTTAAATTCTAAGAAACAGAAGAAAAAATTCTTTTATAGGCGGATGGGGGGGGGGGGGCGGAGGGCTCCTCTAGAAGACTCTCATAGAAGTTAAAAGAAGTTAAATCCCTCATAGAATTTAACCCACCCCCATAGAAATTAATTTAAAAAATAGAAGTTATATTTTACATCTTGAAAAAATACAATGTACAGTGAAACCTCCATAACACAAATTCCTGAATATTCCGTTAAGGGAGGAGGACTTAGGTAATCCCTTAAGCTTCCCTCGAATTCGAGATGTAACTAATTTTTTTCTCCGATTTTTAAAAACAAATTGAAATTTAATCTTTTCTCTTAGCTTATAATAAAAGAGAAACTAAGCATTTTCTGTTTTTTTAGGGGAGGGGGAGGGGGGGGAGGTGAAAGAGAGCTATTGTCTCTCCCTGGATTTGAAAAATTAATTTAATTTATAATTAAAATTTCGTTTTCTTCTATTTTCAAAAAACATAGTCAAATTTATACTTTCGAGTAACTAAAATAAAATAAAAATAAATAAATAAATTAAAAAATAATAATAAACATTTGATGCTGCCAAGCAATAACAAGCACACAGTTCTTCATTTAAGTACCTACCTCATCATTATTGGGAAGAGACTTGTGTAGCAAATTAGCATATCTTACTGGCACATAGTACGTCATGTTGTTTTCTATTAAAGCAGGTGGCATAAGTACATTATGCTGGCAAGCATAAAAAAGCATATAATAGCATGTAAAGGTACCTACATCTCCATGCTTTGACAGAAGCTTAAAAAGCAAATAAGCACATAAAATGCTTGTACATAGCTTGTCATGCTATTTCTTAATAAGCTGGATGCATAGCATATTATGCTGCCAAGCTTAAGAAAGCATATAATAGCACATTAAGGTACCTACCTCTCCATGCTTTGGAAGACGCTTGAACAGCAACTAAGCATAACGTGCTTGTACATAGCTTGTCATGCTATTTCTCAATAAGCTGGCTGCATAGCATATTATGCGGGCAAGCATAAAAAAGCATATAATGGCACGTTAAGGTACCTACCTCACCATGCTTTGAAAAAAGCTTAAACAGCAAACAAGCATAAAATGCTTGTACGTAGCTTGTCATGCTATTTCTACCTAAGCTGGCTGCATAGCATATTATGCTGGCAAGCATAAAAAAGCATATAATAGCACGGTAAGGTACCTACCACACCATGTTTTGGAAGAAGCTTAAACAACAACAAGCATAAAATGCTTGTACATAGCTTGTCATGCTATTTTCCCTAAGCTGGCTACATATCATATTATGCTGGCAAGCATAAAAAAGCATATAATAGCACGGTAAGGTACCTACCACACCATGCTTTGGAAGAAGCTTAAACAGCAAACAAGCATAAAATGCTTGTATGCATGTCATGCTATTACTGTGTAAGCTAGATATACAGCATGTGATGCTGGCTAGCATTGTAAAGCATATACTAGCATGAAAATCTAGCAGACAAAGCAATACATAGCAAAAACTAGCATATTTCTGATGCTAGTACTAGCAAGAATTTTGACCTGGGTAGTCATGTATTTATGTGCTCTCCCCTGTTTGTAATTGTTTTGAATTTGGATTTCACTTTTTAGGTATTTTGTTAAATTATTATTTGTTTGTTTATTCTGAATTGTTTTGATTCCATTTTTAAGCTTTTCTTTTTATTTAGATATTTAGATTTAATGTGTTATTTATATTTTCCGCAGATTTAACCTAACGTTTGGAAACTGTAGCGGTATCGGTATGTAATATATTGTACCACGAGTCGTTCATTTTTTCTTGAAATATCTCTTTACCTATATTCGTGTTAAAAAAAAAAAAAAAAAAAAAAAAAAAAAAAAAAAAAAAAATACTTGCTATCATTTAAAACAACCCATTTATTTCTAATTAGGCCGTGGGCCGTGCGTGAATATCATGCAAGTTCGTTTCAATCATCGAGGGGCAATTTTGGGTTAATATTGAAATTTAAATAATATTGTATAGATAAAGAATTCATAATGTTCTGGTATCATAAAGTGCACATTTTTGCATAATCAATTATATAAATTCTTAATTTTTACAATTTCTGCGGTCCTGTTTATATGTTGGTATGTAAAAGTAGCCGAATATCCAACTGAATCCTTCAATCACAAGCCGCCGTTTTTTTTTTTTTTTTTTTTTTTGACTGAAATTATGATTTAGTGAACATCGTCGAATCGCAAACGCGCTATCTAGCATTATCTCCATCGTATGTTTACATCCTAGAATTCGCCTTGTTGATTCCGCGTATGAATGATACTAATGCCGATATTAATACAATGTGTATCTTATGAAATGTTGTTTGCATCTTGTCAATGATGCAGGCATAAAAATATTAAACTTTTCCACCGTCAGTTGGGCAAAAGTTAAACAGTGCTGTTTGAAATGGAAAGATTTTAATACGACTGAAGGTAAAATAACTTCTGAATTGTTATTGTTGCCCGTAAATGAACAAGAAGAATTACCTGATGATAAAAACAATGGTTTTCATCGTAAATGCTATAGTAAGTTTACGGATAAAACCCGAATTGCTGCTGCTGAAAAAAAAAATTCTAAAGCATCAACTTCAAAAGCAAAACAATTTTATGATGCAGCACTTTCCGAAAACATGATTTCTAAACGAATTATGCGAAGTAATTCTATATTTTCGCAGGGTGTAAACAAAAAATGCGTGTTGCCCTTCGTATGTGTTGTTTGCAAAACAGAAAAATATATTGTTGACAAACCTACAGGTAAAAGAAAAAAAGAAAAATTGGCTAAATGTGAAACAAACAACAATTTATTGCTCGAAGCTGCAATCGCAAAGAAGGATGAGCAATTACTGATACAAATTCGTGATAAGGACTTGGTAGCAATCGAAATGCAGCATCATAGATCTTGTTACAAAAATTATACTAAGTTTTTAACCATTGACAAAAGTGCACAACCTGTTGACACGCAATATTCCATATCATTTAAAGTTTTCTGCTCTCATGTAATAGAAGATTTAATCATCAAGCAAAATAAAATAATGAGGATGAACAAACTAGTAGATATGTTTGTACAAATTGTGCTTGAAAATGAAAACATTGATATATCTGGATACAGAAATTGTTTACTTAAGCGGCGTATACAAAGAAATTATCCACAGATTAGTTTTGTCAAGCGTCCACGTTCTAATCAGTGGGAACTTGTATTATGTGACTCGGTTTCAAGAAATGTGTGTCATGTTATGGAACAGAACAGTTCAATTTAAACAGAAAATGATGATTCAGATGCAGCAGAGCAAGAAGAACCACCAAGCAAATCAAAGGTTAATCAGAGTGAAATTAGAAATTTGTATTTTGCTGCGAAAATGTTAAAAAATGTAATGCTAGACACTGCTGGATTTATAACTGTGTGGCCTCCGAAATATGAAGATCTAACAACAGAGGCAGCATCAAATTATGTTCTTAAACACTTGTTTAATTTTATAGCATGGTGTGTAGAAGCTTCAGAAGAAGTAGCAGAAGATTATAGAAGATTATTATGTTTCTGTAAATGAAGATATGAAAAGAAAAATTTTATCAGTATCTCAAGACTTGATGTACTTATTATGAAATGGGAAGCAACAAACACCAAAACATTTAACTTTGGGCATGACAATACGTCATTTAACAGGATCTGCTTCCTTGATTGGAATTTTAAATGTTTTGGACACTGCTTATCTCATAGTACTGTTCTGCAACATGATACAGCTTTAGCTATACAGCAGTTAAATAAAAACAATTTAGTACCTCATGGTTTTTCTAAAAAGACTTTTACTACTCTTGTATGGGACAACAACGATTTTGATGAGGAAACGCTTAGTGGGTCTGGGACAACCCATAATACAGACGGTATTATCATTCAATGGAGCAGTCATCCTTTAACTTTAATTGAAACACTCCATGAAAATGAAACGACAACTTTACCAATGAAAAAAGGAAGAAAACGAACTTTGGATACAAATATTCCTACTGTTGAAGTTTTTACTGGAATTAAGAAGCATTGCCCTCCTCGCTATGATGATCTGCCTTTTACTATGGATGATAAATATATAAATTTCCAAGATATCTCGTGAAAGACTGATCATTTATTTTATTTGTGCAAATTTTTTGGTAGTGAAGGTCAACAATTACCTGTCTGGTCCGGGTTTAATACTATGCTTGAAAATGTAGAGAAGCAGAATTATCAAAAAACAAAAATAGGTTATTTACCTGTTTTGGATGCTAATCCTATAAATATGTCGACTGTAAATGCTATATTAAAACGTAGTATACAAATTGCTGAAAACCTGGCGATTAATAGCATTGTTCTTGTTATGGATCAAGCAATTTATTCGAAAGCGCAACAAATAAGGTGGCAAAATGAAATATTTAAACAACGGTTAGTTATCAGGTTAGGTGAATTTCATGCAGCAATGGCATTTTTGGCTGTAATTGGAAAAAGATTTTCTGATGCTGGATTGAGTGATATTTTTATTGAGTCAGGCGTAGTAGCTGAAGGATCGATTCAGGGGGTAATTAATGGACATCATTATCATAGGAGTATCCGTGGAAATAAATTAATGTGTGAAGCTCTACATAGATTATGTTTGCAATATTTTTTGAATGAATTAGAAAATGAAGAACGTACTGCAATTCAACGAACCAATGCAGAATTTCTTGACACATTTGCATCTGATTCTTCAAAAACATATATATGTGATAAAAATGTCTTAAATTTCCTTGAAAAATATTCTGCTTTTATAGCTGAAAAATCTTTAGATAGTCCAACCTTTGCTTTTTGGAGTAGTTTTTTGGAGATGATGGAAATTTTGTTGATTTTTATTCGAGCAACTGGGAAAGGAAACTGGGAGTTGCATTTATCTGCTGTTTATTCTATGCTTCCTTGGTTTTTTGCTTACGACAGAGTAAATTACTCAAGGTATTTATCTATATATTGGTGTGAAATGTAAATGTTGCATAAAACACATCCAGATATAAAGAATGAATTCCTAAAAGGAAAGTGTTCTTGTCATAATAGATATAATAGATATTATTGCGGTAAATAAATCCCTTGGAGATAACATTTGCCAGGCTCTAATCGGATTACATGTATTTACTGGATGTGATTCAGTGAGCAGTTTTGAAGGGAAAAGTAAAGTAAAGTCTTTTAAAATTATGTGTGAAACAGCAAAGTACATCTCAACATTAAAAGAACTGGGCAAATTATGGATAATGAATAATGAAGTTACGGAGAATTTAGAAATGTTTACATGTGAAATCTATGGCAGAAAAAACAACAAAAACATTCACATATGCCGCCATGATTGGTTGCGGCTTGGATGTAAAGGTGACACTATGCTTCCTCCAAATAAAGACTGTTTATTTAAACATATGCAGCGTGCCAACTATCAAGCAGGTATTTATAGAAAAAGTCTCATTGCTAACATGTCTGCACCTTCACCTATTCATCATGGTTGTAAAGTTTCTGATGACGTTCTAGAAATTGATTGGATGGCAGATGAACCAGTTCCAAGATCTCTTCTGCAACAAATTCATTGCAAATGCAAGAAAACATCTTGTGAAAAACTATTGTGTACTTGTCGTGCATCTAATTTACATTACACTGAACTATGTTTTTGTTATAATTGCAACAATTGCGACCAAACCAATGTGCAGCCAATATCGGATTCTGATGATGATGAATTTTCTAAATAGTATATTTCCCTGGGCCAAATTTAATAATAATTTCATCTTGCTTTAATTCAGAGCTTTTTAATAAGAAAAATAGCTTTTATTGTAATTTTTGTTTTAAAAAATAAGTAGTATAATGATTTTGTACAAGCTTATTTGGATAGTGTTTAAGAAGTAAAATTTAATGTATGTGAAATGATCTTATATTATTCAAAAATTTAAAATATACACAAGGTCTAGTCTCAAGGAATATAATAATATAAAGATCTTCGACTGTATATTGACATGTTTCTCACATATTTTGCTTTGTTTACAAGGTAAGTTTTGAGTTTTGATGATGTGTGAAATGATCTATATAACACAAAATTCTAACGAACGGAAAACCTTGCGTTTTTAAGTTTGTGTTCTAAAGATCTTGTACAGTACTATATTTTTTTGTGGTGTATATTTATATTCCTACAATTTGAAAGCAATGTTAATTTCAGGTGTCAATTCAGGTTTTATATTTTAAAGCCCATTTTTGTCAAAAAAAAAGTGAAATTTCTATTTATTGTTTTATTATTATTATTATTATTATTATTATTAAAATCATGTAAAACCTCCACTTTTAACAGTCACTATATTTTACATTCAATAACAAGGATGTTTCATAATACCAAATAAATCCAGGAATTTAATATAATACTGAAAAATATTTGTACTGTACTTTTTGTGTGATTGGATGCTTCTTTAAAAAAATAATTTAGATTAAAAAAATTAATAGTTTAGTGTTAAAAGTATGTGAAAACAAATTAGTTCATGAATAGATTTGATAATAACCAAAAAAGCTTGATTGATACATAAATAGATTTGGTAAAAAGATTTTGATTACCAGTGATATCAGCAATATTTATTTTAGAAATAAATTTATACTTTTTTCATGAAAAACCACGAGTTCAGACATATTATCATGAATTACATATTAAAATACACACGGAATGATATAAAACAAAAAATTCTGTAATTTTGTCTCTATATTTTAACGGAAAGTTTAATTAACCGAAAGTTTACCGAAAGTTAACGCCGGATTATAGGCGTTTGCAGATTTGAGGGAGTCTGCTATACAAACAGAAGTAGTTTGTGTACAAAAAATAGTATATACATAAATAAATGTTTATTTGTTTAAATATATTCATAAACAAGCCTAAAAAGTCAATCAGGTTTGTTTTTATATCGTTTATCAAACTTTAGAAAGTGAGATTTAAAATTTCACTTTCTAAAACTTGAATTGCTCCAAGCTTTTAAAATACCGCCAAGCCCCATATAATAGAAAAGTACAGCATGCTGAAAAGTGTGATAAAAGAACATAGATTATGAAATTATAAAAATTTACTAATTTATATATTAAATATGCCAAATGTAAACCACGATTGTAAAATAATGTGCAAAGATTTTTTCCAGAACATTGGTAAATTTTGTTCGTCATATGGCAAAGAATGAATTAGTAGTAATTTCAAATTGCCCCCAAAGAGTTGAAACGGAACTTGCAATTTACGTACATTTTTAGTTCAAGGCCCACAGCCTAAATGTTATTGTTAGCTGGTGATGCAATTATCAGTTATGCTTTCTACTGTAGTTTTATCGCATTTAACAAGTTTTATTGTTAAATACGTTAGAAATGTTTTAATACCTAGCAGTAATTTTTTTGACAGTACCGTATAGCTTCATAGTTTAAAATTTCTCTGCTGAATAACATCTATTTCTAACATCTAGTTATTTGAATCGGAGTTAGATATATAATACAAGTATACAATTAGTATACAATTTTCACATTGGTAAATATATTTATTGGAAATCAACTAGATTCCTCACTCAAGCCTTTTATTCAGTCATGGAGAGCATCTTTAACCCTTAAATGTCGGGTATTTCTTTTCGGCAACATACCCAATTTAGGCTTCTAAAATACTATTAGAATAATATTGAAGCTATAATGCCTAATGTTGTCAATAAAATACATTCTGAAAATATTATTAAATCGATTTTCAACATGTAGATGGCGATACTTGTGCTGTTTAAGAATAAAGATAGATTTATTTTTTCAATTGTTGCTACTTGTTCTTTTTGTTTTGTTTGGAAGCTTGCGAAATACGCTATTTTGTTCTACAGTGAGCAAGTAAAATTTATTTCTTATTATAGTTCCTAAAATTCTTGTGTGTTTAATATTACAGAATTTTATCAAGTAAAATTATTTTTTAATTAAAGACTAATATTGCCGATTAGTAACAAACTGTTTTTCAGCCATAAACCATACTTAAAATAAAATATGATTTTTTTTTACGTATTTTTCCCATGATTTATTTAAAAAATGAAAGCCGAAAAACATTATTAGAATGATTTTTGAAAAATCAGGCATTTATGGGTTAAAACATTCAGTTAATATTGAAATTCTGGAACTTTTTAAACATCAACACCTTTTGATCTTATTCCATTCTTCTATTAGTCATTGCCCCATATCATGTGCTTTTTCCCCTCTGTTCATGTTATGCTTTTTATTTTCCATAATTCTGCGTATTGATCAAATAAACACTTGAGCCTGTCAAATTACATTGTTGAGAATATTTATAATCCCACATTTATATTTAAATTGATTGTACTTCTTAGTTAAAATGAATTAATCCTACATGCAATAATTTTTCGTATGAGTATCAACTAATTACATGGATTGACATGAGATTTATTTACTTTCAAGTGTCTTTAGCTATGTGGCCAGTGCAGTGTCTTGGGTGCGTTTATTCGAGAACTTACAGGATCAGACACCATTTAAAAGTAACAGAACACTACATGTATTATACAAGGAGATCAAACAATAAATTTTAGTAAAATAACCGTAATCTACACTTTTTGTATTTTCAACATTTTGCATATTACAGGTCATCTCTTTAATCATTGTTTGTATATTTTTTAATTTGTTTTTTAATATGTGAGTGCACGCTCAAGTGTCTTTTTTGTTTGTTTCTTTGTTCGTTTTACAAACTCCTATTCTGTATGGTATTCCCAGGTAGCACAAAGATATCGGACACTATCAAAATGAGATATTGGCCGACGTTAAATGACCCCACCACTGAAAAGATATTCCACGAATATTGTTTTTTACTTTCTTCTATCTTTACAAGAAGAAAGTATTGGATTCATGAAAATTTTCGAATTCCGGATTTCGACGGACTTATACGTTTTAGGGGTCAGAGAACACGAAAAACATGTTTTTACAAAATGTCTGTCTGTGAGTCTGTGAGTCTGTCTGTCTGTGTGTGACACAAATTTTGTGTGCGCTCTATCTCAATAACTAATGCGCAGAATTTACTAAAAATTGATATTCAGTTAGTTCCTGATGCAAATTGATGCTGATTATTTTTTAGTGCAAATCGCTCAACAGGTGGCGCTGATATGCTGAATTATTTACGATTTCCGCAATGGCTCTATCTCAAAAACTAATGCACGGATTTTCATGAAACTTGAGATTAAATTAGTCCTTAATATGTCTTGATGCTTATTACATGTTGATGTAAATCGCTCAGCAGGTGGCGCTGCTATGCTGTAATTTTAAAGATTTTCGCAATGGCTCTATCTCAAGAACTAATGCACGGATTTTCATGCAATTTCAGATTCAGTTATTCCTTGGTATGACTTGATGCTGATTACGTGTTGGTGTAAATCGCTCAACAGTTGGCGCTGCTATGCTGTATTTTTTACGATTCCCGCAATTGCTCTATGTCAGGAACTAATGCACGGATTTTCATGAAACTTGAGATTAAATTAGTCCTTAATATGTCTTGATGCTTATTACATGTTGATGTAAATCGCTCAGCAGGTGGCGCTGCTATGCTGTATTTTTTACGATTCCCGCAATTGCTCTATGTCAGGAACTAATGCACAGATTTTCATGAAACTTCAGATTCAGTTAGTCCTTGATATGACTTGATGCTGATTACGCGTTGGATTAAATCGTTCAACAGATGGCGCTGTTGTGTTGAATTTTGCACGATTCCCGCAATAACTCTATCTCAAAAACTAATGCACGAATTTTCATCTAACTTCAGATTTAGTTAGGTGTTAACACAAGTTGTTGCTGATTAGGTTTTGGTGTTAATCGTCCAATAGGTGGCGCTTCTATGCTGGAATTTTTATGATTTTCGGAATAACTATATCTCAAAAACTAATGCACGGATTTTCCGCAAACTTCAGATTCAGTTAGACTTTGACATAAGCCGTTTGGATGTTTTGGTGTAAAGCACCAAATAGGTAGCGCTGCTAGGCTGAATTTAGCTGGATTTACACGATTTCAGAGATATATAGCCATATCAGAGTCATATCTCAAGAACCAATGCACGGAATTTCGTTTCCTTTAATTTTGGCAGTGTGATGGTGAATTTTTAAGTATTAACATGTATGAAATAGAAGAAAGTTTTGGGATTGCTACATCCGACTAGTTGATATTTGGTAATGTTGGCTAATATTTCCCAACATCTATGAATATCAGTTTGTGCCATTAAGTGATATATTTTTCTGTCATTGCTGAATATCATTATTTGACATTGAGCGATATATTTTTCTAATATTAGAGAATAACATTTTTAAATATTAAATTGTAATTTTTTAGATATTAATTTCTTAGTTTAAAACCTAACAAATCTGATTTGCAAATGTGGTGAACATAAAACTGCGGTAGGGAGAAATTTATCCTCAAAAAATTTGGTTTTATTTCAAGTCTATTTAACATCGTTATAGGCACTGCATTATTTTTTAATACAAATAATTCTAGAGCAATAATTGTAGATTTCCTTATTAAGTTTTTATATAGCACTATCAATAGGTTTTAATAAGAAATGCTATTATTGAGAATTTTTTTTCGTTGCAATCTCTATAAATGTACAAGGTGGCCATAATTAAACTGGTGGTACTCAGAGTGTTCTGTAGCGCGATCTAAATGCGAGAATGGCGCGAAATTTTGTAGGAAGAAATAACAAGACGGGGGACGTAGGATTCCGCATAAAAATAGTTACAAAAATCACCGCCAGTGGTTTAGAAGAGGTTGCCCACCGGGGTCTTGTTTTGGACCTTTTCTTTGGAGAATATTCCTAAATAAATTACTGAGAATATTAAAGAAACATGGCTTTAAGATAATAGCATATGCCGATGATCTTCTTCTAATTATTTTTGGCCAAACAAGAAGACAGTTGGAACAGATGGGAAGAGAGATACTACAAATAATAAGTGATTGGGCGAAACAAACGGATATGAAGTTCTCATATGACAAATGTGTAGTGTTAAATCTTCGAAGACCACGTTTCCTGAAGAGAGGAACAATATATAAATTGGATGGGCACTCCCTTAAATGTGAAAATACAATAGACTACTTGGGCTTAACATTGGATAAAATAATATTGTCTTTTCTTCCGCACCTGAATAAAAAACGTATAGAAATTAATCAAATATCACAAAATCTTCTAAAATTCGCCGCTGCATATGGAGGCCTTACGAAGCAAATCTTAAAAATCTGGTATTTACAAATATTAGAAAAAATATCCTATGCCGTTTCATGTTGGTTTCCACACCTACCAGTCTCACACGGCTACAGGCTACTATCGGCAATTCAGACACAATTCCTCTTGCTTCTGTCGAGAGCTTATAGAAAATCATCAACGGCAGCTTTGAATGTATTGTGCGGCATTCAACCATTGGCGATCCAATTAAATACATTAGCAATTTCAGGACAGGTCCTACGTTTGGGAATTCCAATAGAGGACAACTTTCCAGTCTTCTATCAACCGAAAATATCCTCATCCATACCTTCCCCACATCAAGATTATCTTTTACTACAAGAAGGAGTTCCATCCACTTCAACAATAAATATATACACTGACGGCTCAAAATCAGATGCTGGCACAGCGTATGATTTCTGTGTTTATAAAGAAGGAAAATGCATCCATATTCATCAAATAAAGTTACAAATATCAAATTCAATTTTTCAAGCTGAACAAGTCGCCATATTAGATGCAATAATATGGACAGACTCCTCAGGGGACGGGAACTTCGTCATTTACAAAGATAACCAGTCAAGTCTTGCATTATTGGAGAACGTTTTTAGTACAGATTTTATCACATCAAAAATAATAATAGCCTTACAGAAAACAACTAAATCAATTAAATTTCAATGGGTACGGGGACACACAGGTGTTAAAGGAAATGAACATGCAGATCAACTAGCCAAAGATGCTATAACAAATATTAAGGTAAGAGAAATATTTCATCCATACCCAGCTTCACACCTTAAAAAGAAATTGAAAAAAGAAGCCATAGACAAATGGCAGCAACAGTGGGATTATGGTACCACTGGCAGATTTACTTACAAATTTTGTCCAAAAGTATCAACAGACTACATAGAAACCTGTATATCTTCTCAACTAATCATGGACACTTCCCGTCCTACCAATTCAAAATAAATAAAGCTCCGTCGCCACTGTGTACCTGTGGTAAAATTGGTAACTCCCTTCACTATGTGCTCAGCTGTCCATTAACATCAATACTCCATATCCGTAAATCAGCCACATTAGAACATCACCATTGGTTCAAATTTGTGCTGAAATCACCAATGCTATATACTAAAATAATAGAATGTGTGCGGTTACTAGAAAACAATCAACTAATTTTTCAAAACTCACAAATGCCAATAGATGAACAAGATTAGCACTAATGAACAGAAACATGAACTTCAGGCCAAACAGTGCTTTACTAAATCGAGAATATAAAATTTAGAAAACTCTTGTACATAGAACAGCCATACATTCAGGTTATCCATAACCTAGAAGTTATCTCACAACAAAACACTTGAACTCATGATAATAACTAATAAACTAATGCACCTGAGAATATGTAGAGCTTAAGAACATCTTATTCATCTGCTGCTATTCGTAATTAATCAATCATATTCGTGTTGAAAATAATACACATTTTCGTCTGTAAAGCACTCAGCTCATCTGTTCTATTATTACTTTTATTATTATATTTATAATTACTATTATTATTTTTTTTACTATTACCTTTAATTCTTATTGTTAAAACTATTGTTAAATAACATTGTATTTTTTTTTTAATAAACTTGCAACGCGGGATCTGGAAGCCTATGCCAATGGTGAGTTATCCCGCGTTGTAGAAAATGTAAAAATGTAAATGTGGGGCTGTGTAATTGAAAAAGAGAGTTTAAAAAAAGAAGAATAAATATTGAAATAAAATTACTGTTTATTTAGCACATCCAACTCATGTCCGATGTAGCCACCGTTTTTGTGGACCACATATTGCATTATGTGCACAGCATTTACAACAGCAGAGAATAACATATCTGCAGGAATCTCCCGTACAGTTCGCGATATGTTATCCTTCAACGTAGCCAAGTCCTGCACACCTCCGTGATAGACCATGGACTTTAGGTAACACCATAGCCAAAAGTCGCAGGGTGTAAGATCAAGGGACCGAGGTGGCCATGCAGTTGGAAAACAGCGGCTAATGACTCTTTCTGTTGTGAGTTTCTGTCGTAGCAGCTGCTGTACTCGCAAAGTAACATGTGGAGAGGCTCCATCTAGCATGAAAATGATTTTCTTCAAGCACTGTCTTTGCTGAAGAGCCGGAATAACAAAGTTCTTTAGCATTTGGCGATATTTGTGTCCGTTAACAGAACAAGTTACAGGTCCTGTCGGAGTAATGTTGTCATAGAAGAATTGACCTATGATCATATCTGCTGTAAAACCCCACCAAACAGTTATCTTTGGTGAATGCAAAGGAATTTCGTTGAATGCTTTTGGTGACTTGTTATCCCAAATTCGGCCGTTCTGGGTATTTACAGTTTCATTCAGGTAAAAGTGGGTCTCTTCTCCACATAAGATTTTCCAGGACCAAGCATCACCCAACTCTATTCTGGCAAGAAAAGTGAGAGCAAAAGTCGATCACTTATCATGGTCGATGTGACGTAACTCTTATACACGGCTGATCTTGTACGGATAGAAATGGATAACCTTTCGTAGGATTTTCCATACCGTACAATAAGGCATATCCAGATTCCGAGATATCCCGCGAGCGCTGGAGGTGGTAGCAATATTGTCTGGTGTTCTGTCGACAGTCGCCGTTGCCACTTCTTCGATTGTTTCTTGTGATACTGCCTGACTGAACATTTAGAGAGCATGTTTTCTCAAACTTCTCAACCATTGCTTTTAAGCCATTAACTGACAAAGGATCGTTACCTTTACGCATTTTTTGTGGTTTCTAAAAGCACAAAGAGCGGCTGGCGCATTGCACTGGTTGAGGGAAACGAATTTGACTAGTAGAGCTCGCTCGACTAAAGAAGGAGACATTATGGGTTGTGGTTGGGTTGATTTTTTGACGGCCAATTATCTATTCGAGGGATATAGGCCCGGGGGGGTGCCCTTCGTGGGGGTCTTTCTAAGGGAACCTAACTTGTATTTACGCATGGAAATGCATGGTTCGAAGAAAACCACGAAAACACCGAACGATTAGACCGACGGGCATAATTGGTTTCGAACCCAGCACCTACCGTCTACCAGCTGCGAGAGCAGAACCTCCCAGCCACTGGTGGGCCCAGGAGACATTATGAAAGATAAATTTCAATGAAATTGCTTCTAACAGTAGCACATTACCTTTTAAATCCGAAAAATCTGGCACTGGGACAAAAGATGTAACGTGAAATTTGAATAAAGAACTTCTTCTTCTGCTGTTGCTTTCTTTGGGGCTCTGTAAGTAAAATTGCAGATAAAGAAACTTTAGCAGTGTTTAGGTAAATTTTTAGCTTTTTATAAACTGTTATTATTTTGAGCTTGAATTAAATTAATAAATTCGTTAAATAAACACTAATTTTATTTCAGTATTGATTCTTCATTTTTTGGAACTCTCTTTTTCGAATACACAGCGCCATATATTCCCCTGATGGTGATTTTTGGAACTTTTTTTTTCGTGGAATCCTTTGTCCCCCGTCTTGTGTAATCTTCCTACAAAATTTGGCGCCTTTCTCGGAATTAGATCGCGCCTTAGAACACTCAGAGTACCGTCAGTTTAATTATGGCCACCTTGTATATGGGTCAATATTTGAAAATTGGACAATTTGCGTCCACTGCCGATAATATTTCATTAAATATACTAAAACCAAAAACTTCAATATATTGTAACTTTTTCTATAACAATTACCAATGATAAGTGGCCTATAATGGTGTATAAATAATTAATTTTAAGTATTAAGCAAACGAAATCATCATTTTTGTCGCTGTCCCTAGGTACAAATATCCAATATTAAACTATATGCTGTAAAAATGTCTGTACATATTATTAACGTTTGCTATTATATATTTATCCCTATATATATATATATACAGTGTGGGAAAATATAATTCTCCTTTATTAGTATAGATTGTATAGTGAAATATTGTAGTGAATATATTTGCCCCTGAGGTGGACTATAATCTCAGTCTCTCTAAACACACATTTAAGCTAACAGCTACTAGGTGGCGCTGGCAGAATTATTTCCATTGTAACAGCAAGTAAAGTTAAACTACCCACCGTGGATGTGGGAGAGTTGTACTTCTCTTTGTTTCATATTTAGAAATATTTAGTTTTTGTTCTGAATAAGGGTGAGTATTTTTATAGCATCATTCATATCTTCATATTTTACACATTATTTATTTAAAAAAAAAAAAAAAAAAAAAAAAAAAAAAAACTTATTGCAACTTTAGTTATGTAACATACAAATGTCACGTGAAATATTTAATAATTTACATGTGTGGAAAATGATTCAACAAAATGGCTGTGCAGTTGTTAAGACAAAAATATCACCTCAGTCCCCATCACCTAAGTTCCAATTGACACTGATTATGATGTTAACAGACACTTTTTTCCTTAAAAGTTTATCCTACACATAAAATATACATTCTTCAACTCAAAACACAACAGGATTTAAATGACGAAACATGCATCATAGTATATAATTGTATGTGATAGATGGTACATTAATTTAAAAAAAAATAAAAATTGTGCAATGAAATTGTCTGGTTTTCAGATATTGACCCCAATATAAATTGTACTACAGAAAATTTTTCATACCAATCTCAATAGATTTCTATGTAAATTTTTTTTAAAAAATATATACACATATATAAGTAACTATAGGTTCCTAAAGAAAATTGGTATATAATTCAAATTTCGTGGCAAGCGTCTACATCAAATACTCTTCGACGATAATGATAGAAATGAACCTTCAGAACATGCCATTCACTCTGGTCAAGATTACAAGCTTCTAAATGTCGACAGATATCTTGAAATGTCTGAAAAATGATATTTTTTTACGAATGTCGATAGATCTCTATGATTGTTGGAATACGAATATCATTTTTACAATATTGACCAATGTAAATAAAATATTAAAAATAAGGCATTAAAAAATCAAGTTTTCTAAAAATGGCAAATTTGTTAAATTTTATTTTTTAGAATACTATTTACGTATTATAATGTTACAAGTAATGCAAAAAATTCATTTGAATGTTTTCTTTTAATAACTAATTTTAAGTTACATCTGTGAATATCGGCAGATATTGTAAATTTGACTTCTGACATTAAGTGACTTTCGAGATATTGGCCAATATTGATCAGGACATAGGTCGATATCTGTGTGCTACCTCGGTTCTGTATTTGGCAGCGTTCACGACAGCCAGTCAAAACATTAGTTCATGCAATATTATTAGGGAAAAATTGATTTAAGTTGTGTGATAGAAATTTTAGTGTATAATGCATTAAGCATTCACTGTTTTTTTTTTTTTTTTTTTTTTTTTTTTTCTACAAATCTGTCTTAAAAGCGATTTTTCTATAAATCAACATGATACCAATAAATTGTTCATGTTTGTCATCTCATATTAAGTGCACAGAGAATCCATACATATGCACTACATATTTTACCACCTACCTATTTTGATAATGATTATGTCCTCATAGTGTATATGAACGCATTTTGTATGAAATTATTAATGAGCAATGACAGTAATTTACGATTTATCGATATTTTGTAGATATTTTCTTTTTCTTTGATGCCATTAATATGTTTACCATCCAGTTTTCCCGAGTTCCATCTATTGTTAATAGATATATATATATTTTAACTTTATAATATTTTGAAACAGTAAATAAACTTTTTTTCTTTGATGCCATTAAGAAGTTTTCCAACAAATTTTGACGTGTTCCATCTATGGTTAATAATTATCTTTTTTTAATTTTCTAACATTTTGAAACTGTAAATAAACTTTATTTCTTTGATGCCATTAAGATGTTTGCCATCAAGTTTTGACGGGTTCCATCTATTGTAAATACATAATTTTTTTAATTTTCTAATATTTTGAAATAGATAATAAACTTTGTTTCTTTGGTGCCATTAAGATGTTTGGCATCAAATTTTGACGGGTTCCGTCTGTTGTTAATAATTATTAAAAAAATTTCATTTTAAAAGCGTTAAATAAACTTTTTCTTTGTTAAGATTTTGTTTTCTTTATTAAGATGTTTGCCGTCAAGGTTTGACGGATTCCATCTAGTATAATTGGCGAAAAAACAATCTAATTTCGCTTTTACACTATAATGATGAAATTAATCGTGATTTTAATATAAACATGAATGCTTATAAATGTGAGTTAAAAAAGCTTTTCCTTTATATTTATTAATTGACATCAATTACAAGCTATTAAAATATTTTCTAAATTTACTCTTACACTTCAGCAAACAACACGACGTCAAATAAGGATATTGTTATCATAAATTGATGAATGAAACAATGCGTTTAGGCCGATCGTTACTTTATAATTTTGTAAATTAGTGTGAGTATAATCTGTTTTATTTTTTAAAACGAGTTGAAATGTCTTATATAGAGACTCTCATTATCAGATTTATTAGATAAGTAACACTTAAGATGTTTACTTTTCAATCAATTTCTAGAATTCTATCAAACATTTTCTTTCTTAAAAGCTATTACTTAACAAAACAAAATTAATGCTGCTTTTCCTCCAATTCGTGATCACATCATGCATGTGATCAAAGGAAGTGTAAAATTCAAAACCCGATAAGATATCCTTCCTGTCGCAATCAATCTTCTCTCCAATTACTATACAAAATTACGCAAACTGAAAGAATGTCATTAACTGGGAACTTTGACCGGGAGAATGTAAATTCATGCTTAATTTAAACACCAATAAACTGAGATAGTGTAATAGATAGTTATGTGTTTACTTTCGGATGTTACAAGAAAAGAATGCCATTCAAAAGTGACATCTATTGATAGTATGTTCCGATTTACTGATTCATCAGTGTGATACTTTGAATGTTATTTATATTTTTTACAACGTAAGATATCATTTAACGATTTATCCGCAAAATATTTTTTATTGATTTACTTGTTATAAATTTATTTGAGTAGAACGTTTTATTTTTAGCTTAAATGTAATATATAAACAGAATGAAAACTTAGAAAACATCAATGATATTAAAAATATTACAAATGATTTTTTTTTTTACAACTGAGTGCATGCGTCTCCCGAATTGAAATCACAACCATTTGGCTTCCAATGCTCTACCAACTAAACTATCCTCTAAAAGTAAGACAGACGCATTTCACTGAGAAACCTTTAGGCCTCATCGTCTGGGTCTGCGATAAAAGACGTCGGAATATAGATTAAACATCAGGTAATGGAACTAGATATTAGCCGATGAAAACGCAAAGAAATTGAACTATTTTAACTTAAACTGATTTGACAAACTAAATCAAGCAAGTTGAAATTATTTTTTGGAACTGACTGAAAATGTGTCTAGACCTTGACATTAAGCCAAAACCTTTTGGGTTTACCTGACAACGCTCTGCAAAGAAAGCTTTCCTGAACGTCCGGCTGGCACAATTCAATCAGACAACAGTAGGTATTTGCATTCGGCCTGCGATAAAGGGCGAAACACACATCTCAGGTAATCGAACTCCATACTAAACGATTGATACCTCATTATATTGAATTATTTTAACTCAATTAAACCTCAGTTAACGAAACTCCATATCAAATAATAAATACGTGAGGATATTGAATTGATAATTAATTGTTTTAATTCAAACAACTCCGAAACTTTCGTCTTTAGCTGACAACGCTCTACAAATTATGCGATCCTGAACGTCCGATAGAGACAATTCACTCAGACAACATTAGGCATTGCCATACGGTCTGCAATAAATGACGCAGTACACCAGATTAAAACTCGGGTAATATCGGTAAAACTCGGGGAACTCAACGATAGCGATTTATACTAAATGTATTCAATTATTTTAACGCGATCAAACTAGTTTATAAAGAAATCATCCAAGTTGAAAATGTGTTTTTGACCTGAGTGAAAATGTGCGCACGGAGGCACTACGCAGAGTATATACTAACGCCTAAATGTTGTCTGTTTGAATTATGCTTGCTAGACCTCGAATATAGCACAGTTGTAGAGCATTGCCAGCTAAAGTTAAAATGTTTTGGACTCGTGATCCTGCCTGGATACATGGTCACTCATTTGGAAACATTTTTTTCTTAACTTGTATGATTTTCTATCTATCAATTTGAGTTAAAACAATTCAACGTGATTAGTTATTCATCTGTTAATATACAGCTCAATTACCTGATACATTTTCCTGATTGCCTGATATTTGTGCTGCGTCATTTATCACAGATCGGATGCTATTACTTAAAGATTGATTGAGTAAATTGTGAGTAATATAATAGATGAAGTATGGGGTTTTCTTTCGAAGGTTTCTATTCTTGATTGCGGAGGTACTTTTGTTTGTTTCGAGTGATTCTTGTTTTCTGGATTGTGGGAAGGGTGTATTTACTTTTGGAGAGGTTCTTGTTGAATTTGTCTTTCAAGTGGTTGCTGTTTTACTGTAAATGAAGTGTGCATTTTTTCTTTCGACTGTTTCTTTTTTCATTAGGGAAGGAAGTGGTTTCTGTTTCAAGAGTTTCTATTTTATGGATTACAGGAAGTGTGGGTTTTCAGTTTCAAAAATTTCTTAGTTAATTTTTGTTTCTATAGGTTGAAGTTTTGTAATAGATGATGTGTGGTGTTTTCTTTCGAAGGTATCTATTCTTGATTGCGGATAGTAGTGTTGTTTGTTTTGAGTTATTCTTGTTTTATGGATAGTGGTATAGGTATATTTACTTTAAGAGAGGTTCTTGTTGATTTTTTCATTCAAGTGGTTGCTGCTTTACTGCAAATGATATGTGGATTTTTTCTTTCAAAAATTTCTTTTTACATTAGGGAAGGCAGTGGTTTTGTTTCAAGAGTTTCTTTTTTATGGATTGTGGGAAGGGTGGGTTTTCAGTTTCCAAAAGTTCTTGGTTAATTTTTGTTTCGAGAGTTTGATGTTTTTTAATAGATGAAGTGTGGGGTTTTCTTTTCTTGATTGCGGATTGTAGTTGTTTTTGTTTCGAGAGAATATCATTGTATGGATAGGGGGAAGTGAGAGAATTCATCTTTGAGAGGTTCTTTTTTAATGTTTCTTTCGAGAAGGGGGGTTTCATTAGGGAAGGTAGTGGTTTTTGTTTCGAAATATTCTTTTTTATGGATAGCGGAAAGGGTGGGATTTCGTTGTCGAGAGATTCTTGTTTTATTTTTTTCGAGAGCTTACTGTTTTTTGGCAAAAGTCGTGTGGGTTTTTGCTTTCGGCAGTTTATTTTTTGATTAGGGAAGGTGTGGTTTCTAGTTTTTGTTTCGAGAGATTCTTTTTTATGAATTGCGGGAAGCGTGGAATTTCAATTTCGAAAGGTTCTTGGTTAATTTTTGTTTCGAGAGGTTGATGTTTTGTAATAGATGAAGTGTGGGATTTCTTTTCGAAGGTTTCTTTTACATGCTCTGTGAGCCAAGCGGTTACGTGTGGAATGTACTTTTCTATTGTAGTACGATGGACACTATATCGGGATTAGGTCACGTAGAAATTGCAGTGATGAATTTAATGGACAAACTCCTGAACAAAGGACATGTGCTTTACACAGACAATTATTATACAAGTATCCCATTGGCAGAAACCTTCTTGAAAATAAAACAACGTTATGTGAAACATCATCCCAAACTATAGGAAATATCTGCCCAAACAAGTTGTGAAAGTAAAGCTGAAACGAGAAGAAACTGTCGCGTACAGAAAGGATCGTTCAGTAGTAATGAAATGGAGAGATAAGCGTGATGTTATCATGCTAACGACTGAGCTCACAACTAAAATGAAGAACACTGATAAAAAAATCGAAAGGAGAAACTATTCATCAAGCCAAACTGTGTTCTGGATTATAATAAACAGATGTGTGGCGTCGACAGAATAGATCAACTGCTTTCGTATTTCTTACCTTAACGGAAATCGTTAAAATGGTATAGGGATGTGGTTGTGCAGTATTTAGATATGTCAATTTCCAAAGCCTATGTGTTATATACGAAGAAAGCTGGAAAGCAACCCGAAATTTGGTTTAGAAAGGACGTTCACTAATAAATTCCAGTGAACGCAAGACTACTAATACGCAAGGAAATTATTTCTTGCACCATAAATTCCCCAATATGTCGCTCATGGATGGACAACATTACTTGGACATAATACCAGCAACCTCAAGTAAGGATACGATTACAAACAATTTGGCGAGAGACTCGTTATCTGTGCAAAACATTCGGATCAAAGTCAGCATTATGTGAAGTACCTTGTTTTGAAAAATAAATATAGCTCAAAGAGATTCTAATTTATGCAATATTTAGGATTTTTATTTTTTATTTTATTATTATTTTTATGTTTGTAAGCACAGACAAATCATTAGAGTGAGAATTGTTATTGATTATTATTTTTCCAAGTAAAATAAACAAGTTTTAAATGAATTTGTGTTTTGTTCAAATTTTAGCGCTGCGGGATGCGGCTCAGGCTCTTAGCACAGAGGGTTGAACAAAGGCGTGCCATTGCCGCGATGAAAGTGTTAAGTCCCTAAATAATAATATTTATTTTAGTGCATATTCTTGTTTTTTTTTTTTTTAATTTCTTATACTGAAAAACATCCCATTGCATGGCTGCATAACAGTATTAACGAAATAAGTAAGTTATGGACGATGTTGGGCGGTCCAAATAAACCACGAAATTCCTATTAAGTCCTGTGTCCCTGATGCTATTTTTTAAGTTTGGAGCAGTGTGTATAAAATTGTTTCAATAAAAATAATTTGATGTAATTTGTTTCCGAAACTGGGACTATTGTTTTATAATAATATGTAGCAAAAAATTAACCTGTACACATTTTTACGATTGTTAGTATTTTTTTAAACCCTGCCCCTGGGTTTTAAATTCCTTACAGTTCCTCTTGCTAAAATTATACAGAACATCACTTCAGATGCAAAGACAGATTTTTTTACAGTTTTTTCTCATGCAGAAGTATGCTAGAGAAAGAATGGCTAAAATTCTTTGACAGGAACTTACTGCAGAATTTAAATCAGCATTTAAATATCAATTTCAAGCATCGTGTTTTTATTGGTAGTTATACCGTCCCCAAGGTTTATTCCTGCACTTTTCGAGGTAAATATATATATTTTTAATTTAATCCAATATAAATAACTGTTTCTAAAAATCAATGAACATTGTGGCCATCACTTAATCTTAACATGATTTGCTTAAAAATATGTTGTAATTTTCCTTATCGTCCCATCCTTACCATCCTTTGTTTTCCTTACCGTCCCTTTTTTCGTATACAGTCACCGTTCATTTCCTTACCGTCCATTCTTTAACACCCCTTTAAGACAATGCTATACCACTATTTTGTACACTGTAAAAAAATCTGTAAAGTTACTAAAGTTTTTCTAGGAAACTGGGATTCCTAGAAATTTTATGTAACGGCAACAACAAAAATCCATGTAACAGACACATTTTGAGCCGAAAATAAAAATATCTGTAACGTTACAAAGAATTTTTTTTGAAACTGGGAAGCCTAGAACTTTTCATGTAACTCTGAGATAAAATTTACAGTAAGATTACTGTAATTTTAGCAGATTCATTTGTAAAGTTATAGATTTCTCCAGGTTTACAAAAACTAGTTTTGTAGATTTGCAGCTTTTTTTGTACAGTTACAGATGAAAGTTTAGTAAGCATATAATTTTATATCTGTAGAACTACTGATTTTTTTTACAAAGTACTAAAAATACTACATTGTTATTCTTTCTTATTTGAATGTCCTGTGGGCACTATGCAAATTCATTATAAATAAAAATTTACAAGAAAGTAAAAAGTTATAGTGGTAAAATGGTAAGGAAAATTAAACTCGCAAGTTTAACTTAAACCTCAGTTAAAAAAAAAAATCCGCTGCTGACTATTTTTTCTTTATTTTGAATCATTAAAGTATTTATCTATAAGCTTAAAATGTTATTTGAGTAAGTTTAATTTCACCAGATTTTTATTCCTGAAAGTAAAAAGATTGTAAGAATGCCTCATATATAGCATGTTGCCAAATTTAACCAACAAATTCAGAGGAGTGATATTACGCATTAAGAAGGTGAAGAATTACCATAGAACATGGAGTCTAAAACCATTTATTTACGCAGAAATACAAAGTGGTTTACCCTAACTGAACTCGGTTGACGGGAATAATTAAAAAAAATTAAAAATACTGAAATAAAAATGTAACGATATGTATCTCGTTTGGTATGAAATGAGATAAAATTACGGAAAGTTCTGGAAAAGCAGAATGCTCACGCAATCGATGATACAGTGTGAACTGGTAATCGCAGTCCAAAATGTGAAGCGTGAAGCGATGACGCGTATAATGGAAACTTCTGCCATTATTTTGTGTTATCAAATTTACAATAAATGTGAGCATGTGTATTAAAAGTTTCAATACAATATACTTCAATTTTCTGAAAGTTATTACTATCAACCCAGGTTGAGTTAATGTATAACTCCCTGTATTTTTGATTAAATTTATATTGTGCGATACCATTTTCAATTGCAATTGTTTTCGGCTTGATGCCTACTATCAATCCTTTGAATTTGTTGGTCGAATGCGGCTACACCCTGTATTATAATTTCTCAGTCTTTACCAGATAAAATTCCAGCCCCCAAGAATACTCTCCCTTCCACAACCAAAAAAAAATGCCCTGATGTTCTTTAAAGATTGTTACAGAGAAAGGATATATAAGGACGTTTCAAACAGAGCTTCTTTGTTTATAACTGAGCTATAGAAATGAAGGATTGTAGAAGAAAACAATTATTTGCTTCTTTTTTTAAACCCGGAATCTGAGCTATAGTAACAAATTTTAAATGTCTCTCATTGAGCTATTAAAATGTAAAGACTATGTAAAATCAGTAGCTCGAAAATTGAAATGATTCTTGGAACGTTAGCCAAAAGTTTTCAGAAAACATTTTATATTATATTAATTCTAGCTTTAAATCTCTTAATAGTGGAATTAAGGGCAAAATGGTCACTGTAAAGTTTGATGAGTTAGATTCTAGAAATAAATATCAATAGTGACTATAATAGCTTTAGTTTGAATTGCTATTTTACTTTTTAAATGTACACGTTAATTTAAAAGAAAAGTACAAAATGGCCAATTTGCCCACCTATGTTTTAATAAAGTGACCTAACATAGTTAAATGAACAAATCGCATTTATTAAGGATGTATATTTTATCAACACAAGCTAAAGTAACACATCTTGGCAAAGTAGCCATCTGGCCATTTTTACCGATCATTTTGCGGTCACTTTGACCAGAATGACGTCTTGAAAAACATCGTGGCCTAGTCCCTCATCTATATAACTTAGCGTTTTCAAGTACGCATCATTTAAAACATTATTTCACACTTATCAAACAGTATCAGTAAACAGTAATTATAACACTGCATATTATTTAGGTACAATAAAAAAAAAAATTACCATTTGACTAAAATCAAAAATGCGAAAAAACAATAACATGAGTTCAGAAAAAAAAAAAAATGCAGCCTTCGGCTTCAAAATCGCAGACAATGCTAACAGCATTGGTGAAGACTCTTTCGCCCTGTTCTGTGTTACGAGAGTACTATACAGAGGAATAAACCCAAATGGCCTCTTTGGTCGCAACGGACATTTTATCTTCCCTAGCTCTAATAAGTTTTTTTATGTGTCTCGTTTTCAGATTTCCATTATTTTTACGGATAATTCATATAACAGTTCATATGAGGATTTTTTTTTTTTTTTGGCTGTCTTATTAACCGAGTTCGACAGTATATGAAGATAAAATATTCAAATTAAAATATTTAAACGTTTCACTCTTAAAACTAGACATTCTGTATTCATAGCATCTTTTCAGTTAGCCATCATCATATTCATCATATATTCAGTGTTGATTCTCTTTGCAAAATTTTAAATACGTCGTCATCAAATATTCATAAGTACAGGATGCTATATTAATTATACTATTAATTATATTAATTAAGTGTAATTTTGTTCACAACGGACAGTCTATTTCCCACCTTTCAGGAACGAATTTTATCTATAATTTTATATTTATTTATGAGAGTAACAGTAAGCAATTTTAATACAGGAAGATAAAATATTCAAATGTTATAGTTTAAAATTTCATTTATAAAACATGTAATTTTCTAGTCACTCCCCACTTTCCAGTTATCGATCAGCACGCTCATCGTCTTTTCAGGCTTCCATCTCTTTTCAATGATTTAAACACGTCATCATCCAATATTCATGTGTACTGAATATTATTAATTGTATCAATTAATTGAGATTTACATCAAACAGACAATCTATTTCACATCTTTTACGAAACGCTTACAATGTTATCAATGATAAGATTTTTACGTGCATTCATACATGAGAACTTTTAATTTTGTTTCTATAGAAATACAGAGTTTTTTCAGTTGTGGTTTTCACTTTACGTATTTTAGAACAGAATGCATTGCTTGAGCAGTATGCTTCAAAAATAAACTCTCCTATCCCATTAAAGAAATTAATGAAAGGATGTCATTTGAAAACTGCTTGGATAATGATAAACATATTAAATGGGCATAATACTAAAATATGATGATTGTTTAAAAAGATGTTAAACAGGTAGTTTAGTTAAAAATTAAAAATAATCGCTTTAACCACCCGCCTACCAGATGGGTCCAACGGATCCAACAGGTACATTTAAGATGATTTTTCACACGAAAAAAAAGATTGAAAATTCTTTAATAATGTGACTTTTTCTGGAATTGTCTACTCTTTTTATATAAAAGAGTAAAAAATTCTTGAAAAAGTCACATATTTACAGAATATTCAGTCTTATTTTTATGAGGTAAAATCAGATTAAAATCTCCTATCCTATATTTTCATAGCTGTCAGTATTCAGTTTTTTTTAAGTCACATAAGCATATTGTGCAAAAAAAGACGTAAAAGACGTGTAAATACGTGTCTTTTTCTGGAATGTTTTACTCTTTTTACCCTCTGCCTATCAGACGGTTCTAATTGAACCGACCAGTAAAAGCAAAACGATTTTTTTCCTTTAAAAAAAAAGACTGAAAATTCTGTAAATATGGGACTTTTTGTGGAATTTTCTATTCTTTCTATATAAAATAGAAAATTCCAGAACACCTCACATATTTATAGAATTTTCAGTCGCTTTTTTCATGAGAAAAACCATTTTGAATACACCTGTCGGTTACATCGAAACCCTGAGGTAGGAGTAGGGTCAAGATTGCATAATACTTAAGGGAACAGTGGACGTTCAAAATCATTTTTTTCCTTTTTCACCCAATTGTACGAAAATTTTGGACACACGACAATTCATACATTTTCTGAGCAAATGAATGCTTTCTTAAATGGTAGCTTTATAGCATTGCAATAAAAGTTAGTATGCGTTTTAAAATTACACATTTACATTGAGAAAAAATAATAAAAATAGTCCAATATTTACACTTTTTTCATGAAATTTCACGGAATAAAATGTATAACTATCATAATAATATATTATCATAACTTACATATTAAAACTAAGTTTTGAAATATAGCATATTCTTAACAATAATACTTAATATTATGAAATCCATATGAATATGATAAAAAATACGACCTATGGAAGATTTTGAATATACCATCTTGGCGTAAGTTCCTATTTTGAGAAATCGCGATTTAAAATTTTATTTTTAGTGAAACTCAATTACGGTGTACTGATTTGAAATGCTTGTAACTTTTCCTAAGAATGACTGAAATTGAGTGCGTTTTTTTGCAAATGATGCAGTTAAGTTTGAATTATAATTATAAACCTTAAGGAAAAAAAATCTATTTTTTAATCGATTTTTGCGCAACTGAAGGTCCTCGGTCCTCTTAATAAGAAGATCATTATTTAGATTATGAACATGCTTAATGAATTGAAAAAAAAGTTAAAAGGTTAATTGATACTATTATAGTGTTAATTTTTCATTATTATTTCAATATACAGATTATTTACTTTGTTTTATAAATCAGAAATAAAATTACGTACATTTTCATAGCTGTCAACATTCCGTTTTTTCAAGTCACTTAAACATATTTAGAACAATAAAATATAATTAAAAAATGAAGTTAAATAAGTACCAAATACAATCAAAACACAATTTATTTAATAAATTTTCCGGTTCAAAATATGTTTTTTGGACTATATGCATTGGAAATTGAGTCCGAAAAACGTGATTGCTACGTATCAGCAGTTTCAATGTAAATAAATCATTTTACAAGTGTGGAATGCATTAATACGAAAATCGCTATTTCATGTAATTTCGTCATTTCAAAATTGTAAATTTGATATATTCGCTCTCACTATTCACAATATATTATTGGTTTATTCTGCATGTCATTTTGAGCAAAATCATGTTACGAATATATTTTCTTAAATAGCCAGAAGATACAAATGCAAATAAATGCGAGTAAAAAGTCAAAATTACGTCCACTATTAACCATATCACAATATTAAAATATTTATTTGCTTAAAAGACGTTATAAAAACACATTAAAAGTAAATTAGAAATCTATATTATATACATTTTTAATTTAATTTTAATGTGTTTTTATATTGTCTTTAAAGCAAATAAATATTTTAATATTGTGATATAGGCAGAAGATGATATTATTATAAATTTACCAAAGATATATTTTAGTTTAAAAAAAATGTATTAAACTACTGGAACAATTCATTTTACAATCCATAAATTATAGTCTTCCTTTGCAGAATACAGAAATCTTTCTTTGCAATAAAAGCTTATTCTTGTTTTTCTTCAATAGCACTTCTTACTTCTATTCGATATACAATAGAAAAGAAATACATAAATAGCTTTCACGAAAGACAGCGGAAAGTGAAAATCTATAATTTTTTTTCTTTTCGCTTTACTGTAAAAAAAAAAATTTTCTTAGTTTATTTAGAAACATATAATGTAATGTAGCAAAGTAAATTATCAAATATCTTTGAAATTATTTAAAGTTTCTCTTTAATATTAAGACACTCATCCACTTTTACAGAAATTAGTTTTTAATAAATGGAAAATGTAATTCTTATTTGAAACATCTTGCATAATGTAATTAATATGAATTATGTAAAGAATCTAGCTAAAATCTTATAGCTTATGCCTTTTACATATATGAGAATAATATATAGCGTTTTAACAGTAAATGTTTTAAGAGAAAGCGTAAATGCATTTTGCAATTTCAATATAAAAATTTTAAAGTATGCAAGAGAGAATCAATCACAAATAAAATAAGGTAAAAATATCTATTATTAAAAGCGTCCAAAATACATAAAAAGCTTCATTTTCAAGTGATACAAGGAATATTCGGTAAGTAAATATGAAATTTTCTGTTAATAAATCGGAAGAACTCCGTAAAATGATTAAAATATATATATATACCTCAGTATATCGCTGTATATTTATACAGGGGAGAGTAGCCGTATTTGGACCGCAGTTTTAAATGGACCGTTGCCATTCTGCCGTTAATTACTGAAAGAGACGCCACTTACCGCTGAAATCCTACTCATCAGAAGGACGTCATTTATGATTAGAAGAAGCACCCATCTACCACGTGCTGTTTTCCGACAATTTTAAGCTACATTGGTGTGCAAAATTAAGGACCAATCACAAAATGCTAATTTTCAAGTACGCGAACACTCAAAAGAAAATAATATAATTCGAATAATTACTATCCCTACAGCACAGCTAGTCCATATAGCATCTCATTCATGCCACACATGGTCACAAGTGTCACAGTCACTACGGTAAAGTAAAAAAAAAAATCGGAAATTCCATACATCTCATTATGAGTCTCAAATGATCACTATATCTCACTCCACTGAGACGTCACTGTTACTGCTGCTTTGTGATGAGTCCCCATGTGACTTTACAATTTAGTTACAATGTGACTCTCATGTGACTGTCATCTGCAGACTCAATTTCAATGTCATCGTGAACGTCGCATTGTGATAAGTTAACAAATAATGTCACATTAAAGTCACATGATGACTTTCAGGTGACAGAGAGACTACTGTGAAGTCACCATTGTGCTTTTTTGTGAAAAGTCACCATGTGACTATAATGTGATATTATTTGGTGACTTATCATAATGCAACGTTCATGATGACTTTGAAATTAAGTCTAAAATGACAGTCATGTGAGAGTCACAATTTAACTACTTTGTAAAGTCACCTGGTGACTCGTCACAAAGCAGCAGTCACGTTGACGTCTCAGTGGAGTCATATATAGTGATCATTTGAGACTCATAATGAGATATATGGAATTTCCTTTTTTTGTTTCACCGTAGTGACTGTGACACTTGTGACCATGAGTGACATGAATGAGATGCTATATGGAGTAGCTGTACTGTAGGGATAGTAATTATTTGAATTATATTATTTCCTTTTGAGTATTCGCTTACTTAAAAATTAGCGTTTTGTCACTGGTCCTTATTTTGAACACCAGTGTAGTTGGAAGTGCCAATCCCAAAAATTTCTTCTATCTTATGCATCTTAATCTTTCAAAACCTAGTTACACATGTTAATACTTCAACATTATTAGTTCAATACCATACCAACTTTGATTTTCATCTTAAATTTCTTCTTCAGTCAATTAAACGGACACAAAATGAGTTAATCTATGTCATGATGTTTATTAAAATTATTAGTTTTTCCTTATTTTGTTGTTATCAGCTGTTTGCGAATAGCTGGTTTAGAAGGAAGCTAATTCCGCCGCTGCACAATAGAACTACGAGAAATCAAGAAAAGTATACAAAAATCGCTATCACAGAGCCCCTTTAACGCGCAATATTTCCAAATTCAAGGAGGGCCTGTTGGCCAAAGCCAAAAGCATGCACAACACTTTTGGTTCAGTTGTATGCATAATTTTATACAATTTTCGATGGTATAATAAAGAAAATGGCTGAAACATCGCTACTACAGTGCCCCCTTCCGGCAGATTTTTTTTTTCAAATGCAGGGAGGACATGCTTGCTATAGCCAGAAACATACACAAAAATTTGGTTCAATTCTATGCATAACTTCATACACTTATCGATGATACAATAATGAAAATTGCATAGAGATCGCAATTATAACGCCCCCTTCTGGCGGAATTTTTTCAACTTCAGGGAGGACTTGCTTGTCATAGCCAGAAATATACACAAAAAATTTGGTTCAAATGTATGCATAACTTGATACACTTTTCGATGGTAAAATAATGAAAATGGTACAGAGATCGCAATTATGGCGCCCCCTTCCGGCGGAATTTTTCCAAATTCAGGGGGGACCTTCGTGCCATGACCAAAAACAAACACAAAAAATGTAGTTCAATTCTATGCAGAACTTCATACACTTTTCGATGGTACAATATACAAAATGGCACAAAAATTGCTCAATAATCGCTATTACAGCGCCCTCTGCAAGCGATTTTTTAAAAAATTAAGGAAGGACCTGGTTTCCATAGCCAAGAACTTAAATAAAAATTTGGTTCAATTCTATCCATAACTTCATTCACTTTTCGATGGTACAATAATCAAAATCGCACAAAAATCCCTATTACAGCGCCCCCTACTAGCGAATTCTTTCTAAATTCAGGGAGGACCTGCTTCCCATAGCCAAAAACTTAAAATAAAAATTTGGTTTAATTCTATGCATAACTTCATACACTTTTTGATGGTACAATGGCGACAGACACACGGACAGACAGATATTTTCTATAAACAGGTTTTTTGGTATCTCTGACCCCTAAAACGTGCAAATTTCGAAAATTATTATCGAAAAAACTAATTTTAAAATTTCGAAAAAAATTTCGATTTCTTCTATTGAAGATAGAAGAATGTAAAAATCTAAAATTAGCTGTTTTGATCTATTTTTCCCTCTTAAACGTATGTGAATAAATTAAAACTAAGGTAATTTGTTATGTTTTTCATATACATATCTAAATTCCTTTAATTATTGAGCATATTTTTCAAGCGGATTTGTTTGATTTCGTTTTTGTTCTTAGTCTGGAGAGTATCTGTTTTAAAAAATGGCGTAGATGCCTAAATTGGGCCAATTTATGTTGTTTAATTTGGACCAGATATACGATCATAAGTTTGAAAAGTAAGTAATACATTTAGAGGGCTGTACACTTTGTATGTTATATTTTTATTTTTTAATATTTTATAATGGATTACTATCTCCATGCAAGTTTTTGAATTTTTTTTTCTTGTATATTTGGATCAATTTCTTTATACAGTTTACGGCTATGTAAACAAAAAAATTTAAATACGTTTCATAAGTAGAGTTTGTGTTTTGCAGGTAATAAACATGGCATCATTCTGAAAGTTATGTTAAAGGATGCTAAAATATTGCATGATCTAGTTGCGGTTTGTATGAATTTGGTTCTTTCTAAAGGGTTAAATAATTTTGTAGAAAATCAACGTATTCTGTTTTAATGGTTAATTATTTCAAGAGACCTTTATTTAGTCTGTAAAAAAATAAATTTTGTTATTTTTTTATAAATAAGCCTGTAGAAAGCAAATTTGGACGAAATTTGAAAATCCAGGGAGACTAAACACTCTCCCTTGCACCTTTCTTCTCCACAGCATATAAAAAATATTCACAATGCTAATTTCTCTTTCAATGATTTATTCCATAAAGTGTCTAATGTGAAGTCGATTTTTTTTAAAATTATTGCCCATGTTGTTTATGACGACAATTAAAAAGTTACATAAACATTCATTATAGTTTTTTTATGTTTCTAATGGCCCCGGCCTAACTAGACGACAGACAAGTGCGAAATACATTACAAAATTAGTAGATTCTATTTAATAGATAATATAGAGGCATATAACTAATCATGTGTCAACGTTTCACCACAATTTTGAACATTACAGGAAGGATGCAATCTCCTGACTCAGTGTCTTGCTTCCGACTGCCGACTTTCCATGAAGACGACTCGTTACTATGAATACATTCAAGAATTTGTCATCCAGACGGAGCAGAGTGGGACGTTTTGACGATCTAGGTGGACAAAATTATTTCGCTGAAGTTTAATTAATTTTTGCTGATTTTTTAATGCATCACTAATAAAATAATCAAACAGTGATAAATATTTGGTTATTTAACAACAATGTCTTAAAATAAAAATACAGGGTACCCACTAATGTCCGCTCCCACCCTCTTAACTGCCGAACGACTGCATCGATATTCATAAACGTTGTGTCTAGGCATAGTAAAGAGGCTATGCACTGCTAGACTGCTTACAGTCCCACCTGATGCAAAATGGCGATATTAGCGTTCACATCGAGGAAACGGTTCGAAATATGGGATAAAAGTGAATGAGAAATTTGTAGAGCATCATCGATTTAGTTCGAAAGGACACCTTGTGAACATGAATGCTAAATGAGTCGCGTTCTGAGCATGAATTTCGTTTTCGAGATAGGAATACTAACTCAGTTGTTTTGCACCAGGTGACCCTGGAAATGGTGTCATCTGGTAGAGCATAGCCATTTTTGTATAACTAGACACCACTTTTAGGACTATAGCTGGAACCGTTCGACAGTTAAGAGCGTTTGAAGGAATTTAGTGGGCACCCTGTATAATGCATTACAAATAATGCGTTAAACATACTTATTTTACGATTAAGTAAAAAACAATTTAATGCACACATGTAAGTTAACATTCATTTCTTTTTTGCATTTTTGTCTACTCAGAATTTCTCGAGAAAATTCTGTAGTCATCTTAAAAAATAAAATTTTTAAACTAAAATCATATTAAAAAAATACTTTAATGTTTTGTGATACCCTGTAAAACATATAAATGTTATCAAAATTATTCTCGTTTGAAAAAATGCTGTTTTGCGAATAAATAACGTATACAAATTTTATTCAATAAAAAATAAAATTTTTGCATATAGATGCTAATGTATTCGATTTTTTATGTGTCCCTGTAAAAAAAATACAACTGTAACGCACTTTGTTTTCAATTTTAAAAATGCTATTGTGTATCTCAATAACCTATAGTAAATTTGTAGAAATTTAATTAAAATTTCAACTTTTTAGCAACAATCTTTCCACAATTTTTTGTGTGGCCCTGTAAAAAATGAATAATTTCTACATTCGTCAAATTATAATTTGACAGAATTGTCATCGGAAAAACGTATGTAAGCAAAGTTTCAGCTCAATCAAATAATTGAAAGTGTTGTTTAAGATTGTCTTGAAAATTTTGAACTACTATTTTATGTGGCCCTGTAAAAAAGCGTAACTGCTACGTTCCATAAATTATAATAATATTGCATTGTCATCCAAACTACATATCCTGAGCAAAGTTTCGGCTCAATCAGATTATTGAAATTGGTTTAAAATCAACCTGCACGTTTTAATCTAAAATTTTGTGAAGCCCTGCAGAAACAGCAGTCTAAATAAACTTCTACGTTCTTTAAATAATAATAATAATTCGAACACAGGATTTCTGCTTTTTCAAAATTTAGTGTAGTCCCCGATGGAAAAAATACATGTATATATAAATAGTACAAAACATATTTTAATTTTAAGACTTAAAGCAACCTCTTTTATTTTATGTAAAATGACGTCATTCACATCCACTTAAGAATTCCACATTTACTATCCACTCTTAAACATCTACAGTAAAGCATGCATAGGATGTCACTATTGCAAAATAATACACAAATGCAGCAAAAAGATGCCGTCATTAAAGAAAATCGACAAAAAAACGGCTGTCTAATAATTCATAGGCATTCATTTGTTTCTAACATTAATGTAGGCGATTTCAGTCGTGACGTTTTGGTTGGAAACTGACTCCAAACAAACGGTTACCATGTTATATTTTCTATTTTGTTTGTGTGTTGCAGCTATATCTTATATCTATATCTCACATCTAAATGTGTCTTAAATACTTGATATGTACTGGTAACGTTTTATACGATTTATATTTAAAAAGAAATGACGCATAGCAACCATTTGTTTGGAGTCAGTTTCTAACCAAAACGTCCACTGAAAGCGTCTACAGATACTTAAAATTAAATATAGTTTATAATAGCTCCATGTTTTAAGGGGTCTTGTACCTTTTAAACGCAACGGAATTTAACGAAAAACTTCAAAGTTTGAATTAGTCTATCTTCAAAACCTTTGTATGTATAAACATGAAATTTTGGATATTGATTAAACAGATTATGTTTTGTAATATACTACCAACAGAAATTTATTAACCCTTTACAGAATTTGTGTATTGTTGAAATCAAAATAGCTCTTTTTTTTTACCCCATAAGTCATTGCGCGCATGATATCTTGAGAAAGTATGTATGGATTGTCATGAATTTTGGTAAATATACTAAACAAATATGTGTGTTTAAAATGATCTACTTTTAAGTATTTACAATGGTAATATTTTTAGTTATGACTATTTTTATTCATTAAAAATACAATTTTTTTTTCTACGAAAATATTTTTTTTATATAGTTAATGAAATAATTTTAGCCTAATAGTAGATCCTTTTAAACACACATATATGTTTAGTATCTTTACTAAATTTTATGCCAATACATTTGTGCATACATACTTTCTCAAGATATCATGCGCGCAATGACTTATGGCGTGAACAAAGAGCTATTTTGATTTCAACAATACACAAATTCTGTAAAGGTTTAATAAATTTCTAATGGTAGAATATTACAAAACATAATCTGTTTAATTAATATCCAAAAATTCATGTTTATACATAAAAATACTTTGAAGGTAGACTAATTCAAACTTTGAAGTTTTTCGTTAATTTTCGACGCGTTTAAAAGGTACAAGACCCCTTAACAAAAAATATTCGCTTATATATTTTTTCAAAACAGCACGTATTTTAAATACATTTTCTTTCGGCTGTTATGAGGAAACGACAAGAGAAAATTGCAATAAAAAGATATAACTGCTATTTTTCAACTATTTTCCATGAGGCAGATTATTTTCTTTACTTTCTATATAAATGAAATACTTGAGTTGCCAAAATTAAACAAATAGTGCTAAAATCTACAAAAAAAAAATAAAAAAAAAATTAATATTTCAAAGATAAATGGCGATAGAGTTTTCAAACAAATTGCATTTAAAAGTACTTTTTTTCCCAATACGGCGGTATAAAAATTGAAAATGTACGACACTTAGAAATTAAAAAAATTGCTATAGAGCATTTAATCGCACAATGATACATCTGCTTTGTTTATTGCTGCCTTCTGTAACGTAACGTTATTTTTTGGAGACAAAAGATGCTGGGAGAAAGAAATAGTATACCGTACCGGGGGCTAATAATGTATTGTCATTCAAATTACACATGTATTCATTGTTTCGGCGCAATAGGATAATTAAAAGTTATTTAAATATGACTGGCAAGATTTGATCTAAACAAACATACATGCACTGGAAGTTAATATGATGCTTGTTTATTAATAAAAACTTACTATCTGCAGTTATCTGCAGGAATTTGTTTAATTTTTCAATACTTCGGGAATGACACTTTGATTTTAAAAAAATGCATACTGCTGAATAATGCTGAATAATTTGTTAAAAGTCAAGATGAAATCTGTAAACAACATCAAGGATCATTCAGAATTTCAGCCTTTGAAAAAGGCTCTAAAGCGGGTTTAATATCACTTATTTTCAAACAAAAATGCGTTAAATCAAACCTTGACAAAGCTGTGTCATTAGATCAGCAAACTCGTGGTTTCAAATAAAACAGAATAGTCAGGACGTGCTTTCAAACTTAGAGGAATCTAGTGCAACTTTTGGAACTCCCTCAAACCAACTGCGCAAATGGCTACTTTACGATCACAATTAATAGACCCCTCTGATTTTTTATGCCGGAACTAGTACGGATCTCGAAAATACAAACATTCAGCTACCAGTACACGCGGTTTTGTCAAATTCCGAGATAATCGGAAAAAAAAATGGATTTTGTCCACCTAGATCATCAAAAAATCCCATTGTGCGGAGTATTGAAGTGTTTGCAGAAGTTCGCCCTGACAACACTTAATAACTATGGACGCTGCATAACTTCGATATTTGATTCGGAGCTGGTGCTTTATAGCATGTTCATCATTAGCCATAATTATAACGAAATTTGCTGACAGAAATAAAACATATAAACTTTAATGCCAACAGTGAATTTATTCTTAAATGATTATCAAAGATATTCGATGTCAATTCTATATATTACGTGCTGTAAGTGATATGTGTTTATCACATTTTCATATTACTAAATAGAGCATTACTAAAAATGAATATAGGATTTTCAGTTTGAATTTCAATGTGTTAAAGTATTTCTCTTTAAAGGATTACCTTTGCCTTTTTACTTAAAAATAATTGAATTTTAAAGTATTTAACAATTTTTGAGATTGTTAATATGTGTAACACTAATAAATATACTTTAATATCAGACATTTAATAAAGTCGCACAAAATGGAAGACAAAAGAACATTGTAAACATTTTACGCTTTACCAAAGCCCTTCTTTAGTATAAAAAATCGATCGACTGCCATAGCTAACATACAAGCAGCTTACAAGTAATGCACGTATCCAACGCCCATCATAAGTCACATGGTAGTACAGCATATTCACGTGGAACGAAACTAGCTTAATTGCTGTGCGATCCTTATAATTTCGTAAAATATCCTTCAAGGAATAGGCGACTGTTTCCTATATGTAAGTGTACGTTTGTTTAAGCGGATATTACACGTACGGCCAATGTTACCTATATTTAGTGAATTATATTACTTACATGGAATATATTCCATTTACAGTCCTTACGTTCAAAATGTTTGTTGAAGACACAGTTATGCACATACATATATATGAAGCATCAAAGCTTAAATAAATGCTATAGAAAATAGTTATTCAACAGTAATTGTCAATTAAGTATTATAAATTTGCCTTATTTTGTGTGCCATATAAAAGAATGATAAATGTTAAAACTCATATTTCCCTTTGAAAGCATGCCTTAGTAACAAATTTCATAGAATTTCAAAAACATAATGACACTAAAATGCATTTTGAGTAACTACTGCCCATAGCTGGCAGTGTAATCAAAGTGTTTAGTGAGTCCCGGTAGATTAACTATAAATGAGATACACCCTTTAAAACAGAAGAAACATATTGTAGGTGACTGTAACAATATGCTAAATTATAACGATCAACTAATAAACTTAGAGAAAGTGTTCCACAAACCCCACATTTAACATATATTCGTATTCTTTTGTGTAGATCTGCAAAATAACTATAAATGCTGTATAGATTCCGTTCAAGTAAAAAGAGGCTCTAAAGGAATGTAAAAAAATAATAAAATTACATTATAGCCATAGTTCTAGAAACTCCACGTAATATATTTCGTTTCATTTATTCGCAGTCTTTTATGCGGCACTGTAAAGTAACTAGAAATGTGATATACATTCTTTTCAAATAAAAGTAGCTATAGGTAACTGCAACTAGAGTTATATTACCTTCAGCGTCCTACAAATCTCGCATTTAACATATATTCATTTTACATATTCATATTCTTTTGCGCACCCCTGAAAACATCTGTAACTGCTATATGCATTCTTATAAAAAAGAAAACATGCTGTAGTGGCTCTAAAAACATACGAAAATTACATTATTATCAATTTTTTACAAATACTACGTTAAATGTATATTCGTTTAATCAGTTGTTTCTTAAACTCGTTTCACAAATTCGTTTCATAAATCGTTTCATTAGGATTTTATATATATAGCTTAGATAGATATAATGAAGCCTAGTGGTGAATAATGATAGATATAATGAAGCCGTACCATAGTGGTAAGAACATATGTCTGCCATACTAAAAGTCAAAAATTTGGCTCCCGGATGAACAAGGTACACTTAACATTTCATCCCTTCAGGGTCGATAAAATGAGTACCAAGCTAGCTTGAGGACTAAACACTGAGGCTCCCGCGTTAGGCTGACCATCTGACCAGGACATTTTCAGTATTGCGCTTCGGGACCCTGTGTCAAATAAATAGGGTTGGGCACTGTAGGCACAGTTTCTTAATGGATCGTACAGCCACAGGTTTATTTTAAATTTTTCTATGTGTATAATACGGGTGATAGTCTTGGCATCGAGACCCTATCTGCCGCTATTACATTTTAGTGATTTATTAAGTAAGACACATTACGTATCTAACAATCAGAATGTAGAAAATATTTAAGTAAAAAATATCGCTGCCTACTTGCGTATTACTACATTTTATATTTCTACTTTTAGAAGAATAACTTTTGGGGTAGCTCTCTTCGAAATGTACATTTTAATTTGGGGTATACATAAAGTTATATAAAGTGAATAATATTATAACAAATAAATTAAATTTTCCAGAAATGGTGCAATATATTCACCTAATTCTTCTTCATTGACTTAAAAAATATATAACGTGACAAAACTTGAGAAAGACCTATTTTCTGAGAAACATATTTTTTCAGTGAAAAGAGTCATGATTTTCAGTTTTTCACTACATTAAATACCATTATAAACTTATTTCAAGCATTCTTTTACAAAAGTGTATTAAAAAAATGTAAGAAATGGTTTCAGTTTCCTGGTAATCAATCATAAGAGGATAGATGATTTTTCATATTTTTGGGAAAGAATGAAACACTTTTGTACCGCAAGGCATGAAACATGTCTTGAAATATTTATGAAATTTCAGAATATCTCAACGGAACACATATGTGAAATCTTTATAAAGCGTTTAGGTTGTATTAAATTACAATTCATTTCATTCTTAGGATATCATTTTTTTCCAGTTATACATGGTCTGCTAATTTATAGAAAATTTTGCATTATTTCATATGTTTCATGATTGCAGTTTAAAGATCTCTCTCTATATATATTTTAATTTCACTGTACATGATAGATACGTTGTATAGTTTTGATAAGAGTGTTTTTCGAAAAGTAAAGATTCAATGCCGCATACTCATTCAAAATACTTTTAATTGATAAAATGTATATTAAAAATTACTTACTGATATATGCCATATTTTTCGACAGACAGTGGGTGGCTAAATTGTTTGTTGCACTGCAATTTTTCTTACGTTTTTAAGTTCTACACTTAGAAACTGACTTAAATTTGTAAAATATTTCTCCACATATCTTTGTATTTAAATGCTGTTAATATTGTCTTCATTTTTTAGTACTGACGTAACTGACAGTTTACATTTAACACATTAATAACACATTTAACATTAATTGGATAAGTATATCGTAGTGTAAAACGTGCATTAGGGATTTTATGAAAAGACAACATTTTTTATATTTTTATGGTGAATTCTGTTCGAATGTGTGCTAATTAGTGCATTGTGGATTCTAATTATCATATTTCTCCATTTTTTGTAGTGTCAGACTTTAACAACAGTTTTAACAAGTCGGATGCACCAATCCCAAAACTTTCTTCTATCTCATGCATGTTAATACTTGAAAATTCGCTATCACACTACCAAAATTAAATAGCAATCTATGCCCATCATGAGGATTCTATAGATATGAAATTCCGTGCATTTGTTCTTGAGATCTGGCTATCTCCGAAATCGTGTAAATCCAGCAAAATTCACCTTAGCAGCGCCACCTATTGGATGCTTTACACCAAAACCTATGTTAAACAAAACTACCAAGCAACCACTTACGTCAAAGTCTAACTAAATCTGAAGTTTGGGGAAAATCCGTGTATTAGTTTTTGAGATAGAGTTATTGCAAAAATCATGAAAATGCCAGCATAGCGGCGCCACCTATTACACGATTAACACCAAAACCTAAAGCAACAACTTGTGTTAACATCTAACTAAATCTGAAGTTAGATGAAAATCCGTGCATTAGTTTTTGAGATAGAGATATTGCGGGAATCGTGCAAAATACAGCATAGCAGCGACACCTGTTGAGCGATTTACACCAACACGTAATCAGCATCAAGTCATATCAAGGAATAACTGAATCTGAAATTTCATGAAAATCCGTGCATTAGTTCTTGAGATAGAGCCATTGCGGAAATCGTAAAAAATGCAACATAGCAACGCCACCTGTTGAGCGATTTTCATCAACACGTAATCAGCATCAAGTCATATCAAGGAGTAACTGAATCTGAAGTTTCATGAAAATCCGTGCATTAGTTCTTGAGATAGAGCCATTTTGGAAATCCTAAAAAGTGCAGCACAGCAGCGCCACCTGTTGAGCGATTTGCACCAAACACTAATCAGCATCAAATTGTATCAGGGACTAACTGAATATGGATTCTTATTAAATTCCGTGCATAAGTTCTTGAGATAGAGGGCCCACAAAATTTGTGTTACACACAGACACACCGACAGACGGACAGACAGATAGACAGACGGATAGACTCAAAGACAGACATTTTGTAAAAACATGTTTTTCGGGTTCTCTGGCCTCTAAAACGTGTAAATCCGTCGAAAATCGGAATTCGAAAATTTTCATAAATCCAATACTTCTTGTAAAGATAGAAGAAAGTAAAAATGAGGAAACGAAAATATTTGTTTTCGGCGATAAATTCAGAGATCACTGCATTGTTGAAGCAATCCCATTGTTCAAAAGTACATATTTCTATCCGTATACATATATCCACTATAACTGCGAGCAGAATAAAATCTAAACTTGATACAATAGCTTTCATAGCCAAAGCTATGAAAATTGTGGGTGTCGACGCTTCACTATGCATCGAGATGAACAAAAAAAACGTTCCATTTGTCTTGAAAACAGACGACAGTCCACAAAAGTATTGACAAAGATCGTGAATTAATCTGGTATTGCTATTTTTACCAAGACAACAAATCGCTATGCTACAGAATTTGGGTTTACGTGCCACAGGTTAGCGAAGAAACCCAACGTGACTTTAGCTTTGAAATTGAAGCGTTTGTTCTGAACCCAAACAAAACCGGCGCCGAAGAATGGGAAAATGTGAATAAAGTAGTTTTTCTTTTTGTGTTCTGCGTACTATACACATTTTATTTCCTCACAATACCCCTTCGAACCAAATTGGGAAAATTTTCGGATTTGTTTCTCCTATAAGTTTCACATCGGAATAATGACAGACAAGTTTTCATTTGTTCGACGCAGATAAGTCGAAAAATGTCAACCGGACTGTATTTCAGAGACGGTCAATTACTCACTTAAGGTCATGGTATGGTCTGTCATCAGTGGAAGTGGTACAGACAATTTTTACATTGTGGATAGCGTGATGAATCCGGTTCAGTAAAAAAAAAGTATTGAAAGGAAAGTTGATCCCTCAACTAAAGGAATGGTTTCTCGATACCTCCAAAATGTACATTGGTTATCACAAATTAAGGAAAAGTCGCAAAATGCTAATTTTCAAATGCGTGAACACTCAAAAGGAAATAATATAATTCGAGTAATTACTATCTCTACAACACAGCTAGCTCATATAACAACTCATTCATGACACACATGGTCACAAGTGTCACAGTCACTCCGGTGAAGCAAAAAAATAGGAAATTCCATGCATCTCATTATGAGTCTCAAATGATCACTATATGCGACTCCACTGAGAAGTCAATGTGACTGCTGCTTTGTGGCGAGTCACCAGGTGACTTTAAAATGTAGTTAAATTCTGACTCTCATGTGACTGTCATTTTTAGACTCAATTTCAAGTCATCATGAACGTTGCATTATGATAAGTCACCAAATAATATCATATTATAGTCACATGGAGACTTTTCCCAAAAGAGCATAATGGTGACTTCACAGTAGTCTCTCTGCCACATGAAAGTCATCATGTGGCTCTAATGTGACATTTGGTAACTTATCACAATGCAGCGTTCACGATGACTTTGAAATTGAGTCTACAAATGACAGTCACATGAGAGTCACAATGTAAATACATTGTAAAGTAACATGGTGACTCGTCACAAAGCAGCAGTCACAGAGACGTCTGAGTGAAGTCACATATAGTGATAAATTTAGACTCATAATGAGATGTATGGAATTTCCTATTTTTTTGCTTTACCGTAGTGACTGTGAGACTTGTGACCATGTGTGACATGAATATAGACATAAAGATGATCCATTGAGTAGTTTTTTTTTTCATCTTGCCCACCGTGTGAAAAAATGTGGTTGAACACATTTGTTTATAACTTAGAGTAGTAGCAAGAAAATTTAATAAAAAACTTCTTGTGTATACCTTAAGATATGTACAATAAACTGTTAAAATTTCAAAAAGATCCATCATGCAGTTTTCTTACAAAAAAAATCATAAAAAAGTGGTTTTTTTCCCCTAATGTAGAAGGTCCCCTTAATATGTGTTAATATTTACATCTCGTGTTTGTGGTCACAAGGAAACCGAAAGAATGAATTTCTCATAAAAAGTTAACTTTGGTGATCCTCGTATCTGTGCACCTCAGTGTGTTCTTATATATTCAATTTACACATATTCCGCATTCTTAAGGAATAAGACACTTGACCATTGGTAAGTTTCCGTTCTTGTTTAATTTATTTCTGCTGTAATATATAACTCGGCAGCTATTTAAACCTAACACGTAATTATTGCTGTCTGTAATTTTCTTCGCTTAAATAAAATAATTTAATATTTAATCAGCATTTGTCCGAGGGGTAGAGGAGACCGGGGCTAGTAGGCGCAGTTTTTAGTTAATGATTTTTATTTATTTTTTGTTTAAGTTTTTTATGAAACTTTAACTGTACTTTTTAAGAACAGGCATTGGGCTATAAATACCCGAAGTTTTGAGTTTGTAGCTTTTGTAGTTTTTGTTTAGCGGAAGCCTAAATTAAAACGAAAATCGTGCGCCAACCTACCCCTTCACGGGGCAAGTTGCCTATACCTATGGGGTAAGTTGGCACACACTTTATAAAAATTTAAATGAAGCTCAAATAAGACATGCGGTTAAGCGAAATCAATTTCATTATTACCAGTAAGTTTAAACAAAGGCGTTCTAGCCGTACAATGTAAAATCTAAATTATACAGACGTAAAAATAATGAATAAAACATTAACATTGAGCAACTTCTATCCTTCTCTATATCATCATCAGAGTTACAGTTGTCACAAATAAAAAATCGAGTGTATACGTTTGGGCAAGCCTCGTGTGCCCAAAATCTTGCATTGCAACCACTTTTCTCGTTGTTTGCTGTTTTTCAAGATACCAGCATACACCAAACACCGAGCCAACTTGTCCCGTGTTCAATGCGCCTACCAGCCCCATAATAAATTTCTTCACAAAAGGGACACGTATCCATCTAAGCATAACTATTCCAAGTAAATCACTTATGGGGTAGGTACAGATAATCATACTCTAAGAAAAACTGCACAAGTTAAATCGCAATTATTAAGCTAAGTATTAGAAATTAGAAAAAGAATGATGGAACAAAAAATTACTTATGAGTGCAAAAAACAGAAAAATCGTAATAAATGTCCACTGCTCGTAGGTAACTCTGCAAAACTACAACGGACATTGTAAAAAGTAATAAGAAAGGTACTCTGTGAGTGGATGCGTAATCTATGCACAAACAGGCGATTTATGAAGACTGCGCCTACTTACCACTGCAGCCAACTAGCCCCAGTCTGCCTTAATAGTATATTTTTAAATGGTAGTTTTTATATGAAGACAGTTATTTTCTTTTGAAAAGAAATGTCAAAGTCTTAACTTTAAATTAAAAATTTTATCGACCGAGTGCCTTAGTATATAACAATTTTTAAATTAAAAATAAATAAATAAACAGCACATTCTACACGTTTCTACAGCAAAATGAAGTTTCCTAAGCAGGTAAAATTTCACAAATAGTGTTAAATAGGATGAAATTTTTTTTTAATATTTAATGTGTTTTCGGTATAAATAGATGATCGGTTATATGATCGTTAGAGGATCATTTGTTTCAGATATTGCAATTAAAAAAAATGTGAATTTACAATTAATTAAACAGAATACAAACAACATTGAAAGTTGAAGTTCTAAAAACATTCGAAAATTGTAGAAGTGATATCCTGCAGATGAAGATCTTTATTGTTTGAATTTAAGTACAGTTTTAATATTCTTTAATTGTATCGATATTAATGCCCACAAGAATCATTGTCTACACTGTTAAAACACTATTCTTAAAAATAAGTAAATTGTACTAATTACTGAGCACTTCCCGATCTTAAAATAGCTCAGAGTACTTAACTCTTAAATTTGAAAAACGCATGTACTTATTTTTTGAGTACATACAGGGACTCGAAAATAAGTATGTATAGAAAAACACATACACTATAAGAAAAAAAAAGCGAAATTACAGAGAACCGGCAAATCACCAATTTTAATTGCGAAGAACTACAATTTTTGGAGTAAAGAACAACTAATTTACTATTTTAATACTTGAAATTTTGTGTATGAGCCGACCCGTGATTTGAACCCGAGTCCTCTAGGTGGGAGATTGGCATTGTACTGACTGTGCTATAAGAAGAGCAGTTACCAGCCGCTTCCAAATGACACATTTTATGAATATACGATGGAAGATCGCTAACAGCAGAAATGAATTTTCCCTTCCTTAAATATTCTAATTTCTAATAAAACAATTTTCAAACTAAATTTTCTTCTTTAACATTTCTACTGAAATTGTAAATAAATTTGAAAAGTGTGTATTATAAATTAAAAAGTATAACAAAGATAGATATATCTTTAACCCCTTCGCGACGGGAGCCTTTTACGAAATGTTTATTACTTTGCTACCGGTTTTAAAAAACAGAAGTTTGTGCCTATTCAAATCGGGAAAATGCTCAGATTAAATAAGGCAAATTTTACAGTAAAATTTTACTGGTGAGGATAAACGAGGATCCTTAGGCCTATTTCCGGCACGTATACGTGTTGCTCGTCCCCAGGGGGTTAAATAAAAGCTTGGAAATCCCTACTGTCAATTCGGTATAGGAAAAGGGTTTATCAGAAAACTCATATTTTTGAGCACATAGGATTTAAACATGAATATTAAGACTTTAAAATACAAAATATATGTATTCATTTCTGCATACATTTATAAATAAAGTATAAGTATACACAACTTCAAAATATCATGTACTCGTTTCTGAATTAATTGTACTTAAAAAAATCGAGTACATAGAAATTTTCATTTTTAAGTAGATTAATGCTCCTTTTTGAAGCAATTGTACTTAAAATATGAGTATATAGAAGTGCTCATTTTTAGGTAGATTATTTTTAATAATGTATTTCTTTTTGAAACAATTGTACTTAAAAAAATACGAGTACATGGAAGTTCTCATTTTTAAGTAAATTATTTTTGAGAGTGTACCTTTAAAAATACAGTATATGTAAATACTGATAGTATGCTTAACTGGCTGAATTATTGAATGCTGAATTGAAAGTGAATGAACCATATACTTTCAATTAACGTAATAATTTATTTAGTTTAGCAATTATTGCAATTTTTAAATACAGTGAAAGTAAAAGCAATTTCTTTAAATAGATGAACAGTGTTCCTACACTTTCAGATGAAAAACCAGTATTTTTATGTGAAAAATCTAGACTTATATAATCGCGCGATTTCAAAAGGCGAATTTTTCTCAAAGAAAATATTGGTGTTTATCTGAACTAAAGTCAGGGAAATTCTTTGACCTGTATGACCCCTGATGGATACATTGAAAACTGATTATTGTTATTCCGAAAAGTAATGAATATGTGATTAAAAACTGTTAAAACTCTTTTCCTTATAATAATACATAAATGAAGAACGTTTTTTTTTCATGGATTGCAATGAAAAAATTAACGGAAGTATTTGAATGCGTATAGAATTTTTCGTAAATAAAGAATATATACAATATTTAATACATATTAATATTCCCCATGTTTTCTGGTAAATGATTAATATGCTGCAATAAAGGCTCAATATGTCCTGCATTATGAACAACGTGCTGCAAGATATAGGAAACCATGATTTTTCGATTATACTAAGTTGTTAATAACGAATGGGACATAATTATCATTTATTATAGCAGATAAACCATTATATGAACGGCTATTGCATATTAAAATGTTCAAACGTACTGAAAATTTAATGAGATTATAAAACTCCATCTATTTTTTTTTTTTTTTTTTTCTAAGAAATGCATGCAGGGGCATTATTTCTATTTTCTGTAGCTTTAATTCGCCGTAATCGGACACAGTAGTATTATAAAGAAGTGAGTATCATTTCTTGCCCACATTATGTAAGAATTCGAAAATATTTTTAACATTCAGAAAAGTTAAAAGTCTTTTCGGCCAGTGTCGGGAGGAAGAGGTAGCTTTCCTATTCCGTATTTTTTAAAAGCTAGCTTATATTATTCAAACACACGAAGCTAAATTTAGTGGCAACCGATTATAGAAGATTCAATACTAATTTTTATCAATACTAAATCATTATGAAAGAGAATTTCGAAATTGAGAATATGAATGAGAATTTGAATGAGAAATTAGTCAGCTTTATCCAAGCTGATTTTATTTAAAGTAACTTATATTTGGTTTCAAAATTCGGCGATATCTTGAAGTGCCTGCCCTTTTAAGACAAAGTGGTGGATGAGGCTAAACAGTGAACTTGGTTGAGACCTTAGTAATTCCTGTGCACATGCTCACTCACATAGGAATCGTTGATATATACGAGTGCTGTCGCAGGCAAAAAATCAGATTTTTCAAAATGTCACCCACATAAACAAATTCAAACTGCTATATCCGAGCCATTTTTTAAGATAAAGACAAAAAAAAATGCTCCGGAATCTTTATATCAACGTTAAATACTTAAGAAAGAAACCTTTTTCAATTTCTATATTTTTGCACCTCACTTTAAATATAATTTTTTTTTATTTAATTGCCGCCATTTTGAAACAAGATGGCGGATGAAACTAGCCAGTGAACTTGGTCAAGACATTGCTATATATTATCCATGTGCTTTCTTACAACCAAATACGTTAATAAATACGTGTGTTATCGCGTGACAAATATCAGATCGTTTCAAAATGTCAGCCATACTAGAAATTCAAAGTGCTATAACTCAACCATTTTTTAAGATATAGACGAAACAAAAACTGCCCCGGAATCTTTGTATCAAGGTCAAACACATAAAAACACCTTTTTCATTTTCAAATTTTTGATGCCTCACTTTAAATTTTAAATTAAAAATCTTTTTTAAATGTTCCCTTTTGAAACAAGATGGCGAATGAAGCTTGCCTACGAACTCGGTCCAGACATTGGTATGTACTACTTTCACACCAAGTTACATCCAAATCGGTTCATAAGTACGCCTGTTATCGCGTAACAAAAATCTGGTCGTTTCAAAATGTCAGCCACAATAGAATTCAAAATACTATAACTCAACCATTTTTTTAGATATAGACGAAACAAAAGCTGTTCCGGAATCTTTGTATGAAGGTCAATCACATAAGAAAAAAAATCTTTTTCATTTTCCAATTTTTTGATACCGCATTTTAAATTTTAAACTTTTTCAATTTTTTTAAATGGCCGCCATTTTGAAACAAGGTGCCGAATGAAGCTGGCCAACGAACTCGGTCGAGACATTGGTATGTACTTTGTACACACTAAGGTACATCCATATCGGTTCATAAATACGCCTGTTATCGCGTGACAAAAATTAGGACGTTTCAAAATGTCAGCCACGCTAGAAATTCAAAGTGCTATAACTCAACCATTTTTTAAGATATAGACGAAACAAAAACTGCTTCGGAATCTTTGTATCAAGGTCAAACACAAAAGAAAAAAATATTTTTCAATTTGCAATTTTTTGGTACCACACTTCAAATTTAAATTTTTTAAAATTTTTTAAATGGCCACGATTTTGAAACAAGATGGCGGATGAAGATGGCCAACGAACTTGGTCGAGACATTGGCTTGTACTATGTACACACCGAGTTTTATCTAAATCGGTTCATGAATACGCCTGTTATCGCGTGACAAAAATTAGGACGTTCAAAATGTCAGCCACGCTAGAAATTCAAAGTGCTATAACTCAGCTCTTTTTTAAGATATAGACGAAACAAAAACTGCTCCGGAATCTTTGTATCAAGGTCAAACATATAAGAAAAAAATATTTTTCAATTTTCAATTTTTTGGTACCACAATTCAAATTTAAAAATTTTAAAATATGTTAATGGCCGCCATTTTGAAACAGGATGGTGGATGAAGCTGGCCAACAAACTCGGTCGAGACATTGGTATGTACTATGTACACACCGAGTTTCAACCAAATCGGTTCATAAATACGAGAATTACAGTATGACAAACATCAGAAATATATATATATATATATATGGATATATATATATATATATGGATATATATATATATATATGTAGCTTTTTGTAATGAAAGCTACCTAAAAGTGTAAACAACTAAAAAAAAGTCCTTCCGGCCAGTGCCTGGAGGAAGAGGTAGCTTTCATATTCCTTATTTTAAAAAAGACAACTTATATTATTCAAACGCACGAAGCTCAATTAAGTGGAAACCGAATGTAGGAGATTCAATACTAATTTTTATCAATACTAAATAATTATGAATGAGAATTCCGCGAAATTAGTCAGCTTTATCCAAGCTGCTTTTATTTAAAGTCACTTATATTTGGCTGCCAAATTCGGCGATTTCTTAAAGTGCCTGCCATTTTAAGCCAACATGGTAGATGAGGCTAATCAGTGAACTTTGTCGAGACCTTAGAAATTGCTGTGCACATGCTCACTCATATCGGAATCGGTTGATATATACGAGTGCTGTCGCAGGCAAAAAATCAGATTTTTCAAAATGTCACCCACTTTAGAAATTGAAACTGCTATATCTGAGACATTTTTTTAAGATAAAGACAAACGAAAAATGCTCCTGAATCCTTATATCAAGGTCAAATACTTAAGAAAGAAACTTTTTCAATTTCTAATTTTTTTGCACCTCACTTTAAATATATATATTTTTTTAATTTAATGGCCGCCATTTTGAAACAAGATGGCTGATGAAGCTGGCCAGCGAACTTGGTCGAGATATTGATGTATACTATCCACATGCCTTCTTCCATCGAAATAGGCGAATACGTGTGGTATCGCGTGACAAATACAAGATCGTTTCAAAGTGTTAGACATGATAGAAATTCAAAGTGCTATAATTCAACCACTTTTTAAGATATAAACAAAAGAACAAATTTTCAGAAACAAAAATTGCTCCAGAATCTTTGTATCAAGGCCAAACACATAAAAAAAATCTTTTTCATTTTCCAGTTTTTTAATACCTCATTTTAAATTTTAAATTACATTTTTTTAAAAGATGGCAACCCTTTTGAAACAAGATGGCGAATGAAGCTGGCCAACGAACTCGGTCGAGACATTGGTATGTACTATGAACAGACCAAGTTACATTCAAATCTGTTCATAAATACGCCTGTTATCGCGTGACAAAAATCAGGTCGTTTTAAAATGTCAGCCACAATAGAAATTCAAAATGTTATAACTCAGCCATTTTTTTAGATGTAGACGAAACAAAACCTGTTCCGGAATCTTTGTATTAAGGTCAAACACATACAAAAAAAAATCTTTTTCATTTTCCAATTTTTTGGTATCTCATTTTAAATTTAATTTTTTTAATTTTTTTTTTTAAATGGCCAACATTTTGAAACAAGATGACGAATGAAGCTGGTCAACGAACTCGGTTGAGTTATTTGTATGTGCTATGTACACACCAAGGTACATCCAAATCGGTTCATAAATACGTCTGTTATCACGTGGCAAAAATCAGGACGTTTCCAAATGTCAGCCACGCTAGAAATTCAAAGTGCTATAACTCAGCTCTTTTTTAAGATATAGACGAAACAAAAACTGCTCCGGAATCTTTGTATCAAGGTCAAACATATAAGAAAAAAATATTTTTCAATTTTCAATTTTTTGGTACCACAATTCAAATTTAAAAATTTTAAAATATGTTAATGGCCGCCATTTTGAAACAGGATGGTGGATGAAGCTGGCCAACAAACTCGGTCGAGACATTGGTATGTACTATGTAAACACCGAGTTTCAACCAAATCGGTTCATAAATACGAGAATTACAGTATGACAAACATCAGAAATATATATATATATATATGGATATATATATATATATATATATATATATATATATATATATATATATATATATATATATATATGGATATATATATATATATATATATGTAGCTTTTTGTAATGAAAGCTACCTAAAAGTGTAAACAACTAAAAAAAAGTCCTTCCGGCCAGTGCCTGGAGGAAGAGGTAGCTTTCATATTCCTTATTTTAAAAAAGACAACTTATATTATTCAAACGCACGAAGCTCAATTAAGTGGAAACCGAATGTAGGAGATTCAATACTAATTTTTATCAATACTAAATAATTATGAATGAGAATTCCGCAAAATTAGTCAGCTTTATCCAAGCTGCTTTTATTTAAAGTCACTTATATTTGGCTGCCAAATTCGGCGATTTCTTAAAGTGCCTGCCATTTTAAGCCAACATGGTAGATGAGGCTAATCAGTGAACTTTGTCGAGACCTTAGAAATTGCTGTGCACATGCTCACTCATATCGGAATCGGTTGATATATACGAGTGCTGTCGCAGGCAAAAAATCAGATTTTTCAAAATGTCACCCACTTTAGAAATTGAAACTGCTATATCTGAGACATTTTTTTTAAGATAAAGACAAACGAAAAATGCTCCTGAATCCTTATATCAAGGTCAAATACTTAAGAAAGAAACTTTTTCAATTTCTAATTTTTTTGCACCTCACTTTAAATATATATATTTTTTTAATTTAATGGCCGCCATTTTGAAACAAGATGGCTGATGAAGCTGGCCAGCGAACTTGGTCGAGATATTGATGTATACTATCCACATGCCTTCTTCCATCGAAATAGGCGAATACGTGTGGTATCGCGTGACAAATACAAGATCGTTTCAAAGTGTTAGACATGATAGAAATTCAAAGTGCTATAATTCAACCACTTTTTAAGATATAAACAAAAGAACAAATTTTCAGAAACAAAAATTGCTCCAGAATCTTTGTATCAAGGCCAAACACATAAAAAAAATCTTTTTCATTTTCCAGTTTTTTAATACCTCATTTTAAATATTAAATTACATTTTTTTTAAAAGATGGCAACCCTTTTGAAACAAGATGGCGAATGAAGCTGGCCAACGAACTCGGTCGAGACATTGGTATGTACTATGAACAGACCAAGTTACATTCAAATCGGTTCATAAATACGCCTGTTATCGCGTGACAAAAATCAGGTCGTTTTAAAATGTCAGCCACAATAGAAATTCAAAATGTTATAACTCAGCCATTTTTTTAGATGTAGACGAAACAAAACCTGTTCCGGAATCTTTGTATTAAGGTCAAACACATACAAAAAAAATCTTTTTCATTTTCCAATTTTTTGGTATCTCATTTTAAATTTAATTTTTTTATTTTTTTTTTTTAAATGGCCAACATTTTGAAACAAGATGACGAATGAAGCTGGTCAACGAACTCGGTTGAGTTATTTGTATGTGCTATGTACACACCAAGGTACATCCAAATCGGTTCATAAATACGTCTGTTATCACGTGGCAAAAATCAGGACGTTTCCAAATGTCAGCCACGCTAGAAATTCAAAATGCTATAACTCAGCCATTTTTTAAGATATAGACGAAACAAAAACTGCTCCCGAATCTTTTTATCAAGGTCAAACACATAAGAAAAAAATATTTTTTCAATTTTCAATTTTTTGCTACCACATTTCAAATTTAAATTTTTCTTAAAATTTTAAATGGCCGCCATTTTTAAACAAAATGGCGGATGAAGCTGGCCAACGAACTCATTCGAGGCATTGGTCTGTACTATGTATAAACGAAGTTACATCCAAATCGGTTCATAAATACGCTTTTATCGCGTGACAAAATTCAGGACGTTTCAAAATGTCAGCTTCGCTAGAAATTCAAAATGCTATAACTCAACCATTTTTTAAGATATAGACGAAACAAAAACTGCTACGGAGTCTTTGTATAAAGATCAAATACATAAGAAAAAAATATTTTTCCATTTTCATTTTTTTTGGTACCACATTTCAAATTTTCAATTTTTTAAAAATTTTTAAATGGCCGCCATTTTGAAACAAAATAGCGGATGAAACTGGCCAACGAACTCGGTCGAGACATTGGTATGTACTATGAACACACCGAATTACTTCCAAATCGGTACATAAATACGAGAGTTACAGTGTGACATAGATCATATATATATATATGTATGTATATAACCATTAATTAAACATAACCTTCCACCGTCAAATATTATGAATTAAAGCTGTAAGTATTAAAAAAAAAAAATATATATATATAAGAATTTTTATGGAAGCATGAATATACATTTATTTTTTGCTTTGTTGGTATTAGAGTCTGAACGATGATGATTGATTCGTTTATGAATTGGACCTGATGTTTCACCAATATATTTCATATTACATAAGTTGCATTTTATACTATAAATAACATTAAATGCTTTACAAAAACTTGAATAATTAGGATATGAGACAATTTGTGTCTGGGCAGCGTATGGACATGTCTTGCACCGAGAATCATAGCACTTACGAAAAAATAAAAGACGAGGGGGAGAGTATAAATGGTCGCTGGATGACGATCCAGGAACAACCCAATTATTATTCCTGTACCGGGCACTACACTGCATAGATGCTAAGTGTATCTTGCCAGTATCGAGATGTTTACTAAGAACTGCCATATAAAACTTATGTATGGAAAATGCAATAATTGCTATAAAAAAAAGAAATTTTAATAATTTTAATTAAATTAGCCTTGATTAAATAATAAAACTTGAGTAAGAAAAAATATATACAATATTTACAATAATAGAAGCAGAACGCAGAAACAATCTTCAAATTATCCATAACCAAATTATGAAAACCCAAATATCGTAGACTAATAATAGCAAGAAACCACTAAACTATTTTATAACAAATAAGTCAAAAAAGATCCGCATAACATTCAAATCCTAGAGCAACTATAACCATGCAAAGACAACCAAAACGCATACCCAACCAACTACTCAGATCAAATTAAAATGAATTTAAACTAAAGCAAATTAACATTAAATCTATGAATAGGAATAATTATTGCTACCAAATTAATGTATATATAAAATGATTATCTCTACAGAATTATGTAAAGCTATAGCAAAAATAGAAAATATATAGGACAATATCATACACTAACTTCAAGAAAATTCAGATAAAATCTAGAAAATTAAAAAACATTAAATAAATCGTTGCAATGATAGGAATGAAAAAATTAATGGAATCCTAAAATAGGTATCAGATAACTACATGGTAGAAATCATATTGATAATACACATAGATAGTGCGCTAATTGCAGCAGTGATCTAAGCGTATAATATTTAAAAGATTGCTAAATAATTTAGCGACCTGGGAATATATAAAAATATATATAAGATACCATAAGGGAAAAATACATCAAAATGAATTGTTGACATTCAAAATGAAAAGATATTTAAAAATATCGTAAAAAGCATACATTCATAATTACTTGCGCAAATGCATCATAGTAATTTGAATGCTAATATGTAACCATTAATTAAACATAACCTTCCACCGTCAAATATTTTGAATTAAAGCTGTAAGTATAAAAAAAAAAATTAATATAAGAATTATTATGGAAGAAAAAGAAAAAAGTGGACACCGACAAAAATTGAAAAGCTTATACATTGAATTACGTTATCAAGGGCACAGAATTCAATGATATAAGCAAAATGGGTGTTTTCTGTGGGAAAAATAAGCTTAAGCTAAAAGTTATTTTCCCCTGTGCCCAAACAACCATAAAAACAAGTGAATTGATTAAAAATGAAAGCAGAATAGAAACAAATAATATGAAATGGAAGAATCAATAAAACGTATTTAAATATTTATAGGATATAAAATATAAATAATAAACACCATACCGATTAATATTTCAGTATTTTACAAAAATCCACGCGCACATGGCTGCCAGTATATCAAAAAGATTAAGGTGAATAAAACAGTTAAGAAATCACAGTAAATGATACCAAAGGATGCAGTTAATACATTTTGAAATAAAATTTGAAATACCTTGTTAAACACATTTAATCTAATATAAAATAAATAGATATTAATTACATTATTTAAAATGCACTATTAAATTAATTAATAACAGTTTAACAATATCGTCAAAATTTAGCTAAAAATACCCCCTGGTGTATTAAATTATAACTGAAATGGAGCTAGAAAAATTAACAATTAGAGCTATCTTAAAGAGACAAATTTAGTGCTGCCATCTAGTATTACTTCTATTAAACAACTAACGCAAGATAAATATTTGTAAGCATTTGAATGTAAATAACTGTATAAATAATTGTAAGCATTTGAATGTAAATAACTGTATAAACAGCAAAACCAAACATATCCTTATATATAGAGAATTATAAACCGAATATAAACCACACAATGTATTTAAAAACTATTGTAAATACAATTTAAAAGCATACAATATATTCTATTAGCTAACTTATTTAAACTAAACTAAGAAATAAATAATTCTAGAACATTGATAATATATAGCATATAGCTATATGCTATAAAACAAAATAAAATTCAGTAATAATTAATATAAATAATTATTAAATATAAAAATTATTTTTTATGAATTATATATCAGATATTTATAAAATGAACAGGAAATAAAAAACATGTGGAAGTAAATAGAAGGTTAAATGATACTTAAATACCCATTACTTAAAAAGCACAAATATAGAGTGTGGATTATCTTCAGACATCCATAAAAAAACATAAAGTATGAATGTGGGACATTCAAAAACATTAAACCGATAATAAATATTAAAAATAATAGAGTAATAATAATAAAAATAATTACCCAATTTTAATGCATACAGTATAACTATATTTATATTATACATACTTATATGTATATTATTCACTATAAGAATGGCATACTATTAGTAATTAATATGATATTGTCCTTAGTAAATTTAAAATTTAATAACAAATAATTGTAAATTAGATTAATCAATAATTAGGCTAATTATAATATTAATGAAATTCTCCAATTACATATAAAATATCAAATCAACATCCATATAAAATACGTAACAAAAATATAGTAATAATACAAGAGCCCCCATTTTTTTATATATAATTAACCATTGCGTATTATCCAGACAACACCACCCTCCTCCGTACTCTAACATCTACCCACCCAACCAACCTATAATATTTTTTTTATATTATTTTACAATTTTTAATTTTTTATAGATATTTTTTTTATTTTATAATTTTTTTGTAATTTTGTTTACGCATGTGTTAATTTGTTTTAATAGATCATGTAAGAAAAGTACTAATTGTATATTAATGAATATATGAATTTTTTTGGAAAACCATGATTTAATGCATCATAAATTAGTTTTTTAACATTATTGTTAATTAGAGGAGAAGAACATAAACATTTTATTCTATATAAATGATTAAGTATTATATTCCGAAATACAGAATGATGTAGACAAGATTTAAAATTTGTAAATGTATTAACTTTGAATTTAAATTCTTTACGTTTGTCATATAAATCTGTGATTGTTTTATTGTCTTTGATTGTAATTTTAAGATCTAAGAAGTTAATTGTATTGTTAGATAAAAGGTTTTCCGTTAATTCCAAATTAGTGGGATAATCAACTGGAAATCGAGTAATTGCAGATTGATCAGTATCAATTAAAATGATGTCATCAATATAACGATATAAATGTAGATTATTATTAGTCAAATTACGTTCATAATGATATAAGTATAAGTCAGAGAGTAAACTGGAAGTACAACCGCCTTGTGGTATACCGACATGCTGTAAATATAAAGTATTATCTTGCAATATATAATTATTATAGATAATGAAGTTAGTTAAAGATTTAAAATATGCAATATCTATATTAGATGGTAATTCCAGTTTTTTATAATATTTTTTAAATAATGCATTTATAATTTTATGTAAATCTAATAGGTCTATATTATTAAAAAGATCTTTGAAGTCATATGTCGTTATATTATAAACACAATGAAGATTTTTTAAAATATTAACAAGTTGATAGCTATTTTTTATACAATGTGTATTATCATTATTTGTAGTAAGTACATATAATTGATTAAGAATTTTTAAGAGAAGTGTATTGGCTTTATTATTATATGTAATACAACCAATAGTAACAGTCCTAAATTTAATAGGAGTTTTATGAAATTTGGGAATAAGAACTAAATAGGGATAATTAAAATTAGTAGATAAAATATTTAATAGTTTATAATAACTTCGAATTTTACGATTATTTACAATTACAGTTTCATTAGTTTTTTGAAATGACTTATTAGAAGAAATAGAATTTGTAAGAAGTTGGTGATAATATGATTTACATATAATAGCATAATTGTTAGGAGATTTGTCTACATATGTAATAGCGTAGTTTTTTGTAATTTAGTAATTTGTTGGAAATAATGCTTTGTATTAATAGAAACCAAATCAGCAATATTATTTTTTAAAGCCATAGTTAATTTTTCAATTACTAATATCTTCCATTGATTAAAATATTCAATAGGCTTATTATAAGAGATAGAAATTTTATAAATAAAAATATCAATATCATATGTAAACTGCTTGATAATAGATTTAACATTAAATTTAGATGGAAGTCTATATTTAGTACCATAACCCATTAGTTGTTTCAATTTAAAATCATGAACAATATCAAGATTTCCAGTGATTATATGTCCATGATCATTGTTTATGTATTTTTTTAGAGTGGGGTCTTTGCAGTTACACGGAAAATTACTTGCAGCAGATGTATTTTTTGAAAATGTATTGTAGTTAAAAATCTTTCTCCCAATTGTATTCGGATATTTAAAGGTTTTTGATATATGAAGATTATTGATAGGAAAAAAACAATTTTTATAATTAATTATAGAATTGATTTTAATTTTATTAAATATGTGATTTGAAAAAGTAATTATCATTTGAGTATTCATGTTCTGAATTTTGTGTTTTTTTTGTAAATTAATATTTAAAAGATTAACCCTACTCATAATAAGGTCAAAGTAAATATCAGAGAAATGTTTAGAGAAAGATTTACTTAGAAAGACATTTAAATGTTGTACAAGCTGTTTCTTTTTAATAGCAAAGATGTTTTTTCGAATTAACAACCAGTTATAATTCTCTAAGTAATTTCGTTGAAGATCATTAATTTGTTTTGTGATAGATTTTTTGGAAACTACAACTGATGATGAACCCTTTCCGCGTTTATTACGTGTTGTTTTAGCATTTAAATTATGATTAAGAATAGGATAAACTGGAGAATAATCAATATTGTTATTTATAGATGTGAAGACTTTGACAGGTCTGTTAAATACTTCACTATTAAGTCCATAAGGATAAATTGTGTTATAATATTTTATATATGATGATTCCATATAAAGACGTTCTGATTTATTTTTTAGAATTTGAAGGATTTCAATTGTCGTATTTTTAAATAGATGTTTATGAAAATGTTCAATTTCAGCTGTAGATTGTATATTTTTTGCTTTGTTGTTATTAGAGTCTGAACGATGATGATTGATCCGTTTATGAATTGGACCTGATGTTTCACCAATATATTTCATATTACATAAGTTGCATTTTATACTATAAATAACATTAAATGCTTTACAAAAACTTGAATAATTAGGATCTGAGACACTTTGTGTCTGAGCAGCGTATGGACATGTCTTGCACCGAGAATCATAGCACTTACGAAAAAATAAAAGACGAGGGGGAGAGTATAAATGGTCGCTGGATGACGATCCAGGAACAACCCAATTATTATTCCTGTACCGGGCACTACACTGCATAGATGTTAAGTGTATCTTGCCAGTATCGAGATGTTTACTAAGAACTGCCATATAAAAATTATGTATGGAAAATGCAATAATTGCCATAAAAATAAGAAATTTTAATAATTTTAATTAAATCAGCCTTGATTAAATAATAAAACTTGAGTAAGAAAAAATATATACAATATTTACAATAATAGAAGCAGAACGCAGAAACAATCTTCAAATTATCCATAACCAAATTATGAAAACCCAAATATCGTAGACTAATAATAGCAAGAAACCACTAAACTATTTTATAACAAATAAGTCAAAAAAGATCCGCATAACATCCAAATCCTAGAACAACTATAACCATGCAAAGACAACCAAAATGCATACCCAACTAACTACTCAGATCAAATTAAAATGAATTTAAACTAAAGCAAATTAACATTAAATCTATGAATAGGAATAATTATTGCTACCAAATTAATGTATATATAAAATGATTATCTCTACAGAATTATGTAAAGCTATAGCAAAAATATAAAATATATAGGACAATATCATACACTAACTTCAAGAAAATTCAGATAAAATCATAACTAGAAAATTAAAAAACATTAAATAAATCGTTGCAATGATAGGAATGAAAAAATTAATGGAATCCTAAAATAGGTATCAGATAACTACATGGTAGAAATCATATTGATAATACACATAGATAGTGCGCTAATTGCAGCAGTGATCTAAGCGTATAATATTTAAAAGATTGCTAAATAATTTAGCGACTTGGGAATATATATAAATATATATAAGATACCATAAGGAAAAAATACATCAAAATGAATTGTTGACATTCAAAATGAAAAGATATTTAAAAATATCGTAAAAAGCATACATTCATAATTACTTGCGCAAATGCATCATAGTAATTTGAATGCTAATATATAACCATTAATTAAACATAACCTTCCACCGTCAAATATTATGAATTAAAGCTGTAAGTATTAAAAAAAAATTAATATAAGAATTATTATGGAAGAAAAAGAAAAAAGTGGACACCGACAAAAATTGAAAAGCTTATACATTGAATTACGTTATCAAGGGCACAGAATTCAATGATATAAGCAAAATGGGTGTTTTCTGTGGGAAAAATAAGCTTAAGCTAAAAGTTATTTTCCCCTGTGCCCAAACAACCATAAAAACAAGTGAATTGATTAAAAATGAAAGCAGAATAGAAACAAATAATATGAAATGGAAGAATCAATAAAACGTATTTAAATATTTATAGGATATAAAATATAAATAATAAACACCATACCGATTAATATTTCAGTATTTTACAAAAATCCACGCGCACATGGCTGCTAGTATATCAAAAAGATTAAGGTGAATAAAACAGTTAAGAAATCACAGTAAATGATACCAAAGGATGCAGTTTGAAATACCTTGTTAAACACATTTAATCTAATATAAAATAAATAGATATTAATTACATTATTTAAAATGCACTATTAAATTAATTAATAACAGTTTAACAATATCGTCAAAATTTAGCTAAAAATACCCCCTGGTGTATTAAATTATAACTGAAATGGAGCTAGAAAAATTAAGAATTAGAGCTATCTTAAAGAGACAAATTTAGTGCTGCCATCTAGTATTACTTCTATTAAACAACTATATATATATATATATATATATATCAATTTTGAACGGAAGATGGTTTCGGGGTCTGGGGGTCATGATCGATGAAAATATACCAAAATTGTTTGATATCGCTTTCCTCCGAACGGCTGCAATAGGTAGCTTTTTGTAAAGAAAACTACCTAATATTTCAACCAGGCAGATCATGTGCATTATATAACAACTAAAGGGCGTTGTAAGGGAAACTTTTACTGTCTATGTTTCTAAAAAAAAAGTACTAAAAGTGAAAATATTAGATTTATTTATACAAAAAACATAAAAATTAAGTAAGTACATATGTGCTTTAGTATAGGTAATAAGTATAACATTTACATGGGTATTTTAAAGAAAAAAGTAACAAGATAAACCTCATTCTCTTTTTTATTTACCACAATGGTAGTTCGATATGTCCAATAAACCCGTGGATAATGTAACCAATATATGGAACAGAACTATTTTTTATTCGTTTCGTTAATTTTCTAATAATCTCAATTTGCCTTATCTACGCCTCTTCATCTGTATCATAAAATTTCGAGCTATAGCAATCGCACTTAAGAAATTTGGTTTGATATTCCCAGCATGTTATTTTTTAAACTTTATTATGTAATTTTAATAAGGTATTATGTAATTTTCTTTATTGCAAGCAAAAAAAAAAAAAAAAAAAAGTAAATAAATAAAAAAAAACAATGGAGAAATGAATTTCCCGTATTAAGAGAAACTCAAAAAGATATTTATATCTGTTGGGGGTAACTGGATCCCATATGATCAGTTACCCCTGATACATGCCCCAGTTACCCCATTCTTGAAATATTTATGGGGTAACTGGAACACCGACCTTACATTTGAAACATGAAATAAATATGTATAGATACCTAATATATTACCTTCAATATTAATGTATTTATGGGTCTAATCTTTAAATAAAAATATTGTTTAATAAAAATACGTACCGTATTTTAATAAAAAGCCAAGGAAGTTCAACCAAATGGGCGTTGTATTTAAAAAAAGAAACGTAAATTTTCGGCAAATCACAGCTAAAGCAGAGTTATGATTGAGTTGACGCACGTTGTTTTAAGATGTAGAGATGGGGGTGCAATGTGGACAAAAGCTAAAACTTAAAAAACATCAACGGTTTTTTATAAAATAGCCTATGGCCCAGTTACCTCGTGGGTCCAGTTATCTCAGCTTACCTTAATTAAAAAATTGTATTTAATAATTTTGCTATAATGATGATCCTTTATATTCAAACCGTAAGATGGGAAAGATTTAATCAAATGAACTACAATAAATTGTTTGAAAAAATATTTGAAGTGATTTAGAATACTTTATAAATAGAAATTTGTCAAATAAATAATTTCCAAAAAAATTTAATTGAAAAAAAACCACCAGTGAAACGCAACCATAATAATCATTTTCTAATGCACTTAATTCTTTTTATTTATGAATGAACACAAATAACATTTGTTAAGGTGACCTAAAAGTATTTTCATTTTATGAATACCAATATAGGAAAGGCTATAGATGGAACTATCGTATAATTAATCACCAGTGCAAAATGTTACATTAAAGAATACATTATCCTTCATATTTTATTACACTAATATATATTTTTTTAATCAATTTATAGATTATATAAAGGCTGATACAAATATTGAAATATTATCCATCTTAAAAAGTTATTTTAAAATGTGTCATAAAGCTTTTAAGCAGCTCGTAAAATTCGAGAAATCGAAGAGATGGTGTGATTAGCGATCGCTCGGCCCAAACCTTGTTCAAACGTTTTAATGGAGGCGACTGGTGCATTGAAATTAAACCCAGAAGTTGGATGTCATCACTTATATATCTATAAGATTTGAAGTAAAAAATGAATATGAAATTAACCACTAGCAGACCGAAACTTTTAGAGGAGCTATTATCGTCCAAGGACACTATATTCTCAAATTTGCATAAATCATAGAAAACGGACACGTAGTCTTAACTTCTTAATGAACTGAACATACAGCAAGAAAATCAAAGAATGGAAGTGTGTTTTGGTAAACGCACAGTATTTGAGGTTTTTGAAACTCATAGTGACATGTGATGAGAAATGCACATACCTATAAAACCTAGATAATAAAAAAATAATGGTTAAAAGAGGAATCAACCTAACCTGTTGCAAAACAAGGGGGGTGGAAAAGAAGTTCATAACCAGCATCTGTGAGATTTTGAGCAAGTCATTCATTTTAAAATCATTCCACATGTTCGATCGGTCAACAATGAATTTTACTGTGAACTACTGGACAGGATACATGCTTCTTTGAAGAACAACAACCCTGAATTGGTCAAGAGAGAGAGAGCTCTTCTTCAACAAGACATCTTAAAACGTAATTACTTTTGATAGGACCTAATATATCCCTCATTTAACAGTAGATTGTCTGCTTACAGATGCTGATGCTTTTTAAAATGATTACAGATTTCCTTAAAAGAAATAAAAGTTAGTTAAAAGTTGTAACAATTCATTCATTATAACAAGCTCAAAAGAGGACAAAGATTTACTTCAACGAATCTCAATAAAAAACTTTCATGAAAGCTTAAACTAATTGGAATTTTTTGGGAACAATATTAATAAAGACATACTCGAAAGTAAATAATTTTGCTTACATTTTAGAAAAAAAGTTAATGAAAGAAAACATTTTTATCGCTTCATAATGTTCTTTTTTTTTTTCTTTTTTTAATGTCTGAGCAAAATCAGCTCACATCTCTTTCATTTAAAGCTAGACTATCTAATTACATATTGGAATTAAAAATACGTATAAAAGTCAAAAAATCTCCTTTACATGGAAAGTTTAAAACGTTCTCTAACACTTTCTTTAATTTTTATTTAGACAGCATATTTCTTTATCTAAAGAAAAGTCAGGTTTATTACTTTGAAAATAAAATTTCATATAAAATACTGAAAACATTTTTTTCAATTTTATACTTAAGCATTCTACTAACAATTTAAAACGAGAAACGAATGATAAAAAGAGAAAGTTAAAAAAATAACCATTCGAGGAAATAAAAAACTGAGGTCATTTAAAGAAGTCTACAGAAACTGAAAACGTGACTTGGAAGATAAAAGAAGCACATTCCAAGCTCAATTTTTAGGGAATATTAATACTATTTATGCACTTTAGGGACAAACTGCTATTAAAACTTTAAAAATCAAATTGATATATGAAAAAAGCTTATTTAAAGTAGCTGTTAGTTTTCCTATCTTTAATGAATTTATTTCCATGTATGAATTCTGATTCATTTAGAACTTTTAACAGATGTTTTGGAAATTTTTAGATCATATTTAAATTAAACGCAATTTAACTTGTACCATGGTGTCATTTGTGTAAAAGATAAGGCTTAAACAGTTTATTTATTACAGACAACACATATAATTGTTACACATATAACTTATAGCATAAAATATTAGAAATATTGTCAAAATCTTAAAGTTTTTCCGTGTAAAACCTTATTTACTATTATTAAAATACATATTGTCCAATTATAATAAGCTCAAAATAGCACAGATTTTCTTCAATGAATCTCACTAAAAAAACTTTCGTGAAAGCTTATCCCAATTCATAATTTCTTGTAAACAATAATAATTAAAACAGATTCGAAAATAAATAATTTTATAAAAACATGTATAATAATCACTTATAAAAAAATTAAGTTAAATACTGCTATACAAAGTGATAGAATATCTTTATTAAGACTTACGATCGTTTCATCGCAGAATCGGCGACATTTTCAAAATCAATCATAATAGAAAATATTTTCACATAACTTAAAAACAATAATATAGTAAACAATGTCACGAGACATGAAGCATAATGAAAATATTGCAACCATAAAATAAAATAAAAATTTAATTTAATTTTTAAATTTTATTTTATTTTATGGTTGCAATATTTTCATTATGATTCATGTCTCGTGACATTGTTTACTATATTATTGTTTTTAAGTTATGTGAAAATATTTTCTATTATGATTGATTTTGAAAATGTCGCCGATTGTGCGATGAAACGATCGTAAGTCTTAATAAAGATATTCTATCACTTTGTATAGCAGTATTTAACTTAATAAATAATTTTGTTTACCATTTAGAAAACACTTTAGAGTATCATATTATTCAATCGCATGCATTCAAGTTCTGCGAAACATTAGCTGTGTGCCGTTGTTTGCAGTTTTTAAAACCTTTGTGTTATACATAAAATAATTGAATAATAACAATTCTATATAAATAAGACTGTTAGCTAATATTACATGCCAAAAGAGATTACGAAGATCAATAATATTATTTCAAGATTCAAATTATCATACAAATAATATTGACTTTTGATACATATTAAAGTGTGATTTAAAATTTCATTACGGACAGGTTTAAAAATGTACTCGTATACTCTGTGATGTAAACTGGCAGTATAATTATCAAATTGTTCCACTGCATTTATCTGTCTTCGATATAGTAAAGATTTAGGGCTTTACAAAACACTCCAAGTTATGTTTTAAAAAGGGATAGTAAAATTCTGTAATTGGATATACTTATCGTATTGACTAAATAACCAACTGTTGAAAAGTCATCAAAATTGAGACATGTGATAGTGAGGATGTTAATGGCAAATACTGCGTGTGAAAACAAGGCAACATAGTGAAAGTCTATAGAATTCAGGATTTTTTTTTCAGTTGAATGCATTCGAATTATGAACGTGTCTGAATCAGAGAAACAGACTCTAGATAACCAATAATACACGATTTACAATGTTGCTGTCCTTAAATATCAGATAGAGCAGTCAGATATGTCTAGAAAATTGATACAAGAGTTTTTATGAATCCTTAGTCCACTTCAATATCCTTATCAAAATTTCGAAGATTTACAGTATGTGCAGCAAGGAAGTGTCAGACTTATACTAAAAAAAGAACTATTATTATTACTTTCTCTTTTATTGAAGTAAAAGTTATCGGGTGTTGCGCACTTACTGATCATTTTTTCCAATCACCCAGTGTTGTCAGCGGGCTACTTTTTATAATTCAAAATTCTTGATTGACTCCTCTTTTTTGAAGTGGTAAAATTCGCCTTATTTAATGACATATTAATTATTTCAAAAACGGGGGGAATTTTACCATTTCAAAAAAGTGATGTCAATCAAGAAATCTAAATTTAAAAGAAGGAGCCCACTGGTAACACTGCAATCACCTGCATTACTGATTATAATATATACCTTTTACCTATATTTTCGATGAGGTTTTCTGCGCGTTGATTTAGCAAAGATTGACACATTTTCTTGATTTAAAATACCAGCTGCTTTACCGTGTAAACTGGCTTTCCTTTAAGCTTAATTTTGATGTTCGATCAAACATTTTCAACCGAATTTGCATCTGGGGACATTGAAGGAGATTTCATTGCAATGACTTTAATTTTCCGTTTCCATGCAGTACACAGTTTGCTGTAAAACTTATATCATTGTGTTCTTGCAGCAGGAAACCTAAAAGAAGAAAAAAATCCAATTCGCTTTTCTTAAAAAAAAAAAAATAATAATAATTTAAATAACTTGTTCACTGGGAGAACAATAATTTGCGTTAAGTTATTTATACAAATACACAATATATTTTTCAGGTTTTAACATCCATCTCATAGTGCTGAAGTATTGACAAAAATAACTGTTAATATGTAGACTTTCCAAATACTATAACAGCGACAAAAAAATGTAGTAAATATTAAAGATTCAAACTGTATTAAATTCTCAAAAATATAAAATCAACTACCGTAAATTATTTCGTAAAGTTTTATAAAATTTAATATAATTTACAATATGTAAATCCCATTTAATATGATCCATATAAATTGACATGTCAAGAAATTGTCTTTCATATCTGTCTCTTGTTAAAAGTAACGAACAAGTCTTTCAATAAAATTTTCGAGAAATTATTTTTTTTCCAAAAGTTAAAAATCTGCTATATTTCATTCTCAGACATTTTAATCTCAAAACGAACATCTTCGTAAGGATTGGATTTGAATATCTAATCCGGCATCCTAAGGTCCGTCATGCTAGATAATCTGGCAAGACTTTCGTAAAAAAATAGTATTACTTATCCAATCACTCCTTATGTTTATAATAATCTTCAGGATGAGCAATGAAACAGGAAAATTTGAAAAAGTGATGGCGTAAACTTTGGCCTGAAGTAATGGACGAAAATGTTGAAGCTACTGAAAGTGATACAGTTGATGATAAACTAGAAGATGTTTAAGGTTGCTTGTCTTTGTAGAACTGCATGTCACAACTGAATCGAGATGAAATAAAAGAGTGAAATGAAGCACATTCTGATGAGCCGAAATTTTGACAGATGAGGTCATCATTCACAGTTTATCAACCAAAGAACGCCCAAAGACATTGACACTGATGAATATATGTAGACAAGAAAAACAACATTTGTTGGAATCCAGCAGCTGATGCCTGAATTTATTTATCAAGTTTTCTGAGCTCAGCAGCTTGTTCAACGATGCGGAAATTAGTAAGCTCCACATCATACGAAATGACTGCCTAAAATAAGAAGAGAGAAGACTATTAAAGAACAAACTGATATTCAAGATTTGTATAGGATGGCTTCCATGAGTAGGACTACTGTGTAGGCCTACAATGCACGTTTTCATTTTATAGTCATGTACTTTCATTTTATGTTGTACTTTACATCAGGGCTGTCGAATGTGGCGCCTGCGGGTGCCATGGCGCTCTTTAGGGGGTTTAGTGGCGATCTTTTGTGTGTTACTCAGTTTTGTAAAGATAAAATTCCGTTTTAAAAAATTTCTTTAAAAAATGCATATAATTTAAAAATTGTTTTTAAAGCGATTAAGTTTTCTGGCTTCTTTTTCTAAACAACCCATTGCATAGCGCACTCCCCTTCCCCTCCGTTGCTCTTTAAAAATGTGATTTGAAATTTATTACAATTTATATTATCTCTTCAAATTATTTTTACATAGAACCCCGTAGTGACCTTATGACTACCAATATGAGATGTATGCATATGTATCGTATAAGACTATCACTAATTAGTCCTTGAGTGGAGCAGGGCAAATATCCGTGGAAGTTCGCCCCTGCGGTAATCAACCTTTGCTACTACAACTGTGAGGTAATATTGTTGCATGATTAAATTTATGTGAATAATGGCGCCCTTCATTGCTTGTGACCAGGTGAGGGGCGCCCCTGTTTACTGAAAGGTTGGATAGAACTGCTTTACATTATTGAGTATTTTTATATTCTATTCAAACAGATTAAAGAATTTAAAAAATGCTTTTCTGTCATTTTTTCTTTAATACTTACTTCTACACCTTTTACCCGACATTCATCCTGTATTCAGGAACATTTCGTATTCCGGCATGCTTCAAGTCCCGAACGTGCCGGATTAGAGGATACTTACAGCAATTAAAATGAATGCCCAATTTATAATAATATTGCTCATCGCCTAATATTCGTCAATATATTTTTTATTATTTATCTCACCAAATTTAACAGCCCCCAACTTTCAAATTGAAGCTATCAATTGCACTTAGATTGTTTTCAGATTATTTCCATAATTTAATTAAATATTTGACTAAACTTTTAGAGACTATGACCTCAGTAATTAATTTAATTTCACGAAAAAACATTAATGTTTTTTTTTTTAAATCTATGATTTTTCCAATATTTTTTTCCTAATAAAAAAATATATCCTAGGCAGAAAAGCTAGAAATTTCAAACAACAATGCAGCTGAAATATTTCTATTTTACTACTATAATTCTATCGGTGGCTAATGACTTCTATGACATATATTTCTGAATACTCTGCAGAATGTCTCACTGCTTGTTATACTATTCAAAATTGCTGATTTTAAAAGTTACATAAGATATATTCAGTCATAGTGAATACTAATGACTTGCAGATGAGATGTAACTTCTGCAAAAAGTTATGGAATAATATCGCAGTGAAATATTTAAAGAGAAAATATATCCTTTATTTACAAAAAATCTAGTTTGTGTACTGTAAACATAATATTTAATGTACGTTTACACAGCCCTAAAAGAAAGAAAAATAATGTTTTTTTTTTGTTGTTGTTAAGATAACACTCTTTTATAAGCATTTTATGTGCATGCTCATAATTAAATCTTCGCTTTTAATTTTTTAGCTGCAATTTATATTTTTTACCCAAAAAATCTGTTACAATACATTAATTGGCATGGCTGCCAAACTCAATTATGAAAAATTCACTACTTTCTTTTTACGTTTGACAGAAAGCGCAAACATGAACTTACTAAAAGTTATATGAATTTTGTTCTGTTTCATTTCTACAGAAAAGAAAAAAAGGAACATTAAAATATGTTTTTAAGATTTCTTAATTCGGATTTATAAACGCATAATCGTAACTTAATTACCGTATATTTCCGTGTATAAAGCGGTACTTTTTGGGTATGTTTTTGGCTCCAATGTGGAGTGGTTTGGCTTACACACGAGTCTAAGAAAATTTCCCAAATTGATATTCTGAAATAAAAAAAATTGGTAAAAATAATTAATACTAAATAAAATTTACTGAATAAACAATATAATACTGAATAAAATCTACTTTACTAATTCATTCTTTTGCGATGAAAAAATTACCAATTATCATTTACTATCCAAGCCATTATCAGAATTTCCAAGCAATTGTTTCACTGTGCATAGGAATGAATATTGTCCGTGTATAATTCATACTTGTCGTATTATCTTCATCGACATCTCATTCGAAAGGGGTAGGGGAGACAGGGGCAAGATGACTACGTTAACAATTTTTGTTGTTTATTAATTTATTTTTAAGTATAGTAAAATTAATTGTACTGGAACTATTAGAGAAATTCCTCTGTAGTATTAAATATATTACCATTTAATTTTTCAAATAAAAAAAATAAAGGATAATTTTATTTTTTTATAACATTTACAAATCGTCATCTTTCCCCAGTACTGGGTCAAGATGACAACACTGAAAAAGGTTGAACATATTTTATCTTGTGAATATGTTACATGGTTTAACAAATGATAACTGTGTTTTTACATCTAACAAAATATCAAACTAAGCATAATGCATTGTAACGTAATGTTGAAGTGTTTAGCTGTGCAGCTAACAATGGTAAGAAATAAAAATGTCATTTTCATAATTCAAACATTCCTCATGCCACCACTATTGTCATTTACAGCACTGGATCCATTATTCTGTTGGTGGGTCACAATATTTCTCGTCACAAGCAGGACATCCGAAAACACAATCCTTTGAAGTTGATGCAAGTGGACTGCTTAGCCTGGATTTTATAGACTTAGGCCTTCAGGAACTTGGTTTCACTTTTTTACTTCCTTTTTAGCTTCACGAGCTTCTTTTCTTTGTTTTTTTAAACGTTCCTGTTCTTCCTTCTGCTTTTCTCTTTGTTCTAACATTTATTTGATGGGTGTGCTTGTAAGAATGCTTGAGCTCAGTGTTTTTCTTTTTCTTTCTTTCTCAAATTGTTTTGCTTTAGGTAATCGTTTGAAATCAAACACACTAACAGTCTTCTTTGGTGCATTCGAATCAGCATTTGCCATAAGTTTTGGTTCTTCTAGAGGGTCTTCATCTTGCCCCGGACTGCCTGTTTAAAAATATTCGTTTTCATTGCCGTGAAGGAAGGCGATTAATTGACATTTATTCATGGTAATATGTAGTATTTAAAATAAGCTATTCATAAATATTAAAGAGAAACGATATAACTTACCTGTATCTGTACCAGAGCTTATTTACGCATGAATAAAAGTTATAATGTGGCAGTGGTAAACAATCAAAACTTCAAAAATAACACAAAATGGTGATTTCAGCGTCTCTATACTATCGTTTAACGAACGGCCGATAGGAGAGCCAGTAGTGTCCGGTTGATGCTGTCACCTAGTGGAAAACGGAAAATTGAGACTTTCATCATCTTGCCCCGGTCTCCCCTATTATCGTCAGTTCCATCGATCGCATTACTGATTCAACATTTTTTGAAAGATCGGACGATCATTTTTTTGTTGTAAATCAAGCCAAGCTTCTTTCAACCATTCAGAGATAGTGACATTTCAAACATTTTTCAAATTACCGCCTTTGGTGACAGCTGCATCCCCGGATGACATCCATTCAGTTCATTTTGAAAGGAGCCTGTCTAAAATGGTTTATTTAGACAAAAGTTCAATGGTTGAAGAATAGAAGTAAGGCCACAGGAGATCATAGCTATTGAAGATATCATCTCACAGGAAAGTTGTTTTACATTTTCTTTGTGGTGCGATTTAAACCCATCCCAAACAAGCAGAGACTACTTGTTAAAAACCGCCCCTTTTTTTTTAAACCATACATTTTTAAGCCAATATAAAATTTCAATTTTACACATCCAACCTTTCGGATTCGCACGGACGATAATACTACTTGGGAAATGTATCCCATTAGGCAATGATTTCCGTTTAAAAGTTTTCGTTGGGGATATACATGCTCTGTCCGCCATGATACTTTAAACAACTGTGAAGCGCGTTTTCCCATGACCAGTAGTTCTGACCAGTTTTTACAACTTTCTTCTTCACTGTGCGACTGGTCAGTAAATCAGAGAATACAGGAGTTTCATACATGTTTCCAGTTTGTGGAAGTTCAAAGTTATGTTTCTTTAGCAATTGGATGACATGCTTTTGAAAAAAGTGACGTTTAACTTCTAGCGCTTTCAGACGATTTCGGAAAATTTTAATACGAGTTCGGATACTCAACCTAGATCGCTTCATAAAATTATTTCACCCGCCAACACATGCAACAAAATTTGCTGGTTTAAATGACAGTAATTTGGGATTTTTACTTTCTTCTATCTTCAATAGAAGAAAGTATTGTAATCGAAATTTTTTTCGACTTCCGGTTTTCGACGGATTTACATGTTTTTGGGGTCAGAGATCCCAAAAAACATGTTTATAGAAAATGTCTGTCTGTCCGTGTGTTCGTGTGTCCGTTTGTCCGTCTATCTGTCGCCATTGTACCATCAAAAAATGTATGAAGTTATGCACAGAATTGAACCAAATTCTTATTTTAAGTTTTTGGCTATGGCAAGCAGATCCTCCCTGAATTTGGAAAAAATTTGCCGGTAGGGGGCGCTGTAATAGCGATTTTTGTGCGATTTTGAATATTGTAACATCCAAAAGTGTATGAAGTTATGCATAGAATTGAACCAAATTTTCATTTTAAGTTTTTGGATATGGCAGGTAGGTCCTCCCTGAATTTGGAAAAAATTGCAGCTGGGGGGCGCTGTAATAGCGATTTTGCATATTGTACCATCGAAAAGTGTATGAAGTCATGCATAGAATTGTACCAAATTTTTATTTTAAGTTCTTGGCTATGGCAAGCAGGACCTTCCTTAATTTGGAAAAAAAAATTGCCTGTAGGGGGCGCTGTAATAGCGATTTTTGTGCCATTTTGAATATTGTACCATCGAAAAGTGTATGAAGTTATGCAGAGAATTGAGTCAATTTTTTTGTGTTTCTTTTTGGTGATGGCATGAAGGTCCTCCCTGAATTTGGAAAAATTCCGCTGGAAGGGGGCGCTATAATTATGATGTCTGTACCTATTTCTTTATTGTACAATCGAAAAGTGTATAAAATTATACGTACAATTGAACCAAATTTTTTGAGCATGTTTTTGGCTTTGGCCAACAGGTCCTCCTTGAATTTGGAAATATCGCGCGGTAAAGGGGCTCTGCGATAGCGATTTTTGTATGCTTTTCTTGATTTTTCGTAGTTCTATTGTCCATAGGCGGCTCGTGCAAAGGCGGGAACTCACTTCCTACTAAACCGGCTATTCACAAACGTCTGATAACAACAGAATAAGGAAAAACTACTAATTTTAACAAATATCATGATATAGATTAACTCGTTTTTAGTACATTTAATTGACAGAAGCAGAAATTTAAGATGAAAATCAAAGTTGGTATATGAACTAATAATATTGAAGTATTAACATGTGTAACTAGTTTTTGAAATATTAAGATGTATAAGATAGAAGAAAGCACATCCAACTAGTTTTAAATAACGTTCAAGGTCCTGAAGCGAATATTTGTACGGGTTACAATAAATCCGCTTTTCCGAGACATTTCCTCCCAGTTGGCCAGTTTTTTTAAGTGCAGGAAATGATGGTTTGAATCCAAGCGCAGGTTTCATTAGTTTCTAATTTTTGAAATTTCGTCTTTTTATTTATCCATTCTCGCACTTGTTGAATTTGGAGTGAAGTGAGTTATTCGACTGCTCTGCAAAACGCATGACTTTTGAGTTAAAGCACGCATTATAACCCGTGTGCTTTCATCCAAAACTCTTTCCTTAAGTCGATGATAACAGCCACGGGAAGTATAGAAAAAACTTCCCATTTACAAAAATAGGAAGTTTGGTTATTATGATCGAGTAAATCGTAGCAGGATGAGCGAAATCCAATTAAACACATATGGCAGTGCTCCAAAACAAAATAGCAGAGATAATCAATTTTGGAGAGCGCATTTTTTTCGATTACATATGCATAAAAAAGTGCTCAGTTTTCGTTTGATGAATTTCTTATCACCTTTTTTAACAACGGTTTATATACGGGTTTCTGAATTTGGACGAATTTTCACTGAAAAGACGAGTATACGACTTTTCAGTCAAAAGATCATCTACTCGGCTTATCTACGGTGATATTAAACCATTAATTTTTAAAAGCATACATTTTATCTTACACTCTTCAATTTTTATTTATAAATTATTTTCTATTCCATATCTTTAAATTGTTGAAGTTTACTAGCGATTTGGCATATTTTGTTAAGATCTTACTAGCGCAACTTGAAATCCTTAATTTTTTCAACTTTCTTACATGTGTATGAGTTACAAAAGATATAAAAAATTCACCTGCATTGTAGTTTGTTTGTAACGATTCAAAGTCGAATTTAAAAAAGAAATTAAAATTTTAAACATGTATAATTCCTAAACTACTTTTCCGAATAATATCCCATTTGATATTTAAAAGTAACATTTACCCGCGAATTCAAATTTAGCTATTAGAATAGGATTTTCTTAAATTTTGTAATTTTTTATATTTAAACAAGGACATAAACCAAATGTATATATGGCATTTATTAGTAAGGGTTATTACTAATCAATTGATTCAAGTCACATTTATTTACCATGATTTGCAGCAGAGATAGTTGGATGCTGTTCATTTTTTTCTTCAGAACTGTATAGTTATTAATAAAGATTTTAAAAAAACTTATGTAAAAGCTGTTATTTAGTGACGTACGCCAAGTAAGGAAACTACTTTCACTAAGTTATTGATTGTTTAAATATAAAGGTACTGGCGCAATTTATGATTAAAAAATGTGTATAAGGGTATAAGTAGAATCTATTTTATATTGTCAAATTAATTTAAGAATATGCTTATAGGATGTTCCTTTGTCAGCTATATTCTATGTAAGTAACACATTTGGGAAGACACAACTGTGTGCAATCATAGGGGAAATATACGTAGATTTAAGATCTGTTTCTCGAAAAGTACCAGACCGGTTTTGATGAAATTTCACTGAATTTTTCTCAAGACGTTTGGCAGAGAGCTTTTTCTGGGAATAAAACTTTTTATTTTAGAGCAATAGCAATTTTTCAAAAATTTTCCATTTTCAGAAATTGTTTTTTCTTGAAACTAATTATTATTTTTTAAACTGTCTACCTCATAGAATCTATTTATACTCTCCCCCACCCCTCCAAAAAAAATTTTTTTTTAATCAAATCTCGAGTACTTTAGGAGACAATGGGATTTTTACCTGAAATGTATGGTTTTCCAGGAGAGCCAAAACGCTTAGACACTTCTAACTTGTGTGAAGTTCTTGCACAATTTTATCAAACACATGAATTAAAGTATACATGAACATTTGGATAAAATTTTGTGGCATATATTAAATGGGGTAATGTTTTAACCCTTATCGATTCTATGTCACTTGCCACGCAACATCAGGACCAGCATCTCTTGTACGAATTTTATTCGGTTACCACCACTTTTTTTAAGAAGCACTTTTACTTGTTCTTTGACAGCATACTTCAAAATTTATTTTAACAATATAGTAAAGCGGATAGAATATAACAAGTAATATAAAAATTTTGTTTTTAAAGTCAATTTCTACTTAGGTCATCAAAGAAAGAAATAATATAATCCCTTAAGCTAATATTAGTTTTTGTTGCATTAAAATATCTCAATTTGTTGATTTTCTATAAGCAAGTAGGTTTACAATGGAAGTCTATGGGAATTTGGCGAAATATTAGAGGTATCGCCAAGTTGGCGACAAACTTGGCGGTATTTGGCGACAGAACAGGGTCCTGCCTATGGTAACCCCTTATTGAAAATACTTTCATTGATCTTCAATAATGAATGGCCGCCATTTTGTTTCCCATGCAAAACTAAAATTAATTAATGAAAATTTAATTAATAAATTTATATTTGAAAAACTGTATTAACATCAATTGTCATCCAGTACAAGTTTTAAAAAAATTATTTCAACTAATAGGATGAATAATGAGTATTTTAATAACGATTGAACATTTGAACAAGATATATAAATATATAAATATATAAATAAATATAGGGAGAGTGTGAATTAATAGTAGGTATTGAAAAATAGAATCAAGTATTAAGTGTCAGCGTAAAATTTATATGAGGGGGCGTGGCGTCCCAGTCGTGTCTTCCCTTAAACTGGTGACACATATATTAATCACTACAATGCTATTAAATATTTTCTTCTTTTAAAGCAGTTACTAAAGAAAATAAAATAAATGCTGTTGTTCCTCAAATCAAGGATAACATTATCCATGCGATCAAAGGAAGTGTAAAATTCAAAATTCAATAAGATATACTTCCTGTCGTAATCAATCGTCTCTCCAATTACGATACGAAATTTACGTAAGCTGAAAGAATGTTATTAACAGGGGACTTTGACTTAGAGAATATTAATTCGTGCTTAATTTAAACATCAGTAAGTGGAGATAATGTTATTGTTATTTATTTGTTTATTTTAGAGTATCAAGAAAATAAGAAGTATAAAGTCCATCCGCAAAGAGATTTTTTAAGTCTATTGGTGGATCTTTGATTGGCTGGTATGTAATTTCTTGATAATCGAAGGTATTGTTTAGAATTTTACATGTATTTTAAAGATTTCTGTTTTGATTCATTAGCAGTTACATAAAATGTATGGCAAATATTTCATAAAATATAATTGATCTTTTAATCTAGCAATTAAATAATGCAATACATAATATTTAAACATATATATATCTTCTTTCTTTTTTATGTTCTTTGATATGTTCTTTCTATTTTATTATGGTTTCGGTATAATTCGGGATGCAGAAGAGTGACCAACAGTTGTCAGCTGTTTTAAGCAGACAGGAAAAATTTTAACAAACTGATATCCGTATACATATAACTTCAAATGTAATAACTGAAATAAACAGTTTTATACTTGAAAATTAAATATTCATTTTCATGCTTGAACATATACACATACATATCGATCACCCGCTATAAAAGTGACATATCTCGACAAAAGTAAATTTCACAGGAGATGCAAAATAAAATTTGCATGATTTTACTGTAGCTTGAAAGTATAGCGCTTAGCTCTGCATGCAGGAGTAAAAATATGCTTAAAAGCATAAAACCCTTAAGAATAAAGACATATGATGAGGTTTGAAGGGTTAGATAAATTTACCCCTACACAATCCACCCCTTTTCTGTCTTCACGAATGGACAAATAGCGTAATAAAGTGATTTACCATATAACTACACTCATGAAACGTTTTTTGTAGCAAGACACAGCTATGACAAACCTATTTGTGGAATGAAACGCAAAATGAATTTTTGCGAGATGTGTCACTTTTATTGCGGGTGAGCGATATTTTTCTGCTTCTGCTGCAGGTTTGTAGTTTGTAGTCTAGCTATTCCTCAGATTTTTATGTTATTTTTGTATCCATCCCAATCTTAGATTTCCCTTTTGTGGTGCAGCCATACCCCTTTTAGATATCCTACAGTTTGTCTTGGAATTCAGGGCTTAAACTTCACACTGAGGTTCTAGATATTCCCTGGTATTTTAATTAGATGAAATTGAATGCAAAAATTAGCCATGAAATTTCATTCTACAACTAAAATAACTCTCTAAACGTATAGAGAAAATTTAAACGGAAGTTGTAAACTGTAGTTTCATCGCAAAATTTTTGGAAATAGATTAAAAGGCATTTCCTCACTTTTTCGTATGTTCTACTTTGAAACGTAAAATAGTCGATCTGCTCCTGTATGCAGCTTCATAGTTTAAAAATGAACCGGGAAGAGTCACCTAGATATTACAGTATAAACAAAAAACCGGGTTTTTCTGAATGAAATGAAACAGAAAATGCTTTAGCGCAGATGCTTCATCTCAGTATGTATGCATTTCCAAAAAATAAAATACAGATGTATAGAAAAAATTATGAGAATTTCAAACATATCTAAATTATTTCAAACGAATATTTGGATAAAATGTTTTTCAAAATGTTATACATGAATTCAAGTTACGAAAATGCAAAATTAATACTCCAAATGGAAAATGAAAATATTTAAGGAATGTATGCATGCATAATAGCTAATGTCCCAATTTAATTGAAAATAATCCACAGAATCGTTTTTTGCAATTGCTTGATTCTTTACTTTTCTTCGGGAACATTATATTTTAGTCCACTTTTGTTAATTAATCACTAGAATAAAAGTGAAAACATTACTTATGTTTCTGTTAGACATAATGTCTTAATGTCACTCCTGAGTAATATAATATAACTAGCTCAAAAACTGACAATTTTAAATTATATACATACTTGAGTGTTTACATTGCACAATAATAAATGTTCAACGATATAATAAATTTTATAATGCTTTTGATAGCCATCAGAATTACAGTCCCGAGGCAAAAGTTCGTTGCAACTTTAAAAACTCATAAAAAGGAAGAATTTATGATAAAGGAGTGCGTTTTGTAATAAAGGACTCACAAGGTAGTCGGATTTTTTTTAGCAGCAAAAAAAAAAAAAAAAAAAAAAAAAAAAAAAAAAAAAAAAAAAAAACTGTCAAAAAATTACATGTTGAGGGCGCTGACGACCCGAAACACAATGAACAGGACAACAGTTGTGCCGTAGAATGTTCTGGAGGTTATGTTGAACATTTGTTATTGGAAGAATAAATGAATGGAGCGTATTTTTGTCCTGTTCATTGTGTTTCGGGTCGTCAGCGCCCTCTACATGTGATTTTTTAACTAATTTATCTTGCTGCTAAAAAAAAAAAAATCCGACTACCTTGTGAGCCCTTTCTTGCAAACCGCACTCCTTTATCATAATCTCTTCCTTTTTTATGAGTTTTAAAAGTTGCAACGAACTTTTGGTTCAGCCGGTAATTACTACCTTATAAAAATTGCAAGCACATTTCAAGTAGTATCCACAAAAGATGTTATAACCTTCCCGTGATAACAAATCAGAAAAAAAAAACAGATTTATCGACCTTAAATGCATCTTATCACACGTAATCAACACATAATAAATCACCAAAAGACCAACAGAAAGCGCCAAATGGCAAAAAAGATCATGTAACTCCTGAAATAATCTATGCATTTAATGGCTAAAATAATCGTAAAATAGAAAGAACCTGAAGTAACTGTAACTAAATGGTGCTGTCTGAGCTGGTTTATGCCTCCCTAGTAAATTTTATCTAGTCCAAATTCCATAAACCTCAAGGTTTGGGGAATAATTTTATTCTTTGAAAAATGTGGGGAATTTCAGCGTTTGAAGGGTTAGTAGATTTCGCAAGAAAATTAATTCGCTGAAAGGGGTCAAGGACATATTTTCAAAAAAAAATTTATTTATTGAGTTAAAATTTTGAATTTTTTTTGTGATGGTTAACCATATGATTTATAAACAAAATCGCATGATAAAACTTCTCATAATTTTTTTTAAATTTAAAATTTAAATTTTGTTAAAAAAGTGGGGTAGTTTAAAATCGTTATAACTCAAAATATTATTTATAGAATTTCATTTCGTTTTCATTTAAATAAACAGAAATATATAAATTTTAATTTAGATTCAGCATTTTAAAAAATATTAATTAAAAAAAAAATTAAAAATATTTAAAATAAAAATTAGAAAAAAAATGATGTAACATTTTTTTTTTTTAAATCATATTTTCAAAAGTATTTTTTTTTTTTTCATTTGCTGAATCTAACTTAAAGTAAAGCTATTGAAAAAGACATGTTCCAAGTTTGAAACATTTATCTGTAACGGTTCTTGATTTATAACAATTTAAATATGACAAATGGTGAAAAAACCCATCATGAAGAAAAACGCAGTTTCACAAGAAGTCGTTTCCTTGACAACCGTAGCTTGAAAGGTAGATTTTGAAAACAAACCAAAACGAAAAATTTAATATTTCCTGTTCTAATTAAGATAGAAACATGATTTAAACGTCATTTTAAGCGGAAAACGGCAGAGAAATTTTTAATCCAATAATAATAAAAAAAATGAAAATTTGAAGATTTTTGTGTCGCGGACCCCCCTTAAAGGAATAAGTGAGTTATTACACCTATTTTTACTTTTTCACTCTTTTTAAGTAAATATGATATTATTATTAAGTAAAATTTGCATTCTGTTAAAGATATTCTTGTAGGAGCTTTATACGTGAGGTCGCGAATTTCTTTGTATTTTCAATCTTTGTAGTAGTAAATGCCAACGACAGCCGACGCCGCACTATCTTGAACTCTAAGAATCTTAAAATATATATATATATATATATATTACGGAAGTATCGTCGCCTGTACTTTGCTGCTGTGTCACATTAACCGACTCTGTTTCTGAATGAATCTACATGTTATTTATAAATATATGGATTACTAATATTACATAAATATATGGATTACGTTTTGTGTATAACTTGCATAAAAATAAATATTAAATTTTTACTTTAAACAGAAAACATTATACAATCAAATGTAAATAAAGATGCAAATATTTAAATTTAAATTGATGAAAATTGCAACTTTCTTTGTTACTAATAAATATTTTGAACAATATATTGTTCTACTCTTCATCTTTACAGTACTTTATATCTTTTCAGTATTCTAAATACACCATTATGGAATATTCTTTCGTACCAAATTTTAATCATTATGTATAACAATAAAGATAGATATATGTGTGACTGCTGTTTTCTGAAGAGACTGCTGCATGCACAGATATAAGATTTGGAAGGAAAGTACGTGTATATCTAATATTATGCATCTCGAAACCAGTTTTCGAATTTCTTTGATAAGTGTTTTTTTTTTTTTTTACATTTCTATGTAATTTTTACGGTTTTTCGCGTTTTCTAGCAGTCTGACCATATTCGTAAAACGAATTCGGTTTTAATCTATTAGCCCAATATTGTAAATTTTGTCTTCTTTCAATAAAATTGTTTTGAAATTTGTACAGCGATTTCAGAATATTTCAAGATTCTTATACATTCGTAAATATAATTCGGTTTCAAAATTTTAGTCTAATATATTAAATTTTATGCTCTGTATTTTTTTAATTATTTGCAAAAATTTTAAGTGGTTTTTAAGAGTATCTTCCCGTTTGTGATTTGTTGACATTCGTAAATGGAGGCTCGATTGTCCTCTTTTAGGCCAATCTGGTAAATTTAGTCCTCTGTGTGTTTGGACCTTTTCGATAATTTTTTCTGCAATTTTTAACTTTTTTTTTTTCATTTTGCGTCAATTTTTGATCATTCTTTACGAATGATGAGTCATGTAAAATGATTGATCAGTTTACATTTTAATGCATTGTAGAAAATTTTGTCCTCTTTGATTTTTGAATTTTTTGCGAAATCTTTATGTAATTTTTTACATTTTTCGAGTTTTTCAGCCACATTTTGTTATTCTTAAAAGTAATGCGCTTTAAAGTTTTAATAAACTGTTGAAATTTTTGTCCTTTGTGTCCTTTATATTTTTGGAGAAATTTTTATGTGATTTTTTGTACTTTTTTGCGTTTTGTGGCAATTTTTGTGTACGCTGTGAAAAGCAGTGGGATTTCCAACCACAGGTACGTTTAATTCAAGATTTATTTAGGTAAAGCCCTACAAGCAAATTGTGCGACTCTCCGCTAGTTTGAGGTAATTATTAAGTAAGTAATGTTGAAAAATGAGCTAGTATTAAGTAAAAGTAAATTGTTTTAGAAATGCTGAAAGTCTTTTTCAGAAAATGGATATTTTCTGTCATTTCTAAAACGTGAAATTAAAATATTATTATCACAATTAAAGGAACATTTTTACGTTTATTCTGTAAATCGTTTCAAGAACATTCCAAGTACAAAAAAAAAAAAAAAAACGTTATATTTATTTATCATTTATTTATACTGTAAAATTAAAGACCAAAATTTTTATGAACTATAAAAATAAAATATATATTTTGAGTTAGAATGGTTCTTAAACAGATAAAATAAGATATTTTAGCATCCATAAAGTGTAGTTTTTTACGAAGTAAATAAATCTTTACTTACAATAAAAGCATATTCTTTTTTTTTTTTTTTTAACTCTATAGCACAAATTTTCTCTGGTCAACGTACCAGGGGAAAAAAACCTACAAATAATATTTCTCAAAGAAGAGGGAAAAGTGAAGATTTATGAAATTCTTTCTTTTCTCCACAGCTTTTATTGTTACAAATATTCAAAGGTAGCTTTTTCCTCAGTTTTTGCATATGTAACTGATGCATTGTATGAAATGAAATCTCAAATATTTGCAGAATTTTAAAAATATTTTTCATTTATATTTATGTGTATGAAATTAATAAGGAATCATTCAAGTTACATTCCGGTATAATTATATGTGGTTAAGTTTAAAAAAATTTAAGCAATAATGTTTATGCAATTCTGATGTCATTTCAAAAACATTTTATAAATACCATTTTATTACAATTACTACAAACTTCAATAATATTACTATGACATGCTGTTTTACTCCATAAAGATATTATTATGAAAGATATAGTAAAAAACACCAGGGATGTTCCAGGAAGTTGTTGTCAGTGTTGCCAACTACACTGTTAAAGATTTTATGGTATGTTGAACCAATTTTTGGTGCTCCAGTAGCTGCCACCATAAGATGGTGAAATCTTGAACCAACATTTGGAGCTAAAGTTCAATCGGAGCTCCAAATCTTGGAGTGAGATTTCACCATATTATGGTGGCAGCTACTGGAGCACCAAAAGTTGGTTGAAACCACTACAAAATTTTTAATTAGTTGGCGGGTATTCTCTTTAAAAAAAACTAGAGAAACAGAGGGAACACCGATGAGAAAACTATGAAAACAGCTTACTGCTGAAAATCTTTCAAGGAACGTTTCATGAAGGTATTAAGAACTCCGATGAAGCTCGATTCACATATTGTTTTTGGTTTATATGATTAAGGAAATTCAGAATAGAAAATCAGAGCTCCAAAGAAAAAAAACGTTTTCTTATAATCAGGTGCACATTATTTTCAAGAAATATTCCTGAATGTTTTTACAGTGTCTGTAACAAGCGCCACAAAAGTAACTATAATAAATACAAAATTAACTGACATGCATAAAATTATTCTGTTAAAAGTATAGATAATTTTTTTTATATAGATTAAGTAGAAAATCTGATTTTTCCAAAGTCACCAGACACATTCGAATTTAGGTCTAATATCGAATATCTGTAGAATTATTAGCCGAAATATGCTGAGACGTATATACGTATAATTTTAATTATTTTTTTCTGCAGTGAAATTACGCCCGAAATTATTGAATATTGAATATGTAAATTATCACATTGCTAACTAAGCATAAAACCAACAGAGTTAAAAATATCCAAGCAGGGAATCGAACCCGGTTACTTGAAATAATGCTCCAATGCTCTATCATTTGAAATACAAGGACGATACCCAGCCTAACATCTCTCACTCTCATATGTTGGTAAGGCTGCATTGGAGCGTTATTCCAAAGATCCAGGTTTAATTCGAGACTTCGACATTTTTCAATCTGTTAATTTTTCGCTTATTTAGAAATGTGAAAATTCATATATTTAATATTCACCTATTAAATCTTTGGGAATATAAAGAACATTTTTGACTCCTAGTTTTCAGCAAAGGTTTGATCAGGAGTTAATTAAAATACCTACATCGGAGTGCAAAGTGATAGGAATGAAGCAAAAACAAAGAAATCAGTTCGCGTTTGCTATGCAAATGCGCAAATCTTTGTGTTAAAATTAAATACATGATATTTCAATTGATATTAAAGTAATCTTTAAAAAAAATGTAGATATATTTTTTTAATCTATAATAAAATATATATTTTGCTAAATTTACGCAGGAGCAAAATGATAAGAACGCAGCAAATATTTCGAAACCGCGGAACGTGATTGGCGGCTATTTTCGCATATCATTAATAACCGCCTTTAAAAGAGATTCTGAGCAGTTAGCAAAACGTTTGGACGAGAGGGTGAGGCAAAATGATTCTGACGTCAAAAGAAGGCAAATTCTAGCTTAAACAACATCCGAATGTCACTTCAAAGAATTTCTGATAAAATTAAACGTTCAAAGACTGTCATTGTTAATTTCTTAATGAATCCAACTATTTCTGTCACTAAAAAATCAACTGGGGGCCGAAAATTCTTTTGAACCGATACCAAATTTTGATTGTTCCCACGATTCTAATTAAAAGAATGACAGCAAAGGGAATTGAAAGCCAGATAAAGACTCCATCATCAGTATCGACTATAAAAAGAACAAGAAAAATGTCAGGAGTTCTTAAAAATGTAAAACCATGTCAGTGGTCACACTTAATATCTGGCAATAAAAAAGCCCGCCTTCAGTTTGCAGAGAAACATCTGAAGCAAGAAACGAATTCGTCTAAAATTATCTTGAGTGCGAAAAATAAGTTTAATTTTGATATTCCGGATGGTATTGATTCATATTAACATGATCTTCAAAAGGAAAATGATGTATTTTCCACGCGGGCAATTAGGTGGCTGTCCCTAATGGTTTGGACTAATTTTACTTCGGAAAGTAAGCTTAGAATTGCTTTTCTAGATGGATAAACAAGGTTAGACATACCTGTATTGACGTGTTAGAATGCCATTTGTTGAAGCTGAGTTAATAAATTACAGGCTTTAACTATATTTTCAACAAGACAATGCCTAAACTCATGCTAAACAGATACAAAGAGGTGGTTTAAAGATAAATAAGACAATCAAGCTTGACAGGCCAGCCATTGGTCCAAACCTAAATGCCACGACGAACGAAGAACGTTTGGGGTATTATAGTGCGCAATATATAACGAAAAATGATCCAATCATACAGTATAACTCAAAAACAAAATTAGAATCTAAAATTTGGAGATATGACGTGTTTTTTCACCTTTAAAAATTCGAAACTATGTAAACTCTAAGCTACAATGTTGTATCGAAATTATTTTGTCTATATCTTTCGATAAAATAAATTTATACAGTTTATACGTAAATTAATATAATTATATATTTTACTAGGGTCTCTGCTCCCTGCAAGCTACGTTCGCCAACCCCCGTTCAGACACTGCAGAATCTAAAAATACGCTAATATGATGGTTTTAAAAATATTAGAGAAGATTGAATTATACTGAAAAAAACTGTGCAGATCTCCCTATAAACGGGTTTCCATTCAATTCCCTTTGATTGCAAAAATTTAAGGGCGAATCAGTTGCTGTTAAGATATCCATTGGATGTTTTCGTTTTTGATTAAAGAGGATCAGTTAAACATTTGAAAAGAAGCTAAAATAAAATGAATTAAGTATGCAGAGTCATTGTCTCCCGGTATTTTAAAACAATCTCTATAACAATAGCCTGAATCATGTGACTATCATCAACAGTTCCGGGCGAACCACTTCGCTTATTATACTCTAAGTACCATTTTGGTACTTTAATGTTAGCCAGGTACAGCTGATAAGTCGTCAAATATTATTCTATCCCATTCATTTCATCTATATTATAATAGTTCAATTCATCAACTGCCATAAACAAATACGGTCTGAATTCTTTGCCTTTCATATGAAAGTGTCGCACAGATGTCATATACCAACTATATTGGCTGGATTTTTTTTTTCCGACGCCAATTTGGGGAACGCATCAACAGCATAAACAACAACATCCGGCTTACCATATCAAGCAAAATAACGATACTTTGGCGCCACTTACGTGCCTTTTCCGTGTATGACATTGTCGTTAGAAAAAAATCGCGCCAATATGGGGCAGTAAGTTTTCCATTTTGATTAAAAAATCAAAAAAAAAAAAAAATCGAATAAAACTACATAAAAGTTGCCATGGTCGTAAAGAGTTTTTGGTACCGTTACGCTAGCCGGATGCATATCTCACCAATAGCTATTTTTCAACTCGCCAGTAAGCATTTTTTTTCGAGTGGTAATATTTGGCCAGATGTCATATACGCACAGCAGGTTTGGCGTTTTTTTTTTTTTACTAAAATTTGGCGAAAACCTTGTTTTCAAATACCAGTTACATATGCATTTGTGGTATTACTTAGTTATCCCGTCGACCAAACTGTCGCCAAACTGTAAGATTAAATGCCAATAATGTTTGATCGTAAATGTCACATTCACTTGACTTTAAGCAAGTTACACATGTATAACATCAAGTGATTTTTATTTCGACTTTTTATTTCTATATTTATTAATGTTATACTAATTTATTTGTTCTTTCGTTATTTAAATTAAAATTGTGTCAATTTATATAATTTGGCGAGTGGTTTGGCGATTTATATAATTTGGCGAAATTGGTCTACAGAATAACTAAGTAGTACCGTATTTTTTAATTATTTTCTATTATTTTCTAAAGGAAATATAAAAAAAAATTAATAATTATAGAACAAAATAATTTATATAATTTATAAAAAGAAATAAAAGTAAATAAAGATTTATTATCAAATAAACAACAATAGCCGGGTTATTATGTCAACCTTTTCTGAAATATGAAAAAAAAAATATCTGTTTGATTAAAATTTGAGTTGCCATCATTAGAAAAATGTATACAAATTTAGAAAAAAATTAATATTTCGAAAACTAATTCGAATTTAAAAATTCTAATACCAGTTTTGAGATCTGCAAATCAATGCTGATTTTTGGTGTTAATTTTGGTGTTAATTTCTAAAAAATATTCCATATTTTGGGAGAAATCGTTTGAAACTTAATCAGTTGTTTAATCAGTTAATTCATATATCCGTTTCATAAATTCGTTTCATATATCCGTTTCATAAATTCGTTTCATTAGCATTATATATATATAGGGTAAATTTAGGCAATTACATTATTGCTCCTATCATTTTGGACGCCAGTGTATAACAAATTAAGTTTAAAAATTAATATTTCCGATCACCCTATAAATAAAATGCTTCGCAGCTGTATAAAATATAATTATATGAATCTTAATCAAAAAATGTATACATTTTTGTCAGAATAGTATATATATTCCTGGAGTTAAGTTTTTTTTTTTTTTTTTTTTTTTTTATCCAAAAAAATCTGCATGAATTTTTGTTTTGCATGCACGGTTTCAATCAAATACACGCCACGTTCAGAAAAAATGAAGAAGTACAGAAGAAAAAGTATTCTGCATTTAGAGTATAATTACAATACATATTTAGAAAAATATCAGTATTCGTATTAAATAATACGCAACTGACCTTTAAAAACATTTCGGAAAGTAACACCGTGAGTTTGTCGGAAACAACTGTTTGTCGATTGAAATATTTTTGTTTTGTTTGTAGCAAAAGCTTATTGTTCTCGACAAAAATATTCCAAGCCTCAAACATGATATCAAATTAATCATTCTCCAAGCACACAGACCTTATAAATTTATTATCAAAACGCAGATATTTAATAATTTTCAAATACCTGCCTCAACTTATGGTCTCATGAAAAAGATTGGGTCGCACGTTTTAAACGACAAACTGAGGATAAGTAAGATTTTGGGCTGCTAATACTCCACTATCATGCAACAAAGATATAAATGCTTCAAGATCTTCCAATAACGCATAGCAGGAGTCATTCTGAAGTTTACATTTAGCTCAGCTACAGTACAGTAAGTACTTTGTGATGAGTATTGATTTTTATTTATTATTAGTCTCCATGTACTAATTCGTTTATTAGGGTAAACATGAAGTTTAGCGTAGGATGTAGAACAGGCGTTTTCCCTCAAGATATTTAATACACCTTGTCAACCTGAAGTGTTTGGAAAAGTTTCTATTTTCCAAAGAGTTCTATTTCTAGGATTTCTTCAAAATCAGGTTTTTGAATACGGTTGTTTTTCACATTATTTTTTGAGCCTCTACTACATCATACTTCGACATTCTTAGATTTATTAAAAGATGAAGTTGCATGATATATTATGATTTCACTTTCACTTGAGCTGGAAGATGATACTGTATGATCACCGGGAACATTACATTTAGAGCTACTGGAAGCATCTTCTGCATCGTTTTCTAGAAGTTTCAGATCGAGAATCGGAATAAGATAGCTTTTCAACAGTTTTACGATTTCATCATGCTTTAGCCCTCTTCTGCGATGTATTAGGATGATAATAAAAATGTAGTAAACGTATACAAATAGTGGGAAGAAATGTGTCGAAGAATTAAATAAAGGAATGAAGTAAAATACAGCGTAAAAATTACATACACACTTACATTACGAGGAAGAATGCGGTTTCATGATGTTAGTGTAATGAGAACATTCCGAGACATGTGATAGTTAGATGTCCGCTTGCCTAATCGCTCCTTTTCAACGTCTATCTGTAACGCAGGTGCAACTCAAAAATACTTTACACAAGTAACAATGCAAAACAAATGTGATAGAAGACATTTATATTTTTGTTCTCTCAATGTCATCTAAATGTCTTCGAAAACGCATAACGCATTTTCAAACGCAATTACTGAAATTACCAACAGTCATCAAATAAATATCCTATTTATTCTGTGCAGCCCTGCATAATACGTATAGATTTGTACGCATGCTACATAGTATGCTAAAAATTAGTTCAGTTAAACGCACGGGTACATATGCACAGGTTGAAAATTCCATTCATCAAGTTTTCTCAATAAACGGAAATGGACAGAGAATTTTTATGCAGCTCCGTATATGATCCATAGAATTTATAAAGACCAAGTAATATAAAAATATCGGCTGAAATTTAAAAACGAGAACTGCAACTGAAGACTTACTTCCAGCAATTACTTTTCATAAGCACTACTGTAGATAATTTTTTTATATGTCTCTATAAATGAACGATATGCATATCATATTCTATAGCAAGTGCATTGTAGAACACATATGTAATATATAAATACCAATATGTTTAAAATTGTGTAACGCTATTAAAATACACCTCAAATGATTTCCCCCCCCCCCATACACCTTAATGTAACGGAATTATTTCAGTGCCCCTTTAAACGAACTATTAATGCTGTACTCTTCATTTTCAATACCGAACATCCCGTAGTACAGTGAAATAAAATATATTAATTTCATGACAGTCGACCCATATTTACGCGAGCTAGAACACAGACAGACGCAGAAACCCAATTCATAAACACTTTTCAACTATGCTGGAAAGGTATTAAAAATTATCCTTGCCATAATTCCAGTATTAAATATACATTGTCTGTCGATTTGTAAGAAAAATTACACAGTACCGTGTTCACTCACTCGCGGTCTCTCACAAACATACATACACCGTGTTTACCATAGATTGCTTATTCTATGTGTTCGGAAAGTAAAAATACTTAATCCATTGAAATGTATATTTTAAAGTTTTAACATTTTGACTATGCCGAAATGTTGAGAAAAGACAAAATGAAAAATAAATGAGTTTAAAGATTGCATCTCTGAACCACTTAAAGGGAAATTTACACAGCAATAAGCCTTTTACGCATGTTGTTATTTATCGTAAGGAGTACTTCCTGAAGAGAAACTAATGATATCTAACTGTATTTTTAGCAAATAGTTGGAAAATTGATAGTTTCATTTTTTGTGGCAGGGGAGAGGGATGGATAATATAAACAATACCGAGTCCTCGTGTTTCAAATTTAAGATTGTGATCATATGCATAAATTTAAATTGAATATTGATATATTAAAATTCCCACTAAAGGTTAAAAATACCATTATTTCTTTAGCAAATTAAAATAAAACTAGGGGATTCAGCCCCCTCCGAGCTACGCCCGCCAACCCCCAGATCAGGCTTCGCAGTCGCTGGAAATATACTAATGTGTTCTATTTATTTATTTTTTTATTTTTTATTAGTTTACGGGGTTATAATGATATTATCGGAATAATAGCGGCTATCTTCTGCAATCGCGTTGGCATGCTTTTTCGTTTGAATGGGCATTTTTCGGTTCCCATGGCCTCATTCATCGCTGTCGTAATAAATGGCGTCTGTTTTCGGGATTAATAAGTAAGATCTATTGCACATTTGAAAATTAGCTTGTTTAACCCCTTGAGGGTCGGTGGGATAAAATATAGCCCACCTAATTTAATCTAGATTCCCACCAGAAAATTGTAACTAAATTTTATATTTTTAACTTTTAAGGAAAATCATTGAAACATTGCTTTTCTATATTTAAAAATGTAACTTTTAGATTATTCTGGTGAGAATTCAATATTTAGAGACATTATTGCTTGCCCCTCAAGGGGATAAAATGATTAGGTTAAAAATGACGCCTTTCTGAGTTTTATAAAGACACTACGTACAATATTTTCCCTTTAAGTTTGAGGTTTAAGAAGTGTGTTTGCTTGGAAATAGCTTTCAGATCTACGTATTGAAAAGCATTGTGGTTTGAAATTTTACGCTTATATTTTATGTCTTGATCGAGTTTTATATATTTCAAGAACAGGTATAGCTTATCCATGAATTCTTCTCTCTATTTTAATATGCCATCATGTATATTTTCAAGTTATTTTTACAATGCACATTGTTTGTATGGTACTACTTGATTAACGACCAAAGAGCTATCGCCAAACTATAAGATTAAATGCCAATAATGGATGATTCTAAATGTCACATTCACCTGACATTAAACACGATACACGTGTTTGTTGCGCAATCAAATGATTTCTAATTCGACTTTTTATTAGTATTTTTATTAATGTTTTACTAATTTATTTGTTCTTTCGTTATTTAAAATAAAATTATGTAAGTTTGTATAATTTGACGAAACTGGACCACGGGATAATTGAATAGTAACGTTCGTATTAATTAATAAGAATATCCGAATTTTCTAATATGTATTTATTGAATAGTATTCGTACAAAATAAATCGAAAGTATTTTGCGCATACATTTACCTGTATTTATAATATATTTAGTAAAGTAATATATAAACAAATTTGCTTGTCTCACTGATATTATACCATGTGAAGTCATATTAAAAGTCTCCGGAATAAAAATCTTTTTAAATGTATCGTTTTATTATATGACTTAATTTTTCCTATTGAATGCATGTCTCATGTAATAATTAATTTTAATTTTTTTCTGTTTTAAGATTCACGGGTACATATATTATTTAACTTAAAAACATGTGGAAATATTGTTTGAGCTTCTTAAGTATGTTCTAATATTCACTACTAAAAGTTTTTTACTTGTGAGTCTTTCCACGTAAAATGAGCAAAAATGTCGTTAGCACATAGTAACCTATTTTAATAAAATTTTATACACAGGTTCAACAGAGCTATGCAAAATACCTTAAAAAATTATTTTTGCAGTTTTGGACATTTAAAAAACTTGTGATAAAAAATGACATGTGTGCAATCGTCCAAAGTTCCAAGTTTGAAGTTCTAGACCTTAAAAACTATTTAACAGAACTGATTTTTTTTTTTTTTTTTGCAATATTTTAACCTCTGAAAAATTATCTTCCTATTTATTGAATAATAATAATCTGGTAACACCATGATTAATCTTTAATTGGTAGTAAAAATTGAAAATTTGAGAAAATTAGAAACGTTATAAAAATCAAAGGAATTCAAAAACATCTGTGAAATTGATGTCTGATGTAATATTACATATGAAGATCAAATTCCCCAAGTTTGAAAGTTGCCATTTATTTCCTTCATCTTCAAAAAAAAAAAAAAAAAAAAAAAAAAAAAAACCTTAGAAACTTTAAATAAAAATTACAAAATCATAATTTTTCCTCTCATGTATGAGTAAAAATATAAATAAAGGAAATGTCCGACATTAAGAATATTGCACAGACATGAAGAACAATAAGTCCATGATATGCTAAAAAAAATTCAAGATCGCCTTTTGATTCCTAACATAGCAATATGGGTTCAAAAACGTAATATCTCTTACATTCCATGAGCTATTCTTCCTTGAATTCGCGCTCGTTTCTTAAAATTTTGCATGATTTCAAAGTGAAAAAAATGAGATGCTGCCATCTACTTTTTGTATCTGGATTTAGGATTAATATGTAGTTTTTATCCAAACTGAATCTTTTTTTTCTACTTTAATTAAATATATTCTTTAGGTAAAAATGAATTGAAAGCAAGATTGAAAGTTTTTATATTTAAAATATACACTTTTATCTATAATATCAAATAATTAAAAAAATTAAAAATCTTCCCTTCACTTTCAAAGTGATAGAAATATTGCATTTTGCACTCAATATTTTTTCTCCCTAAGGAATAAAAAGACAAGAATGAAATTTTCGATATTTAAAATATATACTTTTAGCTATAATGTCAAAAAATTTAAACTTGTCAGAGCTATCCTTCATGTTTAAAGGAGCAATAGAAATATCGCTTTTTTTCCCTCACAATTTTTGAAAAATAATTTTTTTTCTCATTACGGAATAAAAATACAATTAGTAACTTAAGTCAATCTGTTACTTATTATTCATTACTAATTATAAATAATTTTGAATATAGTCTTCCATTCCTAAGGCTAATAATCAAAATTGAAATTTTAAGCATTTAGAGAAAATCTCGATTTTGCATCCACTTTTAATGTAAAGTTTAATACTTAAATAAACAATCCTGAAATCTATTATTTTATATTTACTCATAAATAGATATGATCTACTTATATACTGATTTTATTAAAATCTCTAACATGTCTGCCCTAGCTGATTGGCTCATTTTGCATGGAATGACCCTTGTAACAATTTAATTATTTTAGACACTTTAATCTGACGATATTTAATGTTAGGGCCTTTTACGAATGACGTAATTATTACCTTTAAATGCTTTTTGCGTGTGATAATTTTATTATTTTAAAGCTTTCGTACTTTTTCATTTTAATGTGTAAAAATTTTGACGTAACTTTCTTTATTTTCCGCTTTTAACGAGTGATGATTAAATTCTTACTTTAAAACTTTCTTTCTTTTTTTAAGATTATTGATGTCATTTTCTCTTTAAAATTGAAAAGGAAAATTTTTTTCCGCCTATGGAATTTAAAATTGCCAGACGAATTTTGTTTTCTAAAATAAATTGATTTTGGATGATCGAAATGTGAAAAAATGTTTTTTTTTTAATTTTCCTGTGAAACATAATTTAATGTCCAATATTGTTTCACTATCAATTGAAATCAAATACATTAATTCAATTATCAATTTCAAACTGACGAAAAAGAAGAAATCTAATAATACATATAGTTTTTCCCTGTTCTCCCCTTTAACACTAGAACGGCGGGAGGGGTCATTTTGACACCTGAGTACTTTCGCCCGTTGATTACTTTTGTTTGCTTGGGCGAAATCATTTGAAATTTTTTGACTTTTCCTAAATAGATAACATATATTTCTAAAAAAAAATTCAGCTTTCTAGATTTGTTAGTTTTTGAAATATTGACTTGTATTCCTAGAACGGCGGACGGGGGTCATTTTGACCCTTTTAGTAAAATACTCTTTGTACTTGAAGCTGCTTTTGTTGCTATACTATATGTTCGAGGAGCAATAAAAAAAATGGTTTAGATTTTTATTCATTGTCGTCCAAGGCATGAGGAATTATATTTTGCAAAGAAACTATCTCAAGAGATAGATTCAAAGAAAGAAAAAGATTTTTTAGGCTTGATGAAAAGACAACGAGATCTAGCAGACTACAGACTGATAAATTTGCTCTTGCATCTAAAATGTGGAATAAATTTATTGAAAATTGCAAAACATGCTACCGACCAGGACAAAATATTAAAGTTGAGGAACAATTGCTCCCATCTCAGGATAGATATAAATTTAAGCAATATATGCCAAATAAATCGGATAAATTTGGAATAAAATTTTGGTGATCTGTTGACATTGATACTAAATACCTCTTGAATGAATTTATTTATCTAGAAAAAGATGAAATAGCCAATCCTTAATTAAGTTTATCGGAAAATGTTGTCATGAAATTAACAGACCCCATCTAAACGAAGGGAGGAATATTACGACAGATAGCTATTTTACTAGCATCAAATTAGCAGAAATGTTAAAAGCTTCAAATACAACTTTGGTTGCACAATGAAAAAGAACAGAAGAGAAATTCTTATATCATTGAAAAATATACGCAGTACGCTTTATTCATCGAAGATAGTGGAATGTGATAATATGACACTTACCACCTATCAAGCCAAAAGAAAAAAAAAGTGTTTTTCTACTGAGCTCATTACATTCTACTATAAAAACTGAAGACGGTCTCAAGAAGTGGCCCGATTCAATAAAATATTACAACGCAACGAAGTATGGTGTGGATATCCATGATCAGATGTGCCGAAAATACTCCATGAAATCGGCTTCTCGACGATGGCCTGTACATATCTTTTTCAATATTTTGGATCATGTAGCTTTAAAAACCTGGATAATTTATAAAAGTGTAACAGGCAAGCCTATCAGTAGAAGAGATTATCTATTAAATTTTGGGGATGTGTACAGAATGGATCTTATGGTTTCAAAACTCCCAAAGATCTTTTCTGAGTCTTCGGAAAAAAAAACAAAACATGAAAATAAAATAGATATGAAGAGAAAAAATATCAAGTACAGACATGCAATGGAAACAAATCTCAAGAATTTTGCGCACCATGTTTCAAAGTTGTGTGCAGAAAATGTACTGGAAAAATTGCTATTTTTTGTTACAACTGAATTAATTCCTAATACGTGAGCACAATTTGGAGTATTATAAGCATTAAATAAAATTGAAACACTTTGCTTAACTTATTAACCATTCAGCTACACTTATAATGAAATAACGGAAACAACAGAAAAAATTTCTCTTGGATTTAGAGAGAACTTCATTCGGCGAATAAGTTAAATAAAAAAATATATGTATGTATATATTATTTTATAAATTGTGTTTTATTTTAGTTAACATTAGTTTTAATTTGTGAAAACATTAATTTTAAATCGATTTTTATATCAAATTAATGAGTTTTTTGAGTAGTTGTATTATGATCCAATTAATCGCCATGTAGTCGTTACATATACAACACTTCTAAAATTCAATAAATTATCGAGTAATATTAAATATAAATTATCAAATACACGGAAATTACATATTTTTGCCAATTTATGGCATTTAAAATTGTTTTAGCGTTGTTATTTCAGTATTTTCATCGAGAGGTCAAAATGACCCCTTCTCGCCGTTCCAGTAGGTATGATTTTCCCGCCGTTCTAGTGTTTAAAAAAAAAAAAAAAAAAAAAAAAAAAAAAGGAGTAATTTTGTTGCCATTACTGATTGTCACTACAGGAATGTAATTAAAATTAGAAAAATAAATTAATATTTCGAAAACTAATTCAAATTTTAAAATTATATTACCAGTTTTGAGATCTGCGGATCAATACGGATTTTTGGTGTTACTTTCACCGCATAATATTCGATATTTTAGGAGAAACTACAGAAATGTAATTAAAATTAGAAAAATAAATTAATATTTCGAAAACTAATTCAAATTTTAAAATTATATTACCAGTTTTGAGATCTGCGGATCAATACGGATTTTTGGTATTACTTTCACCGCATAATATTCGATATTTTAGGAGAAACCGCCGTGAAACTAAATCAGTTGTTTAATCAGTCGTTTCATAAAATCGTTTCGAAAATTCATTTCATTAGGATTATATATATATAGGGTAGATATTGTTACATTCGCTGATACATTTGCATCCGAAGTGCGCTTTGTAGAAATTTCTTTTCTATTTAGATATTCCGAATCCATACCAGTAAGTTTTAATAATAATTCTTGCTTTATTTAGAGACGTTTCGTGATTACACAAAGTTAAAAATCTTCTTTCGGAATTTCCGTTGTAGATTCGGAATTTCTCAATAAAAGATAAATTCCTGAAATGGACGCATACGGGGCATTCTGACAATCTTTTGACTTTCATAGTCTCTGAATAATAATTTTTATTTTAATACACTTTTTTGTGTTTTTTACAAATTTCATATACTGGGGAACATCCCATTGCATGATTGCATAACAATATTAACGAGATAAATAAGTTTTGGATGATGTTGGGGGTGTAAATACCTGGAAAACTCCTATACCGTCCCTTGTCCCTAATGCTGATTTTTAAATTTGGTTGGTTGGTTGTATTTGTGACGGCCAATTATCTACACGAGTGATATAGGCCCAGGGGGGGGGTGCCCTTCGTGGGGGTCTTTCTAAGGGAACCTAACCCGTATTAACGCTTGGAAATCCAAAATTCGAAGAAAACCAAGAAAACTCCGAACAATTAGGCCGACGGGCGCGATTGGAATCGAACTCAGCACCTCCCGTCTACCAGCTTCGAGAGCAGAACCTCTCAGCCACTGGTGGGGCTATTTTTAAGTTTGGAGCTGTCTGTATAAAATTGTTTCAATAAAAATAATTCGAAGTATTTTTTTTCCGAAACTGGAACTATTGTTTTATATAAATATGTAGCAAAAAATTTAACCTGCACACATTTTTAGGTTAGTTATTATTTTTTAAACTTTGTCCCTGCGTTTTAGATTAATCACCTTCCCTCTTCTGAAATTATACAGAAAATCACTCCAGATGCAGCCACGAAATTTTTTTTTCAAGTTTTTTCTCATGCAGAAGTGTGCTAGAGAAAGAATGTCTAAAATTCCTTGACAGGAAATTTACTGCAGAATTTAAATCAGCATTTAAATATCAATTTCAAGCATCGTGGCTTTATTGGTAGTCTTACCGTCCCCAAGGTTTATTCCTGCACTTTTCGAGGTAAATTAAATTTTTATTTTTTTTAAATTTAATCCAATGTTAACAACTGTTTCTAAAAATCAATGAACATTGTGGCTATCACTTAGTCTTAACATGATTTTCCTAAATATAGGTGGTAATTTTCCTTACCGTTCCATCCTTACCGTCCCTTTTTTTACCATTTTGTACCTTTTTTCCTATACCATCCCCCTTTTTTATCTTACCTTCTCTTCTTTAACACTACTTTAAGACAATGTTATACAAAAATTCTGTATTAAAAGTACTACATTTTTATTATTTCTTATTTGAATGTCCTATGGGTACTATGCAGCTTCATTATAAGTAAAAATTTAGATGAAAATAAAAAGTTATAAGGGTAAAATGGTAAGGAAAATTAAACTCGCAAGTTTAACTTAAACCTCAGTTAAATAAAAAAAAATTCGCTGATGACCATTTTTTCTTTATTTTGAATGCTTAAGGCATTCGTCTATCAGATTAAAATGTTATTTTAGCAAGTTTAATTTCGCCAGATAAACAAATCTGCCCAAAAGTCAAAAGGTTGTGAGAATGCCCCATATATGCGATAATGAGGGATATGTATTAATTATGCTGTGCATTTTAATCTAATATTTGCCTTTTACCATAATAATATTATGGTAACTTTATACTTTTTAACATGATTTTAAATGTATGTTATTTTTATTTATTTTTTAGTTACATATTCACATAAAAAGATTGCAGCATTTCCACTTAGTGATGTCGAAAGATTTCGGATGCAAAATAACGAGCTTAAAAGTGGAAAAAAATGCCATTGAGTACACTTAAATGAATTTTACAATATGAGATTTAAGAGCTAACTTCTTAAGTCGAAAAAAGGGATTTTTTTTATTATTTTCCCTTGAAGATTATTTTTCTTGGATTAAACTTTGATTTTTAAATGCGTATACGGTATAAGTATTATTTTTCCCTTAAAGGAACAGAAAAAAATGCTTTTTTATTAAATAATGTTATCAAATTATATTTTGCCTCAAGAATTTGCCGTAAAATATTTTTCGGAATAATATGGGGAATTTGTATTTTATTTATGTATTATTTGACAATTTTTCTCTTTTTTTCTTTTGAAAAAGGTACCAGTAAAACCAAAAAAATGTTAATATATACTTGTATACTATTTATGTATACTATCGTGCACTTGAATAAGCTCATCTCTCTTATAAATTAAGAAAATTGAATATACACTTTAAAATTTACGAAATTTATAGCAGAAGAAAACATATATTTTTACATGTACATGTTATGTACAAGTTTGGCATAGGGTACTAATTTCCAAGTGCATCCCTATAAATATTGTTCCATATTATTAATTAGGATGCCAGTGAGCTTATAAGGGATAAAATAAGCATATATCATTCTGTTTGAATCACATAATATTTTTTCCTTCAATCGGAAAGTTTGATATTTACTTAAAAATACCATCTAAATCAAAATCTTAAGATATTTATGTAAAAAGAAAATTATTATCAAACTGCACTATCACTGCACTATATCTTCTATAATAATAAAGAGAAAAGTTTGTGTGTAAGTGTACGTGTCGACCGTAGATACGTGCCGACGAGATCGCTGCACGTAGAGTTACAAAATTTGATGTGAAGTTACATCTATACATGTATTTTTGCACCTCGAAGCCCGATTTCGGATTTTTTAATTACCCTTTATTTATTTTTTTAATGTGATTTGTAGCGTTTTTATATATTTCGAGGCGATTTTTTTTCACATTAATGAAAGGAAAACGTGTTCATTCTTTTAACCGAATATCATAATTATTTTCTCTTTTTAATACTGGGAATCCGTAGTGCGATTTTTGAATTTTTAGCGATTTTTTATGTGAATTTTAGTGTTTTTTCGCAATTTCCGCCTATGTTTTGATATTGGAAAAAAGAATTCGGTTTCAAACTTATACCCTAATGTAGTGAATTTTGCTCGCTACTAAATTTGAATTTTAGTGATTTTTAATGCGTTATTCAATGCGATTTTTACTGGTTTTTACCAATTTTTAGCATTTTATATCGATTTTTGTTCAGTAGTGAAAGAATTCCCATTACAATATTATAGTAAATTTTGTTACCTTCGATTTTTGAATATTTAGCGACTTTCAATGCGATTTTAATGTTTTTTCGTGTCCCACGGCGAATTCTTGACATTAGGAAAGGAATTTAGTTTCAAACTTTCAGCCTAATATATTAAATTTTTCGTCTTCTTTTTAAAAATTTTAACGATTTTTAATGAGATTTTCATTGCGATTTATAGCCTTTTTTTTCCAATTCCAAGTCAATTTTTTGACATTAGTAAAACAATTTGGTTTTAAATTTTCAGCCTAATGTAGTAAATTTGATTAAATTCGATTTCAAATTTTAGCGATTTTTAATGCGAAATTTAGTGTAATCGTTAGAGATTTTTGCGTTATGCGTCGAATTTTTGTCATTTATGAAATAAATTCGATTACAATGTTTTGCCCATTTTAGTAAATTTTCACACCAGTGATTTTTGAATATTTAGCGATTTTAATACGATTTTTATCATTTTTGGTAAATTTTGACTCCAGTTATTTTTTATTAATTAGCAATTTTTGATTATTTAGAGAATTTTAACAATATTTTTGATGCAAATTTCCATAACAGTTGTAGCGTTTTTTTCAGCAGATATTTTTTGGCATTCGTAAAAGGAATTTGGTTTCAAACATTTAGCCTAAGATAGTAAATTTTGTCCAGTACTATCTTTGCATTTTAGAGATTTTTATTGCGATTTTCAGAGCGATGTATAATAATATCTATAATAGTAAAGAAAGAAGTTTGTGAGAGAGTGTGTGTCGACGATGTTCTAAAGAAATCCTTGCACGTACAGATAAAAAAGTTGGTTGGAAGGTGCCTCTTTGTATAAAGTCTTGCACCTCAAAGCTATATTTTGGATTTTTTGATTACCCTTTATTAATGTAATTTTTTAAGAGATTTTTAGGGTTCTGTATATGTTCTACAACGGAACCATCACAAGATAACACTTGCGTCTGTCTCTCTGTCTGTCACAGTCGTTTTATTCGTAAACTATGGAATGTGGGAAATTCAAACTGAATAAACAATAAAGACTGTTATACACATATGTACAGACCCACATATGTACAGATTATTTAACATTCACAAAAATATTTAGGAAACTGTAGAGGGGCTAATTAAGTTACTTAAAAAAATATTTCCTTTGCATATCGTATGGGGAATAGTGTGAAAGCATTCATAACGTTGAACTCAAAAATACATTTCTTTTAATTTTACGTATTATATTTTGAGAAATATCGTCAAAAATGTAGTGCAAAAATACCCCCCCCCCCCTCTCCTTTTATTTTTGAATCTACTCAAACTAAATTATGAAAAAAATATGGGTAGTAGACATTAATTTAAACCTTGCAGGAAAACTATAGTGATTAACCTAGGTCACACAGTTTTTGAAAAAAATCGCATTTTTTAGTTACACACAAATTTCGATATTCGGGCACTCAGCAAAGGCGTTCAGGAGTGCTGGAGGTACCTATCGTCGCTGAAGTATAAATGCATTAGTGAAAAATGATTTTTGAAAACAATCGTCGGTAATTAGCACAAATATTAACTCTTAAAGACACGGACGATTTGGGCATACATAATGACAGGGGTGGCGTACTTTATGTACCATCGGCTTTTAAAGCCTAGATAACAACTATTAATGATACATTTGAGTATTGCAATGCCCAGTAGCAGTATAAAAGAAATAAACGTCAAATTGTTAAAACAGACAAATATAATTAGAATTAATCACATAAATACTGTGGAATTCGCGACTAGATTGCTTTGAATGGATCCCTAATACGCCACCCGTGATACATATTTGGAGACACGCGGCAAGGACAAAGGTGGCGTTGCAACTTTGCGACCTCTTTTTGAAGCGCGATTAGCACAATGCCAAGTTTAAACTTGGAACAAAGGTTTTGTTTTAGCTACACTGTAAAAAGAAAATATATTACTCCGCTGAATTTAGTTTTATGAAATGCCAAATGAAGTTTAAATATGCACTACTATTATTGTTAGTACCGAATTAAATTCATCCTAAATAGATTAGGATAAGATTAAAAAAAGTGTTACACAAAATAGAAATATTTGATATTATTTAGGCTTCGTATGTCTTTCGACTTTTATGGTATACCTGTTCATACTTTTCTGGTATGTACAGCTATACCCAACCCAACATTGTATAGTTTTTTTACAAATTTTTTTTATTCTTTTAGCATCGATTTTTTATAATAATGCAGTTAATAATTCATATATTTATTGTACGCATGTATTGTAAATTTCGCCCTCTTCTTAATAAATTTTATTTGGAATTCGTACAGCGATTTTTGATTTTTTTTAGCGAATTTTTGTCTGCAAATTCAGTATTTCTTAGCATTTTGCGGCCATTTTTTGACATTGGTTGAACGAATTCGCTTTCAAACATTTAACCTAATGCAGTAAATTTTGTCCGCTACGAGTTTTGAATTTTAGATATTTTTAATGCGATATTTAAAGCGATCCTTTGCGTCTTTTCCTCTATTTTTTGTCATTAGTGAAAGAATGCGGTACGTTTTACCTAACTAAAGTAAATTCGCCTCTCGCGATTTTCTAATATTTAGCGATTTTTAATTCGGTTTTTAGCGGTTTGTAGCATTTTTCATCAATTTTTGTCATTCGTGAAAGAATACCGATTACAATGTTTTACACGGTTATAGTAAATTTTGTTCTATGCGATGTTTAAATATTTAGCGACCTATAATGCGATTTTTGGCATTTTTGCAAGTCTCAGGTCGGTTTTTTTATATTTGGAAAAGGAATATGGCTTAATATAGTAAAATGTGTTTAATTTTTTCAGAATATGTTATTTTATTATTAAGAATGTTTTCGCATTTTGAGCTAATTTTTGAAGAGATCGTTCAACGCTGAGCGAATCAGCTAGTCATTAAGTCAGTTTATCTTGGTAAAAATAGTAATTTACTAGGATTCAGCATACACGGTGCCCTCTAAAGACCGTTCCCACCCTCTTAACTGCCGAATGGCTGCAGATATAGTTATAAAAGTGGTGCCTAGATACAGTAAAGTGGCTATATGCTACTAGATGAGACTGCTTGCAGTGCCACCTGGTGCAAAACTTTGGAGTTTGTGTTCCAGTCTTGAAAACTGTACGAGATATGGGTAAAAAGGAAATTACAAAGTTGCAGAGCATTCTCGATTTGGTACGAAAAGACACGTTGTGAACATGAATGCTAATACCGAAAGGTACCTTTTTAACGTTAAAACAGGCATTTCTTTGTTCCTGATTTCTGAAACTGATTTCTGATACCACGAAAATTGAAGGAGAGAAGATTAGAAGTTGGGCGAAAAACGCCCCCCACCCCACCCCACCCCACCCGACACACGGCACATAGGTACCGCTTGAAATTTCCCAGTTGAGAGGACTGTGTACTAATTACCTTTGCAAAGAGTAAACAATATGCAGATCGTGCAAAATCGTTTCGCAAAACGTATCAAATCAACGCAACATGAGCTTAATGTATACGTATGAAATACGTATGAAATGCCACACCTATTCACCTCAGACATCTAAAAAGAGATATCTCCTCGGGGTTCTATGTTGAAAACCATGGATTGATTTTCCAAAAATTAATATTGTGAGATGGTTCTACTTTACGATGAATGTGGGCGCAAGGTATGATAAGCAGCGGAGTTGTATCGGCAAAGTTTCGCTGTAGGCGCCCATACTTCACACAAAACCATCCTAATGTTTGTGAAACGTTTAAGGGTGACATACTGCGTGGCCAGCTGACCTCGATCCGTCACACCAGCTGATTTAGGAAAGTAGGTACAACTGAAATATGTATTATCATACGCCCTCACATATTCGAACATCAGCACAAGAGAGATAAGGGAAAACTGTAGCCTCTCAAAAAGTTGTGTTTGGAAAATCCTAAACGAACTTGGTGCTCATCCATACAGGACAACACCTTATCAGTCATTACTGGACGGGGATTCTGACAAGGGAACCACTTTAGGTGTTGCTCGCACCTAGTATTGAAACCTGGTGCATTTTAAAGCTCTATATTAGGAAGTTTGGGAATCGATAAAATTTTTTTGTTAAAATAATATTTTTTGATTTTACAGAAGATTAACTTTCTGAAAATGCAATTTTCTAGAACACATTTTGGGCTTTTAACGTAAGTTTAAAAAAAAAATAGTTAAAAATATAAATTAGTCAATAATAACTATAAAATGTTGAAAAAAGTTTTAAAATTCCTTCAAGAACCTACGAATTTGATTTACAAAAAATACAATATTATATTTACATATTTGGCGGGGAAAGATTGGCGTCTTTTTCGTCCCGTACAGTTTTCCGGAAACCCTAGCTCAGTATTTTCTCTACGTACCGTGTTGTAATGGTTTGGACATAAACCTACAGGTATAAAGCTAGTGAAAATTTTGAAGTGCCATATCTGGCGACTTAACTCTCTTTTGGTGTAAAATTAACAAATAAAAATCCAATAATAAAAAATTATAAATATAAAAAAATATATAAAATATGATTTTAGCAAAGAATTTTTATCGGCTCTCTAACTTTTATGCTACAAAATGCACCAGGTCTCGATTCTAGGTGCGAGCAACACCTAAAGTTCACCTCAAAACCCTCATGAGATGCGGTTTTCGATCAATGTTGGATGTGGGATTTATAATAACTGTATAATCGGCCCAGTATTTTACCAGGGCACGTTAACGGGAGCACGATATTTAGAACTTCTGCAAGACGTAATAAAAGATTTTGTTGAAAACATGTCATATCTTCAACTCCGGAATGTAAGGTTCCAACATGACGGAGTGCCTTCGCACAAGACAGCACGATTGAAGCAAGACGTAGTGGAGCAGTTCGTGGAACAAAAAATCGGGTATTGTTGTTCCGAAGAATGGCCTCCACGATAACCTGACCTGGTTTCAATGGATTTTTTAATGTGGGGATACCCGAAACAGCAGGGGTATGTGATCCTTCCGTCAACATCGCAAGACCTCCAACGACGCATTACGGATCCTTATGCTAACGTGTCACCCGCTATTCTACAACGTGTTCAGCGTGAAGCTCAGACAAGAATCCAGATTTGAATTGTAGTAGGCGGAGAGAAGTTTAAACATCGAAAATATAGGTACCTTGCGATAACTTGTTGTAGTTTTTTCTGTATAAGGTCGTTTCGGCACGTCGTAGTGTAGAAAATCGCTAACAAATGCATATTTTAACACTTCTGTTTTCAGCATTCATGTTCACACTGTATCTTTTTGTACAGAATCGATTATGCTCTACAACTTTGTAATTCACTTTTTCCCTATATATCCTACCGTTTCCAAGATATGAACGCTAGCTCCGACGTTTTGCACCAAGTGGCGCTGTACGCGGTCTCATCTAGTAGCGCATAGACACTTTTCTACAACCATACACCATTTTTATGACTATACTTGCAGCCATTCGGCAGCTAAGAGTGTGGAAACGGTCTTTAGTGGGCACCGTGCATTGGTTTCATAATACATTCCATTTCAACAATTATATGAAATGAATAATACTGCAAAAAATAAATAAAATATCCCAGTAGTATATAATACATTCACTTTAATTATTTTTTGTCGACTTGAAAACTGTAATAAAACTTGGAAAGTAACTTTTTTTATATAAAACATCTTTTTCCAGTGAAAGGTGTGATGCTTTTCAGTTTTTCACTACGTTAAATACTATTATAAAGTGATTTGACGAATTATTTTACAAAAGTGTACTAAAAAATGTTTAAATGGCATTAGCTTCCACAATATCTTAAAAAGACAGATAATATTTCATATTTTTGTATGGAACGAAACTTTATTCTATTTAAAAAAATTTCAGTCTTGAAATATTTATGAAATTTCAGGAAATCAAAAAGAAACATAAATATAAATATCCTATATATAGCAATTCTTTCAATATGTACATGATTTTATAAGTTATAAGAAAGTATCCGTGCTTTTTATAATAAAAAAATAGGTAATTTTATAAAAAAATTATTTTTTTTTGGACTATTTCATAGGAAATATTTTGTTAAAAGTATATTACTTTATTACAATATTATATTTATGATTATGATATCCATATACTTGACGTTTTTTAATAAATTATTGTATCTATAAATACTATTAAATTTCTGATCACGGAAATGACCCGATTTATTATGACAATAGTTATTTATCATAGAAAACTATAAATTATCCAGATTACCATTAGAAATTGAACTAGCTTTAGAAAGGATTAAATTAAAAAGAAATGATATACCATAAAAGAAAATCAAATTTACAGACCCAGTAAGTGGTATAAACCAGATCTGTGTTATGTCACCGACATGATTATCAGGCTAAATGGGTCATTATTTATGTATAATAAATATATATTTAATTATTTTAATTATTTACATGTATTTTGAGATTATGCCACACCTCATTTCCATTATAACATAAAATAAACTGTCAGGTGTGAGTATTACTCGCGTGCAGAAGGTTCCGTACAATAATATATGAATTAGTAAGTGTATTATTAAAGAAATACCGTTGCTAAAAGAATACTAAGACTTTGTAAAAACTATACAATGTAGGTTGAGTATAGCTGCATAGTATACAGGGTGTAAAGGAAAGCCCCTTTGAAACAGTCCCTTTAATGCAAACGACAGCAGAACCCCTAGTGGCGAAATTTGGAAGATAGCCATTGCAACACGAAAACGAAAAGAGGTAGAGCAAATTTTCCAGTTAGAAAGTTTTAGAGAATCAATTAATTAGTACGAAACAACATTTGGTTCACACGGATTAGATAAAACGTCGCCTGCATACCCAAAAATGTCCGAAATTAATGAGCGACGATTCTACTTTGCCTATTCCCATTCCGGAAATGTAGCAGTGCACAATTGCAGATTGTGACGTTGTACTGTGCTGTAATATCTGTAAAGATTTAATTCCCAATGCATTTAAAATTTTAGAATAACCCTTTCAGGGCCAGAAGAATTCTGTTCGTAAACCGATGAAATAATTGAACGACACCAGAATATTCAAACGAATTTCTTAGAAAACAAAAACCCGCTAATTTGCACTTTCATTACAGAAGCAAAATTTTATTAAAATATTCTTGGTGCCAATTGTCAGTTTTGGAATTAAAATTAGGTGGCTAGACCGTCTAGCCACCGCCCTTGAAAGGGTTAAATCTATGTCGTCGTATTGAAGAGGCTTGCAATAGACGCCTCATGCTTAGAAATGTGCATGCAGAATTACTCTCACGAATACAAACGTGTATCGTGAGCAATGGCGAACTTTTCGAACATACTGAATATTAACTTTTTATCACTGTGAGACAGTTTATCTTTTGTGTGTGTGATGTTATGGAAATGTATTGAGCCAACCACGTATTTATAGCATAAATTTTGCGTGTTTCTTCATACTTCTGGCTATTCTATTCAAACGTTTACACAAATTGGAGTGGTTCAATTTTGGACATTTTTGGGTAAACAGGCGAAGATTTATCTTTCCATGTAAACCAAATGTCATATTCTATTAATTAATTGATGGTCTAAAACTTTCTAACTGGAAATTTTGCTCTATCTCCTTTCGTTTTCGATTTGCAGTGACTATCTACCAAAATTCGCCTCTAGGGAGCGCTGCTGTCGTTTTTATTAAATCGGGAGTAGTCATTTTACTATACCGTTACCTCACTTGCATAGCTGTAGCTCTCTAAGTTCACAAGTATTTTCAGGTTAAAGGAACATTCCTTAGCACCCTGTATACTAGAAAAGTATAAATGGATATACCAATAAAGTTCAAAGATATATGGAACCTAAATAATGGCATATATACAGTGGGTTGCCAAATTATTAGGGACAGTCATATTTTTTGCTAGTTTTATACTTTGGGTGCACATGACTGCGGCTCTAAATGGTTTAGGTCTTGCAGGAATGTATTTTACCGTTGTCAACATCTCTATAATTCAACTTTTAAGTACTTTCGGTATGTTAAAAGGTTTGTTTGCTTTCTATAAATATTTTAATAACGGGAGAGACGCTGAGTCTTTTACACACGCAATAGTGGAAGACGCTTTTCTTTAATTTAAACAAAATTCTGTGGGGTTTTTTTTGAAAAGTTAAGAGTTATATGTGAGTATTATCTTTCTTTTACTGATTAAATATTTGATTTTTGCGAAATTATTTACGATTTTAATTTATTTTTTATTTTTATTGATTTCAGTATGAGTCGAGGGGTTGATTTGTCCCCTAAGAAAAAATCTGAGGTAAAAACCCTTCTTCTGCATACGAGTCATTCCCAAAGGAAGATAGCAGAACTTGCTGGAGTTTCCAAGTCAGTAGTCAACAGGATAAAAATAAATCTGGACAAAAACCAGCCACTTTCGCCCAAACGAAAAGGTAAAAGTGGAAGAAAACGCATGACAACTCCACGTACCGATAGGAAATTCCGGGATATCTGTTTAGGAAACAAAAAGAAAAGTGTGGGACTCCTTACTCAGATCGTTCAAGAATCTGTAATACCAGTTTCTAAGAGAACTGTGCAGCGGATATTAGTGGAGGAAGGGTTGACAGGTCATCGTCCAGCCAAGAAACTTCGGTTCATAGAAGCGATGAAGAAGAAGCTCCTTGCCTGGGCTCGTGAACGCCGCCAGAAGACAGTTGATGACTGGAGTAAGGTCAGTTGCTAAGATTATGTCATTTAAAATCACTTATTTCTAAATTATTAACATATTTAATTTGTTTCAGGTGTGTTTCTCAGATGAATCAACCTTTGAGATTTTAGCCGATAAAAGCAGCTTCGTCAGGCGACTCCGAGGCGAAAAATACCGCCCTGACTGCATCGTGGAAAGTGTTAAACACCCTGATAAAATAATGGTGTGGTCTGTCATAAGCGCTAAAGGGGCTGGACGCCTCTACATTGTCCAGGGAATCATGAGACAAGACCAGTACAGGCAAGTTCTGGAAACTCGGCTGCTGCTGCATATTGAAGAATGGTTCCCAGGTGGTGAAGAGTTCATGTTTATGCATGATTCAGCGCCTTGTCATAAAGCTAGAAGCATTACAAAGTTTTTGGCAGACCACAATATCCCAGTTTTACCTTAGCCTGGCAATTTTCCTGACATGAACCCCATAAAAACTTATGGGAGATCACCAAGGCGGAAAACGCCAAAGATATGATTACAACCAAAGTACAACTCATCGAAAAATAATTAAATGTATGGCATCACTACCCTAAAATAAAAGAAATTGCCAGAAATTTCATAGAAAGAACGCCAAGACGCATCGAAGCACTCCTCGAAGCCAAAGGAAATGTCACCAAATATTAATATTCTTTACTTAACATTAGTAAATTGACTGTATTATATTTTTGTTCGGTTTTTTCATATAATATTGCGTAAATGCTTAAACTAGTATGACAACAAAGCTTTTAAAATTTAAAAACAGTGTTTATTTTCAAATTATATCGTAATATTGTACAAAAAACCCATACTTCATGACTGTCCCTAATAATTTGGCAACCCACTGTAGCTATTCTGTATATTTGTAATTCAATATAGGTTTTTTAGTTAACCTTTAAAGACACTAGGGGATCGAACCCGAGCTCCTCGGGTTACAGAGTATAGGTAAAAACAATTCTTTTTTTTCTTTTTTTTAACTCTAATTATTATTTTTTTACATGTAATATATATTTTAGATTGTCCACTAACATAAAAAAAGAATTTTTATATGAAAAATATCAATTATGCAATCAAATAAAGTTTTAAAATTTATTAAAAGCGTTACTTTCACATGCCAGGAGTTCTTATCCCAAGATTTTGCGACTTAAGGCAGTCTTTCCGATCATTTCAGTGCTTTAAGCGCGTGGTTCAATCTCATGTTTGTTAAATTTGTTTCTTATTTACATTATTTTATTTATTTTTCTATAGAGGAAGTTTTAATTTTGTTATGGGACATCAGACGGAAACAAATGCTGACATTTTTACAGTTTTAGAGGCAAGCGGATTAATATTTCATAATCGAGCTACACGTGATAGAAACAGTGGTGTAGTCGTAAAAAAAGCAGAGGGTATACGCTCTAAGCAGAGGGTATACGCTCAAGGCAGAGCGTATACCCTAGAGTGTACATACTATAGCTTTCTTGAGAAACAGAGGGTATACGGTGTTCCTTAAAAAAATCCAGAGGGTATACGGCGTATACCCCCGTAGCCCCTCCACTACATCCCTGGATAGAGATACATTTAAAAATAATTCATGCTTGAAAATCTCTCTCTCTCTATATATATATTACGCTATCGCACGTGGCACAGAAATCTCAATTATTTGTTAATTGTTTAATGGCAACCGCCGAATGAAACGCATCTCTTTGGTTATTGTGTAATAGTTTTCAAAAGGGAATAACAATAAATAAAAAAAAGTTTATTAATAACTATAGAAAAAACAATTTATATAAGCTAAAAAAATAAAAGTAAATAAACAATTTATTAATAAATAAACAACAACATCCGGGTTACCATATCAAGCAAAATAACGACACTTTGGCGCCAGTTAAGTACCCTGGTGCGTATATAACATTGGCGTCAGAAAAAAATCGCGCCAACGTGGTGCGTATATGACATCTGTGCCGTCTTTTACTTATTTATTTATTTATTTATTTATTTATCGAACAACAAACATACGACATCATCTCATTTAAAATACAATAAATAAATAAAGGTACTTTCCAGTATAGGTACTTGGCGAAATAGAGAAAAGGTCCATGGCGAGGAAAGAAATTTGGCAACGTACTTTCTGGTAACCTATTTAATCAAAATATTTTTTTCGAATAAAACTACATAAAAGTTGCCATGATCAGAAAGAGTTTGTACTTTAATGTTAGCTGGGCGCAATTCTCGCCAATGGCATTTTTTAACTCGCCAGCACATTTTTTTATTTTTCGAGGGGTAAGTTAAAGTATGTTGAAATTAAATAGTTTATGGTATTATTTATTCTTTTTCTGTTTTAAAGATTTTCTTTTAAAGTGAAAGTCATGCATTTTAAACGTTTCAGTTTTAAATTAAAGCTATCCATTTTAAATAAAATGAGTGAAAGTATTATATTTTAATCATGAAATATGAAAAACGGGTACAATGTTTGGCGATTTATCACCTGTGCCCGACTAACATAAAAATACCGAGTTCTTGATTTCTCTATCAGAATCTTCCTCTTTGGCGAAGGATCGAGCAAGTAAATTAAATTATGAATAAAAGTAACATGATACAATGCCTAGGATACATTTAAGGGAGACCAAACTGGTCGCCACGGACGAATAGTTATTTTAAAAACCATAATAACTCAGTCAATTAAGATACAATTTTCAAACAAATTGCATTTGAAAGTAGGTTTTTTTCTCTATTTGACGGCGTAAAAATTAAAAATGCACGATATTTAGAAATTTAAAAAATCGCTGACATAGCAAGCATTTTTATTTAATTTTTTTTTTTCAGGTTTTATGGGAAAATGACAACAAAATATACAGTATCTCCTATTTTCGACTATTTTCCGTTTACTTTCAATAGAAATGGGGTTCTTTTATTGCCACGATTAGAAAAATGATATTAAAAACTACAAAAAAATCAATATCTCAAAAATAAATTGAGATACAGCTTTCAAACAAATTACATTTAAAAGAGCATTTTTTTCCTCATACAACGGTGTAAAAATTTAAAATGTGCGACGGTTAGAAGTTTAAAAATTTGCAGTAAAGAAAATTGCAAAACCGAAATTTTATTTTAAATTTCAAAATGTTTCCATTCGCAAAATGACGTATGCGTTACGCACAGATATGTTTGTCCTTTATAATATAGATAGTAGGTGTATTAAGAGAGCCATTCAATGGAAACTAGTCGCGAATCCCATAGCGTTTATGTGATTAATTCTCATTAATTAGTCTGATTTTAACAATTTGATGTTTATTGCTTTTATTGTGCTACTGGGCATTGCATTACATAAATATATCCTTAATTTTTTTTCATCTAAGCTTTAAAAGCCGATAGAGCATAGAGTACGCCGTCCCTGTCATTATGTATGTCCAAACAGTCCGTGTCTTTAAGGGTTAATATCTAGGCTAATTACCGACGTTTTTTTCGAAATTCATGATCAACAATGCTTTTATACTTCTGCTGCGATAGGTACCTCCAGCTCTGCTCAACACTTTTGCTGAAGCCAGTAAATTGAAATTTGAGTGTAACGGAAAAATGCGATTTTCTCAAAAACTATATGATCTAGGGTAATCACTATAATTTTCCTGCAAGGTTTAAATTAATGTCTACTACCTCTAATTTTTTCATAATATTAGTTTCAATAGATTCAGAATTAGATGGGGGGGAGACATATTTTGCACTACATTTTCCACCATAACTTTCAAAATATAATACCTAAAATTAAATGAAATATATTTTTGATTTCAGCGTTACGAAAGCTTTCTCACGATACCCCACACGATATACGAAGGAAAGATTTTTTTTCAAGTAACTTAATTAGCCCCTCTACATTTTTCCTAAATATATTTATGAATATTTATTAATCTGTAAATATGTGGGTCAATAGTTTTTATTACTTCCCCCAATTTGAACTCTCCACGTTGCATAGTATATGAGTAAAAGAGCTGTGACAAACAGACAGACACAGGAGTGATCTTATAATGGTTCCGCTTTTACTTTTTAAGTACGGAACCTTAAAAATGGAACTTCATTTTTGTAAATAATATTTTGTGACATCGTTTTGTACTTTTATAGAAAATGAACAATACATGGCTGCCAACATTTTAAGCTTTTATTGTGCCACAAAAACTGAATAGAAATTTTAGCCTTATTTAATCGGAAGATTACAACGATTTAAGAAGGTAAAATTTACTATAAATTTTTTGTGCTGCAAGACTTGGCAGCTATGCCAATATATACTCCCTATAGGGATAGCGGCAACACAATATTGAACTAATATTTTTTTTAATGGCTACATCTTGGCTTTATTTTCTCCAATGGCCCATTCCATGAAAAACGCACAAAATGTCTGCACGTGACACTTACATAAATGCCTATATCTATTAACTTATAAGTTGTTAAAATACAAACAATACACTAAAAATAACAAACATATCCATAGGTTTCCATTTTAACATAGTTGTTTTAATTTGAGGATATAATAACGTCTGTAAAAGAATAGCAATATGTAGAAAAGCTGTCCCACACATATTAGAGAATGGAATATTACATCAAATATTAGAGAATATTATCAAATTTAGCATCATATTATCAAATATTATCAAATTTAGCAATACATCAAATATTAGCTCAAATATTAGAGAATGGAATATTATATCAATATTTAGATGTGCAGAGAACTAATATGAGCACTAATATGGGCAAAAAATATTTCGACATTTTATCTATATATATAAAAGCCGTACTCTGAGTGTATGTCCTTTATAGAAATCTTCAATTTTTGACCGATTTGCACGAAACTTGGTGTACATACATTTTAGAACGTGGAAACTTTAAAAAATCATCAGACTACTATTTATCGCTTTTTTCTAAAACCTTCAAAAATTTAACATTATAGAAATATCTCTTTTTAAATTTTCTAATTCAATCGTTTCTTTCCTGTTGCAACAACATAAAAATGACACAATAATGTGAAAAAAATAACAATAACGCGTGTATATAAAAATTCACATTTTCTTGCTTTATTTTTGCATTTTTGAAATTGACCATCATTCTAGACAGAAAATGCACAATTTTGTTTTATATAAAATAAAAACATTAACTATAAGAGGGGTAAAATGACGTAGCACCTTAATTTGAATGTTTTTTTCTTTATTAACACATCTACTTAATACAGACAGTCAAATTTCATTAAAACAATTCAGGAAAAAGAAAAAAAAAGGCTAGATATGACGTGTCATTCTATAAAATCTTTTCAACGTGTAGTCAAGCTCACTGTAAATAAATGGCTCTTATATTTTGTTTGATACTTCGATTGTATACTGCAGCCATATCTTATAGCTATACTACGTTATAGGCAAGTGTTGTATTGGTTTAGATTCAGTGGTAACATTTTCTTTGATTTATTTTTAAAAGAGTGAAGTTATTTCCCTTTTCCAAAAAATTCTTGACTGATGTCACGATTTAAAATTTATGGAAAATGACATCCTTTCATCTAATCAGTGATAGATTTTATTTCTATTAATGAAAAATTTAAATTTACGTTTAAGAGTGACGTTTTATTTAGAGTGGAAAGCCCTTTTGATCTGATACTTTAATTAAAACTTATAATTTCACGCAAAGTGAAGGTTTTAGTTTTAAGCAAATAAAATTTGAAGTTAAAAAAATTTCCACAATGTGTCAAAAGGACCTCTTTTTTTCTGAATTTAAATTTCGCGAGTTCCAAAATTAAAACTAAAAATGTGAGTTTTTTCATAAACGTCAAGTTAAGTCTGTTCTCAAATCCAAAGGAGCTACATTCTGACATATTTTTTAATTCATTTTTGTTCGGAAGCGCATGAAATTGGCAGGAGTCCTTATTAAAAAACTATGTAATCCAAAGATAGTTTCCATTTTTTGGCAAAGGTATAAGATCTTTCAGTTGGTGTTTTGAACTGAATTTCGGACGCAACATCGCGATAAAAGAGAAAAAGCGGTCGTCACTTGACCACAATTGCTGATAACTCGAAAAGTAATTTATTTATCAAAAAATAGAAAACTCATTTCAATTCCAAATCGCTTTAATAGGCCTACAAATTTTAAGCTTTTACGTTTAAAGAGTCAGAAAATGTGTCAGAAAGTTTCGCGTAGTTGAGCAGGGAACTGGAGAACCACCTAAAGCATTATTGAAGGTTAGTATTTTGTAATCGAGTTTCATACCAGATATTCGCTTAAAACATAAGGCATTCTATATTGTTTTAAACAAAGGTGCATGCCATAATAGGTGTAAGGCACACTCATTAAAATACGAATACGCAAACAGCACGGTTACTGAAGACTAACTCGTCAGTATTTAAAGCGATAAAAATAGCTCTGCTTTTTTCATTCAGATAATAAGACTAATCTTTCATAATTGGGTTCACGTGATTATATTACTTTCCCCTATAATTCTATGTCCAAGCTACGGAAAACAATATGTTACGAAGTAAAATCTTCCCCGAAAAACAAATAGTGGAAGTCGCATGGAAATCCGTTCAGAAGAATTCAAGTTATATGCACCCGGAACAAAATTCCCATTTGCATTTTATATACTTATTAGATTATTTTGAGTAGTTTGATTAGATATCTGTTAAATTAGTGTTTTATTTTATTTTATTTTTGGCATTTTAATTTCGATTGTCAATTTAGTTATTGAATATTACACGAAAACAAACAAATTCTGAATTCTTTACAATGTGTTTGCACAATTGAGTTAATATTTTGTAATTGGGTTACAAGCATATTTAAAAAATATACATGCTTGAAAATTACTTTAAAATCCACAAAAAATCTGTAAATTGAGATAAACTTTACAAACAAATATTACTGAAAAACTTTTGTTTTCTTTAAGACGTTGGAACAATCTAATGTGCGATGTTTAGTGGATAAATCGCAGCAAAAGGGAAATTTATTGTTGTAGGTTGTTGCCACTTAAAAAATATGATACCAGCGTTGCTTATAGGCATGTCTTTTCTCTATACTATTGTATTAAGAGTAAACGGGTTCATCTTTCGTAATCGGGTTGCACGGACCTTTAAAAATATCCATGCTTGAAAATTACTTTAAAATCCATTAAAATTTGAAAATTGCGATACAATTTTCAAACAAATTTAATTTGAAAGAACTTTTTTCTATTCGACGTTGTAAGAAATGAAATTGCGTGATGTTTTGAAGTTAGAAAAATTACAGTAAAGGCAAAATTTATGGGCACTGACACAGTGTTTTTTTCTTTATAATGTAGATATATACCATACAAATTAGAATTTTACCAAATGCTGCGCGATTTGGTGGTTTTTTATTTTCGTATTGTCAGGAAAATGTTTCTCCTGCTACCGCCAAAGAAAACGCTCACTTTGTTATTAAAACTCAAGGATTTTACTATGGTTCCGAGATAATAGCATCATGCTTTCTGATTGTCTTATTATTGATTTGTAGATGGGAATGCACAAATTTCAGTTATTGTGATTGCTGTATTATTTCGTTTTAATTTATTTTACCTGGAAGGCTCCTTATAATTGACACGGGCGAAACCGGGTAGTTCTGCTAGTTGTCAATATTTTCAATCTAGAAAAAATGGCTGTTATTGAAAATATTTCGAAAGACTACATTGTTAAATCTGTTCTAGGTCTTTATTTAAAGAGACAGTTTTTAAGAAAAGCTAAATTAGGCCAGCGACTGTAATTCAAGCTTTTGTGTTTTTGACGAATTTTTCATAGTACGTAAAATTTATAGGAAATATCCATAAGAAATATTGTCTCCAAATTAAAGTAAACAACGTCGGCAACCAGATTGTACATTTATGAATCAGCAATGAGTCAATACCCGTTTAAGTAAAAGAATATATAAACTAAATAAAAAAAATCTCGTTTATTTATCTTTTTAAAAATATTCCTATAATTCATCCAGTAGCATTGTTTTCATTACTGGATTGGAAAGTTTTTCTTGTCTTATGCAACAACAGTAATTACAACAATGTTGCAGTAATGTTAACAATAACGTTTACTACAATGATGATCACCAGTGAGTCTGTCAGTCAGTGGATCACAGTATTTATGTTATATGTAAGGGGGGGGGGGGACTGGAAAACCACGGCGTGTATGCCAAGTAACAATTTCAGAAGCACATAGGCTGAGTTTTTCTAACCTTTTTTAGTATTTTCCAACATAGTTGAAAAGTGCTTCTGAATTTAGTTTGTCTAACTGTCTGTGCTTTATCTCTCACAAATGTGCTCGTATTAACGTAATTTTTACATTTTATTGTGCTTTACTATAGAATTTTCGTTGCTGAAAATCAAAATCATGTGTGAAGCGTTAATAGCTTGCTTTCAGAGACACATAAAATAATTCTCTTACATAATGTGTTTGGCGGATAAATCGTTTGCGGCGCATTTAAATAATATTACAATATTGCTAATTTTTTTAAATTGATATACGTCAGTAAGATTGAATCCAATATATTTTCTGTTGAGTATAGAATAGGTAGATTTTATTGTTCGTTTACCAGAACGCGCAAAAGAATTCCTTTACATTTTGATTGGGTGGCGACTGTGCACCTCATCGAGTTCTCCTCTGAAATTCTAGGATTAGATATAACTTGATTAACATATTAAAATGGAAATGATCTGCCAAATTATATCAATGTAGATACCATCTGCAGGCCCAATTTTAGTGGTTGATTGGTAGGTGCCTATTGAGTTTTGCTATAAAATTCCTGCATGAGATAGCATATTAGCATGGTAAGGGTAAAAATATGTATTAATTTCATTAGGAAACTAAACGGATATCTCCCAGTCAACCACTAAAACTGGGTCTGAACATGTCTTCCATCAAATTATAGCTTGGGAGACCCGTCTCAGTTTGACATGCTAATCGAGTTCCATTTAATCCTGAATTCCAGATGTCAACTCGATGAGTGATGGTTTGTACAGCCGTCACACCGCTAGCGATAATTATTTTTTTCATATTTTCCCTTTTACCTTTCTAGTTTCTAAAACTCGTTTGTGTTGGATTTTATTAAAGCCACGGTTATTCAAGCATAATAAATTGAAAACGACCAATGAGGAGATTTACGACATGGATTTTATAGAAAATGGAATGTTTAGCATTTAACGTTCACACACAGAGACACGCAAAAAAAATTAGGCTACAAGGCTGAAAGAAACAAGGAAATATTGCGCCAGAGCAGCTGTATTTGATACTTGGTGAAAACAAATCTCTGTCTTTTAACTGATCGCCAGTGATAACACATAACACCAACGAGAGCCTATTTGACTTTCTGTCTGGTGCCGACGCACTTCCACACGATTATTTCTACTGCTCTCAGAAAATGTGCAAAAGCTGGAGAAACGCATTAGGTTCCTGAACGTGATTGAAATCATAGAGATAATGTGTTAACATTTATTTGATTTCATCAGTATGACGTTGATAATTTCTAATTTTGCGATTAACATTATGAGTAATTTAGTTGTCGGAAAAAATTTGTTTTCCAAAATTTCAGACCATTATGTTGGGTAGTTTTTGCTCTGTTATATGCGGAGGGACAGACAGACAGATCGAACGACGACTATAGGAAATACCTATTTATATAATTACAAATGCACCTAAAAATTGAATACTAAAACACTTTAGCGAGATATACTTGATTTATCATTTCATAATTAGTTGAATACTTTTTTTAGACTTGAACATAAATAACTTTTATCTATTTTAACATTAGACTATCGTCTTACTCACGTTTAATTTAACTGCACGTATACAAAAAAAAATTTTAAATATTTTCTACGTGTCTGTAAGTAAAGGAAAACAGACATTTTTTAATTTTTTTTTTCCAGCAGCAAGTTTTATTTCCCTATATAAAGTTTACGTTTATTACACCGAAAATAAAATTGCACATGAAATACAGAAACAAAAACATTTTTCTTTATTTTTAATATAAAAATACTACACTAACAATTTTGAGAAAGAAACTAAAAAAATAAAAAGGTCAAAGAATAACAGTTTTAAATAAAAAAGAAGGGATCATTTAAAGAACTCTGCAGAAACAGAATACGTGACTTGGAAGATAAAATAAGCACATAAAAGTTTTAATTTTCAAGGAATATTATTTATGCCCTTTAGGAGCTCTATACTAATGAAACATTTGAAATCGAATTGATATATATCTTCTGAAAATGAGTTTTAAATGAAATGGTTATTTGTATCGCTATAACCTCTTCTATATTAATTTTGAAGCTAATTAACTCTGAAATAAAATTTTGTTTTTTCAGTGAAATTTTAGACGTACTTCTTATTTATATTAAAATTAAATTCTGCTTAACTAAATGTATTTTTCTTTGAATGCAAATTAAAATGATCGGCGTTTATCTTTTTTTTTTTTCTACCTTTTAATGTAAAACTGTACAATTACTGTTCAAAAGCAATACAAAAATACAAATATTTTAAAGTAAATTTAGAAAAGGCCTTGAAAAAAGGTCAGGTTGTATAAATGATTATTTTCTATTGTAATAAGGTGCCATAATAAGTTAATCAATTAATTATATTTGTTGTTTCCAGTCTTTTTTTAGTCTACTCCTTTTATGGAAAATTTATTTTCAAGCAAAAATATGTTAAAATTGCTTGAAAATAAAAATTTGTATAGCTTTTTCGTCTACGCTTTGCCATAAAATCGACATTGTTCCAAGTATAAAAAGTAAAGTTTCGCTAGCGGCTGATCATCTACTGCTAGTTATTTGATAATCCCTAATGTAATCATTCACCATACGTCTGTGCTACAGTACTGTGACTTATATGTATATTGATATGGGAGTCGTGTCCCGTAAGGCATGGTGACGTCACAGCGACGTCGCTGAGAAGTCACACTGTGACTTTGTGACCGTCGATGTGACGTCACGTGACGTCGATGTGAAGTCATGGTGACTACAATGTGAAGTCGTTATGGCCGTTTTAGAGCTCGTTTGTGACGTCCCATTGTGACCACTTTGTGAAGTCACGATGTGACAAATTTGTGAAAAATGTGTCCTTTGTGACTATTTTGGCTATAACTCTGTGATGAACTTGTGACGAAAGCGACATTGCTTTGAAGTCGCATTGTGACCAATTTGTGAAATATGTGCCATTTGTGACGATATTGTCATTAACACTGGATGATTCTGTTTCGATTTAACTTCCTTTGAAGATTTTCTAACAATTTAAAAGAACAGGATCGTTTGAAATTATTATTACTGCGCGCGATCTTTCTGTTAGAATTGGTTTGGAACCTAAAATCGTATACTCACAATTTATGAATAAATACTGTATAACATGTATAAATAGTCATATACAATATACAGACTTTCTTCTAAAATAAAGTTAAAAATTTAATTTCCCTCACTTGCCTTACAACTGTAACAGATTGTATTGTTTTCAATATTTGATGAATGTTGTTTTTGAAAAATATTTATGCATTCCCCTCACACACACATGCTAAAAACACCACAGCTTTAATTGTTTTTATAACATACACACAGTGACTATTTTCTGTTGCTGTGGTGAGCAAGGCAAAAAGTAAAAAAAAAAAAAAAAAAAAAAAAAAAAAAAAAAAAGTTTTTGTTTCTCTCATTTTGTAGAAGGTTATTGCAAACTTTTTTGCCATTAAGTATTTTTGCACTCTCTTTAAAAGCTTTTACTCACGTTAACACCCAAAGGTATCAGCACATATGTAAAACTGTACAGCTTGCCAATATTTCTGACCAATAACGCTGATGTTCAAGCAAAATTATCTTTTATTGTAATTTTTCCAGTTGAGTGAAAAAGTGTCCAGGTCAGGATTCGAACTAGGGCCCAATGGCGTAAGCTGCCAATGTTCTATCAACTGTCAACTGAGCTATTCTGGATAAATCTAACGCACACAATTCACCCAGTGAATGTGAATATGTACTTATTATTATTACACAACCTTATATAATAATACTTTAATTATTTTACATACTACCCGTATGAATAACACATACTACTAATATAAGTACATAATAATAGTTCTCTGGATGAAATTTGTGCGGAATGGTTCAGTTAGCAGAGCATTGGCAGCATACGTCAAAGGTCTCTGGTTGGAATCCTGACTTGAACACTTTTTCACTCAGTTAGAGATATTAAATCTTTGTTGATTAATTTACCAATTAGAATCATCCTGTTAAAGTTAATATAGAAATATCTTTTGATAAAACTATGTGTATCTGTATTATTTGCGCAATATTTCCAACATACAGATTTTAGTTGAAAATCTTGAGTATAAATGAAAACGATGCAACTACTTCTGCCATTACGCTTTGGTACTTCCTTATTATAGTGGTCTGTTCATGTCCGATTACGCCAAGGTTTCAGTTGCGATTTAGACAAAGTCATAGTTTAACTTATATACGTATATACATATATATATTATGTGTAGATCTTATATATGTTTTATATGTCATATAAGGTAGATGAGTAATGGACACCCTTAAGGAATTTCTTTAAAACTATAATTAATACCTATAATTTTTATATTCCAGTTTTTCCAGTATTATATTAATATATCAATAATATTTAACTATTCTCATAGTCTCATTTCCCAATATTAATCAAAATTTTATTGTAAATAACAGAAATATATCAAAATACCCACAATTCCAGTCATGGACACTCCAGAAAATATAGTACATATAATTGTTTTTATGACTGTATTTAGAATCAGAATTTATCGAAAGCATACTAACTAATGAAAAAAAAATAGTTATTTTCAAATAAATTTAACAATTAAGTTATCATTAATTAATAAAATATATGTGATAATTATTCACTGTTTAAATCAATTATTGTGATTATTACAAAATCAATATTTTAATTATTTTAGATAGATGGTTTCAAATAATAAATGACAGGGAATTACAGTTGTCAAATTTTAGAGACAGTGGTGGATTTAGGAAGGTAATTCAAAAAAATCTGAAAAAAAAAAAAAAAAAAAAAAAAAAAAAAAAAAAAAAACGTTTTGGAATATTAGTGCATAAACTCGTATATTTACCACTTATTTTTAACAGTGAAACACCCCGAAACTACTTGATATATTACTTGCAGTAATTAATATTACATATATGAAATAAATAATACTGCAGGTTGAATGTTTTAAATATTAAATAAAATAATTTCAAAATAAAAGTCCAGAACTGATGTTTGAGGCCACTGATCCGCAGATTTACTAGTTCCATTTATTACTATAAGTATAAATTTAATTACTAATATGGGATTTTTATTTTTTTTATTTATTTATTTTATTTTATTTTATTTTATTTTTGGTCAGAGAAGAATGAAAAACTTTTAAGACAGGAAATAATAAGTATATTTTTAACAACTTCTGTACCCTTTTTTTTTAATGGGTAGAAATTGAGCACTTCTTTCCCCTATGTCCTTAAACAATATTCTCTGATTCCTAATTTGTTTTATTTATTACCAAATTATAAAATATTTTTTTAGCAAAGTTATATAAAATTTGTGTTATTACATTCTGGTAAGTGCAATATAAATTATTAAATTTGATTACTTAGGTTTTCAGTTTTGTCAAAACATTTTCATCTACTATGAACATTACTTAAATTGCATTTTTAGCAATGTCCACATGGGATGTCCATACTGTACATTCAGTAATTAAACGTTTCAAAGTTTTCTATTACTACCAAAACAAAAACATAGAAGTTTTGTAAGAGAATAAAGAATATATAAAATTATTAAGTGAATTAAGCTTTTAACAGGTTCATTAAGATTTTCACTGAAAAACAGTAGAACTTCGAAACATTATTTTCTGCTTCCTGATTGCTTTGATTAAGAGTTTATCATCAATAACCCAGTTTATAAAACATGCAAGAGGGAGTTATGAAAAAAATAATAAAAGCTAAATTTTTATTGGTTATTTTTTTAGAAACCAAAAACATTCAAGGGTGTGAATTACTGGAAGGGTATCCATTACTTTCACACCTATCCTGTATAATATTCTTGTGTTTAATTATGTGATATGCTTCATATATGACTTATACACATGTCACATATATATGTCATATGACTAAAATTTCGTCATATACATCATAAAATGTTATGCAAAAAAATTTTATATTGATTTCAATCAAAGAACTATTTTAAGCACTATTTAAAGTTGAAATTACTAGAATGTTAGAATAAATCATTTTAAGCATATAAAAAACCAAAATTAAGTATTAAAAATTATTGGCTAAAAGGTATCTTTTTTTATATTTGCAATAAACAGAAAATTACCATACTTCTCATAATACTGTCAATTTTCTAACACAAACTTGTAAAGAATACGAATGTACCTTAAAAAAAATATTTTTGTGGGCATCACCAGCCTTTTTAATATTATAAAATTTAAGAAGTTGCTTTTAGCAATAACGATATGAAACTGCTCAAAAGATAAATCAAATTTTGATGTGGAAGAGTCCGTATCGCTGAGCAGATATCCATTTTTTTATTATATAAAAACATGCAATGCAAATTATTTCAGAACATTACTTAACGCAAAATTCAAAATTTAAGTTTGCAAACACTTTTATTCTATAAAAGGTTTTTTATTCAGTAATTTAATTAGCTTTAAATGTTTATTAATTATGTGAATTATTGATTATATATATTTTTTAATTTACGAAAATGTGATTTTAACCAGATAATTTTAAAAAGGAAAATAAATACGATTAAACTGCAATTTAAATTAATGGTTTTAACCATGTGATTAAAATCGGTGACATACTATTTTTTCTTTCAACTATTCAAAATAAACATTAAATTTATTAAATTTTATTGAATAGATAAAAGTTAAATTAATGCCATCTATTACTTTATAACATGTTTTTATGTGAAATTAACTCAAATCATAATAAAAGAAAGCAGAAAAAATCATTTTTTCTTACCCATTTCTTGTTGACATCGTCTTTTATAATTCCATTATGGTAATCCAAAAAGCGAAAGTTCTTAAAGTCGAAAGTCGAAGAATTATATCCGAATACTAGACATTGACCAGCTGAGATTAACCGGTCACTGCACATTGTACTTTTTCGGACTGATATTTTATGTTAAATATTTCTTGACCGCGTTCCTGTATAACTTTTGTAGAATTTAAAAAACCAGTGCCAACTACACACATTCATAAAAGATCTACTGTTTCCAGCTGCTGCCACTATTCAAAAGAATAAATACACTGTTTTCTCTTGTTATCGTCTGCAGAAAACAAAATTCGAGGGCAGATGGTTTTATTTGTTATTGTAGATTTGCAAGTTAAATGCGTAATACATTTATAAAAGTGTGGCAAATTAAAATGTTCTGTTTGATTTCTTTTATTCTTTTATTTTGTGTGTGTGCATTTCATTTTAGCTTTCAATCAATTTGAAATCAATTCAAGTAAAAATGGACTGTCTCTTTTTTGTAAATTATAAAAATTGTATTAGTCATAATTAGAATATATAAAATAAAACATTATTGAAATTTCTAGTGTATATAAAACCAATTTAATGGACAATAAAGAAAAAGTTTGTATCACATGTAATAAATGCCAAATATGTTCCTAAAAAAAAAAAAAAAAAAAAAAAAAAAAAAAAAAAAAAAGATTATCGGGCAAAGAAAGTTTTTTTTCTTTATAATCTTTTATTTTTTCTGTATTAATTTCCTGTAGAATAAATCAGCGTGGACAATAACTATTTTTTAAAGAAATTTCTGGGGAAAAAAATTAAAATATGAATAAATATGTCATGCGTTTTGGATATATTTTGTATATTTTATTATATATTCAGAAAATTTTAAATTTGTTAAACAAGTCAGAAACAAATAGCAACATTTATTTTTAAATAGTGACTTAAACTAGTTAAACATTAACAGAAAAGGAGAATATTATAGAAAGTATAAAAGTTAATTTATTTATTATAATAAAGTATACTACAAAATCAATCCGATCCAAGCTCCAAAAAGCATTAAGACGGCATGTTTAAAATATTTCTCTTCATTTTTAAAGCTTTCCTAAATTCATATTTTTGTCACACTGTGAGTTTACAATATGGAGGATTTTTCGCCACATATGTGACGTGACGTCTGTTACATGCAGTGACATGACAGTGGCGTCACAAAAATTTTTATAATTGCCGGTTTTACAGTAAATAACATGTTTTAAAGAGCTTTTGTAATTTTTTAAAGTTTCCTAAGAAGTTCACATCTCAGTCACAATGTGACATCACTGAGTGGTGGCATTTTGGTCGCAGATGTGACGTGACCACAGTGACTTACAGTGACGTCACAATGACGTCACTGTGACCATGCATGCTATGAGGGGTGGTTGTCCTGTGAAGTAGAAAAGATCCACATACACGTCTCTGTAATGTCCATATGTCCAGTTTTGGGATAAGTCGCAATAAACATACCCAGCAAACACAGATTTGTCAAAAACCTCACCAAATGATGTTAGAATTATCATTCTTGTTAGGTATATCGATTTTCATATAACAATGCGACATGCTTTTAATGGCAAAACAAAGTTGATTAGCATACGTGTTGCCAAAAGTGCAATAGACAGGCGATAGCTTTTTGCGAAGCAGCAATCGTGTCAAATCTTGTTATCCAATAACTATTCGACACATGATAGTTGTTTGACCACCACTAAAGTATGAATTGCATTATATTAGTTCGAGACCATGGATACGATAATTTTTTAACGCGTCATCAATTTCGTATTATTTTCCTGGCATTCACTCGTCTTTCACTTTACCGAAATGGAAAATGGCAACGCTAAGGTAAAAATTCCTTCAATGGCGGCGGCGAGGCGACTCGGCTGTAACGCTGATTCAACATAATGCAAGGTAGGAACATGAACTTACTAAATATTTTTTGTACTATTTATCATTTTACAAAAATTTTAAAACGTGTGCGCAAAGCGGGCTCTATGTCAAGAACACAAGTCATATGTTTGTAGTTCAATAAATAAATAAACATGTGCGAAAAGCGATTCTTCAACTAGTCGTACCGTTTTTGTCTATTTATGTAGGTAAATTATGTTTTAGGAAGTATTAAACACATGTACATGAATTTATAAAGCGTATTTATGATTTATGAAAAGAAAATAATTATTAAGGGTTACTTGTAGTACTTTTTTTTTTTTTTTTTTTTTTTTGTCTTTTACATCGATATTTTCAAATGGTACGTAGTAATGTTTACATTTTTGCCAGTGGCATATGTAAACATGTGATGAGTATATTTGTACTTTACTTTTTATCTCAGCAATAATTATTGTTTAATCAGTAAAAAAAATAACTTTCTTAATTGCTTTTCATTTCTACCTAAATGAAATTTTGCGATCTTGTGATTTGTTTACTTATCTGTAGCAATGTATGAATTTTTAAAAACATCTTGCATGTAATATTCGTAAGTTAGATCAAAACACATTTCATAAGAATATCTTTTAAAATTTTTGAAGCTCTGAAATTTACGGCAAACAAAATTCAGAATTCTCCAAAAAACATTTTATAGCATATTTTTATAAAGAAAAAGTATTTGCAACATATTTATCAAGATCAACTTTTGATTTATTGCGCAGCTATAAATAAAAAAATATTCTTCAATTTAACTATTTTATTACATTTTGCCCATAAAAATATAAATATGCAAATATTTTTTTTCTTTATAAAAATATGCTATAAAATGTTTTTTGGAGAATTCTGAATTTTGTTTCCAGTAAATTTCAGAACTTCAAAAATTTTAAAAGATATTCTTATGAAATGTGTTTTGATCTAGCCTGCGAATATTACATCTAAGATGTTTTTAAAAATTCATACATTGCTACAGATAAGTAAACAAATCACAAGATCGCAAAATTTCATTTAGGTAAAAATGGAAACAATTAAGCAAGTTATTTTTTTTTTACTGATTAAAAAATAATTATTGCTGAGATAAAAAGTAAAGTACAGATATACTTATATATGCCACTGGCAAAAATGTAAACATTACTATGTACCATTTGAAAATATCGATGTAAAAGACAAAAAAACAAAAACAAAAACAAAAAAAAAACAAGTACAAGCAACCCTTAATAATTATTTTCTTTTCATAAATCATAAGTACACTTTATAAATTCATGTAGATGTATTTAATACTTCCTAAAACATAATTTACCTAGACAAAACCGGTATGACTAGTCGAGCAGAAGGAGGGGGGCAGCGCTAATTTTTTTTTTTTTGTTGTTGTTGCTCGTCGAGTTAACTGTTTTCTGGTGGGGTGGATTTCAGTCTGAGTGTATAGATTCCTGCAAGTTCGGTTCGGTTTAACAGGATTTTTCAAAAGTTAGCTCAGTATACTATTTCACATTAAAAACAATAGTTATAATAATAATCATAGATGTTTGTATGTGTTCTGTCTTCTAAACAGATCACCATGTTTTGTCCGCTACCCTTTGATGAAATACGTGTCTTTTCCAAAATCATTTGACAAAATTTGTGTTTTTTTGCGGTACTTTGTCGAATATTGTGATCTTTCGCAGCCCTTTGATGAAATCAGTGTTTTTTTTTTTCGTGACCCTTCGATGACATTCGTGTTTCTTTTCCATTTTTTTTTTTTTGCTGTCATTGTACAAAATTATAAGTATACCCAGGGGTGTAAAAATACCGGGCACCAGGTCGCCGGTCGCCTGGGCGACTAAATTTTTGACACTGATGCCTAGATATGTCTTAGGAAATGAAAAATAATTCATATTTATAAGCTTGATTATTTATGGATTTTTTTTTTCTTTTTGATCCATGCGCAAAGAAAAAAAAAATGAAGTTCTCTTTCACTGAACTGGACTTATTAAAATTATTATTAAATCATTTCCCGAAATATTTTGTCACATTTCCAATAGCAGAAATTTCTCCAAGTGTCTGCGACAGATACTTCAGGGGCAAAAAATAATCTGCAGGTAAAATATTTTTACAATTGAAGCTTTAGTTAATCAAACAATCCCTTACCTGTAGAGTTTTTAGGCATTTTATAATTTTTTATTAATAATACTCTTAACTTTTTGTATTAAGTAATAAAGAGCTAAACATAATATGAAGCAAAATAAAAGTTCAATGAAAAAGAATCTGCAAAAGAGAAAAGAAAATCTGTGACGCCTGTCTCCCGTCTCGAACTTTCTGCTACCGGGGTCACATTGAATGTTGATTTGGAAACAACTGAAAGTATTGCTCTTGACGAATGGTATGAGTTTAAGGTACTATGCAAAGACATGAAATTTAGTGAGTTTTTGATCAAATCAATGAAAAATGATTCTAAATTTCCAATTTTATCAAAGTTACTGCAAATTGTATCTGTAATACCTGTGGCAACTGCATCCTGAGAGCGAGGAATCAGCACAATGAATTTGATCAAGAACAAGTTTTGCTCTACTTTGACATCACAAAATTTAAATGATTTATTATTAATAAATTTAAATGGACCTTCTGTAGAAGCATTTGATCCTACAAAAGCAGTTGAACGCTGGTACTTTACATCAAAAACAACAAGACACATGAGCGGTCATAAACATCATAAAAATTTAAAAGCAAAATAGGACAAACAATAAGTTAACAGTATTGATTTATGGCATATATTATAGCCCTTGAAGTGAATTACATATTTGTACTTTTCAGGTGTTTAAAGAAGTTTTTAATGATTATTATTTGTATTTTATATCAGCACTTCCAATTTTTTTATATCAATATTTATAATTTTGTGTAACATTACTTTTTTATACAAGAAAAATTTATGTCATGTGTCAGATATATTTAATTAAAAAGAGTAACTTGTATGTACTATTATTAACTTATACTGTAATTTCATTTTACAAATTTGTTATTGATAGTAACTGGCTCCTAGATTTTCAAAAAATTTTTACACCCCTGATTATACCTATACCAAAAACTATACCTATAATAATAATAATAGATTTTTGCGTGTGTACTGTTTTTTAAAGTAGTGTTGGCTTTAAGCCACTTTAGCAGGGCACAGCGCTTGGCGGGCCTTATTTCTTTTTTGCATATGGCGGCTCTTTAAAACCCTTCCGATGCACCCGGCTGCCCTTTTAAACACTTCCTATGCACCCTGTGGAAATTCAATTGATACCAGGAAAATATTGCAAATTCTAGGTTGTCTCTAAACAAACCAGTTCAAAATATTCTTTGTGAACAAGGTACAAATGTGCCCTTTTTTAGGATTTCGTTCATCTGACGTCTGATCATCTATTCGTCTCGCTCCTCTGTCTGTCTGTCCATCACAGAGCCCGTTCTCAGAAACTATATATATTGGAGACTTGAAATTTTGCATATTTATAGCTGAACACCTCACATCAAACAACAAATCATAAAATTTTGAAAAAGTCTTATATTTAACCCTCTGGACTGTAACTTGAGTATTTTAAGCTTTTTTTTCTAACTGAGCCTCTATTTTTTAGAATAGTGTTCCCTTTTTGAAAAATGTATCCTTTTTTAGAATATAGCTCCTTTTTTGAAAAATTCTCGCCCGGCAGCCTTTTTTTCTAGAGTCAACAATATCTAAAGAGGCCACCATATTTTTTTCATGACCCTTTGACGGAATTTACGTTTCTTCCATGGTGCATTGACGAAATTCGTGTTTTTTTCCTGTTATACTTTGACAAAATTAGTGTTTTTTTCTGCTGCCCTTTGACAAAATTTACATTTTTTCCCCGATCCTTTAACGAAATTCAGGTTTTTTTTTCGCTATCATTTGATGAAATTCATATTTCTTTTGCGATCCTTTGATCAAATTCGCATTTCTTTCGCGACACTTTGATGAAATTTGCATTTCTTTCCGGACCCTTTGACAAAATTTGCAATTTTTCATGACCCTTTCGCAAAAATTTTTTTTCACGATCTTTTGAGGAAATTCACGTTTTTTTCTGCGATCCTTTAAAGAAATTCGCATTTTTTCTGCAGCCCTTTGCTGAAATTCTCATTTTTTCCATGATCTTTTGACGAAATTTGATTTTTTTTCTGCGAACGATTGACGAAATTCATTTATTCGGCGACTATTTGTCAGAATTTATTTTTTTTGTGTCTTTACTTTTCTGACTGAAGAAATTTTTAAATTTTCTCAGGGCTTGAAATTATATTTTTTCTAGGAGAGGAGTCTCCCTACCAACATTTATAAATGGAGGGGAGTTGAGTTATTTGGGAGGGAGAAAAAAATCTAAAACCCACTGTTATTTTATGTGTTATTTAAATTATTTTGTCATGTTTGTATTAATACAAACTGTCAGGGTGTTTTTGAGTTTAAAAAAAATCTGAAATTCACAGCAAATTTTCTGAAAGGTTACAGCAGGGAATGGAAAGGGATTGGAAAATCCTCTCCAGGTGCTAATTATTTTTTGTTGCAGGTCGAATAAACTTTTTTTTGGTTCGGTTTGATTTCAGGCTATTTTTTCTGCAGCCTTTTGACGAAATTCGCGTTTTATCCGCAATCTTTTGACGAAAATCGCTATTCTTTGACAAAATTTGCGGTTTTTTTTCCGTGATCTTTTGATGAAATTGGCGTTTCTTCACGATCCTATGACGAAATGCGTGTTTTTTTCGCGATCCTTTGTAAATTTGAGTTTTTTCGCGATTCTTTGATGGAATTCGCAGTTGATTTCAGCGGCCCTTTGCTAAATTCTCGTTTATTCCATGATCCTTTGATGAAATTCGCGGTTTGTTTCAGCGGCCCTTTGACTAAATTCGCGTTTATTCCGCGATCCTTTGGCGAAATTCGCTTTTTTTCGCGATCCTTTGCCGAAACTCGCGTTCTTTTGCCGAAATTTACGTTCTTTTGCTATCCTTTGATGTAATTTGCGTTTTTTTTTGCGATCCTTTGATGAATTTCGAGATTTTTTTCCGCGATCTGACTAAATTCACGTTATTCCGCGATCTTTTGACAAAATTTGCATTTTATTTGCAATCCTTTGCAACAAAATTCGCGGTTTTTACTTCGAACGATTGACGAAATTGATTTTTTCGGCGATCATATGTCGAAATTCGCGATATTTTTCTGTTAATCTGATGACCGATTTTTCGTAATTTTCGGGACCTTTTTTCGGTCTTACATTGTCGGAAAATTCTAAACAGAATCACTCCTAGGTTCGCCAATCGGTCGCGGACACTTGTCAACCGATCTCGAGCAAAAAATAATGAAATTTGTCTATCGGTCGCATGAAAAATACGTGAATTTTGACGATCATTCACGGTAAAAAAAAACCCCGCAAAATGTGTCAATCGGTCGTGAGAAAATATCAGGATATTCGCAAGGCGTTCGCGGGAAATCAAAGGATCACGGGAAAAAGCACAAATTTCGTCGAAGAATCGCGGAAAAATGCAAATTTTTGTCATAAGATCGCAAAAAACCCACAAGTTTCGTCAAAAGATCACAAAAAACTGCAAATTTCATCAAAAGATCACGAAAAAACACACAAATTTTGTCAAAAGATCGCGAAAAACTCAAATTTCGTCAAAAGAGCAAAAAACCCTGCAAACTTTGTCAAAAGACCGAAAAATTTCGTCAAAAGATCGAATATACTTTTAATATACTTTTGGCTGATGATTTTTATATTTGGCTAATGTGTTGGCGAATAGTCTTAATTTCTTAGCGCGGTCCCTGGAATGCGTTAAATTTTTGGAAAATATCGAAATAGTTTTTTACTGGGCCTTGTCAATACATTTTTTTTTATCGGGACGGGCCCAGCAGCAGAATTTTTTTCTGCAGTCTGCAACACAAGTAGAAACTTTAAAAACAGTCTGCAGAACTTAAAGACAAACGCCCTCTTTCGAATCCCTCGTGCACTCCCCCCCCCCCCCCCAGTATTTGTGATTAACATAAAAGGAAAGTACTTTTTGAAATAATTTACCTTTGTCCTCAAAATTTTTAACACGCTTTCTGAAAAAGCTTTCATAAAATTCGTCAAAATTTCTGTGAAGTTTGAAAACAGAACAGTCAAAATAACATATGAACACCAATTTCTAAAATTTTTGAAAAGATTGATACAATGTGGTAATATAAAAAATTATATATAGATGTGGTAATACAGGGATGAAAGCGCACTAAAGCCACTTTGAAGCAGCAAAAATCTAATTTTGTAGCAGTAAAATCCATTTTTGTAGCAGCAAAAATCTAATTTTTTAGCAATAAAAGCTGTTATTGGAGCAGAGTGAAATTCTTAGAAAATCAAATTTGAGTAATTCATGCAAATACTATAAGTAATTCTAATGCAATGTTTTATTTACTAATCTCAGCTAGTTGCGCAATTCAAAGTTTAAAATGCTTTCAGTCAAAACATGGCTAACTAAATCTTGCCACTCAGCTGTAAAAAAATCTTGTAAAAATATCAATCTTGCAGCAAATTTTTCCGTGAATCTTTGACAGAATTCACCTTTTTTTCCTCGATCCTTTGACGAAATGAGCGTTTTTTCGCGATCTTTCGACGATGTCCAGCCTTTTTTTTATTGCGATTTTTCGGCAATGTTCGCCTTTTTTATCGCGATCTTTCGGCAATGTTCGCCTTTTTTATCGCGATTTTTTGGCAATGTTCGCCTTTTTTATCGAGATCTTTCGACGATGTTCGCGTTTTTTCCGCGATCTTTCGACGTTGTTAGCGTTTTTTCTACTGATCTTTCGACGATGTTCGCGATCTTTTGACTAGATTAGCATTTTTTCCGCCGATCCTTTGAAAAAAAAATTCGCATTTTCTCCACGATCTTTTGACGATATATGTGTTTTTTCGCGATCTTTTAGCGAAATCCGCATTTTTTTAGTGATCTTTGCACGAAATCCGCTTTTTTCCGCAGTTTTTCGACGAAGTTTGTGTTTCTTCCGCGATCTTTTGACGAAATTCGTGCTTTTCCGCAATCCTTTGACAGAATTCACGCTTTTTCCGCGATCATTTGTCAAAATTAACCTTTTTTCCCGATCATTTGACGAAACTCGCGTTTTCGCGCCATCGTTTGTGGAAAGTTGCTATTTTTCCGAAGCTCTTTGACGAAATGAGCTTTTTTTTCGATCTTATGACCAAAATTTTGCCACCTTTTGACGAAATTCGCCTATTTTCCACGATCTTTTGACGAAAATCTCATTTTTATAGCGATCCTTTGATAAAATCTGCGTTCTTTCCGCGATCCTTTGACGAAATTTGCGATTTTCTGCAATCCTTTGACGAAAGTTGCTATTTTTCCGTAGCCCTTTGACGAAGTTCTTGTTTTTTCCGCGATCATTTGACAGAAGTCGCTTTTTTCCGCCAGGCTTTGACGAAATTGATGTTTCCTTCTTGATCTTATGACAAAATTTCGTTTTTTCTTTGCGTTCTTTTGACGAAATTCACGTTTTTTACCAATCCTTTGACGAAATGGGCTATTTTAACTGCAAACGATTGATGAAATTGTTTTTTCGGCGAACATTTATCGAAATTCGTGATATTTACGTCTGAATTTTCAGACTAATGACCGATTTTTTTTAACTTCTAAAGAAATCACCCCTAAGATGATTGACTCATTTAATAATGGGCGTTTCACGATCGCGTGTCTAGAGTTTTCTCCGTGAATTATTTATATTTTAAAGGGAATCAGAGCTTCGTCAATCGCATGTGGCGTAGATCGTATTATTATGGCACATGGCAAATAATTTCTAACAAACTTTTTTTTCTCTAAATTTTAACAGTTGAAAAATAGTCTGCATCTGCAGGCCTTCTCAAGAGTCTGCGACGTGCGTCGCAGCGTTGTGCCGATTCTGCGAACGGGCCTGGAAATTTCGCCCCATGCAGACCTCTACTCTGAATAGCCTATAATAGTCGGGGAAAGAAACACTCAAGCTAATGTTAATACTATGGGAGGGTTGTTTACAGATTTTTTAATCCCATTTTTTTTTTTTTTTGGGGGGGGGGGGGGGGGACAATAGGTACCTGATGTCTATAACTTTTATTGTGAGTTTGTATTTTTTTTTCTTTTTTTTTTTGTCATAGTTTTTTTAGTATACTAGTTTCAAAAATAAAAGAATAGCAACAATCTCAATTATGCTAAGGGGGGAAAAATAATTTAAAAATATTAAAATGAAAACATTTGAGAAGATTGCTCCCATAGGTTTAATGTTAGCTTGTAAGTTCGCGTGACTAGTGTAAATTCTTAAAAATCCAAAAATCGGGATTTCCTACAGTAAAATATATCGTGTGTGTGTGTGGGGGGGGGGGGGGAAGTAATAATTTTTGAGGATAAAGAGAGGCGGCTTTACTAGCAATGGCACTTGTGTGATATTTTTTCTATAGCCTTATAAATGATATATTCTTATAAAAAAGTTTTATTAAGTATTTTGCTTTGCATATTTTTCATCCCCTTTTTTAGTATACCCCACAGTCACCCCCCCCACCACCACCACCACCACCAAAGGTGTAATCTGGATAAAAAAAAAAAAATTCAACAATAGGAACGAGGTGGTATTTTTTAGTTGTTGCCTTAAAAATAGTTCAGCAAAACACGCAGGAATCGCAAAAAATAATTTGGGAAAATAAGAGGCACGAGCAGCTGTACTAGAACATGGCACCATGCGCAAGATTATTTTCTGCACTTCCACAAATGCTATATTCTTTAAAAAAAACAAAAACAACAAAAAAAAAACCTTTACTATTTTATCTTGCATATATTTCATTCAGTCCTTTATTTTTTAGTGCCATTGGTTGGGCTGCCTGATTTTGCTTCCTTTAAGGCCGGATCTGTATGTAAAAATGTAAGTATAGTAAAAGGCATGGTGGGCAGAATTTCCTGCATGTTATTAAAAAATATATAATAAAAATTTACTGCAATAAATCAAGTAAGTAAATTAATTTTATCTGCAATAAATATCTTAATATTATATTTAAATACCAGTATATAACACCCATAAAAAATGACGGAATGCAGACTTGCCAACTGCTACGAAAAAATCGTAGTTGCTACGATTTTGGACCTATAAACTACGATGCTACGAAAATCGGTCTTAAACTATGATTTTTTGCAAAAGACACAAATGAGATTTTTATCCCACACAGCATATTTTTCAGGAGTGATTCTGTTGCAAAATTTCAAAGTATTCATTTCCAAAAGTTTAAAAAAATTGGCCATTAGAGTTCGTAAATTCGGACATTAAAAAATGCTCATAGAAGAAAAAAAAAATAAAAAATCTGGGCTGTAAAACAAACTTCTTAACATAAAACACTCTCTTTATGTATATTAATCACAAGTGAATAGTGTTTCTGTAAATATTTATACAGGAATTTGCTTCCTTAGAAACAAGGTGCCATTTTAATAATTTCTGAAAAAGAGTGGGGAAGGGGATTTCTGGAAAGGGTTCTTTGAGGGGCAAGGTTTAAAATAGTGTGCAAAATCGCACGATTTGCCATAAACTACCGCGGATTTCGACAAATGGTCGTATAAAAAAATCAGTTTCGTCAAAGGATCGTGGTAAAAACACAGTGTTGATTTCAGGGGGTGGCCCGGTGGGAGGCCTGTAAAATAGCTAGGAAAATGAATATTCAGAGAGAAGATTTCAAGGGGAGTTATGGATGTGTAAGACGCTTTATGATCCGTAACAGTCTCTGTATCAGGTTAAGAACAACGCTATCGCAGAAGTTGCCGGAAGAATACGGAGAACAGCTTATCAAGTTCTTCAAGTACGTTATAAGGCTACGAAAACAAAAAGGATATCAGTTGTTGCAAATCGTGAATCAGATCAAACTCCATTGTGGTTTAATATGCTGGAAGCTACAACCGTTCATCCCATTGGAGATAAAGTATTGAAGTGCGCACACCAGGAGAAGACAAGCAACTATGCGCCATTATGCTGGCCATTACTAGAGATCTCCGCGGGCCGGGCTCAGGCCGATTTTCATTCTCGGGCCCGGGCCGTACTTTATTTCTGAAGGCTCGGGCCGGGACGGGTCTAACTTATTTTTTCTGTACAGATCCGGGACTGGTTTCATTCCTGGTCTTCACGGCCCAAAATTTTCAGTCCTAGTTTTGACCCAGCCCGTATGAAAATCATTGTCTCAGCTTGGCCAGATCCATTGAAAGATCAGTTAAATTAGGCCTGGTCCAAAAATTCTTGAAAAAATGCATACTTTTTAAATTGCCATTATTCTGCACTTAAATATTAAAATTTATTCTTTTTAAAGAATATTTGATTTCTACGATTATTAAAATTTAGCTAAATTAAAATATAGTAAAATGTGTGAAAAGAAACCTGCCTGTGACGGAACCCCATATTTAAGCTAAAAATGTGTTGATCCATGCAAAATTAAAATACTAATACGTAAGAAAAGTATATATGATACATTTACACTTGCTATGAAGGGAACTTGTCTATAATGCATTTTTTTTCTTATCTATGCAATTCAGTCTTAGAAGATTTTACTGTATAGCATTTTTCAGATTTTTAGCATACATGGAATACATGTATGTTAATGCATGGAATATGGATTAACAATATTAATGATAACTGAAACATTAACATACAAGAAATAGAGATTCGTTAAAAAATTAAATATCGCAGCCTGCGGCTCTTCTATAAAAAAGAAGATTATAAACATGAGAAAAAAGGGTTAAGATAAATATTTTTGGTCAGAGCTTCTTCGTACGAGATTAAATTTTTAATCAAATTGACGTAAAAAGCAATTTTTTGTAAAAATTCATTCGGGCCGGGCTGGGCTCGGGCCGAGATTTTAAGTTTTTTTCCGGACCCGGGCCAAACTTTTAACTTTTTTACCAGGCTGGGCCAATATTATTTTTCCTACGGGCCGGCCTTGGGCTGAGTTTTAAATTTTTTATCAGGCCGGGCCTGGGCCTGGAAATTTCAGCCCGTGCAGACCTCTAGCCATTACGGCTGACGGCCGCAAGTATACACCGTATGATCACATATGGTGATTTTTAAACATAAAACTATCCCTAAAGAATCTTTTCGAGTTAGCATAATTCTAAGAGGACAGGAAAACAGGTGGATGACGGATGAACTCATGAAAGATTGGTTTAAGTTGTGTGGGGAAATCTGCTATGTGCTTTACGTCATAATTCTAAGAGGACAGGAAAACAGGTGGATGACGGATGAACTCATGAAAGATTGGTTTAAGTTGTGTGGGGAAATCTGCTATGTGCTTTACGTCAGCCGTCGATGCTGGTACTGGACAGCTTCTGTGGTGGACACACGACGTCTGGAGTAAAAGCGAAAATTTGTCGCTCAAGTGATTTGATTGTGATACCAGGAGGGATGATGGAAGTGCTGCAGCCCTTACATGTGTAGTAAAATTATATAATGTGAAAAAAGAAAGAATTTATTAAGTTACGTTTTAACAACAAAATTAGAAAATTACAGTACGAGCATTTACTCAATCGTCTCGCCGGTAACTGCGAAAAGTAAACAGAGAAAAATACATCGCACAGCTCCGTCTATGGGAGATAAGAAACAGTACAATTTTATTTTAACACAATGTTGTCATCAACCGACCATTTGAGGTTTCATTTTGGCATGCTTACACTCTTCCCCCAGGGACTGCACTAAAACTCAAAAGCATTTGGCCATCCTCGGCATGCTGTGGATGACAACAACAGATCACAACTTCTCTCCAAATGGCAGAATGAAGCGTGCGTCACTCCCAGCTGTATGTGAGCGGATATGTGAAGCTTGGAATTTCATCTCAGCCGAGATGATATTAAAAATCTTCTAAATGACTGGAATTTCCAATCAGATGGATGGAACTGAAGACTATATGATTTACGAGGATAAATCGACTGTGCCAGTGCTGACTTGGACAGCAGTAGTAGCGACAATGAGAACTGCTAATTAATGTTTAAATAACGTTAGTAGCGCTGTTGTATAAAAAAAGTTCAAGGAGTAAAATAAATATACAGCAATACTTCTATTAAGTAAGATTTTTCGAGTTTTCATTTCTTCTTTGAATACATTCTTGATTCATATGTATATCGTGTGATTACATCCTACAGTAAAAAATTATCTTGTGTATAACGCACACCTGTGTTTTTGCCTTAAATTTTTGGAAAAAAAGTGCGCATTTATACACGAGTAAATACGGTATTTTGGATCGGCAGACTGCGAAGAAAAAGCAAAAATGTTACAATTTAGTTATTATTTTGCTGTGTCCTCAGACTCAAAAAATTTCTATGGAAGGTGGAAAAATAAAGATAAAATGTTTATTATTTTGGAAATAATTCAGATTCTGTGGATTCTAATGAAAAAATAAAGTTACATTTTTTAAAATTAATTTTACAATTTTGGCTTTATTTCAACTGCAGATCTAAAAAATCTAAAATTCAAAACATGAAAGGCAAATTTCACTATTTTATCGTTATTTTGGTTACCGCCGATTCAGGAAAAAAAATTACAATTTCATCTTATTTTGACTCTTGTGAAGAAAAATAAATAAATAAATAAAGGAAGGGTATTTTAGAATTTTGAGTTTTGGTCATAAAGACAAGAAATATTTGAGGGGGGGGGGGAGATCGCTTCTGTTACAATACTATACCAGGTTCTGAGCCCTTTTGCCTCCATAAATATACAAATTTATAATTTTCGCATTTTTGGTAAGAGATATGCATGAGCCGAAATTTTAAGGCCTGTCCTCTAAAATGTTTGGCCGTGCCTTTGTATTTATTCTCATCCCAATGATGCCCGTTGTAAATTGTTCCTATTTTATAGGCGTATTTTAATTCTTTAAAATTTGTTGCATTGGGTTTGTCAGCTTGATCAATTTTTTTATCAGTCTGATCCGGCCCATTAATGTACATTGTCTTAATTCTTCTTACATGGGCTGTTTGAAAAATTACTTTCAGACCTTTGTCCTCGGGTTCTATCAGCAAACTCCCAAAAATATGAGGGAAAGTACTTAAATTGGGCTGACCGGGGGACATTTTCCATAGGGACAAGTTTTCCAACTTGCTTTAGTTTTTAAATGAGCCGCTAGGTAATGTTAGCTGGTGAACTGGTTGAAGTGGCAACATCTTACACATCATCTCCAAAAGTTATAGTTTAGTAGCTGCTATCAATTCGTCAGAAAAGCTGTTTTTCATTTTTTCAACAGCGAGTAAAATTTCAAGTCTTCATTAAAATGTAAAATAAATGTATTAGGGTTAAACTTACATATTTTGACATTGCATGTACTAAAAAAGGGTTTCTTTGTTCAGGTACCTATGCATTTGTTTCACAAATAACTTACACCGCTATTCGTCCAGGTAGTGTAAAAGTTCAAATATGGCGACGGGGCATGTTTTCCAATATGTTTCTCGTTGGAAAACATCCCCCCTCTTAAATCAGCTAGTCTTATTGTATCAAAAATGTATTTATTGTGTAGTAAAATTGACCAAATAACCATATATATTTATGAACCCGTTTGATCATTTAGTCATTTCAGTAAAACTATCCATATAAAAAACAAGATAAATTAAAAAATGTACTAAAATATCAATTTTTCAAAAATGCATTTATTTAATGAATCCATTTTATGTTAATTATGCCTTTATAGTCATAAGCTACAACACTGAGATCGCAGCGTGTATGGATCCCTCAAAAAGCAAATTAACCGTGCTTAGAGCTGCTCCACTGGCATTAATTCACAGTCAATATTATGGCGGGTTTTAAAAGTTCGAGAATTTTCCCACTGAATCCTGAAATATTTACAGACTCTGCTTTTATGCCATCCTAGTTTTCTGACAGGCCGCCTCCTGCCGCACCAAATCTTGAAAGCACCAACAATCCTGAAAAGACTTTTCTCAATATTCGATTGTCCTCTCCCCCTCCCCCCATAAAAAAAACCCGAACTCCGAAAGCATCAAATCCTTCTACACCAATGCAGGCTAGCGCTTCCAAAGAAGCCGTTCCTTAAATTCTACTCAAACTTTCCCTATTGCTTATGAAAAAGGCATTCCATCTACATCCAAACAAACTTTGCCTACACCAGAAGTTAGGACTTTTGCGAAGGTGCACTAAAAAGGCAAACACAGCATGGAAAGAGAAATATGAAGTATTATACTGACTGATTCTCCTGTTAAACATGAACTGAAAATGGAAAAAAAGATAACTGAAAATGGAAAAAAAGATTAATCTAAAAAAAAGGAATCGGATAAAAGGGGCGAGAAAAGCAAAATCCAATCCCGGCCAGGGAGCTGTTTGGACCTTCGTCTTGAAATGTGTAATGGGTTAAAACTGATTTTTATGTTACTGTGCATTTAGTTCTTAATAAAAAATACTTATTAATTAACAAGCAAGATTTATTAGCATTTAAAGTATAGTTGGAAAACTTGCCCTGCCCCTGACCATTTTTAGGAGGCTGGAAAACTTAACCAATTTTTGTGAAAAAGTATATTTAGTTTTTTGAATAATAATTATGTCACTTTCTACAGAAAAGGCAGATGATGCTCTATCAGGGTGCGAGGTGCTCCCTCCTTATACACGTGGGGGGCGGTGGCCGTTTTGCAGCCGGCGGTATCTGAGCTTTCTTTTCGGTGAAGCTTCCGCTTTTACGTTGTTGTGGTTCGAAGTAAGGTGTGTATTTTTTATCTCTTTTCGTGGTGGTCATTAGTGAACTATCTTATTGGTGATTTGGTGGGTGTTTGGTAGGTGTAATAGTTTTATTTACGTTTTGTTTACATCTACTTTTTGCTGATTATGTCCCTGGACAGTGTTATGGCTTGTTCTGAATTTAAGATTGTGGATATTGATGGAAAAGCGGATTCTTCTGTTGTCAATGTTGATATAGTGGAATGTGAAGAAAGTACCTCATGTGACAGCGGCAAGAAAAACGGGGCAGAAAACTTCTTGACATGTAACAGCGATAATAAAAATGTGGCGCGGTCCACTGCTTCCACAGAGCTGCTTCTTTCAATGGCTGCCGAGAATGGCGGTAGGTGTTTCAATATTTTCTTACAAAGTACAAAGTCAAAATCTATTCCAAATAGAGATCCTAGAGCTGTGCAAGTAGAGATAAAAAAGACAATCCCTCATGCTAATCATATAGAGAATGTCCGTCACACACGTACGGGCAGTCTACTTATTAGCACGAAAGACGTCAACTGTGCTGTTGATATTTGTCAGGTTACAAACTTTTTGGGGGTTCCAGTTAAACATAGAGTTATTTGGGAGAACATTTCGAATCGCTTCTTGGTGTTCAACATACCTGTCGACATCCCCCTGGAGGAGGTGGGCCAGGAGATAATGATCAATAACAACGTGCAGATCTTAGAAATGCGACGATTTATTAAGAAAGATTCAGCTAGTACTGTTTCCCCAGTTTTAATTACCTCTCTTGGTATTGCTATACCGACTGAAATTAAGTTATGGTTCACTCTTCAGAAGATCCGACAGTTTATCGAGAAACCAAGGCAATGTGTACGCTGCTTCAAATTTAACCATGCAACCGGAAAATGTCAGTCCTAAAATATCTGTGCCACGTGTGGCCAAAAGCATACTGGTCCGTGCACGCTAGAAGTCAAATGTGTGAACTGTGGGGGGGGGGGGACAGGTCAGATTATCTCCAGTGCCCCACCCGCTTGAGAGAAATGGATTTTCTCCGCTTCAAAAGTGGAAATTTCCTATCTTTTACTGAAGCTCGACGGAAATTTTCGACGAGGGCGAATCTTGAATCATATGCACAGAAAACCAGTGTTAAAAAACCCGACCAAGATGAATTTAAAAAAGCTATTGAGATCAGGACGAATAATATGTTAAAGATTTTAGTGGATCATTCAGAAAAGCAGTCTGCGAAAATTCTAGAAACTATCAGTGCTCTGAGTAATATAATTATGAACTGTATGGCTAAACTCAGTGACAAATCCCCGGAGCGGAAACGTGCCTACGTGCATGGTAAAGGGGGATAAAAAAAAAAGTTTTTTTTTTTCTTGTGTTTTGGGCGAGTGTTCCTGCAGAGGGCAGGTTCTTGATTTTTGTTTTGTGTTTGATAGTTTTTCTTTTTTCTGTCTCTTATGGGTATTAGTGTGCTTCAGTGGAATTGCCGCGGTATCTCCAACAAGCTCCCCTTCCTCCAGCTTGAACCTTTCTTGTCGTCGGATGTCTTGGTTCTCCAGGAAACTTTTCTTTCACCGGTGAAGCCTCTGTCGCTGTCGGGTAAAGTGATCTACCGTCAAGACAGAGTCGGTCGGGCCGGTGGTGGTCTGGCTTTGGCGGTGAACTCTACTTGGCCGTCTACAAGGTTGTGTTTCGATGATTTGGGCTCAGCTAACGAATTCTTAGGCGTCCGCATTTCCCTTGGTTCTTCCTGTATCAACATTATCAACGTTTACTCCTCATCTGGGTTGGTGGTTGACGATCTTTTGAAGGTTTGCCGTGATCTTTCTGGTCATTCTCTTATCTTGGGAGATTTTAATCTTCATCACCCGCTGTGGGGATCCCCGGTGTCCTCGCTGGCCAGCGTGCGTTTGGTGGACTGGCTTTCTGATAGCCCCTTCTGCTTAATGAACTATTCTGCTCCTACCCATGTGGCCCCCGGTGGGGTTACTTCTCTAATTGATCTTTCGATCTGTTCTTCTGGGCTTCTTACTTGCTCCTCGATCGTCGTTGAGGATGATCTTTTCGACAGCGATCACTTCCCCATTGTTATCTCTGTAGAGCTTAACCCTTCTCTGCGTCCCGGTCCCATTCTTTACAACTGGGCCCGCATCACCCAGGAAGTTAACTCCAGCCTACATTTGGCTACCGATATACAGCCGTCATCGTTCCAGTCCTTGGTTCGTCGTGCCATGTTGAATCACAGTACAGCCTGTGTTAAGTCCCTGAAACGCCTCCCTGTGTGGTGGACTGCGCGGTGTAGCACCCTTAGCAAACAGAAAAAGTTCCATCTGCGAAGAGCTCGTCAACTAACTTCTGTGGATCACTGGATGAAATATAAAAGATTCTCGGCCAAGCTCCACCAGGTGGTCAGGGAAGCCAAGCGTCGGTACTGGGACTCCATTTGCTGTAATGCAAACGACCCTGGCCTTTTATATAAAATTTTTCGTAACCTCAAATCTCGGTCCAGCTCTTCTCCTGATTCCCACCTCTACTTACAACTACCTGACTCTTTTTCTGCTGATGCGGTAGCCCAAGCTGAAGCCTTTGCAGATCACTTTGGTGAGGGAGGCTGCCACGAGCCAATCCCATTTACTTATGGTGATGAGTGTAATGATTCGCTCAACTGTTTGTTCACGATCTCAGAGCTAAAGATGGCCATTGGAAGAACGAGGATTTCTACTCCTGGGGAGGACAGGATTAGTGCGGCCCTGTTCAAGGGGCTTAACGATCACTCTTTAGATTGCTTGTTGAGTATGTACAATAGCATTTGGTGCTCAGGGGACATTCCCTCAAGCTGGACGTCGGCGACCATTCTCCCAATTCTGAAGCCTGACAAGCCGAGACATCATATTTCTTCATACCGTCCGATTGCCTTAACCTCGGTAACGGGTAAAATCTGTGAGCGGATGATTGCCAGAAGGATGGTGCACCACCTACTCTGCCATAAAACCTTGGTCCCTAGGCACCTTGGATTTCTTCCCTTCCGGGATTGCCATACGGCGTTAGCGATTCTCCAGCATGATATCACGTCTGCCAAAAAGGCGAAGAAATATATTTTGGGCGTCTCTTTGGATTTACATTCAGCCTATGACTCTGTCTACATTGATGGACTTATTTATAAATGTGCCCAGGTGGGCATCACAGGACGGATGCTTCTGTGGATTCATCGCTTTCTTTCTACTAGAGTCGTCAAGGTTGCGTGGAGGGGTCACGTGTCTTCCTCCCGAACTATTGGTAGAGGTGTTCCCCAGGGGGCGGTTTTGAGTCCCATCCTTTTTACAATTTTCATGGCAGATTTTTATGAGGTCCTGGTGGGCCTGGGCATCAAGTTCCTCATCTATGCAGACGACATTTTCATCTACTGTGTGAATGATTGTTTGGATACCTGTAGAGCCAAACTCCAAGAGGCTCTTCGACTTATAATAGTGTGGTGTTCCTATTGGAAACTTTCCATGCGGGCTGACAAATGCCATTCGATTAATCTCTCGAGACGGAGAGCGGTCTGTGATTTCCACTTCAGCGTGAACGGTGGACTCATCGAGTGGTGCCCCGTTCTAAAGTTCCTAGGTTTCCTTTTTGCCCGTCGTGGAGGCTTCCGGAAGCATGTAGAATACCTCCGGACGAAATGCTTTAAAAGGATCAACATCTTAAAAGCTCTACCCCACAAAAGGTATGGGGCTCGTTCACATCATCTGCGGACGTTGGCCCTCTCTTCTATCTGCAGTATCATCGAATATGGAGCTGCTCTCCTCACGGCTGCTAGTCCTTCGCTCCTGAAGATGCTTGAAGTGATACAGACGTTACGGGTTGCTCTGGGGCTCCCGAAGTGGACGCCTAATATTCTTCTTCTCAAGCATGCTGGGGTTTGTCTCCTAGCTGACAGAATCAGGGTTCTGGCTTTCGGCTTCTGGGTGAAGCATCTTGCCCTTGGCAGCTGGTCTCCTCTCTTGGACTCTTGTGAGGATATTCTGGTCTCACCAGGAAATCATCTTTCTCATGCTTCTGAGTTTTTTGCCGGTCTGGGCATTGATCTGGATTTCCTCATCAGCTTCCAAGTTCCTCTTTCTCTTGACTCGAACGCAGTGCAATTTTTCACCTCTGATCTTCCTTTTCAGCGTACGGTCCTTGATGCTAGCATCATTGCCCCGATGTTTGCTGATTATTTCCAGAACTTTACTGACTCGTGGGATATTATTGCCACCGATGACTCAAAGACAGATTCCCTCACTTCGATTGCAGGCTGCACTTCCTCACACCACTTTGGTTATAGGGTGCAGCATGTCAACTCCGTCTTCACAGCGGAAGCTCTCGCAATAGGTGTGGCTCTCGACGAACTGATCTCGTTATCTCGTCCCGTGGTGATTTTAACAGACAGCTTGTCGGTTCTTTTGGCTCTCCAGTCTGCTAATCTGAAGTCTCCCAGAGTTATCCTTTGGCTCCACAATAAAATTGTTCGGATGCAGCATTTCTCCATTCACCTTTCCTTTTACTGGGTTCCGGGACACCGTGGTATCCCCCTCAATGAAAGGGCCGATGGCCTTGCCAAAAGTGTTTCTGTATCTTACCCTCTGATTGATTGGACCTCGCCGGAGGATACTATCCGTAGGTTCTCTCACAGTGTTCTGCTGCAGGGTGAGCACTCTTACCGTACTTGCAAGTAGTATGCTTCTTATGGGGATATCCCCAATGTCAATCACTCTCGGTGTTGGGTTCATAATCGTAGAGATGATGTGATTGTGTCCCGTCTCCTCTGCAGGATGCTTATTACCCCGGAGATTTTAGCTCGCTTTAACTTGGTTGCGGACGGCAGCTGCCGTGCGTGTGGTGTTTTGAACTCCTTGGAGCATATTTTGTTTTCTTGTGTCAGGTACTGCGCTCAACGCAGGAGTTGTTGGGCGGGTTTTGATTTGAGCGATGAGTGTTTTCGTTCGTTTGGTTGCTTTATCAAAAAGTTTTGTTCGTCGAGTGTTTTTCGTAACTTTATGCTACGGTTTATCCATAGTATTGATTGCTTCTAGCTAGGTGTCTAGTGCTGTCTATGTCTGACGTTTCTGTTTGTTTGGATCATTCGGGACAACAGCCGTGCTGCTTATAGGTCCCAAAGCTCCCCCACTACCTACCTACCTAGTCTACAGAAAAGTCTATGGAATACAATGATATCAAAATAGAAAAAATAAAATTGTGAAAAGTTGGAAAACTTGCCCCGGTCTCCCCTACTAAATTTAAAATATATACTACAGTTATGAATTAAAACAGTTTTTGTGTACTCTGTACATGGTTAGTATGCTGTAGTTATTCTGTATCTACTTTGTACACTGTAATAAATTGGTCATCTTCAACTTGAGTAGCCTGGTATAGTCCATAAATAACAATAATTTATTTTATAGATTTAAAGCTACATATAATTTGATTCATTTCATTTTAAAATGTCTAACAAAAAAATCTGGAGTCGGAGTCTGCTTGTTTTTTTTTTTTAGCCACTCCGACTCTTGTGTAAAAATGGGTTTTACTCCGACTCCGCAACCCTGGACACCAGGCACTATTCTTCAGATATTTAAGCTTTAAAAGGCATTGGTACATGGAGTATGTCACCTGTGTCTTTATGTTACTACAAAACCATGCATGTAATATTGATTATGGTTAAGTCAGTGTTTTATTATGTATAATAATTCGATGTTTATAATTTTCTGTGCACATTGCATTAGATAAGAGTATTATTAAAAGTTATTATTTATGAATAAAAAAACTGAAGCTGCATAGGATGCACCACCCATGTCTTTAAAGATTAAGTTTAAAACATGGAAACTTACAATGAAGTGTATGTTGGGGGGGGGGGGGGGTTCTGGCAGCTAGAATGTTTTTTCATTTTTTGCTGGGTACAGTTGTAGCTGTTTAGAGTAATTTAATCAGTAAAATTTTGAGATATTTTCCTGAACAACTGACAAATTTTGCACATCTCACCTTCCCCTTGATCAATCAACAAATTTCAATATTTTTCCTCGGCCAATTCATGAAATTCATAATTTTTTTACCTTATGCCTAATTAACATATTTTGCAAGAAAGGGTGTGTCAAAAAAAGCACCAAGGACCACTGGGCGTATAAAATACTTTGAAAATAGCCTTTGGGCACATTACACAATGAATAAATTCTTAACTGTATATTAATTAAAATGTAAAAATTATTAATCTGAATGATTGTTTGAATTTGAAGGTGTCAAGCTCATAAATCAAATGTATAGATTGTATGTAACAAATACTGTGTTACAAAATATCAAATGTCATAATATTTTACGAGAAAGTACTACAGTACCTGGAAATGTCGTTGGTAATCAACCAAAACTGTTATGGAATTCAATAAATTTTATTGTGATTTAGAAAAATAATTGAAAGCTTTGTCCCCTTAAAAGTGAGCGAAATGATTGGTTTTCGCAAATCCTACTCCAGGTGTAGTTTTGTTCAGAAATTTCATCTAGATTTTCACTTCCTACTGTTATCACCCCCAATTCACTTTTTAAAAAATTTAGCACATTGTTACATTGCTTGGAATTTTTTCTGAAATATTTATTTTGATTTGACAGTCAGTATAACTAGTGAATTTCATATCTCAACCTTCACCCTGAAATGTTCACTTCTTTGTACCCACCCTTTTTTTTTCTCCAATGTTTTCCATGTAAGGCATTGAACATAAAACAAAATATCAAGAAAAGTATCAGAATGTATCTGTTATAAAATTTTAAATAGTTTTTTTAAAATGAAATTTCGAGTTTTGAATTTGGAAAAGTTCTCGAGTATTCTATTTTGTAAAAAAGATTTCTCTTTCCAATGGGAATTTTTTTATTATAAAAGCAGTTTTCCCCCTAAATTTCTTTGTATTCTTTTTTTCTTAGCATTACCATCTCTAAGAGTTCATCTCATTTCAACTTTTAATTAGCAGAATTACTTTGCCCTAGAATCAGGGTTGCAAAAAACCGGGGTTTTATTGGTTTTTTGTTTTTTTAAGAAGTGAGGGCAGTCGGAGTCCCTTATTTTTTTTTTTAAGTATATGTATTAAATTAAGAAATCTTATTATTTTTATTGATTAACTTAATGTACAAGTAATTTGAATTGAAATAGCATAAATAAACAGTGTAAAAGTCTGTAAAAAAGCTTTTACTTCAGACATCATATAATATTATATAATAACCATAACAACCTATCACATATATAAGAGTTACTTTAATGGGTTACTTTTTATTGTATTCCCCACTAAGAACACATTTTTGAATTGTTATTTGTTAATCAAATAATGCTTGATAATATTTTCAAGATATCTATGGTTCACTGTATAAAACAGTTTATTCTTTGAACATAGATGTTACTAAAAATATTTAAATTACAAATGATTTCAATTATCTACATATAAATGATTGTAATTATATAATTTGAATACAGTCTGACCTCTATTTAACGAACCTCTATTTTGTGAACTTTTCCTCAGAACCAACAACATTTTGCGAATTTCTTCGTAAAATAACCTCCAAACAGCGAAGTGTATTCTCTATTTAAAAAACTTTTTCTTCTAATATAATTTTTTTCTCCCTATTTTTGAAAATGTTTCCGGACACTTCAAACTTATTCTTTCTGTTACGCATTTTATAATGCTCAATAACATTGAATTAGTTTTACCAGGTACCTAACTCAACGAGAGCAGTAAAATCCCTGTCATTCTTTGCATTTCATCCAGGAAATGCAAACTTTCAATATCCCCCTTTCACACTTAAAAGGGCTGTTCTGTAGTAAATATGTTTCAGTAATTAAATTTAAGGACGCATGTAGTAATACAATGCTTAAAATTACTTGTTATAATAAATACGATGTCATTAAAATTCATTAACTTTAATGTAAATATTTTCTTAAAACTGAAAATACAGTGTATTTCTGGACAATATTTTTTAAAATTCTTGTTGTCCTTACAGATTTCTTTTTGACGGGTAAAATGAATAATAATAAAAAAAATAAATATGATTTACAAAAAAAAGTGTGATTAGTTAAGTTTTTTAATAATGTTTAGTGTTTATGAATTAAAAATCTGTTTTGCATAGTTTAAAGAATTTAAAAAGATTCATCTCTATTTAACGAATTTTCCACATAACGAACTTTTTTTCGGGATTTAGCGACTTCGTTAAATAGAGGTCCGACTGTATTTTGAAATAAAGTTATAATACTTATATAATATCCAACAATGTTTATTTTTATCAACAAACATGCATCTGTATGTAATAAGAAATGATACTTAAAAAAAAAAAAAGATTTAAACAAACAAACAAAACCCGGTTTGTTTGGGTTTTTTTTTTGAAAAAAGTCCCCTTTTTTATGATCAGCTGTGTATATTGATTTTGGCTTTTTTTTTCATAATATTAATAGGCTTTTAAAAAACTTAATCACTTATTTCATTTTGACTTTGTCACATTTGGATTTGGTAGTACACTCAAAATATGTTTTAATAGGATAGTGCAACTCTTTAAACACAAAAGGTTAAAAAACTAATAAAAGTTACTGAATATTAAATAATAATATGGATTTTAAAAAACCCAATAAAACCCGCTTTGACATAAGTTTTATTGGGTTTTTTAGAGTGGGTTTTACCCCAAAAGAAACCCACCGGTTTTTTTTTTGGGGGGGGGGGGAGGGGTAGGTGCCAGGTGGGTTTTTTGCAACCCTGCCGAGAATGGGTTAAATATGCTATCATCATTCATTGTAAATGCATGCATGAGCACTTTTTACAATGAAAAGAAAAGCAATCGGTTTCTGAAATAAAATCTTTTTAAAACCCTGTATCAAAACTGTAACTTGTATTGGTAATATCAATGCAATTAATGTAGTTTAATAAGTTGTATTTTTCTTATATTTTCTAGCTTCTACATCTGTATGACATAATAAGATGCATGAAGATGCTGCAGTCAATGTGGTATAAAGCTGGATAGCCAAGTAGGCTGCAATACGCAACAGATCAAATTGAAAATTGTTATCTCGAAAAAAAGAAACATTGTATTTGAAAACATTGCTGCAATTGAAAATTCTAATGTGAATATGAATGATGTTAATAAAGAAATTACCATGCATTTGTATTGTTATTTTTTAATCTTATTATCAAAAGTTATTTTTATTTTATGCTATAGTTGGAATATTATTTTACTTTATTTAATTACTTATTTTTAATTGATTTGAATTTGCAGAGGACAAAGTCAGAACAGGATACTTGAAATTTTAGTATATTCAAGTCAAACATGAAAAATGTTTTAGAAAAATGTTATTTATATATTTTTATAAATGTGTCCTTTAAATATAATATAAAGTTCTAAACTTTCTGTACAAAGTAAAAAAAAGTTAACTTCCGATGAATATATTACAAAAAGAAGTCATATTTTAAAAGTAGCCTTGACACTCTAGCTTTTCTTGTTTAATTCATATTGCAATATAACTGTATCTAATTATTACGTAAAAATATATATATATATAACTTGTGAGCAGAAATTATGCTTAAGAAATAAAGTAGCACAATGAAAACACTAGCATTGCTTTAAGTTGTCTGTGTATATTTATTTCAGCTATCATAGGACGGTAGGTATTTTTAGATGGAGCATTTAAAGAGAAGAAAAAACCCTACATTTGTAGATGATGTCCGAAAATGACTAAAACCATTCTTTTTCTTTTTAAGGCTACAGACTCTCTTTCTTTTTGTAGACATGTGTAAACATAAAATTACAGCCTAAACTTGTATACAAATAGCTTGGAACAGTTACATAGAACTCTTAATTCCAGGTGCAGTTTAAAAAGGAAGACTCATTTCAAGGTTTATCACAAAAGGGGAGGGGGCATGATTTATTTTATTTTTTTACTTTCATGCTTGATTGTGCATGAAGTCTCAATGATTGCCTCAAGTATTAGAAAATTTAATTCATGCAAAGCATAGCAGTGCATTAAACTATACTAGTTTACTGCACTGCAATTTTGATAAGTAAAGTTTAGTGTGAATATTTTAAAAATTAAACAAAAATGTTTATATTTGGTGTGTGTATGGATATGGAGTTAATTTTGGTTGGCATGTAAGTTTGCAAATTTTGAATTTAACTCTATTTGATACAAAATTTTCAATTTGTTGTAGTTAAGTGTCTATAAAAGTTTATGAAGTATGAGTTACTCCACTTAAGACCCTCCCCCTTATTCTAAATTTGAATTGTCACAATTTTATTGGTATACTTTTTGTTTATTTAAATGGTTTATGCATCTCAAAAACAAAACACGTTTTATCCCAAAACTTTTTTTTATTATTCAAGGGGAAAAAAGCCTGTATTAACACCTGATAATATTTAATTTTGTAAGTAATAAGTTTTTTTTTCTTATATATAGATTTCGAGGCAAATGCCATAAGATGAAAAAAGGAATAAAGTCTCAAATAAGTAAAAATATCAACTTTTTTTTTTTAATGCTAATTTCAGTATTAATAAATCTATTTTATGGTCAAAAGGAAGTTAGCCATTGAATTGAGTAGAAATAAAAATATCTTTTTATGCTTCACAATTAGTTAGAAAGTTAAACGAAAATATATTCTTTATGGTCAAAAACAAGTTGATAATTGAATAGTTGAGCAAAATTTAGAATATTCTTTATGCTTCAGGTTTAATTAGAAAAGTTAAACGATTTTTTTTTCCCTCAGAAAAATTATGGCTTCTTTGGAATAACATATATATACTATATATATATATACTTTTAAAATCATAAATGGAATTAAAGGCGAATGCCATACGAAAAAAAAAAAACAAAGAATAAAATCGGCAATAAGTAAAATATATAACTTTTATATATAATACTAATTTCAGCATTAATAATAGCTGAGAAGAATTTTTTTTTTTTTTTTTTTTTTTTTTTTTTGTGTGTGTTTCATGAATTATGTTTTTTTTCTCCCCTAGAACAACATATGGACAGATAGATTTTATGATTGTATTCATAAAACTTTAAAATTTTAGATAGTGAAGTCCATTAATATATATATATATAAATGGCTAAAGTAGCCAAATTTGAAGGGTAAACAAAACGCTCAAATGGTTGCTAAGCTGGTTGCTAGGGTGTGACGTCAGTTGAAACTGATCTATAAGAAATATTGTGTCATTTTGATTAATTTTTTGTGCCAATAAAATCCGAATTCATGCGTATTTGTATCGAATACGTATCGATTATATCGCGATGTGTCGATTTTCTGGCGACAAATTGATAACCCGTTCACGTATCGCCAAAGATATAAGACAAAAGGACAGAATCGACACAGTTATGTTACGATTGACTGTTATCAAAATGCTACCTCTGGTGTTTGTCGAAAGTTATCTTTCTTTTACCAATCTGTCAGTTTTGTGCTTGCTGGGTATAGTCGCCTTATATGGAACAGATAAGTCGTACAATGGTCACACGTGATATTACATACGAGTACGTATCCGTAGCGAAAATTGGATAACAAAACACATCCATGTCACTATGAAATGGCTATATACCGTTTTGTAACGAGTGTTGATCAGTTTTAAAATACAATCACTATACTTCAAAAATTATAATCTGCCATTATAATCTGTCTAATCATTTAGTCGCTTTATGACGCATATGAGGCCCAAGACATAACTCTCAAAGAGTTGTTATATGCGAGTCGCATGTTTGTTACATAAATTGTACAGTGTCACTATAAAGTTGATATGTCCCGTTCAGTGATGAGTGATGATCAACTACCAAATACAATCATCCTACTAAAACAACCAAAATCTGTCCTTTAATTTTTTTCTCGTGCTTCGAATGGAAAGTGAAATAAGTGAATCAACGTGAGTGATTCTAATCAGAATAGATAAGTACAGCTTGCTGAATCAAGAACTACACTGAAGACGTTCTTTACATATTGTAGAGATCTTGCCGTATGTTATGCGGTAACTAATTTTTTAACAGATTTTTTTCTTATGAACAAGGATCTGTTTTACATAGTGACTTTGTTATGAAAACCCGTCTGAGAAATTCAGATATATGCACTTTTTTTCCTTTATCTGACGGTACTTATAAGTACCATTAAAATAACTTGTTATAAAATTCATTTAATACATCGATTAGTAGTAATACAGTTTAGAATAAGTTATAGATTTATTATAGTTTATTATAGAGTTATTATAGATTTAGTTATAGATTAGTCTTGCTCCAAAAGCATTATTGGTTAAACAAAACAAAAATATTTTCAAAAGGAGTATTTTCTTTTCCTTTGCATCTTTTCAGCTTTCTTGGCGTTGGGCAGGGGAATTTTCGATTCGGAAATATTTCTATATTTCTATTATAAGAACATTATATTTGTACATTTTATAATTCACCAAAATACTAAGAAAAATATTTAAAATAAAATATTTGAGTGGGGTTATAAATATTGCACAAAATCCCTATAAATTCAAATTTAATTAATACTTCAAAATCCTTCAAAAGTTATTAAATGATCTGTAAATCTTCTAATGTAGTTTGAAAAATTCACGCAAAAGGCTTTAGAAGATAAAATTTTCATGAATTCATAATTCAATACATAGTGGGTTAAATCACAACTCATAGGTGTATAGGTGTTAAAAGTATTATTTACAGTAGCAGTGAAGTATGATCTGTACCATGTCTTAATATATTCAACAAATATTTATCTTGAAAGTAAGTCCCTCGTTGTAAAAAAATTAAGAGACATGTAAAATGTGTTTTTTTAATTACATGAAAAGAAAACATTATACAAAGCTCTCAAGAAGGGGAATACATTATCAATAAAGGTAAATGCAATGGTCGCAATGGTTTCATTTTGGCAACGAATTTTTCTAAACAATAAATTTTTGTTTTAGGTTTGTATTGCAAATGTTGTAATAATGTATAACAAAGATTATTTTTTGGTAATAGAGGTAGCATAAAAATACAACACCCCGACTCTTTTAATTAATTTTTCTATACAGATTTTATTTATGCACTTTTAGCACATTAATAATCCCGATAATAGTATTAATTATAAGCAGCAATTGAAGACGAGCCAAGAAGTGATGAAGATTTTTCAAGTGACTGTAAAGTAATTTTTACGAGTTTAGTGTAAATTAGAAAATAAAATCATTATATATTTTCAGTAATCAATTATATTGTTAATTAACTTGATCAGAATAATTAAGAAGGATAATAATTGACTGATTCTGACCTTAGATTACCAATTCTGTAATTAATTTAGAATATTATTTCTGTTTAAAGCATTTATTGCTTTTTTATACAAATAAAAAATATTTGCTGGAATGTAATAAAAAGTAACAAAAGTTTTAATATTGTATGAGATAATTAACCTAGTATCAACCTAGTCTTGACAAAATTTTGAAGTCCAAGTTCCATATCTTTGTGTCATCATTCATTCTTTATACTGCCTATTACGTTGTATCTCCATTACATTTAAAAATTTTAATAAAAAACAAAATAAAATAAATCCATAGGCGTCGATTTGAGTACCTCCACCTTTTATTTTAAGTCGGTTAAAAAGAACTCAGTTATGTGACTGTAAAGTAATTTAATTATTATTATTATTATCCCTTATTTAATTATTATTAATTAATTATTATCCTTCTTAATTATTCTGATCAAGTTAATTAACAATATAATTGATTACTGAAAATATATAATGATTTTATTTTCTAATTTACACTAAACTCGTAACGGAGAAATTTTTCAATGGTGAAAATTAGAAAAAACACATTATAAACTTTTTCAAATTCAATATAGATTAAAATGTATTATTAATGTTATACAATGCGGCAGAGCAACTGAAATGAAGGAAAACATTAAAAAGTTTCAGAGAGAGTCAACCGATTGAAAATTTTGGTTCATTAAAGAGATCTGTTACCCATTTTATGTAAAATTTTTAAGCAACAATTCTTATCACATTTTTTAATAATTATTTTAAATTTCAGTAAAAAAAAAAAAGAGCTGGAAACAGGAATCCTGCTTTATGAGAATTTACTGTCGCCATTGATGAGGGGAAGAAATTATTATTATTACCAGGTGGGACCTGTCGAATTTGAACGAAAGAAAATGTTTAAGAAGGAACTTTTTCATTAATTTATAATAAACCAACAAAGTTAGTTACAATAAAGAATGCATTTCATATTGGTTAGTCTAAATCTCAAACAAATATTATTTTAACGTAAAGGTCACTGCTCTTCCATAAGGACACTCTAGATATTTGTAAAACTTTGCCTTTTATCAGCGTATATATAAAATGATGTCATTTACATCCTCTGAAGAATTCCACATTTACGATCCAAGGCATCTATAGAAAAATATGCATATGACGTTATTATCGCGGAATAAAACACAAACGCAGCAAAAACCTTTGGAAAAAAATGGCTATCTAATTATCCACATGCCTTCATTTGTTCTTAACATTAATATGGATACTTAAAATTAAATAAAGTTTATAGCAACTACATGTTTTATCAGAAATTATTCATTTGAATTTTTTCAAACAGCACGTATTTTAATTAAATATTTTTTTGCGGTTTTTATGGGAAAACGACAACAAAAGACATAGTAATCTACTATTTTCCAACTGTTATCTCTTTACTTCCTACAGAAATGGAGTACTTCATTTGCCACCATTACAGAAACAGCATTAAAAACTACAAATATATATATATATATATATATTCAAACAAATTTCAGTAAAAAGTACTTTTTTTCGGTGTAAAAATTGAAAGTGTGTGATGTGTAAAAGTTTAAAAACGTGCAGTAGAGATTATCAATATTTAACCGTACAATGATACATCTGCTTTGTTTTACGGTTGGAGTAACGTTATTTTTTAGGGACGACACTTTAATCGTTGCCTGAAAGAAATAGCACATCGGGAGGCTAAAAAAATGGAAAATCCGTTTATTTGGTCAAAAATTGTTCCCGCAAAAGCGGTAAAAAAAAAAAAAACAGTGTTTCGAGATAATTGATTTAAACTTATACCCATCGTCGGTCTGCGCAGCTCAACGTTTACAGCTATATTACTATAGTACATTAATAGTAAAGATGTTTTGGAATTTTTCTATCAGACTAACTGTACCGCATTCTTAAATATTCAATTGTAATAATAAAATAATCTTTAAAAAAAAATAAAAAAATAATAAAAAATAACCGACTTAAAAAAAAAAGCACTAAAAAGAATTAAATAATTCTTTAAACTGCTCTAATGACGAAGCGTAATCCAATAACCACACATCGGATATCATGTGTCGGCATAAAAACGTTAAATTTAATGTATAGAATTTAATAACTACCAAACATGGATTTTCTAGAGAATGTTTTTTACAAAAGATTAATTTACATATTTATGATTTAATTTACGAATATATACATATAAAAAGTAATCAATTACTTTTTGAAGTTGGTGCCAACCTATCTTAAGTATAGTAAAATTGTGATTATATTATAGCTATTACTATGAATAAAGTGATGATGGAAAATATGATGCAAAATTTTAAAAATGCTCTATTTCTTCAGCAAATTATTTGTTTAATCATTATCGATTGTGAATGTTTGGCACCAACTTCAAAAAGTAATTGATTACTTTTTATATGTATACTAGGTAGCCCGTCAAAAATGACGGAAATTTAGATATAAAGATATATACAACTCATATGCAAGAATATGAGTTTCCTCGCTTGTTTCGTAGTGATAGATGAAAATAACACATTTTAAGAACGAAACACATTTATGAAAAACTGTGTGCAGTAGAAGACCTCTAATCTGCACAGTTTGGTTCCCAGTTTTGTGCACATTTGAGGCTTTTTGCGGTCATGTCTATTCAATCTTTGTTTACATTTTTTTAAATTCATGTATTGGACAATTTGGATTGTTAAGCCTTAAAAATAAATAAATTACACACTTGAAGTAAGGTAAAAACAATTAAATTATCGTATACGATTTCATGAAATGGTATTATATGGTATTATGTGTGTGCTTCACGATCTTTGTTACGACGTTGGCGAAATTGGCTGCAACTTGTCATAAACCTAATAGTGTGGGCCACTATAACAAAAAAGGGTACTTTTCGGTTAGACGGGCGCCAGTGTTTTATATACATATTTATATACATACATATATGTAAATATACATATATATTTACATATATATATGTGTGTATGTATACAATATTTGTATATGTAAATATATGTATGTATATAAATATGTATATAAAACAGTGGAGCCCGGTTAACCGAAAAGTACCCAAAAAAGTAACCAGTTTTTAATAAAATTTCTGATAAAAAGTAGTTTTCAAAAACTTGTGTAAAATTGCAGGCTGTTCTCATGTCATGTCAGTCCTAGGAATAATATTTGTAACACTGAAGAGTTTCCATGTATATGTGGAATCTAGAAAAGCTTCTCCAAAATAAAGGTCCTGAAATGACATTGTAATTCCTCTAACTTCAAATTTTAATCGGGCCCTGATGTTATTTACCGAAATCTAATAAATAAAGTTATTTTGAATATTACAACAAAATTAAACAGTTAAACTTATTTAATTTAAACCCGCTGTTACTTCCCGATGTTATTTTTTAATATTAAGAAAGAAAATTATTTAAATTTTTCAAATCATGCATTTATAATTTTTTTCCGTCTTTAATAACTAAATATTGAAAAAATATGCTTTTGTTCTGAGCTCATAAATATGACAATAAAATAATGTAACTAAGAGACATTGCAAAATTAAATCTTTGTGAATTCAAACCATAAACAAACGATACCGCCACCATTTTACCTACTATGACGTCATAAGAATATTGTCCATTGATTGTTGGAGAACTTACTTTGTGAATGATTACCTCAATGATTTAATATTTTTTACATTTCACGGTGAATGAATCACTTGTTTTTGTTTAGTTTTATGGAATGAGATATTTCAACTGAAGTTATCCAAGGATATATGTATTCTTAATCGAAATTAAAAACAATGCTTTGATCTCGAAATAAAAAGGACACAGATGTCATATTCGCACCATATTGGCGCGATTTTTTTCTGACGCCAATGCCATATACGCAACGGATACTTAACTGGCGCCAAAGTGTCGTTATTTTGCTTGATGTGGTAATCGGATTATGTTGTTTATGCTGTTGATGTTTTCGCCAAATTGGCAATCCAAAAAAATCGCGCCAATATGGGGCGAATATGACATCTGTGCCATAAAAAGTTTTAGTTTGTATAATTGGTTATTTCTATTAATTATTGGTACAGATGTCATATTCGCCCCATATTGGCGCGATTTTTTTCGGTTGCCAATTTGGCGAAAACATCAACAGTATAAACAACATAATCCGGGTTACCACATCAAGCAAAATAACGACACTTTGGCGCAAGTTAAATACCCTTTGCCTATATGATTTGGCGTCAGAAAAAAATCGCGCCAATATGGGGCGAATATGACATCTGTTCCTAATTATTTAGGTACTTTTCGGTTAGCCGGGAGCCAGTGTTATATTTACATACATATATATACACATATATGTACACGCATATATACATATGTATGCCTATATTTATGTGTGTGTGTACATATATATATATGTACATATATGTGCTTATATATGTATATATGTATGTAAATATAACACTGGCGCCCGGCTAACCGAAAAGTACAGTTATTTATTTAGGTACTTTTCTATTATAGCGCATTTAAAAAAAAAAGCTTGGCCCAATTCGGGCATTAGAAAATGAGATGTGTTGCCAAAATATATAAACAGCTGTGAAAACAAATTTAATGAACTTTTGTTTTTGCTTATATATGCACTTATATACATAGAAAAATCATTTTTAAATATATATAATATTTTTTTATATACAAATTACGACACAGATTTCAGATATGCACCGGGATCCCTAATTGGCGTTAAAATGGTGTTATTTTGCCTGCTATGGTAACCCGGCTATTGTTTTTTATTTATTAATAAATTGTTTATTTACTTTTTTATTATTATTATATAAACTGTTTTGTTCTACAGTTATCAATCAAACTTTTATTTCTGTATAGTTATTTCCTTTTCAAAATGATAGCAAATAATTAAAAAATATATAACTGGTATTCGAAAGAACTGGAACCCAAATTGGCGTCAGAGAAAAATCACGCCAACGCCGATGCGTATATGACATCTGTGCAAAAATTACTTCCGTTTCTTTATAAAAATGGGTAAATAGCTTTTTATATATTAAATAAATTGTATACATATATAAAAATTTGCTTGTGAGTATGAAGCAGTAAGTTGGTTGTCAGAAAATACGTTGGCAAACTTCTTTCTCACCAAGAAACTTTTCTCCGAAGAATTGTACATAAGCGATGATTGCTGGAAATGCATTTTTAATTATGATATGTGCTTTTATGTTTCACTACATTTATGCATACTATACTGTGTGTTAAATGCAGGTTGATATGCAGGGCTACACAAAAGAATTCGTAAGGGTTACTGAATATGAGAGTAAATTGCTTAAAGGTGGTTTTTAAAATAGTTATGCATTTTTACGCTGAACTGCATTTAGTTTAGTAAGAAATGTTTGTAGAAATTAGATAAAATGATATACAGGGTCACGCAAAGAATTGGATACATAACCGTCTATGGATGATAATATCTGGAAATGTGATTTCAGTAGTTTTAAGAGTTGTTTAAAGGAACAGATGTCATATTCGCCCCATATTGGCGCGATTTTTTTCTGTCGCCAATATCATATAGGCAACAGGTACTTAACTTGCGCCAAAGTGTCGTTATTTTGCTTGATGTGGTAACCCGGATTATGTTGTTTATGCTGTTGATGTTTTCGCCAAATTGGCAACCGAAAATAATCGCGCTAATATGGGGCGAATATGACATCTGTACCTTAAATTTTAGCTAAATAGTGGCATGTAATAACGGCACTATTGGCTAAGGACGGTAACTGCTGAAATCAATTTTTAAAATTTTTTATGTGTTTTCTAAAATGTTTACTTAGTTATCTTATTTACCTTATTTCCTTAAATAGCGAAGTTTTGTTAAAGCATTCAGGATGTGTTGGAAAGCGTTTCATATTTTATGCTTAACGCATGATTTTTCTTTCTTGTTTAGTCTTATTTTGCATTTATTTTATTCTTAATTTTTTAGTTTTATACTGCTTTATATACATTTTGGCACAGATGTCATATACGACCCATATTGGCGCGATTTTTTTCCGACGCCAATTTGGCGAAAACATCAACAGCATAAACAACAACATCCGGCTTACCATATCAAGCAAAATAACGACATTTTGGCGCCAGTTAAGTACCCGTTGTGTATATGACATTGGCGTAAGAAAAAAATCGCGCCAATATGGGGCGTATATGTCATGTGTGCCGAAACGTTAATATTTAATGTTTAAACACTTCGCTCCCCTCCCCCCTTGCATATAATACAAACTATGACACAGATAGCGCTAAATAATAGACAGTTTGGTACTTTTCCACTGTAGGGGCTTTGGCGTTTTTTAAAAAAAGCTTGGTGTAATTCGGGCATCAGAAAGTGAGATTTCAGTACTTTTCCGTTATACTGACACCATTGTCGCCAAGAGTAATAGTTGGCGCAAAATGAAAATCATGGGAATTGAAACATTTGAAAAATAAAAGAAAAAATATTGTCGATAGTAAAGTGAGCATTTGAAAAATATAACATTTGAAAATTACAGACTTTTACGAACTATTTCATTAAATCACAAATATATACTTAAAATAAGTGAACAAATAACTGTTATAAAATAAAGTAATAAAATAAAACTCATATTAAACTGCTGGCATAAAATTACAAATATCATTTAGCATTTTGAAATAATTGGCACATTAGCATACATTTTGGCATCGTGTCCGTATAACGGAAAAGTATCGAGACTTTTTGTCAAATCATATAAACAGCTATGAAAACAAACTTGATGAGCGTTTTTGTTTGTGTTATATATTTATTTTATATGTATATTATTGATGTTTTTTATGTACAAATTACATCTGTTTCTGTAAAAAATTAGAGAAACGGCTTTTTAATGTTAAATAAATCGTATTAATATATAAAAAAAATGCGTATGCATATAAAATGAAACAATGGATAGGTTCCCGGAAAATATGTTGCCAAATTTCTTTTTTCGCCAAGGCAGCTATACTAGAAAAGTACCTAAATCACTTTAAAATCGCGCAGTTAGGAGGTCACACAGTACAGCGTCGTCTATTGGCGGTTATTTTATTAGTAGCATCGGGAGGAAGATGTAAAGATGTACTTTAAATTCTCACCCATAGATTTTGAAAAAATATTTTAAAAGAGCGGAGTTTAAATTAAATTTCAGTGACCTCTTTTATGAAAGAATAATGGTTTTAAATGGGAATTTCGCCAAATTAGCCAGCTATCGCCAAGTTGGCTAACATTGGGCGCTACTGTGGTAACCCTGCATTATTATTTTTCAACAATTGCTCATTTCAATGAGGCGGTCCTACCGGAATCGTGAGGGACACACAGAGACTTGGATTTTATATAAATAGATATTCGTAAATTAAATCATAAATATGTAAATTAATCTTTTGTAAAAAACATTCTCTAGAAAATCCATGTTTGGTAGATATTAAATTCTATACATTAAATTTAACGTTTTTATGCCGATACATGATATCCGATGTGTGGTTATTGGATAACGCTTCGTCATTAGAGAAGTTTAAAGAATTATTTAATTCTTTTTAGTGCTTTTTTGAAGTCGGTTATTTTATTTTTATTTTTATTTATTTATTTTTTTTTTTTTGAAAAAGATAATTTTATTTCCTACTTTTTAGTTATTCATACCGTAACACATAATTATCCGGATTTCAACATCTGCTGAATAAGTAAATAATTTGTCAAAGAAATTATAATTTGCAAAAACTATTTATTAAACAAATAGTTTTAAATAAATTCTTTATAATTTCATTAAATGTATTGACTTTATTAGCATTTAATACTTCTGATATTTTGTTTAAACAAGTACATTATATTGACAACAGTCTACAATCATTTATTTATTGCTCACATATACCTGACTTGTGTGCTTGACATAAGGGGCCAACTTATAAGTCATCGTTAATATACAAGGACGAAATAGCACAAGGACTTTGAGCTTTGAAGGGTTGGGGGTTCTAGATAGCACAAGGAAATTTACAACACCAGAGAATTACATCTGGTAGCTCCACAAAGAGTGTGCAACGGAGCCAGCGGGATTTGAACCCGCAGCCCAACTACGCTCTCAAGCGATTAGCGGTGTGGTGCCTCAACCATTAAGCCACAGTCTACATTCAAGAATTATTTTTTGTAGGACTCCGTTGTCAAAAAAAAAAAAAAAATGCAGACTATGTAGTAACATTTGTATTGACTCTTCAAGTATATTGACCAGGACCCAGATATATTTTTCGCTGTTAGCGAAATGAGATTGACCAATGAGAAGCCTGCCTTTTTACGAACTTGTAATTTTTATAGAGTGTGTCCTTTTAAATTTCAAAAATTCTTCTGTCAAATAAAACAAAATTTTCTGTACTAAAATACTGGCATCCAAAAAGCTGTAAACTTGTCAGGTTTGAAAATGTGGTCCAGTGTCCACCGTGGCTGAGTGGTCAAGGCATCACACTGCTAATCGCTTGAGAGCGTAGGTGACTGCGGGTTCGAATCCCGCTGGCTCCGTTGCACACTCTTTGTGGAGCTCCTGGATTTAATTCTCTGGTGCTGTAAATTTCCTTGTGCTATCTCGTTCCTGTATATTGACGATGACTTACAAGCGGGCGCTTGACGCCAAGCACACAGGTCAGATATATTCAATAAACCAATCATGTGGTCCATAATTGTACATTATTCTTTTCCGATAATCTCCATCAATTGTTCCCTCATGTAAGGTGCCTCTATTTGAGAGTGGTGAGACACAATGCTCAGATTCTGTTTATACACACGTGTTTGCCTACACTACGGCAAAACTAGACATTTTCTATTCCAGAACTTGGCGATTTTCGCTTGGACAAGTTTGATTATACGTGTGGAGGACAATTTAACAAGCATTAGTTTGGCAATAATGGCAAACTCTTCAAGATTCATGGCGATAGCTTTGTCTAGAATCGATCAATCAATATTTTTTTCCCCGTATGTCACCATTCTCATACCAATACTCCCCATCTATAGGCAGTAAAGACATCAGAAATGAGCGCCAATGATTAAGTGTTTAGTCTGAATTGGATAACCGAAGACAGTGCTGCTACACATAAGAAGGCACTTTTCTGTTTACTGTAAATGGAGGCACTTTGCAGTGTACCGACTAATAGAAACACTTTGCTAAACTCTGATGTATAAGGTCACTTTGCTATTGAATTGCAAGCTTTTTGATCCCCACTTTCGATGACGGTTAGCATCGTTTTAGATATTTGGGTTTTACTGAATGCGGCATCATTTCTAGACAAGATTTCGCACTTCGAAAAGTTACCTCATCCAGTAAACTATAAGGTACGCATCTATACCTACGGACAACGGAATTGGGTGAGGAAAAGCTGGCAATCCATCAATAAAGTTTACACATCAGAGCGCGGTAAAGTGCTTTGAGAGAAACTTATGTCCAAACTAAAGCAAACTTAGGCATTTTCTATTATGTAACTACAGCGTCTAGAATATATAGTGTAGGAATCGGCTATCCAAGTAACACTTAAAAACAAAGACTTTTAAGATACATAGACCGGCAATTCCCATTCAAAAGTATGCGAAATCATGGCAGCCATCTGAAGTAAATTGAAACACCTGAACCGCGAGGTTTGTACATCAGCTGTGGTTATTTCCCATTAAGTGCTAGAATGAGCTTAAAAATTAATTATTATGAATATATATGAAGTTTATGGCATATTTTTTTACACGAAGCTATTTTTTACATCTAAATATGCGTTATAAATATTGAATTTTCAGTAATAAAATTAAATAAAGCGATTTATTAATAATTTTATGTATGGCATGTTTGGAAAAGAGTATCTAATTTTAACATGCCTTATAAACCTAAATAAAGACGAAATTTATATGGAAACATATTGTTAAAGATTATAATTCCACTTTTTTTCAAGTTTGACTTACAAAAGTAACTGGTAGGGAAGTTCAGATTAAAGGTAGCAACTGTAACATAATATAGCAATTTACAAAATTTTAAATTACTTGTAAAGAAATCTAAGTTTTGTAAACTAATTTTTTATGCAAAAAGGTAATTCAAAAAATGCATATTAACGAAAGTAATACTATATTTTTATCCTTGGAGGATGTTTATTGAAATGCTTACTTGCTATACGAAAAAAACAAAAAAATTGATGTATTTTTATTAGAAAAAGGCATAAATGAAATAGGGTAGACTAATATTTAATGATCCGCAATGAAAAAATACACTGATAAAAGCATTTTGTTAGGTAAATTAAAATATAAAGCATATATTTTAGCATAGCCGTACAACAGCTGTGATCAAAAATCCTCAGTTAAACTGACAGTTTGCAGGTCTATGTATCTTAAAAGTCTTTGCTTAAAAAAGTGCTAAAATATTGGATACCTTAAATGTCAGACGATGCTAAAAACCAGTGAGTCGATCATAGCGACATCTGCAGGATATTTTTTAAAACTCCAAGACGATTTTGTCTAGACGCTGTAATAATACGATGTTTACTTTGAAATCTGAAAATATATCGCAGATGTTACAGCGTCTAGAATATATAGTGTGGAAATTGGTTATCCCGTAATACTTAAAAAAGTGCTAAAATATTGGATTTCTTAAATGTCAAACGATGCTGAAATCCAAAGAGTCGATTACAGCGATATCTGCAGGATATTTTCTAAAACTCCAAGACGATTTTGTCTAGACGCTGTAATAATACGATGTTTACTTTGAAATCTGAAAATATATCGCAGATGTCGCTGCGATCGGCACCCTTGATTTCAGCGTCATTGCACATTTAAGGAATACAAGTTTTTAGCGTTGCTTGGATAGCAGATTTCCACACTATGCATGCTAGACGCTGTAATTTGGTCCAGCTCTAGATGCTGTAAGCATGTTCACAATGCCTACTGGGTTCAGACCCTGAACGGTTCTCATTGTTTCCCCAGATTCAAATATCCAGAACTTGCTGACTTACTATCGCAGTAGTACAGCGTCTAGAATACAGTGTGGAAATCTTCTATCCAAACAGCGCTAAAAAGTTGTACCCCTTAAATATGCAAAGATGCTGAAATCCAGGGATCCGATCTCAGCGACATCTACGATATGTTTTTAAATTTCAAAGTAAACACATCTTATTATTACAAAGTCTAGACCAAATCGTCTTGGAGTTATTGAAAATATCCAGCAGATGTCGCCGTGGTCGACTCATTGGATTTCAGCATCGTTTGACATTTAAGGGATCCAATATTTTAGCACCTTTTTTAAGTATTACTGGGATAGCCGATTTCTACACTATATATTCTAGACTCAGTATCAGTAGTAATTAGAAAGTACTAAAATATTGTATCCCTAAAATGTAAAACGATGCTGAAATCCAAAAAATCGATCGGAGCGACATCTGAGGATATTTTATAAAATTCCAAGACAACTTGGTCTAGATGCTGTTATAGTACAATTTTTACATTGAAATTTGAAAATATAACGCAGATGTCGCTGCGATCGGCTCATTGGATTACAGCATCTTTGCACATTTAAGGGATACAATTTTTTAGTGCTCTTTGGATAACAGCTTTCCACACTATATATTCTAAGTGTTGTACTCTGATACATAAGGAACTGTAAAGGTTGATTTTCAATTTTTCGACACCAACTTCCGATATCGGTTTGTGTCTATGTGGGCCTTCCGGTTTGGTGGATGACAGAATGGCCAGTATACAGATAGATTTTTCGCTCTTAGCGAAAGGAGATCAACCAATCAGAAGCCTGCATTTTTGCAAACAGCGAAATGTTCGCAAAACTCCAAACTTCTGATTGGTCAATCTCGTTTCACTACCAGCGAAAAACCTATCTGGATCTCGGCCCTTGTCCAGCTAAGTTTTCGCACTGTGAAAGATCTCGTATCTCTGTAAGAGTAACGGTATCAAAGATGAGCGCTTATAATCGGGCGACTGCTTCAAAAAGGATTTGAATTTAAAGTTTTTATTTTTTTTTTAAATTTCTAATCATCAGATTTTGATGAAATTGGAATGGGACCAAATGGGGGGCTTACACTTTCAAGCAAAAAAAAATTATCAAAATCGGTTCCTATTTAAGAAAGTTATGCGTGAACATGGGCAAAACATACATACAGGTCGAATTGATAACCTCCTTGTTTTTGAAGTCAGTTAAAAATAAACGGTCAAGTGCGAGTGTAACTCGCGTACACAGGGTTCCGTGCAATAATATATGAATTAGTAAATGTATTATTTAAAAAACCCCGTTGCTAAAAGAATAATAAGACTTTGTGAAAACTATACAACGTAGGGTGGGTATAGTTGTGTATACTAGAAAAGTATAAATGGAGGTACCCCGAATGTTCAAAAAGATATGGAAACTAAATAATATCAAATACAGCTATTCTGTATAACACTTTTTTAATCTTATAGTAATCTGTTTAAAATGAACTTAATACGGTGCTGATAATAAAAGTAGTGAATTTAAACTTCATTTGGCCTTTCATAAACCTAAATTCAGCGTAGTAATAACATTTTCTTTCTAAAGTGTACCTAAAGCAAAGCACTTGTCTAAAATTAACACTTATCGTTGTGCTAAGTGCCCTTCGAAAGGACGTCGCAAAGCTGTAACGCCGCTTTGGTCCGTGCCGCGTTTTACCATATAGGTTTTTATTTATACAGTAGCTGAGAGAGCCACTCAATTCAAACTAATCGCGAATCCCACACTATTTATGTGATTAATTCTCATTAAATTAGTCTGTTTTCAACAATTTGACGTTTATTGCTTTTATTCTGCTACTGAGCATTGCATTACAGAAATATATCTTTAAAAATTGTTATCTAGTCTTTAAAAGCCGATGCAGCATAGAGAACGCCGTCCCTGTCATTATGTATATCCAAACCGTCCGTGTCTTTATGGGTTAATAACTCGACTAATTACCTACGATTTTTTCTGCAATTCATTATCAACAATGCTTTTCTACTTCTGCTACGATAGGTACCTTTAGCGCTGCTCAACACTTTTTCTGATTGCCCGTAAATCGAAATTTGTGTGTAACGGAAAAATGTGATTTTCTCAAAAACTATGTGACCTAGGGTAATCGCTATAATTTTCCTGTAAGGTTTAAATTAACGTCAACTACCTCTAATTTTCTCATAATTTTAGTTTAAGTAGATTCGGAATTAGATGCGGGGGTGGGGACATATTTTTGCACTACATTTTCGACCATAACATTAAAAATATAATACCTAAAATTAAATGAAATATACTTTTGAGTTCAGCGTTAAGAAAGCTTTCATACTCTACATTTTTCCTAAAAATATTTTTAAATATTTATTTAACTGAAAATATGTGGGTCAATAGTCTTTATTACTTCCCCTCAATTTGAACTTTCCACGTGTCATAGTTTCCGAGTAAAAGGGCTGTTACAGACAGACAGACAGACACAGGAGAGATATTATAATGGTTCTGTTTTTACTTTTTAAGTACGGAACCCTAATAATAATAATTTTTCGTAAAATCAAACAATTCGGGATACCTTAAATTAACTGAAAATTCTCCAATCTAATCTTTAAAATGATCCGAAATTCCCTTATTTAAGCTGCATGATTTCACGGAATTCGCACGATTTCAAGCAGCCATTCAGAATAACACAGGAGCACTGTGAAATTTAAAAGTAAATGGTAAATTATGTTTTTTAAAACAGTCACATTTTTTTACATTTACAGGAGTTAACTGTAACAGATTATTACAGATTTACAGTTTTTTTTCTATACTTTGGTATAAAATTAAAGTTTTCAACAAAAAATTGCAATTGCTTCTATGACAGTGAATATAAAAGAACTCGTGTGTCTGAATTTATAAAAAGTGAATATGTGACTAATACAATCTTTGCCTCAATACACTATGACGCAAAAGTTTAGACAATGAAGAAATTCTTACATACTTTGAAAAATATTTATTCAATTTTCAAATCACTGCTTGAAATTAATGTGCTGTACATATAAACAATATTTATAACAAAGAAAAGTGGAATTGTGCATATTGCAATAAATTAAATGGTAACAAAAATAAACTGCTGTCTCAAAAGTTTAGACACAAATTAAATAAAATCGAAATAAACAATTTTTAAAACCTGGTTGCGCATCCATGCTTATGTATTACGTCATATACACGAGATTGCATGGAAGAAACTAAATCTTGCATAGTTTGTGGATCGATATCGTACCATGCATTCTCAATAGATGTCTTAAGTTCCTTTTCAGAAGAGTATTGTCTAGCGTTGCTATAAACTTTGCGACACATGATGCTCCAAAGGTATTCTATAGGGTTAAGATCTGGACTACATGCTGGCCAGTCGAGAACTCTTATATTATGGGAATTAAACCAAGATTTTGAATGTTTTGCAGTGTGAATTGAAGCATTGTCTTGCTGAAATTCCCACTGAGGACCCCCTAGAAGCTCAGCAAATGGCAGTAGGTTTTCTTCTAATGTCTGTGTATAATGCTGTGAAGTTTGACGACCACTGGTGAAGGTCAGAGATACTTGTCCATTATAGCAAAGGGCTGCCCAAACCATCACCGAGCCCCCTCCTTGTCTGCGACTAAAAAAACGTCGAGGTTCCTTCCGCAAGTCATGCCAATACGATAAACAACCATCTGGACCATCCAGATTCCACTTTTTTTCATCGCTAAATATGACTGACTGCCATTTCTCTCCATATGACATATGCTTTCGAGCCCACATAAGTCTTTGTAACTTATGATATAGTTTCAGAGCTGGTTTCTTCTGCATTTTGCTATAAACGATTGTTCCTTTTTCCAAAATTCGTCTACGAATCGTATTCTTTGATACAGAGAGTCCCGATGAGCTTTGAACTCCACGTACGCTCATTTGTTGAGTACTCGCTAGTCTTTGTATCAGGCGATCCTCTCGTACATTTGTCACACGTGGCCTCCCAGACCGACATTTTGCTTTATATTCGGAACCACTCGATAAAACTCGATAAATAGATTTTTTTGACCTATTAATAATAGCAGAAATTTCAGAAACGCTCTTCCCTTCACCTTTCAACTGCCAAATCCTTGAAACCTCATTCACTTGAATTTCTTTAGCTCTCGGCATGTCGACTATGAAGCGCAATCGTTTGCAGAACTTAAGTACTCCAAATTTGTGACATCATCGATTCTAAATTTGCATATGCCAGCGAATATTCAAAGAAATTTAGAATAGTGTCTAAACTTTTGCGACAAGCACATTTGAATTTTTATGAAAAAAATTAGTATTATAACAAATAAAACGACTGTCTTTTGTACATAGCATTTTAAATCAGTTTTTGAATATATTTACAGGTTTTTGTAATTCTGACGTCATAATTCTACATTTTAAAGCTGAATGACGTCATTGTCTAAACTTTTGCGTCATAGTGTAGATTCATGCTATTTCACCTTCACAATTTATCTCTAATCTCTGCATACTCAAACTCATATATATATTTTTTTCAGTTAATTCTGTTTTTTGTAATAATTCTTTAGTAAGAAAAAAAAGCATAAGAATATCTAAGCAGACAATTTTTTAAATTTTTTATGCTATAGTATATACATAAAAAGTATAACATAAAAGTATATACAGTATAACTTCAAAAGTCCGACATCATAGGGACCGAGACTATGGCGGATTTTTGAAGGAATTTAAAAAGTATTAACTAGGAATATCAAAAGTATTACTATCTAATTTATAAAGGACAAAATGCGGAAACAGGAAAAACTGGATACCAGCCAATGGGAAAATAGTATAGGTATATTAGTATAGGTATGTTTCCTCATTGGTTAATGAACTTCTCAGTTGAATCCGTTTCTCCTCTATATAAATGACCATGTTTCCGTTATTCTTTGCAGTGAGAATGGTATGCTAAACGCTACCGAAACTAGTCTGCGGAATTTTTGCTTATTCTGGCGTTTTTGACGTTGCTTTTTAAATTTATATCATTCTGCGCCAAGTGGCATCTTAATAATTAATTAGCTCATAAATTGAGATTTTTTTCAAGGGAAATGTGAAAATCTTAAATCCTTCCTCAACACTGATGTCGCCGTTGCCGAAAATTCGCATAGCCATAATTTGTGCTATGCATTCGCCATAGTTGTCCTCAAAGTTGTTCCCTTTGCTAAGCAACGGTGCAGCTCCCAGAAAATTTGTTCAGAAAATCATCGCCTCTGGCAAATGACAAAAGAAGTCAAGTATTCTTTTTGCATTTTTACTTTCGATCTTGAAGTTTGTAATTTATAAAGAATTGCTATTTTTCTTCTCCCATAACTTGAAAGTATAAAAGAAAAAGGAAGGGAAGGATGATTTTGATGCCGGATTTCTGAATGATTTTCTTATTTTCTTTAATAACCTTAAATATACCTAAAATCCAAAATCTGCCAGTTTCCTTTCCACAATCAGTTGGCGCACTCTGTTCTAAACTAACCTCTATCCGAACGAAACTCCGTTATTCAACATATCTGGGAGAGATATTAGTTGATGAGTTGGGGAATCAAATAAGAGAAAAATCCCCTGTAGGCAAATGGGGGAAGGATAAAGGAAGGGGAGATGCAAGTTCTTTTGGACAAAAGATTAATTAAGAGTATTGGTGTCCTTGGTCAAAAACTTCAACTGGTACCTAAGCGAGAAACTTAATTTAAGAATTTGCTGAAATTAATATTCAGAAATAGTGCTAACTACTACTCACAAATTAACTTTAAGAGTGTGAAATTTGGTAATTATGATTTTAATGTAATTTGAAATTATTTTCAAAGATCTATGGGTAATAAGAATTGAGTTATTAAGATAGGGTTAAGGAAAAAAATAGATGAAGCGGGAGTGGGGAGGTAGAATGCAAGTGCTCTTCGACAAAGGACTAATTAAAGTACTGGAGTTCTTTATCAAAAATTTGGACTGGTACCTGAGCCACGAACCTAATTTAAGAAATTTGCAGAAATTAGTATTGGGAAATAGGGGTAACCAATACTGTCTGGCTGAGACAAAAAGAACCCAGAGTAGATTTCCTGCTTTCGGAGGTTCCAAAACTTGTAGGGAAGGATCTTCGTCCGTAGGAGTGGTAGGGCAGAAAAGGTTATGGTAATTCTCGGAATGACAAATTGAACAGAAAAAAAGAAAATGCAGGACTTCCCTAAAATAAAGTCCACTGACCAGTTACTCTGGCAACAGGTCCGAGTCAAGACCAGTTCCAGGGTTTTTCTTGTCTGAGCCAGACAGTACTAATAAATTAACTTTAAGACTGCCAGATGTGCTAAATAAGATATTAACGTAACTTGGAATTAGTTTCAAAGAAATATGAGTAATAGGAGTTGAGATAATAAGATAGGGCTATGTTAAGCAAAAATCGTCGAGAGGATGGGAGATGCAACAGTGTGCTCTTCGACACATGACTAATTAAGACCGCTGGAGACCTTGGTCAAAAATTTGGACAGGTACCTGAGTCAGGAACCTAATTTAAGAAATTTCCTGAAATTACTATTTGGAAATAGTAGTATTTCTTTGTGGCCCGATTAAAATGTATACTTTTTACTTCTACAAACCGCTATCCTAGTTGAGATTTCAAGGCAAGAGTGTTGATTGGACAGTCGTGCGCGATCCTTGCATAAGGGTTCAATTCTAGTCAGCTTGTGGTTTTGAAAAAAAAAAAAAACTTTTTTTTTATTATTGGGCCGTTTGATGAGTTTTTAATTAATGTCCCAGTTAATTAAAGAAACTTAAAATTCTGAGTATCAGGTGCATTAGCACCTTGGACTGACTTCACAAAAAATTTAAGCCTCCTACGAGCCGTAGATTTCGCTAGCCATTGCAGACACACGCATATGCAGACAGACACACAAAGCAAAACATTTTTTTATTAGTATAGATATAATATAAATATAGTACAAACCTTTTAGATTTAAATAAATAATTAATGGTGGGATCGTTAAATTTTCTTTTAATAAAATAAAAGTCCACTTTTTAATTAGAAAATATTTTTAAAATATATTTTTTTAATCTAAATTATACAATTCAAACGTTTTATTTAAAGAAAAAAAAGAATAAACTTTCTTTTTTTATTAGTGTTATTGAAGAGATCAATCTATACCCTAAGGATATAAAAATAAGCAAAACAGGAAATGTTTGTGATTTAAACTTTCAACTATTCACTTAATCTCTTGTTTACTTGTCGATAGTACAACTGGGAGCAAATAAAATCTACTTCTCATTATTTAAAAGTGCTTAATTATAAGACAAAGAAAAGTTACGAAATTTTTGAACAATTTATAAACATACAAAATTAACTTTATTGTTGAAAGTTTAATAGGGAAGTACTAAAAATTAATTTAATATTTTATGTAAAGCTGTGCAAGTGGTATTGAAGTGAGGTTTGTATAATCGATATTAACAAAACGTTTTGCACCGATAAACTTTTCACGCTGATTTAATCTGACAATAGAACGTGTTCTTTTTTAACTTGTTCGAAAATATTTTTTACGGTTTTATTGAATAGAGCATTTCTGCCTTTGCATTTTCAGACATATTGTGTATTCAAAATTGTGTACTCAAAATATTGTAATTTGAAAATACGTTTTATCTTATATGCTTCGTTTTATTTTTAACCCTTTCGAGTCTATTTTTTTTTTTCAATTTTGAGAATAAAATTAGTTTTACTTCAATAACGTTAATGATATGCGATCCAAAAGTGTTTACTGGATCTTAACGAATATTTCATTGTCTGAAATCTAACGAATAGAGTTATTTTAGATACAATTCAATTGATGTTTATATGATAATTGCTAAGGAAGAGTTTTTGGTGACGTTTGGAAAATATCGTATTACAACAGGATTTAACAAATATTAGAATTTTCTAATATTATTTGCGTTTTATCACTCATGATTAGCTAGGAAAAGTAATCTATATTTGAAATTTAATGTGTGAAATATATGTCTAAAATAAAAGAATCGCCAACGGTGCATAGGGAATCAAGCGAACTATTATTATTATTATTATTATTATTATTATTATTATTATTACTAAGTGCAACAAATAACTCGGTGTATTTTTAAAACTATGTAATAAATATAGTTTATAGGTAAAATCTAATTATATATATCTCACCTGTTATGACAAAAATATTTAGCACAGCCAGTCTACTAAATTAAAAACAATTTTCTCTTCCCATTTACTTAAAATAAATTTTAAAATATAACTGCAGTTTCAATATGACTCCAGTAATGGAACATGTAAATAAATTTTGCCGATTTGAATTTTAGAAAATTAACACCTCAGGATGGTTTTAAAGATAAACGAAACGTCGAGTATAATTTTCATTTTTAGTTATTTTAATTTTTGATTATATTTTTCATATTTTGATATTTTGATTATTTGAATTTAGTGATATTTAAGTAATTTTAAATAAAGTGTCGTTGGATAGCAACTTATTGTTTTGTTTCCTCATATTCTTGCGTTCCACACAGTTTTTTTTCCATTTAATTAGAAAATCTCTATACTATTTTTTATACTTTATTTATTTATTTACTAAGATACTTCAAGTCATCAAAAAAATTTACAGCTTCAAGATAATAATTATTATAAGCTTTTAAAAATTATTTATTTTATTTTTATAATTAATTTCGCAGCCAGAATAGAACTGAACTCCTTAAAGCATTTTTCCTAACCCGTTTATTTTTTTTTCTTGCTTTCTACTTTATTTATTTTCATTTAAGCTTGGAGAACTTAATGAATTGTGGCCAATTTTCATTATGAAACACACTCAGAAAAAAAGGTTTGTTTAATTTATCCCCAATAAATCAAGTTTAAGAAATTTAAGATCATTTTGAGAAAAAGGTTTGTTTGAAATTGAAATACTCTGAATTTGTTAAAATGCGATGTTGTACGTTGTGGTATGTGTATCTGTCTTGGAATAAAAATAACAAAACAAGAACGATAAATAATGCTTCAATCATAGGTTATTAAAAAATTTCCAACACATCAATAGAACGGTAACGAAACTTCATTGTTAAATTGGGTGCAAGAAGTTATGTGAGTACAATTTAGTATGTATAACACATTTAAAAAAAAACAGTTTTAGCAATTACCGTCTATAATAAAAAAGTTGTCTAATTATTTGGTTCAGCCGTGATTACGATCGATATATTTGTATGGACATTATATAGCATTTTTAAATTAAGTTCATTTGGAATATTCAATTTTAACAATTTTCTCCAATAGACAGAAATGCACCGGTACATTTCTACATGTATGTATGTTATCTAAAGACCACATAGTAATTAAAAATTAAGTTAAGTTGCGCACCATACATTAAGTTAAAATTTAATTCAAGTAAAAAACATATGACACAACTTAAATCGCACTTCAAGTAATTACAATGGCAATGTATTTTATTCGTTTGCATAGCCCTGCATATTAATTAATTTATATTTCACAAGCGTGTATTAGTATACAAACATAGTTCATCAGGAAAATTCATAACACAACAACAAATGACCCCATTAGCCAATTATTCTCATAGTCAATAATACGTAGGAATTCGTTTGTGGAATCCAGTATATGATCAACAGAACAAAATACTTTTAAATAAGAAACGTATGGTGCACTTCAGTAATTCATATAAATTTCAATATACTTTCAATAGTGCAACAACATTAAACTATACTGCAAACGATTTTCCCCCGTAGACCTCTATTTAACAGATTTTTTTTTTTTTTTTTTTTTTGTATGACAGTGTAAATGAATAATAAATGCTTTGCACTCCATATTCTACGACGATCATGTTTTAGTGCAGTTCATAAATGCATTTCAATTTTATACTACATGCGCATTAAAGCTTCAGTTTCGGATATTAGGTCCAGAAATATTTTAAGAGGAATTGCATGACAGCTTTACCCTAGTCGTGGCTTAAATTGAATCTCAATAATTATTTAAAAAGTAATTTTATACAGATAGAAATGAACCAGAAAAGAAGCTTCATAATCACAAAGACGTTAACATAGTATATGCGTCTGGGGATAATTTTCAGACAAAAACAAAACTTTTGCAATTACTCAGGAATCAATGACTATTTCTTTTAACTTTTTCTTGGTAAAATCATCACATGCCTGGTGATTATTTTGAAGCATTTTCAGATAATTAGCATTAAAAATAAAATATAAAATTAATAAAATCCTGTTTAAAACGTATACCGTTGTTTGGGGTAATTTCCAGACAGCTATCTGTGGGGCTATTTAAGGGTCAGATTTGGACACCAAGTGCGCTAATTAAGAGACACCATTGTAAAATGTTATGACACAAAAGAGGGTATTTATTGAGAGGGTATGAAAACTTGCGTTATCATGCCTTTTTCTGTAACTTTTTTCTGTTGTAATGTAACTGTACACCTGAAATCCATTTATATTTTCGCGAATAAAAGTGAGTTATATCGTACTTTTTCACATATAGATACTGTAGCTGCATCTGTTTTATATAAATTTATATAAATCACTAAAGAATTTCAGACTTTTGGAACAGTTCTGATGGTTGAATAAAAATCAACATTAAATAAGAACATAAAATCGATACCAATTTGGTTTAAAAAAATAAAAATAAAAAAAATAAATAAATATTTTAGTAGCATAACCTGATTTTTTATACTACAATTAAGTTTTTACTTAGCACTAATTTCGACAGACCAAACCATTTTAGTTTTCTTTGACAGTAAAAATTGCAAAAAATGTTAACATTATTTTACAAGTCTTTCACAACTTCAATAGATTTAACATGGAAATGATCAACAGGCTTAGTCTTAATAGGTCCAAAAAACAAAAAGGAATTCGCAACAATTTCAACTTGATCTTTTTTTTTGGCCAAAAATATCGATCATCCCCAAGCCAGTTTAAAAACTCCATTTCAACTGCCAACAGATTTTTCTCATAGTCATCTTTGTGGAACAACTTTTGTACATGTCCCAGTTAGAATGTTTGGTCTTAATATACAGCGTATATTATATATTTGATTCTGAAATAGCATATCTCACTTTATACACAAATCTCTATCTTTCATCATAAATCTCCCATTTTAGTTTAAACTACACCCAATATTTTCATTTTAACTTACATATGACATTTTGAAGTTATATTTTAATATCCAATCCATTTTAAGTCACTCATAAACAATTAATTGGCCATGTGGAATCACTCAAAACACTTTCTGCAACGCATACTAGTGTCTGGAAATTACCCCGAAGGCTGTCTGATAGTTACCCAGTGTTTCTTAAAAGCTATACTTTAATTTTAAATAAATTTTTTCCCAGATGCACATCCAAATAACGTTATTTCGTTGTTTCTAAAAAGATAACATACCCTAGTATCCAGAAACGAAGTAGCATTTGTGCAAGAGATGGCACTCCAGAGAAATTGAAATTCGAAATCAGTGAAGCAAAAAATTAAACAGTATTTTTTTATAGCAGTTAGGAAACCAATTTTCTAAAGGGCAGTGTCTTCTCCGAAACCTTCTTGTTACATTGTGTTTAATGCGTTTATGTGTCCAATTACGAAGTATGAAACAGTTCAATAATTATGTACTTATGTAATAATTATATAGGTACTTATACGCAGTTCATGCAACATATTATTCAATAACTGTACATAAAAAATCGTGTTATTTAAAGGTTTTCTTTTTTAGTTTTTTTAATAAGACATTCCTCGCTATTGTTTCTGCATAAATGGCAAAAAAAAAATATTTTGAAGAATTATTTTTAAAAACGTAAATACTGTTCTTACTTGTGATTCTACGGACAAGTTCTGCATTAAATAATTTTTATTATTTTGAACATACATTAACAAAACTAAATATCTACACATCGTTTTCTTTCTGAGATGTCAACAAAAATCGAAGTGTCAAAACTTAAATGAAACTTGTTTTTTTAAATATCACAAATTAAAGTAGCCAGACTAGACAAATAACACTGACAAGCAAAAATTGACTTTTTTTTCTTAAATTTAAAGCTAATATTCCAATTCTATACTCTCGTGAGTAAATAAGAATGATATTTGAAATTTTTACTTGGAACTTATTTTTATCCTTGGACCTTATATCAAGGATATGTATTTATAGGTTATTGCGATAGATCACAATTTAGGAGATCGTACAATAATGCATAATAATGATACATAAATGTTAAATTCACCAGCAGTATACTTGTGCACTGTTTATACACATTTTTCACATATTTTACACACATTTTATGCAGCTGAACAAAATTTGAATGTATTAATTTGAGTACATCAGTACCTATTTTTGCGTTTATATTTATTTTCAGTATCTTCTCTTTTCATAAACCAACAGTAATTGGCAAGCAATGCTGCATTTCATTGCGATCGATAACGAAACTCCATAGCAGAAATTTATTGGTGAAATCGTTCACCATGCTCGTCGCTAATTGCTCACATACTATCTGGGAAAATATCAATGTGAGAGTGCAAAAAATGAAGCTTTAATGACATGTGACAATATAGCTTTTTAAAATTATTTACCATATTTTGAACTATACACTTGTAATGTGTAGCTTTGTTGCTGCCTAAGAAATTATGCACAACGTCCTTGAATGAAAGCCATCAAACTTCAGATTCAGGTATACCTTGATAAATAAAGGGGCTGATTATGTTTTGGTATGGCCACACAGGTGACGCTGCTATTCTGAATTTTTCATGATTTCCGCAATAGCTCTATTTCAAGAACAAATGCACGAATTTTCATCAAACTTCAGATTGAGTTAGGCGTTGAAACAAGTTGTTCCTGATAGGATTTTTATGTTAATCACACAATAGATGGCGCTGTTGTGTGCATTTCCCCTCGATTTTCGCAACAGCGCTATCTCAAAAAGTAATGCGCGGATTTTTATAAACGTCCTGGATTTTCATCATTCGACTGCTGCAGAGTTATTTTAAAATTTTCTAAATTTCTACTGCCACACGCTGAAATCCCTCCTCCCCACTTCCCAGGCATTTAAATGTTTAAAATTTTTATTTACAAAAATGAAATCCTTTATTAAAAATTGCATATTATAATTTATTAGATTATTTAATTTGTAGGTCCTTACTTTTTTTTTTTTTTGTCTTTGAAGTCCTTAAAATTTTCTTGATTTGTATTTAAAGAAATATGTGCGAACCCTGTTTTATTCTATTTATATATCTCTATTTCTGCTTTCTTCTTCAACTGTAAATAGTATGCAAAGTTAAAATAGTCCTTCATATGAATTGGTGTTGATTATGCTTTTGTGTAATGGTGCGCTGCTGCGATGTGGTTTTCACTTGGACGAAACACATCTTATTGGCGACTAGATGTATTATAAATAGCAGATATTTGCTCACTTTCAGGATCATTAGACTGTAGAAACAAAGTACTTTAAAAGGCAATAAAATAACATAATGAGATGCATTTAAACACACACATCTCTGAAACGAAAATCAACTTCAACTTTTTGTGAATATTTCCTAAATTTCCAAGGGTATGGCTACTAAAATCTGTTAATATTTTCCAAGAAAAAAATTCTTGTTTATCAGTGTAATTATAGATAAGAGTTTATCAAAAACAAACAAACAAAAATAAAACAGTGTGAGTTACTTAAATGGACTGACTTACTGGAATGGATGAAAATTTCCCCAATATAAACATGGAAATGTTTTCACGATTATAAAATAAGCTTTCTTCCAAAAAACTGTAGATTTCTAAGACGATAAGAGAATAATATCAGAAAAAACTTTATATGCATTGTTTCTTTTAACCTCAAATTTAACCCAACATCCAGGAAAATACTTTAGAAAATCAATACCGATGGCCTCAAGCAATTGCAGTCTTGGGAAAAAGAGAAGAAGAGTTAAAGGTTTGACTTTGGTGTCTCAACAATTTTCTTTTTACTCTAAATCATTACAGTTGAATATAATGATACAAAAAATAAATTTTTTCTGTTAAGATTTTTCTTAGATAACTACTCCTGAGGCCCGATTTTTTAAACTTAAGTCTGATGATAGATTAGAAATAGAAAAAAGCTAACATATTACTATGTTTTGTTGCTTTATTAAATGACCGTAAAATTCTTAAATAAATATTAGTGTTTTCTTATGTTCCTTGTTCTTTTTATTAGCTTTCACATGTTTGATTCAAAGAAGTGTTTTTGCGACTAGTGTATTCTTTTGGATTTCAGATAACAACTTTATTTCTTTTTTAGTTTACTTGAATACAGTATTTTTGTTTCGTATTTTTTTATTATTTTATATTTTTAGTTTGTAAATGTTTGAACCTACAAACATTGTTTTATAATTTTCGCAATTAATAGTGAATTTTTAGGTGCTTTCGTAATTATATAAATACGTAGCACCTATAGTCGTCATCTGTTCCTTCCGTCTGTCTGTTTGTCTGTCCGCATATAACAGAGCAAAGACTACCCAAACGAATGTTTTGAAATTTAATATATATAATTGCCACAGAATTTTGTAGAATCGCTTCAATTTTTAAGAAAAGCTAATCAGAACTTCAAAAGATATTAATAAAAATCTTCTTCATTCTATTAAATCCTATAATACGTAATTAATTCAATGATATCCCATGATAGATAATGATTATAGTTTGCCAGGTTGATTACATAGTTTTTTAGAAAGAGTCATATTACTTCCGTATTACTCAGTTTAATATATATAATCGTAATAAATTTTGTATTCATGCATTTTTGAATAAGAGTGGAAGAGCTATTGCACCGAGAATTGAATATTTATAAAACTAGTTATAGTACGATCGTACCACATTTCCCACGTTTTACATAAAATTTCCGATTTATTTATTTTAAGACACGATTTTTATCCTGGTTTTTGTTGACTGAATGACTACAAAATTATTAAGTGTATAAATTTAAATATTTATATTTATTCCTTTTTTTAAGGCTCAAACGTTTAAAATTGGAAACATTTTTTTCAATTATTATAAAGTTTAAGTTTAAGATAACACCTTGATGTTCAATTTTATGTTCAATTGAATGACCGTAGATTTCTGAAATAGTAAAATTTTATCCATTTTTTGTCTTTGTTCTTTTTTTCTTCTGCTTGCAAATGTCTAAACTTACAAACATTATTGAGTTTACAACTAATATATATATATTATAACCCGCCTAAATATTATTAAATCCTTAGTTAGGCGTTGGTTAGGTTGCAAAAAAATTGGTGCCACCATGTGAAACATTGCTAATGGAGGCATCAATATGGTAGAATATTAGCAGCTGTGGACAGGCTGAGTAATTTGCTCTACGCCAATTTAATCAACTATATCGATTTGTTTGTAGTAGTGTGATTAGCTATTTTTAATCGAAACACCAGCTATTCGTGAAGCAGTCAAATTGCATTTCGATGGTCAGGCCATATGAGTGGTAATCAACCAATTAAGAAATCCGGTAGTTTCCCCATTAAAACAGAAGCCAAAATCACATTTAAAATGTTTATTCAACCACACATATAAACGTGAATAACCCCTACAATACAAGAGTTCTCGCAGAGACATCAGGCTAGAGCACAAATTACTATTCCATCTAGAACTTAATGCACAAATTTAGATGTTCTACTTGACGATAAGACACCTGGTAACAAAGTTTTTAAAAGAATTGAACAGCACCGAATTCGCCTTCTGGGCTCATGTAAGATGGTTTTGCCAGGTCTTGCGTAGGAATACAGATTGAAATATAAACTTCATGACGAACGAGACAGATTCAGGAACGAGACACAGAATGAAATGCGATCCGTCAATCAACCAATGGAGAGCGAGAGAGGGCCGTAATAGAAAATGAGTTCCTTATCTGCTGACGGAGGGATTTTAATGTAATACGGTCGACTCAAAACAGGTGGGCGGGAAGTTGTTTCATGGAATTAAATAAGAAATAGTAAAGTGGCTTTTAAAAACATTCGAAAAATAAAAGTAGCTTCTCTCAGAATATTACAGTTTTGGTATCTGATAAAGATTAATGAAATGATTAAATGTTTGGACTAAGGTTTAGAATAAGATAATTATTAAGATACTCGTTTTAAGTTTATAGGAATGTAACTATAAATAAATAATATAGATTATTAAGAAATAGGGAAATAATGTATATGCCGGAAATTTAGAATAAATTATTGCAAAGTAGTATTTTTATGTATCATATATATCTATATATAAATATATAGAGATAATTTTATAGTTATGAAATTCTCCTTAAAACATTGGAGTTTCAATTGCATGAATTTTGTATTGGTAACGAAGCGTAAAACAAACAGAGTGAAAAAGTGTTCAAGACAGGACTCGAATCCGGATCATTGCATATCGCACCTATGCTCTATCAACTGAGCTACCAGGACGGTATCTATCCTGGCACCCTACACTCTGAAATTAGTAAGTTTAGTAATAATTATGTAATAATGTAATAATAAATGTAACAGTAATTAATAAATGTAACAATACCAGTATAGCAATAAATGAATCGGCGATAAATATTTCAGTAAAGCATCATTCAGCATCTGCATTTCAGAAAACATTCACTGGAATTAATAGGTGAATTTCACTTATTAATATGGGGAGAAAGAAGGTTCCAGGTATGTGTTTATTGGCCAAAACAATGACAGTAAATTGCCTGGAACAGTCAGTAGGAAAATTAGTAATGCGGAAAATGTTAGAAGAAATTAAGAAAATGAGGTTTTCACGTAATATTTCCTACAATCTAACAATGAGGAAAGAGCGGAGATGAACCACACATTTGAGTTTAAATCAGCCAAAATTATCTTTAAGCACAGTTCTTTAATTCGACTTAACTTTCTTTCAGCATTCCATACCTATAAAAATCGAGAAATTATTCTCAATTCCGACATTGCTACCCCCCCCCCCCCATTTCAAATTGTTGGAAATATTTTATAAAAAGATCAATTGTTTACTAACATTGTTTCCATTATCAGTTCGGAATCAGCTGGTCTTCTCTTTGTTTGGGAGTCAAGCTGCGTGACATGCGCTGGGCAGTGCGCAGCCGAAGACCGGAGTCTTTGTGAAGGGAGGCCTTAGGGCCGACTGGATTGGGGGCTCAAGGGCTTGCATGGGCTCAGGACCTGGAAATGGGTTCCCCGTCTTAACAATTTCTTATCTATTCCCTACACGTTCCTGTAATTCGCACCCTCAATAAACATTTTCCTCATCCGCCTCTTCTCCATAAATATTTGCAAAGTTCCATCATTTTTTGCACTGATGACGGTATATGCTAAACTCAACTAATTAGTTTAAAAGTTCTAGTACTTAACACTTTCGGGTCTGGTGTACTATTAATAATACATGTCTTTTCATCGAGTATTACTTTGTCTTAACAATTACTTTTGTTACTATCTAAATATAGTAATGATGGTATATGTTTATGCATTTCAAATTATGACTTCATTTATGTTTTGTCATTGAGTAATAATAATAATAATAATAAAAGTTTGGTTAATTCTCTTTGGCCCGTTGGCGATTCCTTTGTTTGAAACATATATTTCACTCTTCAAATTTAAAATACAGGTTACTTTTCTGAACGAATCACATGCAATAAAACGTCAAAATCATTAGAAATTAGTAATATCTGTCAAATACTGCTATAATAAGATATTTTCCAATCGTCTCCAAAAAATCCTCCTTAGCTCATTGACATATGAATACGAATTGAATATTACGTTAAATAACTACATTCGATAGATTTCAGTCAACAATATATTATTTAAACTTCAGTAAAACTATTTGAATAGCTAAGATCAGCATTAATAATATAACAGTAATTTTGTACCCACAATGGAAAAAATTCGGACCCGAAATGGTTCAAACGTCGTCTTATTTTCTTAGGGGGGTCCGGGATACAAAAACCTTAAAATGTGTTTATTTTTTTTTTATTACATTAAAATTTTCCCTGTTTTCTTCTGCTTAAAATGAAGTTTAAATCCAGTTTCTATCTTTATTGGAACAGGAAATATTCATTTTTAAGTTTTGGATTGTTTTAAAAATCTAGCTTTCAAGCTATGGTTGTCATGAAAACGACTTTTTGCGAAAATGCGTTTTCTTCATGATGGGATTTTTCACCATTTCTCGTATTTATATTATTATAACTCAAGAACCGTTAAAGACAAATGGTTCAAATTTGGAACATGTATCTTTCAATTGTTTTACTTTAATTTTGATTCATCAAATTTGAAAAAAAAAAATATTTATTTTTGAATATATGATATTTTTAAATGTTACGTCATTTTTCTTTTCAAATTTGTAATTTAAATATATTTAATTTTTATTTAAATTAATATTTTTTTAAAATGCTGAATACAAATTAAAACTTATATATTTCTGTTTATTTAAATGCAAAAAAAAAAAAAAATGAAATTCTACAAATAATATTTCGAGTTATAACGATTTTAAACTACCCCACTTTTTTACTGAATTTAAATTTATTATTTTTTTAAATAATGAGAAGTTTTATCATGTTATTTTATTTACAAATGATATGGTTAACCCTCGCAAAATATTTCGAAATTTTAACTCAATAAATAAAAATTATTTGAAAATGTGTCCCGTACCCCCTTAAGCCGAATATTTTTGCTAATTAAATGCGTAGATTATTTAGAAAAAAAAACGAATCTTAACTTTTTTTGACATTATGTTTAAAAAACACCGAAAATTTGTCTCTTGGGATGCCTACTTAAATTGAAAAGTATAAGTTTAATTGAAAAGGTAGCAATTTTTTTAATATATATATTTACGTATAATCCAACGCAATGATCATTTTTGTTACACCGTATATCATTTGCTTATATCGATATTTCTTTTTTCATCTTCAAGAAGTGTTTGTTTATATTTTTACGCGGCATCATTATGCCGCTCACGGATAATTCTAAAAGCATTAACTCCAGCAGATTTTATCGATTAGTTTATTATGCAGTTAGATGCATATTATTGTTTCCATGTTAATGATTTCCTTCTTCTCTGCTTTAAAATTACAGGTAAAAAAAATTTTACTAACCTGTTGGCTTGGCCGTTTGCCGGAAAATAACTTATAACAGAAAACTTTTAATAACAGTCTACTGGTTTTGAAAGTGCTTTAAATCTTATTTAAGAAAAACTAAAACAAAAAATCGTACCTCCAGCATTGATTATCAAGAACTTTCCAACCCATACTGTAGCAAAGCTTAACCGTTCATTAAGGAGAAATATGTCTAAATAAACAAATTAGAAAATGCATCATGCATTTTAAAAACTCAATTGCTATAATCGCGTAAATAGTTGGAAAATATAAGAACTTTTTTTGTTCAACCCTGCCCAGTGGTTAGGGAGTTGAATTTGGAATTTATTAGAAGAAATATGGAAATTGTTTTAATCCCTTCTGTTTAGGTCTAGAATGAATATGCTATGTTTTCCCCCTCGCATTAGGTGAGCGTTAGGAAATATGTACAGATTTATAGTCAAAAAGGACATTTTTTTTTGCATACCATAACAGTACCTCAAAACAGGTAACTCTGTCAAAAACAATGTTAATACAAATGTTGTAGAGCTTAAAAGTCTGAGTAAAATGAGTACCTACACTTAATATTTTTGTTGAACATTAAGGTCACAATCCTACTTCAAAGTTTTAGACCCGGGCTCAGGGGATTTAACTCAGAATTAATTTGAAGAAAACTGAAAATTGTTTTAATTCCTTCAGTTTAGGTCTAAAATGAACGTACTATGTTTTCTTATTCGTATTGGGTGAATGTTTATTTTCGACATATATATTACATATTTATTTTCTAAAAACACGTTTTATTTAATTACCTTAACAATATCTCAAAACAGCTACTCTATAAAAAACATTGTCAATACAAATGTTGTAGAGCTTAAAATTCTGAATAAAATGAGTACCATCATTAACATTTTTGTTCAACATTAAGGTCGCAATTCTATTTCAAACTATTGCCTTAATCGCTGATCAAGAGCTTGAAGCCAGAAGAGACCAAGTTAATTTAACAATGTCTCAAAACAGCTAACTCTATCAAAAACATTGCCAATACAAAAGTTGTTGAGTCTAAAATTCTGAATAAAATGAGTACCTACACTTAATATTTTTGTTCAATATTAAGACCGCAATTTTGAGATATTTTTAAGTTAACTTGGTCTCTCCTGGCTTCAAGCTCATGATTTGAAAAAAATTGAAATAGAATTGGGACTTTAATGTTGAACAAAAATATTAATGATGGTACTCATTTAATTCAGAATTTTAAACTCTACAACATTTGTATTGACAATGTTTTTTACAGAGTTAGCTGTTTTGAGATATTGTTAAGGTAATAAAAAAAAACGTGTTTCTCAAAAATAAATATGTACATATTTTTAAACATTCACCCAAGTACGAGGAAGGAAACATAGTGCGTTTACTTTAGACCTAAACTAAAGGGATTAAAACAATTTCCAGATTTCTCCTAATTAATTCCGAGTTCAACCCTCTGGCCACTGGTCTAAAACTGTAAAGTAGAATTGTGACCTTAATGTTCAACAAAAATATTAAGTGTAGGTACTGATTTTACTCAGAATTTTAATTTCTACAACATTTGTATTGACAGTGTTTTTGACAGAGTTATAGCTGTTTTGAGGTATTGTTATGGTTTTTAAAAAACCTGTTTTTTGACTATAAATCTGTATATATTTTCTAATGCTCACCTACTACGAGTGGGAAAACTTATCATATTCATTCTAGACCTAAACTAAATGGATTAAAACAATTTCCAGCTTTCCTCTAATTAATTCCGAATTCGGCATTTTTTCCCTCCCCTATCACTGGGCTATATGATCTACTGATTTATATGTATTTTACATAATATGTTAAAAAATAGTTCAATTCAACGCATGGCACAGTTTAAAATTCCCATTCAACAATTTCCGTCAATAAACGGAAATGTATTTTAGACCTTTTGTGCTGCTCTGTATATGATCTACAGAATTCAGAAACACCAAGTAATATGCAAAAAAAAGTTAAATTTTAAAACGCATATCACAAATGAGAAACGCACTTCCAGCAAATATTCTTTATAGGCAGTACTGTAGCCAAATACGCTTGTGTGTCTCTATAAATGAACTATATATTATATGTACACCATATTCTAAAGTAAGAGCCTCTATATAATAGAATTTTCAACATGTTTAAAATTTTTTAATATCGTTAAAATACACCGCAAATGATTTTGCACCATAGGCCATGATATAATGGATTTCATTTCAGTGTCCTTGTAAATGAACTGTAAATACTACACAATTCCTTTTTAATACCAAACACGCCACAGTAAAACACAATAACATACCAATTTCATTGCATTCTAACAGACAGACAGAGAAGCCGAATTCATAAACACTTTTTCACTATGTTGGAAACTGTTAAAAATACATTAGTTTAAAAATTTTATATAATGTAGTAATTACAAGAGTAATGATGTAATGCGCTAAATTTAGATAAATTCTTTTGTAAAACTAAAATATTGTACTTAGATTTTTTTAATTATAATATTTGAAGAAAAGGATTCGTTTATAATTTGAAAATTTATTTTGGATCTTCTCTGTGTAAATATTTCAATTTTTCTAAATTTAATAACTTGAAAAATGGTATGAATTTGAGTTTAAAATAAAAATGAAAACTTTTTGAAAATAAAAACTATGGAGCTAAAAGAAATAACTTACTTAAATAATGTCTTCTTTACACAGATAATTTGATGAAGTAATTCGCACAGCCTAATAATAATGTAGATAAATGGAAATATATATACCTAATAAATGTCTCAACTAAATGATATAAACTTGGAATTTTGAAATTCAGATGAGTTTGATTCTTTGAAACTTATATCGATCTAGGACAGGGACGGCGAACCTATGGCACGCGTGCCAAAGGTGGCACGCGAAAGAATAATTTTGGCACGGTGTTGCTCTAAATTAATAAATAGTGATATGGCAAAAAATATACAAACTTAGATGTCCTGATCTTGTCAAAACTGGATTAATTGGAAATTGCAGAATTTTAATTGCGGCTATTTAATATACCGAATATTACCTCATTTTTAAAAGTACCAATGGCAAAAGTATGGAAGCTTAGAAATTACTTACAGAATTATTTAAAGAAACTGGCGTTTGTTTTATTAATAACAATTCTATCTATGACCGGAAGACCATTGTCTTCTTAAATGAGTAATATAATAAACCAAATAAAAAGCAGTTTATTCCCGATTTTTTAATCCAATAAATTTCTTTATTAGTTGGCACGTCAAGGTCATGTAAAATATTTTGGGAAAAAAATTGGCACGCGGCTATAAAAAGGTTCGCCAACCCAGATCTAGGGTGTTGGTTCAAGGGATGCATACATATATTTTACGAGGGTAATTCCATAATTATTCTCCCGAGTGTATATAAAATATTTGTACTGCAATGGTTGATGTGGAATATTGAAGCCTAATGTCTTAGATGCCTATATGCTCCATTTTTGAACCTTAGCTGTTATTTTATAAGATATATAAGATATATTATAAGATATTATATAAGATATTTTTTCGTTTTAGGTGTGAGAGGTGGCACCTAGCTTGAAATGCGGGTCAGACCTGAAGCAGTTCTGTGATAGATGTGTGACAGTGGATGAGACGTGGCTACATCACTATGACTCCGAGTCCAAACGACAGTAGCCATGTCTCATTCACTGTCACCCCCCCACCCCCTTTCAAGCTAGGTGCAACCTCTCACACCAAAAACAAAAAAAAAATGTTAAAACAGCTGCTACAGTTCAGAAATTGAGGTATCGGCATCTAAGGTATTAGGCTTCAATATTCCACACCAACCAAAGCAGTACAAATACAGGGTACTCATAATGAATGGGACAAAAAGAAAACATGGTTGTGAACATTGTAATTAATATATTTAGAAAATTAAAATTTACCTCAAAACTACATTTATTCAAGTTTCTACAGGTGTTCAATATGTGCCCCTCCGGTGACACGACAAATGTCTACACGGTAATCAAGCTCCTGCCGGACTCGTGATAGCATATCCCCTGTGATGGAGTTCAACACTGCAGTTATACGCTGCTTCAGTTCCTCTAAGTCCTGAGGAAGTGGAGGCACAATCACCTTGTCTTTAACGAAACCCCAGAGAAAAAAATCACAGGGCGTTCATGAATTCTTTCAACCACTTCGAGTTTTGTTTCTTTTCGACCTGGGCTTTTGTTCTTGCATAAGCAGCCGGTATCCTGGAACTGCTTCACCCACCCGCTTATGTTATGCCGATACGGTGGTTGTTTACGAAATTTCGTGCGAAAATTTTTTGCACAACAGTTACCGAGAAGGTTTTAGCATATTCAAAAACGCAGTACGCTTTCTCCTGCATGGACGAAATTTTGTTTAACAGCGCCTCTAGCGGCGAGTTCTTCATTCGATGATTTTTATCTGTTGCCAAATAAAACTTGTATAATTGTAGTTGCAGAATATATTTGTATCGGCTGAATAAATCCATAACGGCAGTCACACTGCGCTATTCTTTTTGGTCCATTCATTATGAATCACCCTGTATTTTATATACACTCGGGACAATAACTATCGAACCACCCTCGTATTAAAGCAAAAAAATGCATAATGTCTATGACAATGGATCCATATCACAGACATTACAGCAGTAGGAGAAAAAGCGAATTTCACAGAGGAATCGAACTACCCATTCCCTCATCAGCGGAGAAAACATTCATGTGATTGCCACAGAGATCCTCGATGAGAATTTTAATACAAATAAGATACAAATAAAAAACAAATTTAGATAATAATACGAAATACAAAGATTGACCTATTAAAAGGAAAATATCGTCTTTTATACTTTGTTATTTTTTGATAGACTAGAAAGATGCGGGGTTTAACCTTGGTCTGGAGAATTCTGGCCAGCGCCAGATATAATATGAAGGACCTCAGTATCTCCACGCTAGTATATGAATTTAGTAAGTGTAAAAATAGTATTCTTTGACACGTGAATTCGTTTAATTTGAAATTGCTAAGTTTTGTGACGTAGATCGTAAGAATTTGAATATCAGCTCTCGCTCTGGGCCTATATAATCAATCTCTTTTGTCGCTACGTCAAAAAATCTTTTAATTTAGATATCGATAGTTCTGAAATTAAGTGGAAATTTGAGTCCCAATCAATTTTTTTGTACTTTTATGCAAATAATTATTCAACTAAATAGATAATCTATGAAAGCACATCTAAAACTTTTATTAAAAATACTTTAGAATGCATTTGAAATTCAAAACTATTTTAATAAAATTAAAATCATACTAAATGTCACCTTCATGGTATGTCCCTCCATGCCTGTTTTTACTTTACAACATGCATGTATCCCATAAGATAAAAGAAAAGAATCGCATAAAATATATTAAGTTAAAAAATGGATATAATTTACTTACTTTTTAAAAGAAAACTTTGAAAATTTATATTTAAAAAAAATTACACACAAAGACACTTCAGCCCCCAGAATTAGAGCTACTTCCATGATACATCAGTTATAGTTATATAAATATCTACTAGATGGTAGCATAATCTAGAACTTAGAATACAAATTAACTACAGGGAGCTACTTATTGGATGGAATATTTCTGAAGCATGGTAAGTTGTTACTTCATCTAGTTTTAATTTAAAAACTTTTAATTACCGTAGTGTACTTTAATTGGGTGTCAAATCCATGGCCTCATTAATTTTGTCAGTTTTAAAAATAGCAGAATTCTGTTGATAAGTAGCGTTAAATTGCTTTATTTAATTTTATATCCAAGTAGCATTATGTTCATATTGTGCATAGTTTAGAAAATATTAGGTCTAATCTCAGAAATGTCACCTCCATGGATGTCACCTCCATGCCATTGTTGTATTTGCAGGTGTTATTGACCCATGGATGTGACATTGATGTAAAGTATATTTTAAGGGTACTTAAGGTATATTTTTAATTATTGAACCTATATTTTTATTTTAGGGATAATTTTATATTAATAAAAATATGTTTTGAAACTGAAAATTTTTAATTCTAAAATATTTAAATTTGTATAAATTTGATTTTTTAATGCCTTTCACTATTTCTTTCAATACAAGTTATATTTTAGATTTAATTAAACTTTATTTTAAAGCCTCTTATTGAATTTCCTCATCTTCTAAACTTAATAAAAAAATTAAAAACAGAGCTAAATTTAAATTTTCAGATTTTCTGTGCTAGTGAATTTGATAAATAAAAATATATTTGTTTAATATATTTTTTAAATATGGCTATACTAGAGTACTTTGTAATCGTATATTTAAAGTGCTGTATTTTCTATTTATCTATTAATCTATTTATTTTTATTTAATTGCACGTTAATATTTAAAAATATTTTTTAGATATCATGGCTCGGGCAAAAAGCAAAAATAATTCTGTATAGAAGAAAAGAAAACTCAGACGAGAAACAGAGCAGAAGAGATGGAAAAAAAGTTAAAGAAAATCCAGAGAATTGCATGACGAATGTAAGAAAAAAGAACGCAAAAGGTATTACAAGAAGTAAAAAGAAGGAAAAATAAAAGCTATTTTTCAATGGAGTGAACAACAGAAGCGTGCACAAAGAAAGAATTCAGTACAAAAGTCGAGAGAAGTAAGCAAATAAAGAAAAATTACAGCATGTTCTTTTAAATTCTACTACACCAGAAATAGATGATGATCCAGAAATTATAAACAATCTTATTGCGAATGCTAAAGATATGATAGGAAGAGCAGGTACCAGTCGGGTTAAAAGTGGTCGAAAAATTGTTAACAGAAACAAAACAAAAGCATACTAAAGAATAAAATTGCTTAAAAAAGAGTTTAAAATGTTATGAAAATTTGAAATATAATAGAAAAAAAAGATTATTATAAGAAAAGTTATCAACGAATCATAAATAAACGAAAAAAAAAAATTAAACAGTCCAAAAGAGAAGGTACAGAAAATATTGATAGGTGAAAATATTTCCCCGAAAGTCAGAAAATGCCTGGAATTCAGCATTGACCACTCAAATCAAGAAAAATTTTGAAAAAAATAAGAAGTCTCAGAAGTCAAAGAAAGCCTTTGGACTTGTCTTTTCTGAAAAAGTAATAAAAAAGTACCGCTCTATGCACAAGATTTCAGTTAGGTCATGTTAATCTGTATTTAGCAAATTTGACCACAGTTGAAGATTACGTAGAAGTTTTATTTATGCAAAGATGTTCGGGATCCAAGAAAAAGTTAGTTCTCAGTAAGGAGAGAGAAGCAATCATAAGATATGAAAAATAATTTTGTGTGGTTTAAACAGTGAAAAGTGAACAATCGGTTACAACATGTCTCAAAACTGCAATATTATTTAATAAAAAATTAAATTTGAGCTTTGTTCTTTTTTAACATGTTACTCAAGAATAGTGTTCTTTACCTATATTCCAATCCAGTTTTTGTTTTAATGTATTATTTTACTTTCTGTATTGCATTAAAATAACATATTATACCTATTAAACAATAAAACAAACTAATGTCGCAACCATAAATGTTTTCCAATCTAGTAAATGGACAATAAAACTTACATTCATCATTGCCATTAAAGGTTGTCACCTCCATGTTTATATGAAAAATGAAATTTAACCTTGACCTCTGATCATGATTTATTTATCTCTAAAACCTTAAGAAAATGTTGGAAACACAACTTAAACGCGACAATTTGAACTTTTATTTTTTACAAATTACCAAGGTGAAATTTCCACTTAATTTCAGAACTAGCCATATAAGTGCATAACTTTAAATAGGAAGTACCGCTTTTGAAAGTGTCAAAACTGTGCTTACGAAGAGAGTTTACTGCTTCAAAAATTAAATTAGCTCAAAAATTAAAATCCTCGTTTATTACACTTTTAACATATATTTAAATTTGTGTATGTGTTTCATCCAATGTATTTTGTCCTTTGTGTTTTTTAGAGATGCATTTTAAAAGACATACTATATGCAACAAGATAGTGTCCCATTGTTATGAAATTGAAAATGGCATGTTCTGTCTTAAATTAGATTATTAATTGATTTTATACAGATCATAATATATAATTTTATAGAAAAATGGCATACATGCCTTTAACTTAAGCTGGAAAACATGATAAAACAATGGCTAATAACATATTAACAGACTTAGGAATTCGTGAATTTTTTTTCTACAGGCTTATTTAAATATAATTTGAAATATTTATTTTATTAACTCTCTTGAAATTTTCCTGGAATTATTCCAAATATTCTAAATCAACTTGAGATGTATTAAATAACATTTTAAAAAAAGAAAATGCTTAACGCTTCAGAAATTTCCATTTGTCCAAGTACTTTTAATGCAAATTATTCAGAATCCATTATATCTTGAAATCATACATGAATACTTCAATTGATTCGAAATAATTAATATATGAAAGTCTCTTTTGAAAATTTCAATTAGAGATCTTTTAAATAAACAACTTAGCAAAATACGATAATCCTTTTCTAAAACAATCTAAAGTGCTCCATATAAACTCATACAATATAACAATAGCTGAATTTATTATATGCTTTATTTAAAGTTGTCATTGTCTGTTTTAACTGAAGCTCTAGTCAAATCTCATTTTCTCTGATAAAATTAAAGATTAATTACAAAATTGAAATTCAACCCATTAAATATTATCATGGAATTTATTGCATATTTGTTTCTAGTCTAAAAGTTCTTAGTAACATGATAAAATTCCATTATTAAGAATTTAAAATTTTAATAATACATTAAAATAAATTTTTCTGACATTGTAAACGCCAGAATTCTGATTACTTCGATTTACTTCTACTTTTTACAAATATCTGTTAAAATATTTGATAAAAATAATTCTTTTTCTTTGAATCTGCAGTACAAATATAATTTTCGTCGTATACAAGTCGTTATTTCTCGATGAAATTGCTCGTATTTTCTATTTATTAATACCATATACTTTGCATCTCTATTATCATCTCTATACTTTACATAGCTATTAGAAGCTTTGACACTTGACTGTAGCTGTAGCTTGTAATTATCTGAAATCAGAATGTTTTCTCGTAAAATTACTTCAATTTCTTTACGTTCGTGAAGTTTTTATAAAGCTTTGGGTTCCCGATTCCTGCACTGTAAAAAAAAATCTGTAAAGTTACTAAAATTTTTCTAGGAAACTGGGATTTCAGGAACTTTTTATGTAACGGCAACAGCAAAAATTTCTGTAACAGCATCTGTTACAGGAATTTTTCTTGTTGCCGTTACATAAAAAGTTCCTGGAATCCCAGTTTCCTAGAAAAATTTTAGTAACTTTACAAATTTTTTTTTACAGTGTGAATATATATATTTAAAAAAATGTTTCAAATTAATTTATGGTTCTTTTAGGATTATGTTATAAAGTTAAATTAAATCTGAAAAAGTATCCAGTAAAGCTAAATAAGTTTCTTGTATTATCATAAAAAATATTTTTGCCGAAATTTTAGAAGAAATTCCAACATTATTTGGAAAATACATCAATAGAATTTTATTAGTACAATAAAGGACAACTCTCTGTCTCAACTATCGTTCGGCTTTCCAGTGCCTTTCTTGGGTTCGTGACCGGCGTTTTCCTAGCGCTCGCTTTAACAAACAATTTACTGATCTAAATGTCAAATTTTGTTAGTACTGGATGAAGCACAGCTTTATTTAAGTCGCTGAATTAAAAAGGTATATTTTTTAATCAACCAATGGAAGAAAAAGAATTCTACGATATGGGTTCGTGATTGTAAAGAAAAGTTTCAAAAATCATTCCTGATTACTTATAGATTATGTTATGAAGATTCTCTAAACCTGAAACTTTATCAAGCTAAAAAGCATTCTGTTAACAAAAAAAAAAAAAATATTTTAAACGTCACTTTCAAAGATAAAATTGAAAAGAATGAATTTGGAAAATACATCAACAAAATTGGCTCCATATGATCAAAACCTCTAGTCACCCTTCCTTGTCACCTGCCCATATTTAGCAAAATAAGAAATACATGCAGGAATTAAAAGAAGTTTCAAAATAAGAAATACATTAAAATTGTTCTTAATGCTTTCCCATTTACTTTTGTTTATTTGTCTTGTTAAAGCAAGCAATAGGAAGCACTAATACTGTTTGGTCTGTAGATTCGATGTTGTAAACCACCCATGATGTATGGAAGGAAATTTACATCACTCTATTAATAAATGTCTAGTTGCATGACAATTTTGAGCCAGATGCTTAGCTAAGCATCAAAGCTATGCCACAGAGTCACAATTTTGGAATAAATACAGAATTCATGTGTAGAAATAAACTGAAGAAAGGGATTTTTAGAAAGTTCCAACATATCCGTATATTTTTTTTCCTATAATACTTCAGTTAATAAATTCTTCAACAAGATTTAAACATACGCCAATTTTTCAAAGAATCTGATACTTATAATGATGTCTCTTTTTTATCTAGACATTATAGGGCTTCCGTAATTATAGGATTTCGAAAATTATAGGATTTCCATAATTAAAATGTAAATTTTCAATTACACTGACTCTCCCAATATAGCCAATATCAGTTATTTCTTTATAATCAAATTATTAAGGATGAAAACTGTTAAATAAGCACCTTGTGTTAGTTTTCCTCTGGTAAATTCATGGTGGTGGGTTTAATCGTTGTTTGTATCTTCAATGATACCAGCTCGAATTGGACCATGGCGAACGCTCTAAAATAGTTGTTGAACGATTTTGGATTTTAGAAAACTTTTAAAGTATTTAGAAGCTATTGCTCGCAAAAACTTTCGAATGTTCCTCACATTAACTTGTTTCACCCAGTTTCAAAATAACCCTACTTGCTGCGCAAATCAGTTGCTCGAAGAAAGCGAAAGATAATAGCATATATTTCACATTGTATGATAGTACATTAGATAGAAATTTATTGCGAAATATCTTCGCATATTTTAATGTGCAAAGATAGGATAGCATGAATTCTTCTTAGATTATACCTGATTTTTAACTACAAATTTAAAAGATTTTTTTAAATCTGGAACTTTAATTAATACGATAATGAATATGTAGAAAATTCATTTTCCTTTTAAATTTTTAGCCACCGCACAGTGGAGTATTTGACCCAAAAACCTGGCCAAAAATGCAAAAATTAAAATTTCGTCAACATATGTAAAAATCATATTTTTTAATAGCTAACTGATTGGTGCATCTAACTATGTCTTTTTTAGAAACCTGAGTTATATGCGGTGGCTCCTGGCCTCAGCTGAGGAGAAAGTTTCTTTCTGAGAAGACGTGGTTTTTTGGCATTGTTGTTATGTTTAAATATATATATATATATATATATATATATATATATATATATATATATATATATATATATATATATATATATATATATATATATATATATATATATACATACATATATATATATATATTTTTTTTTGTGGCTCAATGAATTGTTCAATTGAAACTTAACAGGGCTTACATCTTTAACAAAGATCAGAGCTTAGTGTTAAACTATGTGTTCATTTAAATAGTTTCTTTTTTAATGTAATAAAAAAAATTAAATGTGTAAAAGGGTTATTTTTAAAGCGTTTCTGGCTCTAATTTATACATATCGAAAGCTTTTTAAATATGTGCCGCGCTTTGCCCGCCATGTTTGAATTATAATCGTATTAGTTATAGTCTTCAGTGTTAATTTCTGCAAAAAAATCTTCCGCATATTGTTGCCATTTTTTTATAAATTTTTTTTTTCGGGTTGACTATTTAAATGCTCTGTTTTGCGGTCACCAAATTGAAGAGATAAGAACTATATATTTTCTGTCGTATTGCAGGTTTTTAGCTCACAGGATATTACCGGAGAGCTTTTGCACCTACATATTCTGTCTGTATGTATGGAAGTATGTAGGTACGTACATACGCACGCAACTCGATATGTTTTGATAGAAATATCCGATCGCCTTCAAGTAGTATATACTTATTTATTGAAAAACGGTTCCCTATTTAGTTCTTGGAGCTTATGTGTGTAACATAAGGCGAGAAAGGAGGGAATTAACCCTTTCGAGGGCAATGTCCTTAAAAAGGGACACCTAATTTTATTCCAAAACTGAGAAACGGCACCAAGAAAATTTAATTAAAGTTTTTCTTTTACAATGTACGTGAAAATAAGCAACTTCATATTTTCTAATAACTCCGTTTATCAACTTAAAAGAGAAAGCCATACCGTAGCGAGACCCTACAACTTCTTCTTCCAGCAAGGTCTGATGGTAGTCCAATAAAAGCCAAGAAGAGTGTGATGAAGAAGATGAAGAAGAGTTCTGAAGAATCATTTTGAAACTGGTAATACATAAAATACATTCAAAAACTAGCAATCTATACTATATAGACTCCCCTTTACTGAACCTACTATTAAATATAACACTATTAAACATAAATTAAATGCAATAATTATTATTAAATGCAATTTAAATGTAATAAGCATTATTAAATGTGAATAATAAGTTTCATATATAGTAAAATTAAATACATTTAATTAAACATTAATAGTGAATAAGACAAACCTATCAACAATTGCTATCCTCTTAAAAACAGTAAATAGTTAAGGTTCCAAGTCGCTCATCTTTCAAACTCCCTTCGGTAATGTTAAGTCAATGGACATGTGATTTATTCGCATTTTTACCCGGCTGAAAAGAAGGGTTATGTGTTTCACGCGTATGTGTGTATATGGATTTCTTTACACCTTTGAAACATCCCAACGGCTTGATAGATTTTAATGAATGAGGTCTCTATCAATTTGTCATAACGGCCCGGTGGTTATAGGCTAGGTTATGTTTTTATAAATTCAAAATGGCGGTCATAAAATACAAAATGGAGGTAGAGACGAAAAAAAATGTACACACCCTATTGAGTGGCATATCATTGAATAGGTCTTTCAAAATAAAGACGATTTTTCATTGACCATTTTACAGTCAGAAGCTCCGTTTAAATATTATACAACCTGGAATTTGTGTATGTAGGATCTCCAGCTTTACTGCAACTCTAACTATTATAGACATCTATAGACCTCATCAAAACAATGTTTATAGATAGGAACTAACAATTAAGCACAACTTAAAAATGACCAATACAAGTAAATAAAACAAATTAGTTAGAAATATAAACAAGTAATGAAAAATATATATATATATATATTTTTTTAAGTCAATACCTACTTAGGTGAATAAGAGAATTTTTTTTGTCCCATACTTCTTCTTTCCTCTTGAGTGGCGCTTAAAAAACCTTGATCAAGAAGAGAGTTCTCTCGGTCTTAAAATACCTTGATCAAGAAGAGGACTCTCTCGATTATTGAAAATTAGTTAATTTAATTAAATTAATGAATTAATATTTGAAAAAACTAGATTAACATCAAGTGTCACCCACTACAAATTAAAAAAAAATTATTTGAGCTTGATTGGATGAATAACAAGTATTTTATTAACGATTGAAAATTTGAACAAAATATATATAGCGAGAGTGTGAGTAAATAATAAGAATTGAAAAAAAAATAGTTTCGCATTCATGAGAAATAATTAATTAGTTTGCTTTTTACGCAGTCTGGATTTTTGATTTTTTAAATTTAATTGTTTATTAAAATATCTACTTAGTAAATTAATATTTTAACTTCTTTTTTCTTTGTGCTCTTCTTAAATAATGTCTCTCTTTTTTCTTAATTGTCAAAATATTTATAAAATGTATATATATTATTATGAGAAGTATTAAATTCTTACTTACACTTCGTCAGCTTTTAAGATATAAAATATTAAACTAAGATATGGATTTGTATATATACTTCATAGTATGCTAAAAGTTAGTTCAGTGAAACGCATAGCACAGTTAAAAATGTCCATTCAGCCATTTCCGTGAATAAACGAAAATGTTCTTGAGAACTTTTGTGCAGCCCTGTATTTGATCTATAGAATTTATCCACACCAAGTAATATTTAAAAAATTGTTCTATTTTAAAACGCCTATCACAGCTACAAACGCACTTCCAGCAATTATTGGTCATAGACTTCAATAGTTAAATTTATTCTTCAGTCATATTCTTTTGTGTGTCCCTGTAAATGAACGATATATTTTACGCTCATCATATTCTACAATAAATATCTTAGTACACCTTAGTGATGTATATAAATTTCAACACCTTTAAATGTGTGATATCATTAAACTACAGAGTAAACGATTTTTCCCCATAGACCATAATGTAAGGGAATTCTTTTGGGTGTCTCAGTAAATGAACCGTAAAGGCTATAGACTTCATTTACAATACGAAACATGCCATAATGATACCCAATAACATCTAAGAATTTCAAGCCAGTTGGACTATATTTACATCGAAAAATATTTTTGACCAGGATTTCGGGGGAAATACTCCACCGTGCACCGTTACGGTATGCTACTTCTTTCTCCCAGCTTATTTTGTCTCCAAAAAATAACGTTACCTTAGAGAAGCTAGCATTAAACAAAGCAGATGTTTCATTGTACGATTAAATGCTCTACAGCAATTTTTTTTTATTTTTAAGCATCGCACATTTTCAATTTTTATACCGTCGTATTGGAAAAAAAAAGTACTTTTAAATGCAATTTCTTTGAAAACTGTATCTCCATTTATTTTTGAAATATTAATTTTTTTGTAGTTTTAACACTATTTGTTTAATTTTGGCAACTCAAGTACTCCATTTATATAGAAAGTAAAGGGAAAATAGTTGAAAAGCAATTATATCATTTTGTTGCCATTTTCTCATAACAACCGAAAGAAAATGTAATTAAAATACGAGCTATTTTGAAAAAACATAAACGAATAATTTCTGTTAAAACATGGAGCTATTATAAACTATATTTAATTTTAAGTATCTGTAGACGCTTGCGTGTAACGTCAGTCATGCCATTTTGGTTGGAAATTGACTCCAAACAAACGGTTGCTATGCGTCATTTCTTTTTAAATATAAATCGTGGAAAATGTTACCAATACATATCAAGTATTAAAACACTTAGGTGTGAGATATAGATATAAGATGTATCTGCAACACACAAACAAAATAGAAAATACAACATAGTAACCGTTTGTTTGGAGTCAGTTTCCAACCAAAACGTCATGACTGACGTCACGACTGAAATCGTCATTAATGTTACAAACAAATGAATGCCTATGAATCATTAGATAGCCGTCTTTTTGTCGAGTTTCTTTAATGACGGCAACTTTTTGCTGCATTTATGTGTTCTTTTACGATAGTGACATCCTATGCATGCTTTAATGTAGATGTTTAAGAGTGAATCGTAAATGTGGAATTCTTAAGCGGATGCGAATGGCGTCATTTTACATAAAATAAAAGTGTGTTCTTTAAGTCTTACAATTGAAATATGTTTTGTGCTATTTATATATACATATTTTGTTTTCATCGGGGGCGACACTAAAATCTGAAAAAGAAGAATTCCTGCTTTCTAGTTTTAAACTTTCTCTGATATTCTCCTTAAAAGCCATAATCATTATGATTTTAATTATATTAAAAAAACAAAAACAAAATTAGAAATAATAGAATAAATAATTGAAGCTTTTCTGATTTCGTAATGATATTTTATCGAAAAGTTGCTTATCGAAAAATAAAATGAAGATTCACTGAGGAAAAAAAGACCCGTCCACAATTTATGAGACATAAGACATATTTACCGAAATCAATGCTTCTTTTTGTTTATCACTATTTTTAACAGAAAAAAATTGTATTACATAATCATGGAAAATTTAGTATTAAAAAAAGTACTTTTGTGTGTGTGTGTGTGTGTGTTCCGAAATAAGCGCTAGAAATAAAAATCCCTGCCGGCTCGGCCTACAGGTGGAGGTAGATTTCAAAGTTAAGTGCTAATTTCGCCAACAAAAACTAAATCCAGATTAGAGACAAACACAGTTTAAAAACTTTATCTGGTCGTTTTTGACGAGTTTTTAATTTCATTTTTCTGTAACAGCTCGTTTTTTCAGAATCATGTTAAGGTGGTATTCAAAATTCGAACCTCAAAATGTTAAAATATGCCAATATTTCCGTAGTCGGGTATTTATAATGTTTCAAAACGTTTTTTCAACCTGATACACAGCGGGACAAAATCTCAAAAAGCTGGCCAAAAGTCGAAAAATAAAGTTACTATTTAGAAATTTTTGACTATGCAGATGGCTAGAATAATGTTTGGAGGGTCAGAATCTATATTTATAAAAAGGTTTTCGTTTTGCGTTGGCAATATGTATCAGTTCAAAAGTGACGCTTGGAGGATTATCATATGAGGCGAACAAAAAGAGCAAAACAATGGTTCTTCTAAACACGTGCTACATTTTTCCATATCATCCGATTTTAATGCTTTAAAATGGATTCACACGATGATAGAGTGTACTTTTTTCGTGCATGTTACAAAAATTATATTAATTACACAAAAATTAATAATTTCATGATTATTTTTGATATATTTTTTTAAATTATATTATTTTTTTGCTTTCAAACATCAAAAAGTTTATAAGTTCCACGGTGTTCTGCAACAACATATTATGGGAACAATAGCCTGTCTAATGAATCATGAAAAAAAAACAGTTGCCATAAACTGCTATTCTGCATTACGTGCAGGTTTTTGCAACCCCAAGTAAAAATATAACTTTTTTAGTCGCTTCAAAAGTTATGACATTTATTATTTTTCACAGTAAGTTAGCTGGCAAACATTTTTTGAAATTTTTATGTTATTCAGTTTTGTGACAGATTATTATGTATCCTTCTATATATATAAAAAAGTTTTGATTTGGAAATGGACCAATGAAAATATGCGTAGATATTCCGGGTAGATCGGCATCCAATTTAAATGCTTAAGCATGGCCTTTCATAGTCAATATTAAAAAAACTGTTGCATACAAAAACATGAAAATCGGTGGTATTATAGAGAAATGTGTGATACATACGCTGATGCAGACAGTTTTCAAATCGAAGAATTATTTTAAGAGATATTTAATGCTAAAGTTGGACAAAATCGTTCCACTAAAAAAGTTTTATTGGAGCAAAAAATATACATGAGAATTTAATCATTTTTAGATCATTTTATACGTTATAAGTTCCCGGTTTGCAGATTGTATTTATTTTTCTTATTTGACTCATTTTTTGAGGTTTTATTTCAATTTAAAATTCAAATTTTCAGCATTTCGAGAGATATTTTTTTACAAATTTTAGAAAATGTTATTAATTTAAACTATTGCCAGTTGTATAAACAGCGCAAACAATAATGTTTAGTTCAAATAAAAAATTTATTTCTACGTGACTATTACAAACAGAAAAAAAAAGCTTTAAAATCAGAATTAAATGTTTACACGTTAAAAGCAGGAAAATTACGTCATAAGAACCATAGGCACAGATGTCATATACGTCATATACATATTGGCGCAATTTTTTTCCGACGCCAATTTGGCGAAAACATCAATAGCATAAACAACAACATCCGGGTTACTATATCAAGCAAAATAACGACACTTTAGCACCAGTTAAGTACTCGTTGCGTATATGAAATTGGCATCAGAAAAAAATTGCGCCAATGACATCTGTGTCGAACCATATTTACACAAAATCTTAAAATAAGAGAAACAAAATCTTTAAAAAAAAAAAAAAAAAAAAAAAAAAATCTTATTATACGTTAAAACTTGTAATTTGAGGAAATTACGTCATATTTAAAATAGCAAAAAATATAGCAAAACAATTTAAATTGAAAAAGATATTTGCGCGAGATATTTTGAGATAATCTTTTCAACTATTATCGTGAATTCTAAGACAGCGCAAATAATATTTCCTTCTAACAACAAATGCATTTTCACGTGAATATTAATAAGAGAAATAAAACTTTGGTGTAAATTACGTCAGATTTGAAACGATACATTTAAAATGTATTATTTAAAAGAACTGTCTTATAGCAATTTTATAGCGCTCTATATATCTTGTTTAAATTTTCAATCGTTAATAAAATACTTATTATTCCTCCAATCAAGCTCAATTAAATTTTCTTAAACTTGTAGTGGATGACACTTGATGTTAATCCAGTTTTTTTCAAATATTAATTCATTAATTAAATTAAATTAATTAATTTTCAATAATCGAGAGCGGCCTCTTCTTGATCAAGGTATTTTAAGACCGAGAGAGCTCTCTTCTTGATCAAGGCATTTTAAGCGCGAATCAATAGGAGAGAAGAATAGGAGGTAAAAAAAAAAAAAAATCTTTTATTGACCTAAGTAGGAATTGACTTAAAATATTTTTTATTACTTACCTATTTTTTCTATTTACTTGTATTGATGACTTTTAAGTTGTGTTTAATTGTTAGTTCCTATCTATAAACACTGTTTTGATTAGGTCTATAGATGTCTATGATGGTTACAGTTGCAGTAAAGCTAGAGATCCTACATACGCAACTTCCAGGTTGTATAATATTTAAACGGAGCTTCTGACTATAAAATAGTCAATGAAACACCGTCTTCATTTCGAAAGACATATCCAATGATATGCCACTCAATATGGTACGTATTTTTTTATGTCTACCGTCATTTTGTATTTTACGGCCGCCATTTTGAATTTATAAAAACAAAAGCTAGTCTATAGCGATTGGATGGTTAAAAAAAATCGATAGAGACCTCATTCATTAAAATCCATCCAACCGATGGGATTTTTTGAAGGTATAAAAAAATCCAAACACGCAGATACGCGTGAAACACACACATAACCCTTCTTGGCAGTCGGATAAAAATATCATCCTTAACCACGGAAATAAGATGTTTTGATTTGACGCGATGCTAAAAATACATTTCAGAAATCGGTTAAAACCGGTCAAAATTAAATCAGAATACTTGTGGTTTCACAAAGTATGTGTGCGGCTGTGACGAATGAGGGCATTTAAATTTGAGCGATAACCGCCTTGATATTGCAAACCGTTTTTACGGCATACTGCATCTCTATTATTACATAGAACTCTATGCTAGAACATACCATTATTATCTAAATATTAAACTACTAGTATTCATTACTCTAAGTTTCAGCAGACAAACAAATATATATCTTTATATTTAAAAATGTACTATCTTTCATTTTTGAATCTTTGATGTAATATTACACAGTATTGATTTTTATTAACGGATATTTTTGCCTGTAATTAAAAAATTATCGACATCCATTACACTAGTTCAAAAGCTAAAAGAAAAAACATAACTTCATTAAATATATTTTCGTCATTTTTGTTCAATAATTTCTTTTACTAAAACTGTTCTTTTTAATTATTCAGAAATAATACTTAAAATTTTGGCACGAATGCCTTTAGTTTTCATTTTGAGAAAATTTATCATGAATATGTCATTAACATACAACGTATACCAACTTAAATGATCAAATGTCACGTTAACAGGATATATTGAACATGGGTTTTAAGAATTATTTTTAAGTAGTCGATGAATTATTATGAATATTTAATAAATAATCTTATACCATATTGAAGGAATTATTCTAATATGCTTGATGTAGGATATTAATATTTCAAATGCCACAAATGTCTACTATATTCTTAATTTTGGCACTGTTGCCTACGAAAATTTTCAAATTTGTTGATAGACATTTCTTAATGTTTAATGAAATATCCTACAATGTAGTATAATATTCTCTCATGGAAGTTAATTTTATACGAAGCATGATAAAATATAGAGACTGTTGGCCTTGCAATGCAGGACACTAGATAGTGCGCATGTTTGGAATTTAATTGTTTTTTTAATTAGTATTATTTAATATTTATAATTTTGTTAATTCTGAATACTTATACTCAAACAATATTAGATGACCTGGCGTGATTGTTTGTACGCGTAGTTATTTGGCAGCCAGGTATAGTTAAACGAATGCAGTTTTACCAGTGCAACGGATTTTTTTTTTTACTCGGAAAGTTACCGTTATTTTCAAATAGTATAACTATCGCAATATTTAATGACAGATTAAATAAAACTATACTGTCCGTGACCTCTACAGACCATCGTAGATAGTTTAAAATTGAGGTCTGGATCCCGTGATAGATCTCCATGAAATAAATGTGAGGGCAGGAACAGGTGATGGAGGCGTGACGCATAATTGACTTCCAGAATGTGGCAATATATAAATGAAAACCACGCACTGTGACCAGCGTGTGGCCACCCTCCATCCGTGATTTACTTTACCGCCAGATGGAATTGAGGATCTCCTATTAACAGGTTACCTCTGCGATTCAAGACAGCGGACGCAAGACAAACACAAACATTAAAAAAAACATAGGTTAAAAAAATACAAAAGTTAATCACCGCACACGAAAAGCCAATGGCCTAAAAACGAAGAGGGAGAAATGAAAGCAAAGTGTGAATGCTAAAACGTACCCCGTTAGCTCATCTGCCCCCAAGACGGATCACATGTTTCCCACAAACTGACAGGTCAAAGGACCTCTAGCCCTTTTGGGCATTTGAGAGATATGCCCTGGCTCCTTGTATGAACATTGAGTTCGTGATCCACACGATTCCGCCTGAGGAACCGATTGATGTGTGCAAGGGGCTTCGTCGACATTGTCGTGAGGGTAGGCATGGGAATTCGTCGTTAACTGCACCTTTCTGAGACCCCGCTTTTGTCTTCTTCCAAAAGGGACGGAACCACAACGACGTCCTACGGCTGAGATCGCTGTCATCTTCACGCTTAAAGAGACAGATTAAATAAGACGAACATCATTATTATAATAATACAGTTAAATAGTAGCATATTTTCGAATAAAAATCCAATAAATTGGCAATTCTGCACGAGTGCAATATACATTACATCCTTAAAATGAAATCTCTACCATAACAAAGCGATTATGTCTGTGATATTTCGAAATTACTTCTTCTATAAAAACAGTTTTGGACTGATTTTTTTATAATTTTATTTTTTTAATGAAATTAATTGGTACTTACTAATTTATGTTTCAATATTTATAATATAAGATTTAACCTTTAAACAAGCGGTGGGAATATTCTTCCCATTATAGTTTAATTATCAAATGTCGACATTGAACCAGAATTTCGTTTACAAGATTTGCTTTTTCAATGTATGTGAAAAAAGGCATTTAAAAAAATAATTTGCCCGTAAATTCTGGTTTCAATCAATCCTATCAAAATTTTAGCAACGAAATTATTTTGCACATGGATGGGTTAAAAAAGTTATTGATACTACAAAATATGTCCTACGTAGATTTGCAACAGACGTATCGTATTTTAGAAGTAAAAAGAAATGAATGAGTGATTTTGAAGGATTTTTCTTTTGTTCTTTTTTGGTGTTAAAACATTACAAAAAAAGAAAAAAAATTAACAAATTGTAGTGAAGTATCTGCTAAGATTAAAGATAGTTATCTAAATATTTAATATAATTTTCTACATCAATCTGATTAGAATTTTTGGCATAAGTGCATTAACGCAAATATATAAAATAATTAGTTATGCGTATTTGTCTTTCAAATAACATAATGCACAAAAAGCCCTTCATTTAGATAATTCACCAATTTAGTTGTTACCATTGTTTGTTAGGAAATAAAAAAGCTTTGTATAAAAAAGAAAACTTTAAGTTATTAGCTTGTCTCATGATCCAATTAAAATTAATTAGTTATTCAAAAGCTTTAGAAAAAGAAACAAAAGATATTTGTGTCACTTAAGTGGGTGTTCGTCATTTATTTTAAGCATCTTTCATTTGAACAGGTTTAATCGATTCCCGTTTAACTTATTTGACATAACTGTGTGTTTCTGGATTGATATTTTAATGTCCATGTTAAAAAATTAAGAATTTTTAGTAAATTTAAATGTGATACATTAACTGTTCGCAATATTCTAATAACAATATATTTTAAACTACACAAATATATTAGGAGCGTTCAGAATGTAACGAGCCGGAGGCCTAACAACAGAAACTAGTGCGTGTATTTCTGAAGTATTGGCCATGGCTGTTGAGGCACTTGTCCCACTGAGACACAAGGTGGTGAATGGTTGTCTCGTAAAATTCCTGGGGCTGCGATGTGAACCAGTTAAGCACGTACTACTTGACATCGTCATACGAGGTGAATTGTTTGCCCCTCAGAGCCTTTTTAAGAGACCAAAAATGGCGTAATCGAAGGGAGAGAGGTGTGGATTCAATGGAGGGTGAGCAAGAACCACTCACTTGAATTTCTGCACGAGTGCCGTAATCGTGTTAGCCATATGAAGTCTTGCATTTTCGTGGAGCAGAATGACCCGACGGGATAGCTTGCCAGGTCGTCTTGGTTTGATCGCTTGGCGAAGGATGGTCAAGGTTTCCAAGTAATGCTGGGCATTCACTGTTGTCCCGTGCTGCAGGAAGTCTATTAGAAGGGGACCGTCTTATTCAAAGAAGAACGTCAACGTAACCATACCTGCATTTTTCTTGATGGCCTTGGATTTTCTTGGTGGTGGTGACCCTCGATGTTTCCACTGGAGACTTTGTCGTTTTGATTCTGGTTCGAAGTGATGATACGAAGACTCATCTCCAGTTGCTTACGACTCGAATGATCGTTGGACAACTGATGCATGCTTCTGCTAGCTTTGTACGCACGTGACTTGCACTCGTGACCCTCTAGCGGCGGGCATATGGACTTCCGTGCTCTTCTCGGATACCCTCTTTGTTACTGACGTAACAATATTATCACTCTGTCGCCGGTTTGCACATTCCAGACTCCGGCTCGTTTCTTTTAGAATGTCCCCAATATTAAAAGTTCACATAATTATATTGAAGAGTAAATTAAAATCCTTGAAGAAGAATATTCAAGGATTTCGTGGATTATATTCTTGGAAATAAGTCAACTCTTTGGTTTAAAATTAGTGCAAATTTAAAAGTAATTAAAACAAAACACACAGTATTCAATGAATATCTTTAAAATCACGTCTAATTTCATAGATGTTTAGTGTTTTTTACAAAAACATTACTCTGAAAGACGTTAAATTGGCGTAATAAAAATATATACTAAACTAAAAAATTCCTAAATTATTTGTATGAACTAAACATCTTAAATCACCATCAACAACTTTTAATTTAGCTAGGCCTTTCAAAAGATCCGAGTCTTTCTTCGTCAGGCGCAAAGAAGACGTGCTTTTACTATGTAAGTAGCAGCACGCCTGAGAGACTGGCAGCAGCAAGACTGTAGAAGTTCATAGTAGAATCACGTTTTCTTTGCGCCTGATGAAGAAAGACTCAGATCTTTCGAAAGGCCTGGCGCATTTAAAAGTCTTTGATGGTGTTTTAAGAAGATCTTTTAGTGCTTATTGATTCACACCAGTTTCAACTTATTTTCTTTTTTACCTGACTGAAAAGAAGGGTTATGTGTTTCACGCGTATCTGTGTATGTGGATTTCTTTATACCCTCGAAACATCCCAACGGCTGGATGGATTTTAATGAATGAGGTCTCTATCAATTCGTCATAACGGCCGATGGTGGTACGCTAGGTTTTGTTTTTATAAATTCAAAATGGCGGCCGTAAATTACAAAATGGCGGTATAGACGAAAAAAATTACGCACCCAATTGAGCGGCATATCATTGGATAGGTCTTTCAAAATGAAGACGATGTTTCATTGACTATTTTACAGTCAGAAGCTCCGTTGAAATATTATACAACCTGGAAGTTGTGTATGTAGGATCTCTAGCTTTACTGCAATTCTAACAATCATAGACATCTATAGACTTCAGAAAAACAGTGTTTATAGATAGGAACAAACAATTAAACACAACTTAAAAGTCATCAATACAAGTAAATAATAAAAAAAAATAGGTAAGTAATATAAACAAGTAATATAAAAGAAATATTTTAAGTCAATTCCTACTTCAATACTGGTACTTCAATACTTCCTACTCAATACCTGGATCAATAAGAGATTTTTTTTTCTTCCATTGAGAGGCGCTGAAAATGCCTGGATGAAGAAGAGGGTTCTCTCGGTCTTAAAATGGGCGATTCTCAAAAGGTGGGCCCTGGACACACGTCATAACTTTAAGCCTTTCAAACATAATTTTAATTATCATTGACTTTATTTTTTTTTACGCTGAGCTTTTAATTCTATTCAGAGACAGAAAATGACATAATTTATTGTAAAATCTTTGTATAAATATCTTAAAATTTTGTTATTTTAAGCTAAATAGGCCAATTTCGGACATTCATAACGTTAACTGCTCCAATGTACCACCAAGAAAAAGAGTTTTAACTGTTTTCCAGTTTGTTCTAATGGTAAACAACGAATGCATAAAGGAAACGGATGATTTTTTGATGGTTTCGTTAAGAGATGGAAGGCTGATTTATTGCTTTTTTGAAGATAGAAGGACTTTTCTATAAAGAATTTTTCTATATTTTGTTATGTCCGAAAGTAACATACGGAACAAAGCATTTGATTTTATTATTGTTATTACTGGATAACAAAAAGTTAATTATACATATATATATGTATACACATATAATTATAGGGCACATTTACTACATTCTTAGTCTTAAGAATTTTTTAAATACTAAGAGCAACGTCGTCCAAAATCTAACGTACGTGCGAAAAAATTTTCAAAATTTCTAACGTACACAACTACTGATTAAATGCTTTGATGATTAATTTTCCAGAATAATTGTTGTCTTTTAATGTTTATGTATAATTTTGTAGACATACTATTAAAAATATTTATATATTATATTTATAGACGAAATTAAAAAAAAAATTGGCCTTAAATTTGAAAATTAAAAAAATTACATATAGTTAACGTTTAATGATCCCACCTTTTAAGAATCCCCCAAGTACCTTAATCAAGAAGAGGGCTCTCTCGATTATTGAAAATTATTTAATTTAATTAATTAATTAATATTTGAAAAAAAAAACTGGATTAAGATCAACAAGTGTCATCCACTACAAGTTTAAAAAAAATATTTGAGCTTGATTGGATAAATAATAAGTATTTTATTAACGATTGAAAATTTGAACAAGATATATATAGCGGGAGTGTGAGCTAATAGTAGGAATCGAAAAAAAAATAGTTTCACATTGATGAGAAATAATTAATTAGTTCGCTTTTTACGCAGTCGTGTTTTTTGATTTTTTAAATTTAGTTGTTTATTACTTTCTTCTGTCTTCAATAGAAGAAAGTATTGTAATCGAGATTTTTTTCGACTTCCGACTTTTGATGGATTTACACGTTTTAGGGGTCAGAAATCCCCCAAAACATGTTTATAGAAAATGTCTGTCTGGTCGTGTGTCCGTATGTCGCCATTGTACCATCAAAAGTGTATGAAGTTATGCATTGAATGGAACCATTTTTTTTTTTTAAGTTTTTGGCTATGACAAGCAGGTCCTTACTGAATTTGGAAAAAATCCACCGGTAGGGGGCACTGTAATACGTTTTTGTGCATTTTGAATATTGTAGCATCGAAAAGTGTATGAAGTTATGCATAGAATTAAACCGAATTTTTTGTGTATGTTTTTGGCCATGGCAAGAAGGTCCTCCCTGAATTTGGAAAAAATCCGCCGGTATGGAGCACTGTAATAGCGATTTTCGTACGATTTTTGTGCGTTTTGAATATTATACCATCGGAAAATGTAGGAAGTTATGCATAGAATTGAACCAATTGTTTTTGTGTATGTTTTTGGCCATGGTAAGAATGCCCTCCCTGAATTTGGAAATATTCCGCCAAAAGGTGGCACTATAATAGCGATTTTTGTCTAATTTTCTTCATTTTTCGTAGTTCTATTGTACAGCTGTGGTTCGTGAATCGACGGGAACTTCCCATTCTGACAAGCCGGCTGTTCGAGAACAGCTGATATACAACAGAATAACGAAAAACTATGTCTTTTAATAAATATCATGATCGAGATTAACTCGTTTTACTCCGCAGAAATTTAAGTTAAAAGCCAAAGTTGACATGGTATTCAACTAATAAAAATGAAGTATTGACATTTTTCTAACAACATTTTGAAAAATTGAAATATATGAGATTAAATAAAGTTTTGGGATTGGCACATCCAACTAGTTATGGTTGGTAGAAAGCTCGAGCTGGTGAGTTCACTAAAAAGTTATGTAATTTTTGCTCTGTTTCTGTTTTAGATATGGCATCAATAAATAAGAGAAAAACATTATTTACTAACTTTTTGGTTTTCTAACTTAATTTCCCAACCTGTAATAATAATTTAGTTAATACACTGTTAAAAATTTCTGTAAACACACAGAAAAAAAGTCCTTCCGGCCAGTGCCGGGAGAAAGAGGTAGCTTTCATATTCCTTATTTTTTTAAAGCCAGCTTATATTATTCAAACACACAGAGCTCAAATTAGTGGAACCCGATTATAGAAGATTAAATACTAATTTTTGTCAATATTGAATATGAATCAGAATTTCACCAAATTAGTCAGAGTTATCAAAGCTGGTTTTAATAAAATGATTTATATTTTGTCGCAAAATTCGGTGATATCCCGAATTACATTAATAATTATATTAACTCGAATTATCGGTAATAGCCCGCCATTTTAAAACAACATAATGGATGCAACAAAGCTCACCAATGAACTTGGTCGAGACGTCAGTAATTCCTGTGCACATGCTTATTCATATCAAAATCGGTTGATATATACGACTGCTGTTGCAGGCAAAAAATCAGTTTTTTCAAAATGTCACACACATTCGAAATTCAAACTGATATATCTCGGCCATTTTTTTTTTATATAAAGGTAAAACAAAAAACGATCCGGAATCTTTGTAACAAACTGAAACGCATAAGAAAAAAATCTTTCTCAATTTCTAATTTTTTTATACCTCATTTTATTATTTTTTTTAAATATTTAAATGGCCGCCATTTTGAAACAAGATGGCGGAAGAAGTTAGCAAACGAAATTGGCCGGGAGATTGCTATGTACTATGCACATTAGGGTGGTCACAAGAAATCAATTTTCGAATTTTTTCGGGGGGACCCCCCAAAAAGTTGCCAATTGACTAGAAAATGAGATTGGCTAAGTTTCAGCTCATTTGGATAATATTAACCCGTGCCTCATTGAGGTTTAAGTTTGAAAAATACGTGATTTTTCGCAAAAAAATGCTGTTTTTCCTTCATGAAATGAATACAATTGAACCTAGAAACATAATGCAGGTGTCATTTTATAAAAACAAGTTTTGCTTTGAAGAACCACACACCATTTTTTTCTAAAAATATATAGATTTAAAAATATATGCATTTTTCAGGACCAGACTTCACCTGAATCCTAAAAATTGACTTTTTATGAAAAAGCAAAAAAAAAAAAAAAAAAAATTGTAACATTTCATTTCATCTGCTTTCCACCTTTTGTTTTTCTTTTTTTTCGTTTTGTGAAGTCCAATAAAGTGTTTGATTAAAAAAAATTTCAAAGAAAAGGAAAAAAATCGAATTTTAAACTGAAAGAATTTAAAAAAAAAGGGAGGGCAAAGGAAGTATAGAAATGAGAGCAAATAATGCTCAATTGCATTTTATTATTAAAGTTATGTTACAAGAAAGGAGGTATAATAAAGAAAATAAATTATTTTCCCTTACAACTGTCACGTTAACCCTTTCCGGCACAGAAAAATTCTGTTCGTAAAAGGATGAAATGATTGTCTACCCCGGAATTTACAAACGACATTTTTAGAAATTAAAATCACATTACTTAAACCTTTCATTGTAAAAGCAAAATTATTAAAGTATTCTTCGTACCGTTTGCAAGTTTGGAATTAAAATTAGGTGGTCCGGGCGTGGGACACTGCGCCGGAAAGGATTGAAGTGGTAATGGTTTAGATAAGGTAGCTTATGTTGACTTTTTTTTTACCAAAGTATTATCTAAAAATGAAAATGCAACTTGATCCGAGTTAAGATACCAAAGGCGGTTTCTCATTTTAGCAAGTGCTTTGTCTGTAACCTATTTATCAAATTTTTTGTAGTGAACAAGTGATTTTATTATTTGCAGGTCTTGAATTGGGGGCTAAAGTGGCAGTGGAAGTATTGAAGCACGCTTTTGCATAAATATTAATTAAAAATAAGAAAAGATCATGATACCTTCTTTTTCTAAATTTGTTATTGAAAGATGATCCCTGAAACAATATATTTTGAGAGAATGAATGGCCTGTGCCTCCATCCATCTGACATGATTAAAAGTACCAGGTGCTTTGAAAAAAAGTCTTTTGCAGGAAGGAGTTCTATTAAATTAAACAAAGTTGGATAAACTCTTTATAATCATCCCTAAGCTGTTAATTTTTAAGAGTTCCTGTAAGAAAATTTGAAATTTCTTCTGAATTAACTATTTATACCTAGTATTTCATCTTCAATAACATTTGTATACTTACTCTGGTTTAATTTAGACCACTCAATCAGAATTGTTTTTTTTTTAAATATCTGGCTGAGGGGCAGTGATTATGCCCATTTTACAATCAGGAACAGCTTTTAGGAAAATTTCTAAATTATGCTGGCGGTATGGTAAATACAGAAGTCTTTTCCTTTAAGAATTGCTATAGAAAAATGCAGGTTAACTCTGAGGCGACCTGTGTTTGCAGTTGTATAAAAAAATATTGCCTGGATTTTACCAACTTCCTCCCATTCTTCAACTGCTGAAAATACAGCTTTCGCCTGAATTATTCCGATACTATTTTCAAGTTGAGGAACTCGTAGTAACTGTTTTTTCTTTATTTAAAAAATGGTGAAGCAGTTTTCCACCCCAGTGAACAACTGTTCTCTCTAAACGGGAATTTTAAAATCTGTTTTTGATGAGCTCAGTTTTTTGTTTACGAAACAGTTATTTGCAAAGTCGATGTCTGTGGTTAGCTAGTGGATGTATTCTAAGTCTAGCAGACTCTCTGGCGTTCAGTTCATTTTGCGAATATTATAAAATAAAATACATAAAACTTGACAATTACTTGGCTGCTTACTGTCGATGATTTGATGAGACATGCGCCAATTTAAAAAAACTTACATTTCTGCCATCATATCAAGAAGGGGAAGGGGTTTTACGGAATGTTTCGTCAATTCTAAAAATAGATAACCATAACAGATAACAAAAACAGCCTTGTAATAAAAAGAGAAATTCAGAGGTTCAACTGCAACACAAATCGAGAAGCCTAGTGCAGATAATCGGCCGTCAAAAATAAAAAAACCAACCAAATCGAGAAGCTCTTTCTTACTAGACACAGAACTACGTAACTAATAATCAATTATAATTCGTGAAATATTTTTAAAGTTACAAAAATTGTTCACTTATTTTTGCCTATTAATAAAAATAATACAAAAAAATTTTCAAAAGTAATACAATCTTTAATTTGTCATTTTTTAACTATGTTTCAAAAATGCAGAGTTTGAGGGTATGGTTCACTAGATGTCCTGAAAAATACTAAATGTTCATTAAATATAAGTTTTCATGAGAGTAAAAGTTCAAGGTAACAACAGTTTCTAGGAAATAAAACAAGAATCAGGTTTCTAAGACAAATATTTTTCACGTAAGGAAAGAAAAACGACAATTTTTTGCCAAAAATTGCAAATTTTCAAGAATTCAACCTCGATGAGGCACGGGTTAATATTATTTATTTGAGCTGAAACTTTGTCAATCTCATTTTCTAACTAATTGGCAACTTTTAGGAGGGTCCCCCTGAAGAAAACGTTAAAAAAAATTTTCCCCATGTTGCTTGTGACCACCCTAATGCACATGCCTTGTCACATCCCAATCGGTTCATAAATACGCGTGTTATCGCGTGACAAAAATCAGATCTTTTCAAAATGTCAGCCATGCTAGAAATTCAAAGTGCTATAACTCAGCCATTTTTTAAGATATAGACGAAACGAAAAATGCTCCAGAATCTTTGTATCAATGTCAAATATACAGGGTGTCCGGTCTCAACGGTGTCCAATGGCTAATTCCTAAACCGTTAATCATAGACATATAGTTCCAATTAGAAAAATGTTTTGAATGAGGTAAAGTAGTATTTTTAAAGCGATTTAGGTCATGAAAAACATTTATTTAAAAATTACGAAATTTAAATTTTTATACGGTCCCCCGGTCCTATAAGTGATATTTAGTAAACTTTTTCTATTTCTGTAACAAGTACGGCAAAAAAAAAGTCCCATTCATCTAACACTAAAATTGACCGAGTTATGACATTTTCAATTTTATCACTTAAACCACTTTTCTGTAACCGAAAACAGATGAGTTGGACCAACTTTTCAGGGGTCGTAGACGAAGTGCTTAAAGTATTATAAAGGGCGTCCACTCCAAACGATGTTCAATGGCTAATTCCTAAACCGTTAGTCAAAGACATATAGTTCCAAGTACAAAAAGGTTTTAAATAATGTAAAGAAGTATTTTTAAAGCGATTTAACTGAAGGTGATGCCCCCTATAAATATTACGGTAGTGTTAATTTTTAATAATTAACTTTCAGATTGGTTAAAATAATTAAAGAAGTGAGTTTCAAAACTCGCCTTATCGAGAAAATCAAATTTTGGGAAATCGCATAAAACCTTTAAATGCGCCCATTGGTATTCATTGAAAATTTGGAAATTGTAGTGTTTGATTGGTACAGTTATACCAATAGAATAGATTGATGGAGAAACACGATTTTTTAAATTTCGGATAAGGCGAGTTTCGAAACTGATGTCCTCAATTGAAATTTGACTTTTTTTTTTTTTTTTTTTGGTAAGGAAATGAGTGTGTTTCTTTTAATGATTTTATTTTAAAAAGTTGTATTACTTTTATAAGCTTTTAACTTAAGACGTTCGTATGTATGTCTTCCTAATTCAAAATTTGTATTCCAATTTTAACTCTCTTCCAAATATCCGATCAAGATTAAATTTTGCATAATTATGTAAATCCAATGACAATGTAATTTTAATATGATTTTAGGTACGTACCATTTATATTTATTTTACAGGACCACTCCAAAAATTTTGTATACATTATTGCCTACAAACAAAAATTTTAAAATAAAAATCAGTAACATTTATGGAAGGTATAGAGATTCACAATGTAATTTTTCCAAATGAAAGTGCGTTGCGTTTATATTTTTTATACAGTGCCGCACAAAAGAAGTCAGATACATTACGATGTATGTGCAGGGATTGTTTATTATACGTTTTGATGATATTATGCTGTTTTCAAATTCAACTATTTAGTTCTTTATAAAAACTTGTTTGAAAAAAATATTTTAGAGACCAAAATCAAAGCAGTAGTTTTGGAAATAATATTATCGGATATGGAGGTCGTATTAGTGGCCTCCCATGTTGCCAGATTTGAATCTTTTAGATTTTTTTCTTTAGGGATTTCTGAAATATAAGGTATATGAAAGAGAATCCACTAGTCGAGCAGATTTGTGGAATCGTATTGCTCTGACGTGCAACACCTACAATGATGAGAAAAGTAGAAGAAGAATTTATTTACATTTCTGCATTGTAGCCGAAGGGACGTCACTTCGAGCACGTTTTAAGATAACCTTAATTTTTATTAATAAAGTTTTAGATTAGGTAATCTCACTATGTATCATTTTCTAAAGAGTTGTGACTGTTGTTTTTATAATCATTTAACAAAATTTCTGTTACTTTTTTTTACTTATATTTTTAGTTCAAGTTGTATGTTTTGTTTTAATATGTCAGAATGGACAAAAATCTTAAAATATATTTGTAATGTTAATTTACTCTCAATGTTTAATGTTAAATTTATATCTGACGATTATTTTTATTTCTAGTAAATTTGTGACTGATCCCTATTTTGCAGCAAAAAAGATACTCCAACTTTAAACATCTATTACTCGATCAGTTTTAATCGCAGAGGAATGGGACTTTTTTTGTCTTACTTGTCAGTGCAATAGGATACTTTTACTAAATATCATTTATAGGACCTGGGGACCGTATAAAAATTTAAATTTCGTAATTTTTTAATAACTGTTTTTCTTGACCGAAATCGCTTTAAAAATACTTCTTTACCTCATTTAAAGCATTTTTGCAATTGGAACTATATGTCTATGACTAACGGTTTAGGAATTAGCCATTGGACACCGTTGAGACCGGACACCCTGTATAAGAAAAAAATCTTTTTCAATTTCTAGTTTTTTTGTACCTCATTTTAAATTAAAATAGAAAAAAAAATAATGGCCGCCATTTTGAAACAAGATGGCGGATGATGTTGGCCAGCGTACTCGGTCAAGACATTGGTATGTTCTATGTACACACCAAGTTATATCCAAATCCGTTCATAAATACGCCTGTTATCACGTGAGAAATATCAGATCGTTTCAAAATATCAGCCGCACTAGAATTTCAAAATGCTATAACTCAACCGTTTTCTAAGATATAGACGAAAGAAAAAATGCTCCGGAATCTTCGTATCAAGCTCAAACACATAAGAAAAAAATCTTTTTCGATTTATAATTTTTTTGTGCTTCATTTTAAATTTAATTTTTTTTTAAATTTTAAATGGTCGACATTTTGAAACAAGATGGCGCATGAAGCTGGCCAACGAACTTGGTCGAGACATTGCTATGTACTATGCACATTCTTTGTCACATCCAAATCGGTTCATAAATACGTGTATTATCGAGTGACAAAAATCAGATCGTTTCAAAATGTCAGCCATGCTAGAAATTCAAAGTGCTATAACTCAGCCATTTTTTAAGATATAGACGAAACTAAAAACGCTCCAGAATCTTTGTATCAAGCCCAAACACATAAGAAAAAAATATTTTTCAATGTCTAATTTTTTTGTGCCTCAGTTTAAATTTAAATGTTTTTTAAATTTTTTAAATGGCCGCCATTTTGAAACAAGATGGCGGATGAGGCTGGCCAACGAACTCGGTCGAGACATTGCTATGTACTATGCACATTCCTTGTCACATCCAAATCGGTTCATAAATACGTGTATTATCGCGTGTCAAAATTCAGATCGTTTCAAAATGTCAGCCATGCTAGAAATTGAAAGTGCTATAAATCAGCCATTTTTTAAGATATAGACGAAACGAAAAACGCTCCAGAATCTTTGTATCAAGCCCAAACACATAAGAAAAAAAATCTTTTTCAATGTCTAATTTTTGTGCCTCATTTTAAATTTTAAATTTTTTAAATTTTTTTTAAATGGCCGCCATTTTGAAACAAGCTGGCGGGTGAAGCTGGCCAACGAATTCGGTCGAGACATTGGTATGTACTATGTACACATGAAATTTTATCCAAATCGGTTCATAAATACAAGAGTTTCAGTATGACAAGTTAAGATATATATGTATACAGGGTGTATCTAAACTCTTGGGCAAAACTTTAAGAAGTGATAGTACACATCAAGACAAACAGTATTAAATAGGAAACTAAGGGTCCCAACGTCTTCCGAAGGAAATAGGCGTCTTTAAAGTTTAGAGTCCAAAATTTCAAATGATTATAAAAAACGGAAAATTTGGTCGATTCGTTTGCGGTTTTCACTAAAACTATTCTTTATGCCAGTATTTTCTTGAAAATAAATTTTAAAGATACAGTTTAAAAAATGCCGATAGAGGGCGCTTTAGACTTTGGAGTAACCAACAACTATTTTTTAACGATATTTTTTGTATCTCATTACATGCTTTCAAAAGCTTAGACTTAAACTTAAATTTTGAGCTCAAAATCTGAATCGTTGGGAGTGGTTAAGTAGCGCAAACGGAACTGTGTTCTGGAGTTAAAATTTCAAATGATTTTAAAAAATGGAAAAATTGGTCGATTCGTTTGCGGTTTTCACTAAAACTATTCTTTATGTCAGTATTGCCTTGAAAATAAATTTTAAAGACAAAGTTTTAAAATATCGATAGAGGGCACTTTAGACATTGTTGTAACGAACAACTATTTTTTACCGTTATTTTTAACCATTTGGAAAAATGGTTATTGTTCTCGTCAGGGTTGGAAATGAAAAGAATATCTGAAGGTTTTTATTGGTTTAATCCACGTTTTATTCGTTTTGTGATTGGTCTATACAGTAATCTGTATTTTCCTTTAGTTTCAACAGAGACGGAAAACAGAGTGTTGCCACTATGACAAAAAAGTAATAAAAACTAAAAAAAAATTAAGAACTCAGAATCAAACTGAGATACATTTTTCAAACAAATTGCATTTTAAAAGTACATTTTTTTCTCTACACGACGATGTAAAAAGTAATATTGTGTGATGTTTAGAAGTTTAAGAATGAAATTTCATTTAAAATGTGTCATCAGATTTCTTGGAAATCTGACGACGGAAAAGCCTTTTCCCGAACAGCCAATGAAATGCTTGGATAATACGCAAGTTTCAGGTGGAAAATAACTAATGAAAATGAAAGAAAATGAATAACAGTTTCTGCCAAAGAGTTAATTTTAATTTGTAAGATTTTCACGTGCAAAAGAAAAATGGAATAAGCCAATTAAAAATAACAAAAAAGATAAATAGGACAAGAATGAATACATATAAATATTTCACATGAAATACGAGTCGCAAGTGATTTCTTTCGCTTGGAATGTTTACGTGTAATAACACTATTAATGTTTAATTCATGGCGTACGTAATGTATGATCAACAACTTGCGATTTTTTTAGGTCTTAAATTTTAGTCTTTGAAAAAATCATTTTTTATATCTCATTACATGCTTTCAAAAGCTTAAACTAAAACTTAAATTTTGAGCTCAAAATCTGAATCGTTGGGAGTGGTTAAGTAGCGCAAAATGAACTGTGTTCAGGAGGGGGGGGGGGTTCAAATTTCAACACATGAACAGTGAACACAGTTCAGTTTGCGCTACTTAACCACTCCCAACGATTCAGATTTTGAGCTCAAAATTTAAGTCTAAGCTTTTGAAAGCATGTAATGAGATACAAAAAATAATAATAATAAATAGTTGTTCGTTACTCCAATGTCTAAAGCGCCCTCTATCGGTATTTTTAAAACTTTATCTTTAAGATTTATTTTGAAGACAATACTGACATAAGGAATAGTTTTAGTGAAAACCACAAATGAATCGACCAATTTTTCCGTTTTTTATAATCATTTGAAATTTTAACTCGTGAACAGAGTTCAGTTTGTGCTACTTAACCACTCCCAACGATTCAGATTTTGAGCTCAAAATTTAAGTTTAAGTCTAAGCATTTGAAAGCATGTAATGAGATACAAAAAATAACGGTAAAAAATAGTTGTTGGTTACTCCAAAGTCTAAAGCGCCCTCTATCGGCATTTTTTTAAATGTTTCTTTAAAATTTATTTTCAAGAAAATACTGACATAACGAATAGTTTTAGTGAAAACCGCAATCAAATCGACCAATTTTTCCGTTTTTTTTTTTTTTTTTTTTTTTTTTTTTTTTAATAATCATTTGAAATCTTGGACCCTAAACTTTAAAGGCGCCTATCTCCTTCGGAAGACATTTGTGACCCTTAGTTTCCTATTTAATATTGTTTGTCTTGATGTGTACTATCACCCTTAAAGTTTTGCCCAAGAGTTTAGATACACTTTGTATATATATATATATATATATATATATATATGGATATCTATAATAATAAAGAAAGAAGTTTGTGTGTGAGTGAGTGAATGAGTGTGTCAATGGTGTTCTGAAGTAACCGCTGCACGTAGAGCTACAAAATTTGGGGAAAAGGTGCGTCTATATATGAAGTTTTGCACCTCGAAGCCTGATTTTCGATTTTTTGATTATATTTTTTTAATTTAATTTTTTATGCGATTTTTAGCACTTTTTTAAGTTTCGAGGCGATTTTTTCCATATAAGTGAGAAGAATATGGTTTCTTTCTTTTAACCCAATATAGTAAATTTTGTTCCCTTTTCAAAAAAGTTTATTCGGAATTCATGCAGCGATTTTTGAATTTTTAGCGAATTTTTTATGCAATTATTGAACAGCATTTAATGCATTTCCATACCTATATGGAGGTTACTTTACAGGGACACAGTTCTTTCGCCAAATACCGCCAAGTTTGTCGCCAACTTGGCGGTATATTGCCAAATTTGGCGACCGAAATGAGTCGCCAAAAGTGACGCCAACTTGGCGATAGCTCTAATATTTCGCCAAATTCCCATAGACTTCCATTGTAAACCAATATGGATTACTTGCTGACAGAAAATCAACAAATTGAAATATTTTAATGCAACAAAAAGTAATATTAACTTAAGGGATTATATTAATTGTATTTAAGGGAATCCAAGTAAATTAAATTGTGAATAAAAGTAACATGATACAATGCTTAGATTATTGTACTTTATTGATATTTTCGACGAAAGGGTTGCCAGTGGTCATTTTGGCGAAAATTATAGTTGATAAATGAATTGAAATGGCTATATCCGTTAGAAAATAATGTAAACAACTCGCAAATTAAAAGAAAATAATTGTTATTTGTTTAATTAAAAAAAAAAGAATCAAAAAACTTTTTAATGCGAGATAAAATTTAAAATAAAAATATTTAATTTAAATATGAAAGGAATGTTTATAAAACTTAAAAAAAAAAAGTATGAAAGAAGCAATTGATACATTATTTGGCGATTTTTCGCTTCACCAGGTTAATAAAAATGTGCCTGAAAAAGCTTGAATAAAAAAAATTTAAGTAACAGTATTTTAGTGCTTCTTTTTTCTTTATTCAATTTAATTATCATTTTTATGTAATTTTCCCATCGTATGTCTTACAGGAGAAAGACTTTATTTGTGTGTTACATGCTATTTAATTATTACCTTGGTCGCCAAACAATGCAATTTTAAGCCACAAAGGCAGAAGCATAAAAGAAGCCACGCGAAGGTCGCAATAATTTTTTTTAAGTATAGGAGAAGATTTTGGAGTAATTCTTTATATTCAAATGTAAATTATATAAAAATGAGTAAAAGTTATAACTATGTAGTCAAGTATTAAAATTTTAGTGTAAAAATATGCCATATACACACTTTTTTTATGATCTTCGATAATCAAGCCACCACCAAATGACATATTTACTATATTATTGAAAGTTTTGTTGGCACCTATGTCATATACGCTCCATGGTACATAATGGTCTCCAAAATGGCGTTATTTTGCTTGACATGTGGTAACTCGGCTATTGCTGTTTATTTATTAATAAATTGTTTATTTTCTTTTACTTTCTTTTTTACAGATATATAAACTGTTTTGTTCTATAGACATTAATTAAACTTTTTATTATTTATTGCTATTTCCTTTTAAAATAATAGAAAATAATTTAAATATATATATGTAATTGGTTTCGAAAACGATGTTTTCACCAAATTCGCGTGAAAAAAAAAAAATCGCGCCAAACCCGGTACGCATCTATGCCTAATAGTTATTTACATTATTGTGATTACTTAGTATCAGGCAATAGATTGAAGAGTATTTGGTATATTTTTAATATATGGGCTTTGGTGAGTTATGGAAAATGGCCTTGGCGAGTGAAGTGAATTTTACGTATATTTACTGGCAAACTATTTACTTTTCATATACATATAAGCATTTTTTTTCAATATTTATTTTATTTATTTATATAAAGAAGAGCTATTTATCTACTTTTAAATACGAACAGAAATAATTTGTAGTTCTACCTGATTATCCCGTTGACCAAAAAAAAAAAAAAAAAAAAAAAATATCGCCAAACTATAAGATTAAATGCCAATGATGGGTGATCGTAAATGTCAAATTTACTTGACATTAAGAACTTTACACGTGTTTGTTACGTCATCAAATGATTTTTAATTCGATATTTACGTTTCTTTGCGATCTGCTGCAATTTTTTGACATTCCATTTTTGACCTATAATACTAAAGCAATTTCTACCTTCATTTCAATAAAGTTTATTTGGACTTCGTATAACAATTTTCGAATTTTTCGGGTATTTTGTATGTGATTTTTAGTGTATTTTAGCGATTTTCAACCATTTTTCTACATTAGTGAAAGACGTTGATAGAAGTTGAATCAACTTTCAATCTTCGAGCACAATATATGTATATTTTTTCTCTCTTTCCTAAATTTGTGCAGCTATTTAAAACTTTTTCGCGATATCTTATTGGGATTTTTAGAGGTCTTTCGCAATTCGTGCTGTTTTTTTTTACGTACCCGGGCAACGCCGGGCAAGTTAGGTAGTATATAAATAAATAAATATATATATATATATATATATATATATCAATTTAGAACGGAGGGTGGTTTCGGGGTCTAGGGGTCATGATCGGTGAAAATATACCAAAATTTTTCGGAATCGTTTTCCTCCGAGCGGCTGCAATAGGTAGCTTTTTGTAATGAAAGCTACCTAAAAAATGAGACTCTCTGCAAATTTACACTAGTTCTCGGTTAAATGCATTCGATTGAGTTTCTCGGTCAAGACTCTCTGAAAGTTTACAGTAGTTCTCGGTTAAATGCATTCGATTGAGTTTCTTGGTCAATTCTCTCTGTAAATTTGCACTAGTACTCGATATAACCATAGACGTATTTTAAATGCATTCGATTGAGTTTCTTTGTCAAGACTCTATGTAAATTTACACCAGTTCTCGGTTAAACGCATTCGATTGAGTTTCTCGGTCAAGACTCTCTGTAAATTTACACTAGTTCTCGGTTAAATGCATTCGATTTAGTTTCTTGGTCAAGACTCTCTGTAAATCTACACTAGTTCTCTGTTAAATGCATTTCATTGAGTTTTTCGATCATCGTTTTACAGATATTTCCCTTATCTTATATCTAATTCATTGTAGGGATTTCCACGTCTTTCCATCAAATTTAGATAGAGTAGAGAAATAGTCGAAGATAAATGTTTTCAAAAAGTGGTAATTTTCTTAATCATTTCCATAGTTATAATTTTTCTTTAAAAAAAAAAGTTACATGAAACATTTTCAGCTGCAAATCCTTTCCATTTACAGAGAGGATCATAATATATTTGAATACATTGCTTTTATAAGAATTGGGATAAAACCATAAAAATATTTTTGTTAATTAATCTTATTATTTTTTTAAATATTTTATCAAAAATGTTATAACTACCGATTTAGTTAAGCAGTTTTAATGAAAAAATATACCTAAATTTCACATTATTATTATTTAAAAATTCCAGTATATCTTCAGATATTAAAGAATATAATTATTGAGAAGAAGCAATTTCTTGATAAATAATTCCGTAAATAAAGGATTAAAAATTAAATTTCATTTAAAAAATAATAGGTATTATGTACCGGTCCAAACTGAATTAAAATAAACCGTTTAAGAAATTTTCTAACGAATATATTTGAAGCGAAATCTTTGAAAAGCACAAATACAATAGATTTTTCCCTGTTTCCTTATAAAAAGAACAGCAATAGCTCCTATGGCGCACTCAGTAAGCTGTTTTTCTCCTGCCCAGAGGTCTCGGTCTCAAACCTCAGCCTGCTAGAAACAAATTGTGTAAAAAAGTTTAATGGCACAGCAGTTCAAATTTACTCGAAAAATTCTGATACTTTGAAGTTCTAAAATTCTTTAATTAAAAAAGCTATGTTAAATTATTTTCATTAAAAATAAATTGATTTACAGAGTCTTGCGTATTTTTAACGATGTTAATGTCGCTGTAAATAACGATGTCCCTATTACAAAATTTCATCTTTAAATACAACAATCAAGTAGAATTAAATAAAAGAGTGCAAAAAGTTTATGGCGTTTTTAACGATGCTTCAATAAAAAATAATTAGTTATTTAAAAACTCCTGAACTCAAAACAAAAGATAATTGGGTGCTTTAATGTGGCTGCTTGTCTTTCTTCAAACTGTCTTTTTTTTACAACTGGATTAAATACGTCTTTGACAAAATTATGTGTTGAAGAGACAAAAGTAATTTTAGCTATAAATGTTGAGTATTAGTTGTTCAAAATATTCCAGGTATAAACATATAAATTACACCACTGCATTAACAATATATAAAAATATAAAGAATATTAAAAGAAATTCTTTTTACAAATATTATTCAAGAATATCATTGATTATATATTTGAAATAAAAAATTCATGAGCAAAAAAAAAAAAAAAAAAAAAAAAAAAAGTTATTTACCAGTCTCATGATGTTTTTCAATTAAAATTAATTAGTTATTCAAAAGCTGTCGAATACAAAGTAAAAATATTTGTGTCATTTTAATTTGTTGTTTGCGAAATCTTCTAAGCGTCTTTCTTCGCAACTAATATAATAGATTCCTTTCTTTAACGTCTGTGACTTAATTATGTACTACAGGATTAGCATTTTAAGGCTCATGTTCAACATACAAATATTTCAGTAACTTTTTCATTAACTTTCAATGTAATATTAGTTGCTCTATAATACGTTATTACACAAACACAAAACGAAAATATATAGAATGGTATTTTTCCAACGCCGTAACACAGCAGGTCTATGTTTATATCCTACCATGTTTATCTTGAAAATCACACATAATTTCGTGAATGAAATTAGTGATTTTTCCAAAACAATTTCGCTAAAAGACATTAAATTTGCGTGGGTACTAACCTAAAAAATTCTTAACTTTTTTATGCCTGGTAGAAAGCGCGAGTTCGTGAGTTTATAAAAAAATATATATGTATTTTTTTCTCTGTTCCATTTTTGAGATATGGCAACAGGAAATAATTAAACAGGATTATTTAAACTATCTATTTGGATTTTTAAACTCATTTCACAACGTATATTCATAATTTATTTATTATGTAACTGCTAATTGATTGTAGCTTATATTTAAAAATAGACACAATACACTGTTTTTGTTTTATTTACATTTTCTTCATTTAGATTTTAAAATGTTTTGTTCTTGCAAATTTGCAGCCAATTGATCTAATTCGGCGAACATTGTTTAGCGCATAATTATGTCCATTGTTGTAATTCGTGCACAACTGTAATAATGCAGAATAGTCACAGATTTATCAGCGGCAGTCAGTTTCGGGAAAAGTGCTTTGAATTTATTAACTTATAACGAAGTTTTAAAAATATTGAAATGCTTTATTGTCATCGGAAATACAACTGTGAATATTATTTTTATATGTCTAGCATAACAGTAAAAGAGTGAAAACCCTATTACAAAATTCCATCATTAAATACAACAACCAAGTAGAATTAAATAAAAGAGTGCATAAAGTTTATGGTGTTTTAATGATGCTTCAATAAAAAATAATTAGTTATTTAAAAATTCCTGAACTCAAAACAAAAGATTATTGGGTGCTTTAAGGTGGCTGCTTGTCTTTCTTCAAAGTGTCTTTTTTAGAACTGGAATAAATCATATTAGATGTAAATTTCCAACTGGGCGAAAAATGTCCGGACCAGAATTCTAATCAGGGATCTCCTCGCTGAAGCCGCCAGTGCTCTGCCATCTGAGCTATCCCGGACGAATCTGGTGGAACTTTTTCACCCAGTTAACCTTAATGATTATAGCATCTGATCTGAAACCTGGTTCAGCTCAACAGAATAAATCGCAGGTAATGGAACTCCATAAATCGCTGGATACGAAATTACACTAGATTAATTTTAACACAATTATTCCAATTGGTAAATATATCATTTTAGATGTAAATTTCCAACTTGCCGAAAAATGTCTGGACCAGAATTCGAACCAGGGATCTCCTCGCTGAAGCCGCCAGTGCTCTGTCATCTGAGCTACACCGGACTAATCTGGTGGAACTTTTTCACCCAGCTGACCTTAATGATTAAAGCATGTGGTCAGAAACCTGGTTCAGCTCAACAGAATAAGTCTCAGGTAATGGAACTCCAGAAATCGCTGGTTACGAAATTACACTAGATTAATTTTAACACAATTATTCCAATTGGTAAATAAATCATATTAGATGTAAATTTCCAACTGGGCAAAAAATGTCCGGACCAGAATTGGCAGATCCTGGCAGAGCACTGTCGGCTTAAGCCAGGAGATCCCTGGTTTGAAATCTGGTCCGGACATTTTTTCGCCCAGTTGGAAATTTACATCTAATATGATTTATTTACCAATTGGAATAATTCTGTAAAAAATAATCTAGTGTAATTTCGTATCCAGCGATTTCTGGAGTTCCATTATCTGAGATTTATACTGTTGAGCTGAATCAGGTTTCAGACGAGATGCTATAATCATTAAGGTTAGCTGGGTGAAAAAGTTCCACCAGATTCGTCCGGGAAAGCTGATATGGTAGAGCACTGGTGGCTTCAGCCAGGAGATTCCTGGTTCGAATTCTGGTCCGGATATTTTTCGCCCAGTTGGAAATTTACATCTAATATAATTTATTTACCAATTGGATTAATTGTGTTAAAATTAATCTAGTGTAATTTCGTATTCAGCGATTTCTGGAGCTCCATTACCTGAGATTTATTCTGTTGAGCTGAACCAGGTTTCAGACTAGATGCTATAATCATTAAGGTTAGCTGGGTGAAAAAGTTCCACCAGATTCGTCCGGGATAGCTCAGATAGCAGAGCACTGGCGGCTTCAGGCAGGAGATCCCTGGTTTGAATTCTGGTCCTGACATTTTTCGCCCAGTTGGAAATTTACATCTAATATGGTTTATTTACCAATTGGAATAATTGTGTTACAATTAATATAGTGTAATTTCGTATCCAGTGACTTCTGGAGTTCCATTTCCTGAGATTTATTCTGTTGAGCTGAACCAGGTTTTTCTTGGAAAGTAATTTCCCCCCTATATTCCTTCGACTGTCCATTTACAAATGATGTCCTTGAAGCAAGAAAAAGTATTTTAAGCGGGATGGAGATAAGATATTGCAGGGCATTGGACAGTTTTATTCACGTGACATACACCCACTATCATCACTGCAGGGGGTATCTGTAGATCGGAAACAAACAATAACGGCTCATTAAAAAGATTCATATTTCATTACTTTCCGATTGCCGGTCGATTACATACGTAAGAATAATTTTCCGATTAATTGACTTGTAATAATAATACAATTTCCTGCCGACGTTTTCCAGGACATTATCTAGATAAATCGTTAGATTTTGTTCAGACGATATTATGTGAAGCTCTCCATTTGCCTACTGATTATTTACCGATAATTCTGTGATTAGGCCGAAATTTCTCTGATATCTCTTGCTATTGGGGTCGTACAGCAAAAATAAATAAATAAATAAAAACGTAAACAAAAAAGGGGGTTGAAGAAGGAAAAAACCCATAACTTTGTCAATTCCCTAGATATAAAATCTGCATAAATTTATTACACATCTTCTTAATATTCACTACAACTTTTACATTGACAAGTTTATGATAGGACCAATTCTTACAGCAAAAACAAATTAAAAATACATAGCGGTTGAAGAGAAAAGTACTCTATTCGAAACTGCTTATTTTCTGACACATTTTTAAATTCATTTTATCTTTCACACGCAACCAATTGATAGGTTACCTTATTGAGAAACTATATAATGTACCATAATGATAGATTTTTTGATAGAGGCAAAATATATATTTAAAAAAAAAATACGTCAAAGTGTGCGTTTTGAACCGGATTTTCCAAAGCGATTGTGTTGGTAACAAACAATATTGTCGTAATATGAAAATATTTGTTTATAAATCAAGTTCTAATTAATTAAACGAAAAATAAAAACACAGGTCTCTTATGAATCTCTTCAAAAATCACGTCAGCAAGTTTCATTTTTTTTCTTTTAAAAATGAATCTGAAAACTGTGTCAGAAAATTTCGAGTTGTTGAGCATGGAAAAGTATTCTTTAAATAACGCCTTAACAAGATTCTGATAAAACCAGCTCTTGTATAAAATTGAATCTAAAATCTCGTGAAAAGCGGTCAGATATTGTTAAAGTGGGTTTATCTATAATCTTGATTTAGTTTTTGTTGTTGAAATTAGTACTTAACTTCGAAATCTACATGTGCCTGTAGGCCGAGCTGGCAGGGATTTTTTGAGACATGATATTGGGAATAATAAAAAAAAAAATATTTAAACTATCTTTCTGGATTTCATATTTAATTTCCTAACGTATAAATATAATTTTGTTAAAATGAAACTACTAATTGATTAAGACGCATTTACAAAAAATAGATACATTGTACTGTTTATTCTATATTTATATGGGGCATTCTCACACTCTTTTGACTTTCATGTCCATGAATAATAATTTTTTATTTAATACACTTTTTTCTGTTTTTTTTTATTTCATATACTGGGGAAAATCCTATTGCATGATTGCATAACAATATTAACGAGATAAATAAGTTTTGGATGATGTTGGGGGTCCAAATACCAGGAAAACTATTACCATACCGTGTCCCTGATGCTGATTTTTAAGTTTGGAGCTGTCTGGAAAAAATTGTTTCAATAACAATAATTCGATGTAATTTTTTTCTGAAACTGAAACTATTGTTTTATATAAATATGTAACTAAAAAGTAACCTGCACACATTTTTAGGGTTGTTATTATTTTTTAAACTCTGTCCCTGGGTTTTAGATTCCTTACCATCTCTCTTCTAAAATAATACAGAAAATCATTTCAGATGCAGCCACAGAATTTTTTTCAAGTTTTTCTCATGTAAAAGTATGCTAAAGAAATAATGTCTAAAATTCTTTGGCAGCAAATTTACTGTAGAATTTAAATCAGCATTTAACTATCAATTTCAAGCATCGTGGCTTTATTGGTAGTCTCGCCGTCCCCAAGGTTTATTCCTGCACTTTTCGAGGTAAATTTAAAATAAAAAATTAATTTAATCCAATGTTAATAACTGTTTCTAAAAATCAATGAACGTTGTGGCTATCACTTAGTCTTAACATGATTTTCCTAAAAATAGGTGGTAATTTTCCTTACCGTTCCATCCTTACCGTCCCTTTTTTACCCTTTCGTCCCTTTTTTCCAATACCATCCACTTTTTTTACCTTACCGTCCCTTCTTTAACACTCCTTTAAGACAATGTTATACAAAAATTCTGTATTAAAAGTTCTACATTGTTATTATTTCGTATTTGAATGTCCTGTGGGTACTATGCAAATTCATTATAAGCGAAAATTTAGAAGAAAATAAAAAGTTATAGTGGTAAAAGGGTAAAGAAAATTAAACTCGCAAGTTTAACTTAAACCTCAGTTAAATAAAAAAAATTTCTCTGCGGACCATTTTTTCTTTATTTTGAATCATTAAGGCATTCGTCTATCAGATTAAAATTTTATTTTAGCAAGTTTAATTTCGCCAGATTTTTTTCCCCCAAAAATCAAAAGATTGTGAGAATGACACATATTTTCTACTTTTAGTGTTTAAAATATATTGTTCTTGCAGTTTCATAGTCAGTTCATCTATTTTGACAAGCGTGGTTTGGCGCGTAATTATATCCATTATTGTTCTAATTCGTGCACAACTGTAATCATGAAGAATATTGCCGGTTTTATAACTGTGGTCGGATAACGGAAAAATACCTTAAAATATTTTCCTTAACTTATAACAAAGTTTTAAAAATATTAAATGTTATATTTCCATCGGAAATACACCTATGAATATAAACCTTATAACTCTACCGTATCAATAAAAGAGTGAAAAACGTATTTCAAAATTCCTTCTTTACATAAAACTATCAATTTGAATTAAATAAATGATTCTAAAGAGTTTAATGTGTGTTTCCCGAGGCTTCTGCAAACGTTGATTAGTTATTTAAAAACTCTTGAACATAAAACAAAAGACAATTATGTGCTTTCAGTGGCTGCTTGTCATTTGTACAAAAGTGTCTTTTTTTAACGTCTGTCGTGTTTAACGTCTTTGACAGAATTATGTACTTTCAAAACAATAACAATTTTAGGTATACGTGTTATGTATTAGTTGTTCACAATATTGCAATTACAGTATTAGCCAATAAGTTACATGACTTCATAAACAATTACATAAAAATATATTGATTAAAAACCAATTTCTTTTTACATTTATTATTCAAGAATATCGTTAATTAAATTTTTTGAAATAAGAAAATTTTTGAGTAAAAAAATATATATAGATATATTTTTTTTCGTCTGTATCATAATGTTACTGATACGCGCAGTTGGAAAAAGGGATTTAAAGTTAAGGAAATAAATTTTTTAAGTTGGCAATATTTAAGAACTTGAAATTATAGAATTAATAAAGTTAAGTTAACATCTTAAATGCATGAAATCCCTCTATTCAAAGACGCATACCGACCGGAAAGAAAGTGGTTAGACATTGCGTTAAAATGAAAATAGAATTAAAGCCATCCAAAAATTATTAATTATACAACATTTAATTGTTGAGAAATGATAAATAAAGAAAGCATAAATTACTCACCCAACTCTTGTGTGTGTGAAAATGGAATAAATAATCACTAAAATATAGATGACGTCATCAAACATTTATTTAAACATGAATTAAAGATATTTGAATTCCGGAATTTAAAAAAACAAAGGGGGGGGGGAGGAGGAGATGGATCGAGGTAACCACTATTGTTCAATACATAAAAATCATATTTTCATATACACTTATTGAGATGTACTCAATAGATATATGGCTATCTATTCAATTAATATTTTGTTAGTTTTAAAGAGGATATCCAACAGAAATAAAGTTCTCTCAATGTTCAAAGTTCGGAATTTAACGTTAGTATTACTTTCGTTGAGTCTTTAAGACTCTGGTAGTTTCGAAGGAAATTTAGCTGGAACCACAAATCTTTCAATGTTCAAGTCCGGAATTACCGTTAGCACTTGGTCCGTCGAATATTTCTATTTTAGATGTATGAGATGAAGGCAGTAGAATCGAGCGTACAAAATTACATTTCACTATGATAACGTAAATTAAGATGAAGTAGAAATAATCAGGTTAGCACAGAGAATTAATAAATATATTTCACAATGTTGGAATTAAATAACATTGGGATGGATCTCCTGTCGGAACTTGGGATGAGCTATTTTGTTGAATCCATGTACATGATGTTCCCCGACTCTTGGATTATCGGTGTCCAGAGAATCAAGTATGAGCATTAGTCATTGAATGTGTAAATCCTTAGCCGTAGTTAATTTCATATAAATTACGAACAATTTCATTTTCTTGAATTGGTAATCTTCAAATAAAATGTCACTCCTTCTTCCAGCACATTTTACTCTCCTTCTGCCCGGTCGCAGCCGAAGCTACGCCGAGCTCCCACACCAACGTCTGTCTGCTTAATTCCTAAATGACAGACTCAAAACAGATCTCAGCCTGAAAGAATGTGTAAGATTTTGAAAATAGCCAATCCGATGCATTCAAGCACCGCGCGTCCATCCGGGAACGCATGAGCTCAATGAACTATACGCGTGGGTGTCTCGCGATGTCACCGAATTGTACGAAAAAAATGGCGCAGAAATGCATCCTTTTATCAATGGCGGACAGAAAGCATCGCGCCAATATTTAAAAATAGAAAAATGCAGAAAACGTTAAATTAAATATCTCCAATAATTGTTGACGGATTTTTCTGCAACTTGTATCAAATTAATAAGAAATATACATTCTATCTGTTGATTATAGATTGAGCACGCAATATTAAAAAATAAGTTATTTTTATTTTCGTTGTATTTAACTTATAAAGAATGTAGAATCGCGATCTTTTCGGAAAAGTAAACACGAACGTAAAACTTTGTTTACACATATTATTGTTATTGTTTAGTTTAATATATTTTAAAGAATGATTGAAAGATAGAATTTAAGTTTGATTGAGGAAAATAAATAAACTTTAGAATAACTTTATTAAGAGGAAACTTAAATATTTTGAAGAGAATTTTCTAGATTTGAAGTTGAGTATAAAGTGAATAAATATTAATTTAAGATTGAGGAAGATAAATAAATAATAAAATTGAGATTATTTACTACTAGAGATGTTGCATTTTATAACAGTTACAATTAAAATTTATTTGTTATTCATAAGATTTTTGTCATTCTAATTTGCTGTGTGTCAAAATTTCTAATCTTTTTTCTTTACAAATAGATTAATAAATGATCTTCCAATATATAAATATTTCAGTACCTTTGAATGTAATATTAGTTGTTAGATTACATTTTGTTACACAAAAACGAAAATATATAGAATAGAATTTTATTCAGGGCCGTAACAAAGCAAGTCTATGTTCATGTTAAATCATGTTTATCTTGAAAATGACGTCTAATTTCGCGGCTGAAATTATTGATTTTTAAAAACAATTCCACTACAAGACGTTAAATTGCCATGTGTACCTAACTCAAAAATTACAGTTAAACTCTCACAGTTGCGATTACAGTGACAATTTTTCAAAAAATTCAAATGGCAACACCTACTTTTTTTATTGGAATGTAATCTTCTCACAGAAAAATTATCATACCATCGACAGAGATAGTATGATGAAAAGTGATAACAACTGCAGAACTTACCACAGCACGATTTTCTTTCAAGCTTCTTGATTTCACGGAATACGCTCGGTTTAAATCAAACATTCAGAAATGAAAGGATAAAAAAGATGAGTGAAATTTTTTTGTAAATGGAAAATGTTGTTGACAGAAAACAGTCACAATTTTAAATCGAAAATTCAGTAATGTTTTTTCTTTTTATAATTTCACTTACAGAATCTTGCAATTTTTTTTCCAACATAATTGAATAGTGTTTATGACTTCGATTTGTCTGTCCGTTTGTCAACCTCTAACTTGTATAAATATAATCAGATTATACTGAGATTTTTGCATGTTATTCACGTTTACTATAGCACGTTCTCACTTGGAAATGAAGTGTGTAGTATATATAGTTTATTTACAGGACAATCAAACATATTCTGTTAGGTTATGGGAAAGAATCGATTCAAGTGCTTTTTGATAATGTTACACATTCCATACTTAATGATATTGAAATGCACTTATGAAGTGCACTCAAACATGATTGCTGTAGATTATGGAATGGAAATCATTTATTATTCATTTAACAGGGCCATCCAAAAAAATCCTGTTTCATAATGCGCTACAGGTAAAATTCGTTTGCAGTATATTTTAACGTTGTCACATTTTTTTTTCAAACATAATTAAATTTATAAGCATTACTGAGGTGAACTATAAGTTTCTTACTGAAACGTATTCTGCTCTGTCGATCATATATAAGGCTACAAAACCATTTTCGTAAGTATTACTGACTATGAGAATAAATGACTCAGTGGACGTTGGTAATTGTGTTATGCATTTTTCTGCTGAACCATATTTTTATACTAATACAAGCTTTTGGAATACAAATTAATTCATATACAGGGCTATGCAAACGAACAAGATACATTGCTGTTATAATTGACGGATGTACGATTTAACTTGCGTTATATATTTCTTTTTTGAATTTAATATTAACTTAATATTTGGTGTGTACAAAAGTCTTTTGATAATATACAGGACTGCAGAAATGTATGTGAATGCATTTGGGACTATTTTAGAAAATGTTAAAAGTGAATTTGCTAAATGAACTAAATATAAACATTAGGGTGGTCACAAGCAACATGGGGAATTTTTAAAAAACATTTTCAAGTGGGGGACTCCCCCCCCCGAAAAGTTGCCAATTAGAAAAAGAGATTGGCAATGTGTCAGCTCAATTGAATAACATTAACCCGCGCCTCATCGAGGTTGAACTCTTCAAAATGTGCAATTTATGGCGAAATATTGCACTTTTTCTTTCTTTACGTGAAAACTATTTGTCTTCAAAACATGATTATTGTTTTATTTTATCGAAACTGTTGTTAGCATGGCATTTTACATTCATCAAAACTTATATTTAATGAACATTTAGTATTTTTCAGGTCAGCTCGTCAACCATACCCTCAAACTCTGCATTTTTGAAAAATAAGTGAAATTAATAATTTTATTACTTTTGATAATTTTTTTGTATTATTTGCATTAATAGGTAAAAATAATTGAACAATTTTTGTAACTATAAAATTACTTCACAAATTATAATTAATTATTCAGGGTTCGTATGGGTACCGTTATTATCAAGGCGAAGTATCAGAGTTTTTTTTATAGAAAAATAAACCTAGTTTAAACGGATGAAATTTCAATTCATTTAAGAAGAGAATTTTCTTAAGAAAATACTGGTACCGAAGAATTTCTCAGTCTGGAAATTCAAGCACCCGTACGAACCCTGTTATTAGTTATCTAGTTCCGTATCTAGAAAGAAAGAGCATCTCGATTTGTATTGCAGTTAAAATGCATTTCAAACGAACATCTCAATTTCTCTTTTTATTAAAAGGCTTTTTTTTTTTTTTTTTTTTTTTTTTTTTGTTAACATTATCAATTTTTAGGTAGATTTCGTATGTAATGCTACCTATTGCATCCTCTCCTATGTTAGAATTTCTGAAAAATTTTTGCAGATCTACACCGATCAGGACCCCTAGAACCCCACACCACCCTCAGTAAAAAACTTTATCTATCTATCTATCTTTCTATCTATCTATCTCTCTCTATATATATATATCACTTTCTTCTGGACACGATAACTTCTACAATTCTGCACATATCTCTTCCAAACTGATACATAAAATCAAGGGACATAAAATGTCGGTCAAGCTCGTTAATGGGCAAAATCGCATCAAAGGGATAGAAATAGAGAGGGGTTTTGTGAAAAAAAAAAAAAAAAAAAAAAAACATCACTTCTTAAATTTTGTGCACATCAAATCAGTTTAAAGTTTTTATCACTTCTAAAAATAGGACCAAAAATTTATATATGGTAGATTTTTGATAAAATAAATATGGTCTCAAGCGGCGCAAAAAATAGGGTTTTTGGGAAAACAAATTCATAACTTCGTCGATTCTCAAGATATCAACTCCAATCAATTTTATTATAAATCTCTTTAATATTATCTACAAATTTTATATTCACAAGTTTTTGATAGGACCAATTCGTACCGCAAAAAAAAATAAATAAATAAAAAATAAATAAATAATAACGAAAAAAAGGCGGGGGGGATGAAGAAAAAAAAATCATAACTCCGCCAATTCACAAGATATAAAACCCCCATAAATTTATCATATATCTTCTTAATATTGTCTACAACATTTATATAGGCAAGTTTTTGATAGGACCAATTCTTACAGCAAAATCAAATTAAAAATACATAGAGGTTGAAGAAAAAAAATCATCTTATTAAGGGTGTATTCAAATCCAAACTGCTTATTTTCTTACTCATTTTTTAATTTATTTTTACGCTCAAACGCATACAATTGGTAGATTCTCTTATTCAGAAACTATATAATGTACCTTAATGATCGATTTTTTGATAGAGGAAGAATATATTTCAAAAAATAATGTCAAAGTGGGCATTTTGAACAGAATTTCGCGAAGCGATTGTATTAGAAACGAAAAATATTGTACTACTGAGAAAATAATTGTTTATAAATCAAGTTTTAATTAATTGAAAGAAAAATAAAAACACAGGTCGGTTATAATTCTCTTCAAAAATCCCGTCAGCAAATTTCATATTTTTTCTATTAAAAACGAATCTGAAAATGTGCCAGAAAATTTCGGGTTGTTGAGCATGGAAAATTATTTTTTTATTACCGCCTTAACATGATGCGGATAAAACCGGCTATTATGTAAAAATGAAATAAAAACTCGTCAAATGCGGCCAGATAAAAATTTTAAAGTGCGTTTATCTCTAATCATAATTCAGGTTTTGTTGGTGAAATTAGTATACTTAACTTCGAAATCTAAATCCGCCTGTAGACCAGGCAGGCAGGGATTTTTTTAGAATTGACAAAACTTTCAGGGAAACTTCCTCCCATTTTCGGTATGATGACAAAAATGTAAGTTTTTTTTTTAATTGGCCCCATGTCTCATCAAATCCGACAGTAAGTTACCATGTAATTGTCAAGTTTTACGTATTTTATTTTATAATATTCCCTAAGTGAAATTGTAAGGCCAGAGAAGCTGCTAGACTTAGGGTACATCCACCAGTTAACTAAATACTTTAATTTTAAGTAGAAGCGGAATACTCCGAAAATAACTATTTCATAAAGAAAGAACTGAGCTCATCAAAAACAGATTTAAAAATTCTGATTTAGATAGAATTGTTGTTTACTGGAATGGAAAATTGCTTCTTCATTTTTGGAATAAACGAAATGTAGAGCGAATTGCAGTTTTAATTAGTTGTGGGGAGGAAGAACAGTTGCTACGAGTTCCCCAGCTTGAAAAAAGTTTCTGAATAATTCAGGTGAAAGCTGTATTTTCAGCAGTTCAAGAGTGGGGGGAAGTTGGTGAAATCCAGGTAATGTGTTTTGATACTACTGAAACAAACACCGGTCTCAGATGAACTTGCATTTGTCTATAGCAATTGTTAAAGGAAAAATCTTCAGTATTTACTAGGTCGCCATCATAATTTAGAAATTATCCTAAAAACTGTTTTTGATTGTAAAGTGGGCACAATCACAGCCCCTCAACCAGATATTTAAAAAACATTTCTGATTAGGGGGTCTAAATTATATCAGACTAAGTATAAAAATGCTATTGAAGATGAATTACTAGATAAAAAGTTTATTCAGAAGAAATTTTAAGTTTCCTTATAGAGCCTTTAAAAAATTAATAGCCCAGGGTTTATAGAATATAAAATATATATAGAATTTATCCAACTTTGTTTATTGTTATAGATGTCTTCCTCCAAAAGACTTTTTTCTGAGCACCTGTTACTTTTAATCATGTCAGATGGATGGCACAAGACATTTATTCTCTCAAAATACATCGTATCATCTCTCAATAACGAATTTAGAAAAAGAAGGTATTAGAGACTTTTGCTTATTTCTAATCAGTATTTATGCAGAAGCTTGCTTCAATACTCCCACTACCACTTTGGCCCCCAATCCAAGGCTTGCAATCTATTGTTGATTAAAATAAAATTGATAAATAGGTTGGAGACAAAGCACTCGCTAAAATGATAAACCGCCTTTGCTATCTTAACTCGGAACAAGTTATATTTTTAATTTTAGATTATACTTTGGAAAAAAGTCAACAGAAGCTAAGCATAGCTGTAAAATTAATTTCATTTGAAGAAGAAAATTATGAGGAATGTAAGAGCAGCAAAAGGTTTCAACGAAGTGGATTTTTTTTTTTTTTCATATTAAACTGTAAATTTTTTAAAGAGATTTTATATTAATAAGCAATTTTTAAATACTGATCCGAATGTATGGTTGGAAAATAAACCTTATTTGAAAGAAAAAAAAAATAGTGAATGGTTTTTAAGTTGTCAATGACACAGCTGAAATGGGAATAATTTTAACTCGAAATTTCGATTCCAGTTTAACAAAAGACGAAACACGAAAACAGTATATGCTAAAAGTCGCATCTGAATGTAGAAGAACTTTTCAAGATTCTTCAAAAGCCACATTATCAACCACTTAAGTCATTACCACCTTCACCCTTTCCGACGCAGTGGTCCCACGTCGTGGCCACCTAACTTTAATTCCAACCGGCACCAAGAATATTATAATAAAATTTTGCTTACATAATAAAACTTTAAAGTAGTGTGCTTTCAATTTCTAAAAAAGTCGTTTGTAAATAATTTCATCCCTTTACGAACATAATTTTTCTGTGCCGGAGAGGGTTAACGTGACAATGGCAAAGGATAATAATTAATTTTCTTTATTATGCTTCCTTTCTTGTAACAGAACTTTAATAATAAAATACTCATGACCATTATTTGTTCTCGTTTTTATACTTTCTTTGCCCCCCCCCCACCCATTTTTTTAAATTTTTTTTCAGTTTCTAATTCGATTTATTTCATTTTCCTTGGAATTTGTTTTTAATTAAACCCTTTATTATGTACAAAATGAAAATAAAAAGAAATACAAATGATGGAAAGCAGATGAAATACAAAGTTACAATGTTTTTTCGCATTTTCATAAAAAGTCAATTTTTAGAATTCGGGTGAAATCTGGTCCTGAAAATGCACATATATTTAAATCTATACATTTTTAGAGAAAAAATGGTGAATTATTATCCAAATGAGCTAAAAATTTGCCAATCTCATTTTCTAGTAAATTGGCAACTTTTTGGAGGGTCCCCCAGAAAAAAATCGAAACTTGATTTCTTGTGACCACCCTAATAAGCATGTTATACATTGTACATGTAAATGTATAGACCGTAAACACGGTTGAATGAAATAATGGCGACTTTTTTTTAAAAAAAAAATATGGATGGTTATGCTAAAACTGTTGTTTTAAATGTGCTCAATGGACTAAACTGTACTCGCATATCTTCATGCATCTTATTTTGTGAAGTTTGGTAGCAGTCTTATAGATGTGTTGGAAAGTATATAATAATCTATGCTTGAAGCATACTTTATCGTTCTTGTTTTTTTTTTAAATCCAAGAAAAATACACAATCCAGGAATTACAACACTACGATTTAACACATTCAAAGTATCTGTTATTGAATCTAACAAAACTTTTTCTGAAAATGTTTTTAAATCTCTTAAACCTGACTTCTTGAGGATAAATTAAACAAATTATTTTTTTGTGTGTGTTTCATAATGAAAATTATCCACAATTAATTAAGTTCCTCAAGCTTAAATAAAAATAAATAAAATGGAAAGCAAACAAATTGAAATAATTAAACGGATAAGGAAAGTTACTTTAAGTAATTTAGCTCTAGTCTGACTGCGAAATTAAATATAAAAAGAAGATAAATATTTTTTAAACGTTTAAAATTGTTATTATTTTGCAGATGTAAATATTTTTTTGGATGATTAAAAGTATCTTGAACAATAAATAAGTAAAAGAAGTATGAAAAAATACTGTAGCGATTTTCTTATTAAATAGAAAAATGTGCGGAACGCAAGAATATGTTTAAATTTATTTTAGGAAGATGGCAAGAGTAAAATGATTTTTATTTAGCAGCCTAGCTTTATTAAATACTTTTTACATAACAGATAATATAAATATACTAATTAAATTTTAGATATAAAGACTATTTATGATATTGTTTTAAATAATACACCGATTTATTTGTTACACATTGCTTCGCATGTAATGAAATATTTGGTTGAAACATCATACAACGAGTTTCATTTTTTTAAATGTAGGGCAATATATTTCCACTCCCTTTCTTTAAAGTAGAAGTTCCATATAACGACAGTTCCTTAAGACAATCTTATGTTTATAATGACTTATTAAAAATGTTCTAACTACTTTCTCTTTCGAGTAAGGTTATTTTTATATCTGATATAATGACGGTTTTGCAAAATATTCTAATCGTCTTGAACATTTTTTGTCAACATTATTTCGAAATTGCTTGGTTCAAAGTAAAGCCGAAAACATTTTTAAAATTTTGAAAAAGGAGAAAAAACATCATATTAATTGTAAAATCGGCGGGGCTTTTTTCATTTGGCAATAATAATCACACCTAGGGTTAGTGTTCTCTATACGTATCTTGTTCCAAATGTACAATGTGCAACAATCTAGTAACAATGAACATTTTTATCGTTTCTTATAATAAAGATTAAACAAGAAAATTTAAGTACTTAAAATCATGCTTTATAGTTTCATTATACTTCAAAATTTAATAACAGCTGTGAGATTGTATTGTTTCTAAAAGGATTTTTTCTGCATAAGTTCCAATTTCTGAAAAGACTATTTATACTATTATAATAATGAGAGATTCTTCTGACTGACTGACTAAGTGACTTATCAACGAAATGCTTGAATGACTAAAGTTAGGAACACGAAGTTTAGTAAATAAATTGCCGTTATGACCTAGGCAAGTAATAAGTATGCATATTTGAAAATTCACCCCACACACAATCACAAGGGGGCTAAAAGCGGGTCGAAAATTTTAGACCATTTCGTATATATCAACAGCCATTTTATGTAGGAGCGTAAAATTCCAGAAAATAAATCTATTAAAAAATAATGTAACATATTTTTCAGCGATTTTACAAAAGTTCCCCTCCCTTAAGAGTATGAAAAGGGGGAGTTTAAAATTTTAGATCATTTGACATATCTCGCAGCCGTTTTAAGTTGGAGCCAGAAATTCCAAAAAATAAATCTACTAAAAATGTATTTAAGCACGTTTTTCAGTGATTTTACAGAATCCCTCAATAAAGGCCTTAAAACAGGTAGTCGAAAATTTCAGAACATTTAACATACTCAGCAGTCGTTTAGGTAGACCTGTGAATTTTACAGAAAATTTATCTGCTAAAAATAATTAAACACGCATTTCAGTGACTTTAGAAATCCCTCTTTAAAGGGGTTTAAAGGGAGGTCGAACGTTTTAGAATATTTGGCATGTCTCAGCATCATTTATGGTAGAATCGTGAAATTCCTGAAAATAAATCTACTAAAGAAGTAATTAAACACATATTTTAGCAATTTTAGGAAGTCCTCCCCCCCCCCCTAAAACAGTTAAAGGAAGGGTCGAAAATTTTAGAACATTTGGCATACAACAGCAACCGTTTTAAGTAAGAGCGTGATATTCCAGAAAAAAGATCTACTAAAGGTATAATTAAATATTATTTCATGGGTTTTAGCAATTCCCTCTTAAGCTAGTAAGAGCGTGAATTTCCCGAAAATAAATCTACTAAAAAAATAATTAATCATGTATTTCAGCTATTTTAGAAATCCCCCCCCCCCCAAGAGGGTTAAAAGGGAGGTCGAAAATTTAAAACATTTGGCATGTATCAGCAGCCTCTATAGGTAGGGACGCGAAATTCCAGTAAATAAATCTATTAAAAAAATTGTTAATCGTATATGCGATTATAGAATATCTCCGTAAGAGGGGGATTTAAGGGAGGGGGGTCGAAAATTTGGCCATATCTCAGCATCCATTGTAGATAGGAGCGTGAAACTGCAAAAAATAAATCTACGAAAAAAAAGTTAAACATCTATTTCAGCGATTTTTTAAAATTCCTTCTTAGTGGGGGTTAAAGGGGATCAAAAATTTTAGGACATTATGTCATATCTCACCAGCCGTTTTATGTAGCAGCGTCAAAGTTCAGAAAATAAATCTACTAAATAAATTAAACACATATTTCAACAACCATAGAAGCCCCCCACCCCCGAAGGGTGTTAAATGGGGGGGGGCGCAAAAAGTTTAGAACATTTGGCATATGGGAACGTCCAGTGTTACTCTTGTGATTTTTATTACAAAATATATTTAGGATAAATTTGATGCAACTCCTTAAAAATACATGTACTCTACTTTCATAAACCATATACAGTTTGTAACAAAAAGTATTTTACTTGCCTTGATAATAAATGAAAATTTTGTTACTCTTGTGACCACAAACGAATGCAAGTTTTAAAAATTGTGTTTGGTGCAGAAATTCTGTGAATTATATGAGACTATATAAATAAAATTTACAGAATATAGCAGAGTAATTATATCTTTTTAAAAAGCATTAATCATTGAACTCATCTGATAACACATGAATTAGTTACATTTGATTTTGCAAAATGCTATGTGTTACTCTTGTGACATTTTGTCCGTAATGTAATTTTAGCAAAAAATTAGTTTAAATACTAAATAAAATAATTAAAATATGTTTTAAAAAATTATTTTCCATAGAGAACAACTGTTAAGGATGGTTTAATTTTAAAATAATATAAAATAATGTAAAAAATTCTAAAATTAACAAACACTATAACCACATAGCAACCTCTCAGTTTCTGCTACTTATCAGAATAAGTCATTGTCTTCATTATCAATAATATCATTTGCAACTTCTCCTGTATCATCATTTACTTAATGAAACACAAATTCTTTGTAAGAATCATGTTAGTGTAAGGTTTGTAGTAGATAGTGTCATTTTTCATGGTTTTAACAAATTGTATTTGTTGAATGCCCTTCTCTGTTGGTATTTTCTCGCAAAGTAATGAAACTTTATTGTTTTATTTCTTTTGACAAAATAAGCAGTGTATCTTAGAATTGCTTTTCTAGCACACACTTCATACCATATATATCATTATACAACAACACAAAATAAATCTACAGCATCTATACCAGGAGTATTTGAAAAAAAGAAATATGCCCAATTAAGTTAGTTGAGAAAGGAGTCTGATTCATTGCAGGCATATTTGCATATATTTTTGTTTAAATTGGAAAGCACAACCATCATAAAAAAAGTAAAACAGGTACATTTTAGGAAAATACAAATTCCCTTAACGATGCAATGTTCAAAGTTTACATACGAAAGCATTTACAAAATATTGGTTATGGGTTACATTGTCTAAAATAATAGCGTAAGATTTTACTTTAATGGGATGATACTAAATAAAAAGCTGAAAATACGGTCACTTGTGGATTTGACCAGTAATGTAGTATTCCGTGCCAAAATTTCGTCTTGGCATGAAAATAAAACAGTTTCCAAAAAATCCACTGGCATAACTACTCTTTGAGAAATGGTTATTTTTTTACAAAAGTTATCCCTTGTACAAGTTTCAATAAATTTGTGCTACAGAAATGAATTTAGTTGCTTTCGAAAAATTTTAAACAAACAGAAATGGTTTCTTTAACTGCTACTTTTTCAAAACGTTGATGTTTTGAAAAAGTAACAGTATTGATGAAGATGTTGATAAAAGTTTTGTCAATAGCAAAACGTCTTTTTAAAAATTTTGTAGTTAGCAAAACGTTTATCAACGTTTTGCTATTTACAATAACTTATAAGAAGTTCTGTCTTATTGACTTCAGTTTCAAATAATTCTTCGATGTTATCTCCGCAAATTAAACATTCTGAATTCTTAAATTATAATTATCATGCATCACGGCAGACAAAGTCATTAAATCTATCACAGGAATGTTTAATGCAGAATACACCAGTTACTACATTATGAATTGCTTGAATGTTTTCGTGACAGCAACAAATGGAAATATTCTGATGAGTTATTTTCTATTGTTTTATGAAACTAGGCTTTAAAGCTGGAAAGGAATCTCCAATTTTTCAGGAAAGCTTCTTTAAACAAAAAACGTATTCTCTTATTAAATGTCCCCTAGAATTGATGAAATTATGTGACCTTTTTCACGCTTAACTAACGTAGATTTAGCTGAAGAATAACCTCTTCTTAAATCTTCATCGCCATAAAATTCTCCAAAGCTGTGGAGTTAGATTTTTTTCCGTTACAATATCTGAGGTTAGCTAGTTCTCTACTTTTTTTTTCTTAATATTTCTATTTTCTTGCTGAAGCTTTTCCTGGTTCTAAGACTTTTCTTCACCTTATCGTAATATATTTTGTTTTGTTTCTTTCTCAGAACAACGTATTCAATTTCATTCTTATTTTTTCTCTACAATTTTTGGCGCTTAGCAGAATTTTTCCTGCTTTTAAAAACAATGTCGTGTATAAGAAGCAATATTAAAATCTTTCCTTTAAAATATACTATCAGAATCCTTTCCATAAGAGTTACTATAAGAATCTCTGTAGGTTATACAGCAGAATTTAGTAAACGAAGCTTTACAAAGCCTATACAATATCTAATCAAAGACCATCCAAAAGAAAGCACACAAAAAAGACACGAGTTGAGTTGTTTTATTATATCTTTAATTACTTGTCATGATTACTTTATAATCTTAAGTAATACCAAAAATGAATAGAGATAAATCCACCCATTAAAAAAATACTAATAAAGATAATTTATCTTCCTTAAAATTTCCAAAATAACCTTAGTTATAGCTAAAACTATTTCAAGAACTGCTCTAATAACAGAGAAAAATCAACAAAACTTTAAGCATTCTGTTTGTTTTGGTTGTAATGCACTGTTATATCAAACTATCGATAAAAGTATTTTACGTTACACTTGTGACACAGACGTTTGTTACTCTTGTGACAACTCCCCAGAGGCTATTGCATGCATAGAATAAACAAAATATTTAATGTAAAATATGTCTTATACCTCGAAATCAGAGAATTAGAAGTTTTAGATAAAATTTTTAAGTAGTTTTTTTTTTATTAAAACTTTTGTATGTTTTCCTTTACTCTTGTGACATTTAAGTATTAACGTTTAAATACAGCCAAACATGCATTAAAGACATTATCTAAAAGATTTTATCTATGTAGATCTTAAAGATATAATAATTGTTTGTTGATTTGAACGCATAGTAATTTTATTGAATTCTAAAAGTAAAAAAATAATACATTTCAATAAATTGTATTTTAAGCTCAAATGTAAATGTAGTTTTATACTTTTAGCATCCAGCTCATTTTCAATAAATACTTGCTCTTATGAAAGTAAAACTTGCAAATTCATAAACTTCAACTCTTTAGGTTTAAAGTGATATATCACACTTATATTTCCGTTTAAAAAAATTTTCAGCAAACATTTTTTTCTGCCGTGGACGATTCCATATCTCACCAGTCGTTTTAGCTAGGCGCGTGAACTTCCAGAAAATAAATCTACTAAAAGTAATTAAAGACTATTTGAGCGATTTTAGAAATTTCCCCCTAAGGGGTAAAAGGGGGGGGGGGTCGAACATTTTAGAATATTTGCCATATCGCAGCAGCTGTTTTATGTAGAAGAGTGAAATTACATAAAATAAATCGACTAAAAAAGCAATTATATATTTTTTTCAGCGATTTTGAAAATTCCGCCACCCCTGACCCACTTAAGCGGGTTAAAGGGGTAATCAAAGTTTTATGTCATTTTGTCATATCTCAGCAACCTCTTTAGGTAAGACCGTGAAATTGCAGAAAATAAGCCTACTAAAAAAATATTAAATACTTATTTTCAGCAATTTGAGAAATTCCCCCTCCCCCCAAGGGTCGAAATAAGGAGAGTCGAAACTTTTCGAACATTTGGCCATATCTTAGAAATCGTTTTAGGAGCGTAAAATTCAACAAAACAATCCTAGTAAAAAGTAATTAAACAAGTATTTCAGCGATTTTAGAAATTTTCGCCTAAGAGAGTGGAGTGAGTGGTCGAATATTTTTGGATATTTGGCCCTATCTTAGCAGCAGTTTTAGGTAAAAACGGTGGCCTCAAGATGACGAATCTACTAAAAAATAACTAAAAACAGGTACTTCAGTGATTTTAGATATATTTTGTCTATTATGTTGCCAACATCGACTTTGAATTATAAAAGGGATAACTGAGAGTAAAATCATAAATACCATAATAACTGAGAGTAAAAAAAAAAATCAAGAAATATATTTACATCAAAAATACATCATTCTTCTTCAAAACACTTTCCCTCAGATGATATGCAACGGTCCCATCGTTCAGCACACTTTTCAAAACGAGTAGAGTAACGGTTTTCTGGAAGCTGCTTCAAATAACCCTACACTGCTAAAATAATTTCAGAATCTGTTGTTGAATCTGTCAGAATGACTTGTTGCGGACTTGATAAAAGGTTCAAAATGATGCACCCAAGTTTCATCACCTGTTATTACAGTCTTTAGGAAATTCGGAGCATTTTGACCCCCTTATCGAGTCCGCCACAAGTGATTCTTACAGATTTAACAACAGATTCAGAAGTTATTTTAGCAATATAGGCTGCCGTGTTCTTTGAAGTAGCTTCTGGAAAACGGGTTCTCTAATTATTTTGAAAAGTGTGTTGAACGATGGAACCGTTGTATATCACCTGAGAGAAGTTGTTTTGAAGAAGAATGATGTATTTTTTGATGCAAATATATTTAATGATTTTTTATGATTTTTTATGATTTTACTCTCAGTTATTATGGAACGCCCGTAGTATTTCGTTTGATTCAAGATTCTTTTAGAGAAACTGAGCAGCGCACAGTGGGACGTTTTGACGATCTAGGTGGACAAAATTATTTCGTTGAAGTTTAGTTAGTTTTTGCTGTTGTTTTTATTACATCACTAATGAAATACTCAATCAGTCATAAAAATTTGATTATTTAACGACAATGTCTTAAAATAAAAACACAGGGTGCCTACTAAAGCCCATTCCAACCCTCTTAACTGCCGAACGACTGCATCTATATTCACAAACGTGGTGTCTAGGTATAGTAAAGAGGCTATACGCTACTAGATGAGATCGCTTACAGCGTCACCTGGTGCATAAATGGTGGCATTAGGGTTCCTATCGCGAATACGGTTCGAAATATGGGATAAAAGTGAATGACAAATTTGTAGAGCATCATCGATTTGGTTCGAAAGGACACCTTGTGAACATTAATGCTAAATGAATCTCTTTTGAGCATGAATCTCGTTTTCGAAATAGGAATACTAACTCAGCTGTTTTGCACCAGGTGACCCTGGAAGCGGCGTAATCTGGTAGAGCATAGCCACTTTACTGTACCTAGACACAACTTGTATATATGAGTATAGCTGCAACCGTTCGGCAATTAAGATCGTTGGAAGGGCTTCAGTGGGACCCTGTATAATGCGCTAAACTTATTATTTTACAATTAAGTAAAAAATAATTTAATGCACACATGTAAGTTAACATTCTTTTGTATTTTTGTCTACTCAGAATTTTTCGAGAAATTTGTGTAGTCATCCTGAAAAATAAAATTTTAAAAATAAAATCATATTAAGAAAGCTTAAATGTTTTGTGGTACTCTGTATACCACATAAATGCTACCAAAATTATTTTCGGTTGAAAAAATGCTGTTGTGTGTGAAAAAATAACCTATATAAATTTTATTCAATTTGAAATAAAATATCTGCATATAGACGGTAATGTATTCGAATATTTTTACGTGTCCCTGTAAAAGAAATACAACTGCTACGTACTTTGTTTTCAATTTAAAAAATGCTATTGTGTATCTGAATAACCTGTAGTATTTTGTAGAAATTTAATTAAAATTTCTGCTTTTTAGCAATAAGCTTTGAGCGATTTTTTGTGTGGCCCTGTAAAAAATATATTATTTCTACGTTCGTCAAATTATACTTTAATAGAATTGTCATCGAAAAAACACATGTAGGCAAAGCTTCAGCTCAATCACATAATTGAAAGTGGTTTAAAATTGTCTTGCAAGATTTGAACTAATATTTTATGTGGCCCTGTAAAAAAGCGTAACTGATACGTTCCATAAATATAATAATATTGCATTGTCATCAGAATTACATATCCTGAGCAAAGTTTCAGCTCAATCAGATTATTGAAATTGGTTTATAATTAATCAAGTTTTAATCTAAATTTTTGTGAAGCCCTGTAGAAACAGTATTCTAAACAAATTTTTGCGTTATTTAAATCATAATAATATTGTATTGTCATCCAAATTACACATGTATTCATTGTTTCGTCTCAATAGGGTAATTAAAAGTGATTTTAATTTGACTTGCAAGATTTGAACTAAACATATATGCATGCACTGGAAGTTAATATGATGCTTGTTTATTAATAAAAACTTACTGATCTGTAGCCATCTGCAGGAGGTTGCATAATTTTTTAATACTTCAGGAATCGGACTTTGATTTTTTAAAAAATGCTTATTGCTAAATAATGCTGAATAATTTGTTAAAAGTCAAGATGAAATCTGTAAACAACATCAAGGATCCTCCAGAATTTCAGCCTTTGAAAAAAGCTGTAAAGCGGGTTTAATATCGCTTATTTTCAAACAAAAATGGATTAAATCTAACCTTGACAAAGCTGTGACATTAGATCAGCAAACTCGTGCATTCAAATAAAACAGATTAGTCACGACGTGCTTTGAAACTTAGTGAAAGGTACTGCAATTTTGAAACTCCCTCAAACCAACTGCGCAAATGGCTACTTTACGCTCACAATTAATCGACACCTCTGATTTTTTACGCCAAAACTAGTACGGATATAGAAAATACAGACATTCAGCTACCAGTACAAGTGGTTTTGTCAAAATTCGAGATAATCGGAAAAATGGATTTTGTCCACCTAGATCATCAAAACGTCCCACTGTGCAACGTAGCGGGCGAAGGTTGCTAGTTAAATAATATACTTGCAACCAGGATTTAGCATGTAAATATTTTCGTTTTTTTAATATCACTCTTGAAAAGCTCATTTATGATATATTGGAAATTAAGACTCTTTGTGAATACTTATTAATATATATTTTTCGATAAAACAATATGCTCGGATATGTGTGTTAAATTTTTCATTGAAACATTCTGTTCTTTTTATTTCTAAATTCAATTAACTCTTGATACCCTGGCATTTAAGTTTACTCCGGCATGTGCAAAATATTATAAAGCAAAGATTTTTTCAAATAATATACAGTACACTTAGAATGTATTAATATTAAACTTGTTATGAGTATTAAAAATAAAACGAAGCATTAAATATAAAACGTATTTTCAAATTTGCTCTTTAATATTGAATATTTTGAATGCATAGTTTTGAATATACGATAAGTCTAAAAATGCAAATACTGAAATGCTCTATTCAATAAAACCGTAACAGTGTAATTATGTATTAAAGAAATATATTTCCCAATAAGTTTAAAAAGAAGACTAACTATTCTTAAAATAATTTAGCATTTAAAGTGTATCACTAAAATAAAATCTTAATATTGATTATACACACCTAATTTCAATACAATTCTACGCAAAAGATTAAATTAATTTTTATTTTTCTATTAAAATTTCAACAATAAATTTAATTTATTATGTTTATAAGTTAATCAAAAATTTCTTAAATTTTCTTTGTGTTATGACTAAATTCTTCTCAGTAATGAAAAGCAAATTTTCATTTGGTCCCAGTTGTACTGTTGACAAGTAAACAAGAGATTAAATGAATAGTTAAAAGTTTAAATCACTGAACATTTCCTGTTTTTCTTATTTAAATATCCTTAGGGTATAAATTGATCTCTTCAGTAACAATAAGAATAAAAAAAGAAAGTTTAGTCATTTTTATCTTTAAATAAAAGTTTTGATTTTTATAATTTAGATAAAATAATGTATTTTAAGCATATTTTCTAATTTAAAAAAAGAGTTTTATATTATTAAAAGACAATTTACATATCCCATTGTTTATTAATTATAGCTCTAAAAGTTTTGTGCTATATTTGTATTTTATCTATAATAACATGGAAAGGAGTTTGATTAGATTTATTCTAATTTTTTTTATGCGACTTTTAGCGTTTTCCCACATAGGCGATTTTTGTACGTTAATAAAAGTAATCCGGTTTATATCGTTTAGTCTAATATAATAAATTTTGTCCTCTTTTAAATAAAGGTTTTTTCGTAAACATTAGCCCGCAATTAATCAAGATATTAATTAAAAATTTATCAAAAGACTAATTAAAGTAGCATTTTTTTTTTCGCAAAACGGCAAAAGAATGGCGGATTTTTTGGGCATGATTTCCAAGTGAATATGAAAGATAATGAAAATTTTAATAATTGGTAACATTAAGAAAACTAATCAAGATATCGATTTGAAAATTTGAGAGCAAATGTAGAAAATTTGTTTGCATCCGAATATAATAAAAAAATTGGTCTGTTCTTTTTCTTAATTATTGCAAAAAAAAAAAAAAAAAAAAAAAAAAAAAAAAAAAAAAAAAAAAAAAAAAAAAAAACTGACGTCGAAAATGCAAAATGTCTAAGAAAGAAGAAGACAGGGACACAAGTAATCATTAAAAACTGAACTAAAAACAGATACGTTCACTGTAAAAAAAAATCTGTAGTTCTACAGATGTAAAGTTACATGCTTACTAAACTTTCACCTGTAACTGTACGAAAAAAGCTGCAAATCTACAAAACTAGTTTTTGTAAAGCTACAAAAATCTGTAACTTTACAAATGAATCTGCTAAAATTTCAGTAATCTTACTAAACTTTTATTTGTAACCCTGGCTGCAGTTACATGAAAAGTTCTCGGAATCCCAGTTTCCAAAAAAATTCTTAGTAACCTTACAGATTTTTTGATTTTCGGCGCAAAAGTGTGTCTGTTACATGAAATTTTGTTGTTGCCGTTACATGAAAAGTTCTAGGAATCCCAGTTTCCAAGAAAAACCTTAGTAACTTCACAGATTTTTTTTACAGTGTTTACGAAGATAAGCCATCCCTCTTTCTAATTTGGAATATGAATGGATATTATTTATTAAATGTTGCAAATGCCAAAAACATAGTTTTAAAGGATTTTTTTAAAACTTAATCGAAGATTATTAGTGTGTTCTGTGGAAAGTGTCCCTTGATAACAGTTAAGAGTTTGTCCATAAGGGTTTCTCCTCTTTTAATTAAATTTAAATACATATTTTCTTAAATTGGATCTTCAGTTTCAACTTTTTCAAACATTAATGGAGCATTCATTTCTCGGGTTCTACCTTTCCAATTTCATCGAGAATTGATTCATTCAACTTAGCTAACGGCTGGTTTACAGTTTTTAGTGCCACCTTCCACTGATAGGGGACTTATTCTTATCTCGGGTTGTGTGTGCCCGATTTCAAAAAGGGTTGGCAGATTTAACTTGTTTTTCGATCGATTATTGTCCAACTCAGTGTTAATGTAATAACTCATCTCCTATTGCGCGTAGCTCTTCGAAACTAATTCCAAATTACATCAATATTTTTAAAAAATCACCTCTCACAGTCTTAAAGCTAATATATGAGTAGTAGTTAGTACTATTTCCGAATAGTTATATCAGACAATTCCTTAAATTATGTTCTTGACTCGGGTACCAGTCCAAATATTTGGCCAACGACTCCAGTAGTCTTAATTAGTCATCTGTCGAAGAGCACTAGCATCCCCCTCCTCCCATCCCTCTCCATCGATTTTTGATTAACTGAAATCTATCTTAAAAGACAACTCCCATTACTCATACATCTTCGAAACTAATTCCAAATTACATTAATATCTTAATTATCATCTCTTACAGTCTTAAAGTTAATTTATGAATAGTAGTTATCACTATTTCCGAATAGTAATTTCAGAAAATGCTTAAATTAAGTTTCTGGCTCAGGTACCAGTACAAATTTTTGACCCAAGTCTCTACTATTAATAATTAGTGTAACCCTAGGATAGATGGCCATAGAAGAGAGATGGCCAATCTAACTATTTCCAAATCTTGATCCCAGATTGCAACATAAACTTTGTTCGTATGAAATAGTTCATCGAGTTTATTTATTGAGACGTTTGTTGTGTTTTTCGATTATAAAAGGAAAGTATAATTTTAATGTTTATTTAATTTAGTGGTTGAATTTTTTTTTTTTCACTTAGGTATCTGAATGTTTTGCAGTACGTACGTTACATACATATTTAACTACATGGACTTTTCAGGCACGTATGTAATCTAATCTTTAGTTCTAAGCCTAAAACAAAGACATACAATGACTATTGATGCTTTAAATTGGGCGACCATCAGTCCTCCAATTTCAGGAGAGATGACCACATGAAACTGAGGAGAGATGGCCACCTTTAACCCTTTCCGGCGCAGACAAATTCTATTCGCAAAATGAGGAAATATTGACTGTCACCGGAAATTGCAAACGATTTCTTTTAGAAAATAAAAACTCCTTAAATTAAGCTTTCACTGTAAAATCAAAATTTTGTTAAATATTCTTGGTGCCATTTGCAAGGTTGGAATTAAAGTTAGGTGTGTCCAGACTGGACACACTGCGCCGGAAAGGGTTAATCAATATTTTAAAATTATACGGAGTGATGGTTTTAAATAAATGCAATTAAATTTAAAATAAATATATCACGTTCATGTTTATAAATATATTAATTGATATAATTGTTTAAATTTTAACTAATATAAATATAATAATAAGAATAATAATCTAATATGACCTAACGATTTATTTGTTTCAGAAAATACTGAAAAACGTCGGAAACTTTCATAACTGAAACTGATAAAGTTGATAAATAAACTAAAACAACGTAATAAACCTAAAATTAACGCCAGAAAAAAAAAAAAATAAAAATAAAAAAACACGACACTTCCAGTAGCGAAGAAAACGAAATACATTTAAAATTATCAGATTCTACAGATTCCGAGTAAATAGAATTGGATTAGGATCATCGTGTTGGCTGTGCAAAACAATATAATATCACATCGAAAAAGGATGTCCGAATACAATGCATAAGGTACCTGAAGTGGTTCCATGACACATGTAAAAATGTTCAAGACCTTTGCCAAACATGTGGTAAGATTTAACGAAAAGTGAAGTATTGAAATTATACTTCAGATTTTGTTTATTCGAGTTTTATTCACCATTTTCCATCATATAACTGCATCTTTACAAATTGCTACATGATTTTCATGATTAATTATATGAAATGAGTTTTTTTTTTTTTTTGCTATTTAACTTCACTTTTTCTTTCTTGTATTGGATGGCCATCTCTCCACGGCTTTACGGAGAGATGGCCATCTGGCATTTTAATTTCAATTCTGTTTAACACTCTTTGTTTTCAATATTTAATTATTTTTTACCCAAAATATTATGAGTAGATGTATAAGAATTTTAAATATGCATCAATATTTCTTGTATTTTCATTCTAAGAATTTTTATTTCAATCTTTAAAAACTATGGCCATTTATCCTAGATTTACTCTAATTATTTTGTCAAAAGTCACTTTCATTTCCACTTCTCTTCCTATTTGCTCCCTAGGGGATTTTTGTCTTATTTGAGTCCCCACTCTCTCCATTAACTTATCACCAGATAGGTTAAATAACGGAGTTTCGTCCGAAATGAGGTTTGTTTAGAACAGAATGCGCCTCCTGATGGTGGAAAGTAAAACTAAGGGATTTTGGATTTTATGTATATTTAAGGTTATTATCACCAACCCGAGGAACACCGAGTCGGACAGCTATTAAGGTGTAATAAAATGATGTACTATTTATCTATATTATAACCTAAAGATTAAATAAATTTATCAGTTTAGATATTCTTACGATTTTTTTATTTACAAAAAAGTTATTACAAAAACAGAATTAATTGAAAATAATAAATTTATGATTTTGAGCATGTAGAGATTAGAGATAAATTATGAATTCGAAATAGCATGTATCTTTTGAGACAAAGATGGACCTCTCATTTATTCACGTTTTGCGAATTCGTACACATTAATTATGTGATACTGTGAATTCTTGTAATAATAATAATAATAATAATAATTAAAAAAAAAAGTAAAAAAAAAAGAAAAAAAAAGAAAAAACGTTTTTCAAATTCACTGTCAATTTTTGGATTTTTGTCAATTTAATTTTTTGTTGAAAAGTTTAATTTCAGGGTTCGTACGGTGGTCCTGGAATTTCCAGACCAATAAATTCTTCGGTATCAGTATTTTGTTATAGAAAATCTCTCCTTAAATAAGGGGAAATTTCGCGCGTTTGAAGTAGAATTAATTTCTTGTAAAATAATACTGATATGTCACCTGGAAAATAACGGGACTCGTACTAACCCTGAATTTTATGACAAAGTATGTGAAAATTAATGTAAAATGCATTCAGTGGGTGAAATTTAGAAATGAAAGCAAGCTGGGAAGCGTATGTAACGCATTTGAACTCAGGGGCACCGTTTTAGGGGGGGGGGCTGGGGGCAATACCCCCACTCAGGAATTTGATATTTCAGAAAATTTATCAACCATCAAATGTCAGACTAAAAAAAAAAATAAAAAAAAAAAAAAATGCTCAAACGCTAAAATAACTTGCAATAAAAACGTATGCATTAACCTCTTAACTGTTTCATTTTTTTTACACCATAAACTAAAACAGGAAGAAAACACCACTTTTTAAGTACAAAAATATTTGTCTTAAATAATCAAAAAATATCTGTCAAATAATAAACGGAAGATTACAAGTAGAAATTAGTGATATCGAAAAGTTTTTCATAACCAAGCAAGCAGATGCTACTTGCCCGTACTCAGTTAGGGCAAAACAGTTAATTGGTTAAATAAATGTTTTACGCATAGAAATTAATAATTATTTTTAAAAAATCCTAAAGCTTTATTATACGAACTTTCTCAAGTTGAAACATATATCGTTGATGAGTACTTTGGCTAAGTTTAAAATTACATGTATTATTTATTTATTTTTTTTTTTTATCAATTGCTTCTCTACTGTGTACAACTTGATATGAAAACTCGTCCTCACAGGGCTAGAAATTCAGGGGTGAATTTTCCAGTTTAGTCCAAAATTTAGGAGTTTTTTCAGTCAGTTTTTTTTTTTGGGGGGGGGGGGAGTGGGGAAAGGAGGGGGGTTATAATTCAAGTTCTTAATTACCTGACTTTTTTTACTTTTCTAGATTATTAGTATAACATTATATTTACTGCAATCATTCCAATGTTATCAAATTATTTAACATTTGCTTTATTAAATCATATTATGTCACTCTCAAAATTCTTCAACAGCTAAGAGTGGAGTCAATAAAACAATTTCGACAACCCAAAAACCGACAGACTTCCACCAAAACCCGAAGTAAAAGAAAATTACTCCATATTTTAACACATTTAGAACAAATTAGTCTATAATTTTATACCTTATGTACAAAAATGAACCCATATACTTCCATTAATAGTCAAATATATAGTTTATTTCGTCTAAAAAATATTCAGGATTTATTTAAAAAATCGAATTAACACGAACCCACCTCAAAATAGTGAAAAAACAATCCGAAACAATTAACACTTTATCTTACCTTTACTTGCAGAAAATCACTAATGAAAATTCTCTTATCGCTATAGATCGCAAAATTTGCAAAATTCGTGACCTATTCATAACATTCTTGAGCTGATTATCTCATGACTGATTGAATTTCATGTTGTTGGTTTTCTTTTTTTTCGCGAACATCTGACGAAATTTGTGATTTTTTCCGCGATCGTTTCACGGAATTTCGCGATTTTATTCTGCCAACGTTATACGAAATTGATTTTTCTTCTCTCTACCATTTTTCAAAATTCAGAATATTTTTCCGCGACCAACTGACGAAATTCCATATTTGTTTCCGCGATCATTTGACAAAATTCGCGATTCTTTTTCACGATCATTTGTTGAAATTCGTGATTTTTTTCTAACAACGACAAATAATATTTGTGATTTTTTGACCGATAGTTAGATGAAATTTTGTGTATTATTTCACAATCGTTTGGCGAAATTCTCCTCGACTTTATTGCACGGTTGTTTGACTCAATTTTGTGACTTTTTGCGCTTTCCTTTTATGAAATTTCAGATTTTAGTTTGAGCAATCATTTCACAAAATCTGCATTTCTTCTCCCGATCTGTAATGAAATTAACGATATTTTCCACGGTCATTTCAAGAAATTAGTGATTTTTTTTCGCGACCATTTGGAGACATTTTTTTTTTTCAAAATTTGCGATTTTTTTCTGCGATTTATTGGCGAATTGATTTTGCGGAATTCGAAAGAAAAAAAATCGCGGACTTTCACGAATTAAAAAAAAAAATCGCGTAATAATCACATGTTTCTGATAGAAGTTAAGGAGACAAATCACGCAGAGTATTTTTTAATGTGCAGAATTTTTCCATTTTCTGTGTGATTTGTGTAGTTCTGCACGTTCCCTGTTCCTCAAAGAAAAGCTTTCCTTGTCCTTCGTCAGGAAGCTGTTGAAATGGCTGACGCACCAGTAGTAAAACCTGAAAAAAAGGAGTCGAAAGGGACTAGAAAAAAAGGCTCCATTTTATACTCCGTCTTAGCAAGTATAATCGTATGATGTTTTTTCATAGAAAATTGATCTTTTTCCTTTTTGAGAAAGAATTCTGTTATAGACGGGTTTCGTTTTCACAAGTTTTACTGCAATACTTCTCAGAGCTACACTATAGAGTGGATGGCTTAACAGTCTTTGAGGATACCTGTAAAAATGGAACCTGTCTTTAATTGAATCCTGTCTAAAAAGAAAATTTTTCATATTCAATTTATTAAAATTTTACCTTCTAAGACGGAAACCTGTTTAACGTGAAATATTTCATTGGTTCTTAATTTTCCGTTTTTGAAGTTTTTAATGTTTTTGTAAGCATGATTCAGTAAACGTTTCTCGTTCGGGGGGAGGGGTATTAGACCCCCCTATCCTACCCTTAGCTATATAACTTTTATCAAAAATCTTTGCCCCCCCCCACCCCCCACCACCACACACAAGAAAGATCTGAAATGGCACATCTGTTTGAACTTGTGCTGCTCAAAATCAAGGCTTTTTTTTATACCCACACGTTAAAAAATGTAGGAACATTCTTTGTATAAATTGCGAAGTAGGTTAAACAAAAATGTTTAAGAAAAATCCTTGAAAAAAATTCGATTATTTTAGAGAAATTTAACTGCAAACCGCTGATATAAACTTTGATCAAAATAGTAAACTATTTCAAAATACTAAACTAAAATTTGCATGTAAGCTGTTTTTGCGCTATTAATTGTCATTATATCACAGGAACGTTTCTGAATTTTTTGTCAGCGCGCTGGAGCCTTGACATGTATTTTCAGTATTTAATATTATTTTATTGTTTCGAAAACATAACAATTCAGTTGTACTTATAAAGGGCATTCATGCGTGATTAAAATTTTATCTAATTTTTCTGATTAATCCATATATTTGCGATTTATTTTAACGCGAGTGCCTGATTTTAATTTTTAATGATTCTTGTGTCACTTCAACCAAAATTCCTTTATTCATTTAAGTTTGATTAAGATGTGCATTCCAGGAACAAAATACTATTAAAGCTCTTTTTGTAAGCTTGAAAAAAAAACTTTTGACTGGAATTTGGCAATTTTTGTAACAATATTTTGTAATTTCTCGATAAATCGGTGGAAAGTGTATCTCAATTCTGAATTTTTCACGAATCTAAAAGTAAATATGAAACCATGCAAAATGGCAATATTAATAATGAAAACTACTGGAAAAAACAGTACAGTTTGCAGTATACATTGATCGAAAGTATTTAAATAATTGTATTACCTGATTCAGCAAAATGTGTTAGGATATGTGGCAGAGATATGTCATCGTTCATTCTCGGTATTTTTTTTTCTTCATAACATTTTCTTTTCTTTTTTCTTTTTGCTTTGGTGGAAAATGTGTTCCATAAAGAGGAATAATTAGGTTCCAAACTGCTTTGTTTTCTTCCCCAGAATCTCCCTGTATTTATCAAGCAGAAATTTTATTTAATAAAATGTATCTTGTATTTTTACCGTATTTATTTCATTTATTTAAAAAAAAAAAAATCTGTTTCAAAATCTGTTTATATGACTCGGAGAAACAAGAAAGTTGAAAACTCTGCTAATCATTATGTTGCTCATACAGGAGAATCTTGTACTAGACATTTTGTATACAAAATAAGGTTAAACCACTCCTTAATTCCGCAACTACTGCATAAAATTAAAAAACGCTGACTAAGCTGAGGGAAAAACAAAAACAGGAAGAAAATATTCTTGGCTCTAGAAGATCGTCTGAAGATGCCATTCTGCAGGGTAAAAAACTTATCTAATAGGTGAAAATAAAAACTGTACAGAAGTATATTAGAAACATGATACATTATTTTGAAATAAAGTGTCATCACCATTTCGCTTAGATAAACCATTATGTATTTAAACACATTTATTTACCCCTCCATCTGTGCCATACAATGAAGTGCCGTGGAATTAGATATAAAAATATAGCTTCTGCCTCATTACGACGAATGTGCGGATGCTATTGTATGATATATCTAGATCGATATGCAAGTCTCTGCAAAATACGCAAAAAACTGTTAACCCCTTCAGGACGAGCGTCTTTTACAGATTTTTCAATCTTTTATCAACGATTTTTCAAAACAGAAATTTTTGCCTAATTGAATCTGGAAAATGCTCGGATTAAATAAGGCAAAATTTACAATAAAAATTCACTGGTGATAATAATCACGGATTCTGAGCACCTTATGTGTCACGTATACGGGTCGCTCGTCCCCAAGGGGTTAAAAGTAAAATTATTAAAAAAAAAAAAAAACTCTTGGTTTTGATACTTTTGATTGAAAACAAGTAATAAATATTCACCACATGGGTCGTTCATTTTTACAAAATTGCTCGATAATGCAGTTTTCTTGTTCCACACAATCAAAAATATGGCGAGAATATAAGGATAGTGGTAAAGGAAGTAGTACTGAGTAAGCTAGAAATGATAGGTAATTTTGAATGGGTTTCTACGATTTAGTAGTATCTTAAAGATCCAGTGACACCAAACCTTAACTCAGGAGACCATCAAATTTAAGGTAAGGACTATACAGATTAGACAGATTTGTTGAGGTCGTTTCATTAAATGGGCTTCAGTTGTGGAAGAGTTACCCGATCACTTGTTCACTCACATAACAATGATCAACGTTTTTCTTGGGCCAGATAATACCGTGTGTAAACCTTTGACGGTTACAACTGAGTAATATGGGATATCCCGTCTCTAATGCGATTGCATGACGCTGATTTTTGGCTAAAAATATGGTGTCAGATTCACGAAATTATATATCTAGGTAATAAGATTGTAAATTGTTTTGAATTAGCAGTCACCGGAAGTGGTTTCTTTTAGTGGGATGGTGATAATATATGTTTCATCTTTTTATGATTGTTTTTTCAATCGAGGAGAAATAGAGTTTTATGCAGAAAAAAAAAATCTTCTTCCAATTAGTCCCTTTCGCTGTCAGCTGGTTTGAGGAAAATTCCACTGATGTATCCTTACTGAAATGACTTTCAAGAATCTCGGTTTTAAATTATTTTCAACACAATTAATATTTTCTAGAATAGCGTGTCAAGCTCGTCATCTTAAACTTGTAACTTTAATTGATTCAGTTGAGTTTCCGACATGTGTTTGGCATGCCATGTCTTTGAAATACTGCTCTTTCAGTTCATTTAGCGGTCTCCAAAAAATGCAGTAATGAAAAAAAAAATCTAAATATCTCTAATTCTGTTCTAATTCAGTGTTTAGGTGGATTGTATATTTATTAATTGCACATTCAAGATTCAGTTTCGGATTCTAGGTTCAAAATCATTGGAAGAGAAATTGCATGGCATCTTTAACCTAGTAGTGGCATAGCTTGAATCTGAACAATTATTTAAAAAATGATAGTGTGCAGATAGAAATGAACAGAAAAGAAGCTTCATAATTACAAACATGTTAATATTAGTCTGATATTATAAGTACATGTAAAAAGTATCTAGAATTTACTACAGAGCTGTGTAGTCCTTATTAATGTGAAAGCTGTGTCAGCGGAATGCTAATAATATATTTCCATTTAATAATAATTTATTCAATTTTATTATGTACATTCGCTAGTCAAATTATATTTAAGCACTATCTTTATAAATAAACTGTTTTCTCATTACTGAATTTAGGTTGTGCATATTTATTTTTGTAAAATATGTGAGAATAATCTTTAAAACTTCCTATGGTAATTTCCAATTAAAGGGCATTTTTTATTATTCTTATGTTGTTCCAAATGGTTTCATTAATATAGCTTGTTGTTATATTACGTTTAAAACTGTAATATGTCCAATTACAAAGGTTGAAACAGTTCAATCAGTTACTTATAAGCAGATTATACCACAGATGTTTCCATAACTGTACATAAAAACTGAGTTCTTTAAAAATATATTTTATCGCTTGATTCATTTTTAAAGATTTTTTAAGACGCACATTGCTATTGTTTCTGCCTCATAATTTATAAAAAAAATCTTTTTTGAAGAATTAGTGGTATAAACTTTAATACTTCTCATACTTGAACTTCTGCTGGGAGTATCTGATTTAAATTTTTATTATTTTAAACGTACATAAACAAAACTAAATATCTACGCATTTTCTTTCTCAGATGACTTTTGTGAACGAAAATAGAAGTTTAAAATTAATGTATTTAAACTTAAATGAAACTGTTTTTAATATCATATATTAAAGTAGTCAGACGATTCAAATAATTACGAAAAATGTTTTATAAAAAAACAGTCGGAGTTACTTAAAGAATTAAAAAGATCTAGATGAAAATTTCACTGCTATAAACTTGGAAATGTTTTCAAGATTATAATATAATTTTTCTTTTAAAAAACTGTGGATTTCTAATAAATAAGACATTAATAAGATAAAAACTCTATACCCGTATGCATTGTTTCTTTTCACATCAAATCTAACCAAACCATACAGGAACATACTTTAGAAAATCAATACTGATGGCCCCAAGCAATTGCAGTCTTGGGAAAAACAGAAGAAAAGGTTTGAGTTTGGTGTCTCAACAATTTTTTCCATTCTAAACCATTACAGTTGAAAGTAATGATACAAAAAATAAATCCTTTCTGCTAAGATTTTTTTTAGATCACTACTCCTAAGGCCTCATTTTTTCAACTTAAGACTGATGATAGATTCGAAATAGGAAAAAGTTAACATCTTTACTATGTTTTGTTGCTTTATTACATTACCGTCAAATTCCTAAATAAATAATTGTGTTTTCCTATGTTTCTCGTTATTTTTATTAGTTTGCACATATTTGAAAGAAAGAGATTTTTTTTTTAGACTAGCATATTCTTTTGGACTTCAAATTACTCCTTTATATAATTTTCAGTTTACTAGAATGACCTCATTTTTTTATTTTACATTTTTTATTATTTTATTTATTTAGCTTGCACTTGTTTGAACCTACAAAGAATGTTTTATAATCTTGGAAGTTAGTAGTATATTTTTAGATGCGTTTGTAATTATATAAATACGTAGCACTTTTAATCGTCATCTGGCTCGTCCATCTTTCGGTCCGTCTGTCCGCATATAACACCGCAAAAACGACCCAAACGAATAATCTGAAAACAATATATTTAAGTGTTGCGCGGCAGCACAATACTTATTTATTTCCAGTGTCACTTCTCAATGTTAATTTAACATAGAAAAGCCTATGGAGATGATAACTTTTTCTTTTTTTCTTCCCACCTTTTTGTCCCTGATGCCACTCATTTTTTATTCTTTACTAAGTCTAATAATATTATAAATTTAAAGTTTAAAAACGTTTGCCTGACGTCAGGGTCAAAACGAATGGCAAAATACCTTTGCATATGGGTGAATTATAACCCAGAGAGAAACAAGGGCCAATTTTTTGTATATTATTCAAATATTTTTCTTAATAATTCCAAATTTCACTTTTTTCATTGAGAATCAACGGACATTTTTAATAGAAAATGCAACATTTTTTCTTCATTGTTGCAAAATTTCATAAGCCGTAATAATAATTTATTTGGTTTTAGTAGAAAGATTCCCACGTGAAAAATTGTAATTGAAATAGTTTTTTTTTTCAAAAATTAAAAAGGTGAATATGGCGTCAAAGTGGAAATAAAAAGGATATTTTCAGAATACGTTTTTGCTTTGGTCAAGTTTATATTTTAGTAAAAAGTTTCTAATGGATAGCTATTTTTACGCAGGTAGCGAACTTAGTGGGGAATCACATAACTTAAATTTTGAAATGTATTTTTTTTTTTCGAGATGAGAACTATTTATACCCCAAGTGTATAAATATGTATAGCACTAACTATTTATACCCCTGATGTGTTCTGATTGTTAAATATTAGCAGTAAGAATTCAACAGAATTTACATTTACATTCATAGCTTTCCTGAGTGGGAAATAGGGTATCTAAATTTAAATGAAGTTAATTTTTTATGTTTTTATTATAGATTTTTTACGTTCAGATTGGAAGTTTTTGTCCAAACTACCGCAACCTGCATCACTACAGTGGTGAAACATTTTGAATTACACATTGGTAAACTGCATCCCACATTGTGATGCAATACCGCATACATCAAAGCCCGATGATGATACTCTGTATTAATTTTGAAATGCGTTCGTGTGAGTGCTGTAGTCATTAAAAAACTTGACATATTAAACAAAAACGTAATTTGAAGAACAAATTTAAAAAAAAAAATTATTTCCTACATTGTTTAAGCCCGAGAAGGGACAGATATTAAGTTATTTCATTCAATTAGTTCTACATTTAATGTTAAATTTTTGTAACAAATTAGTTAAGCCAATTGAAGATTAAAAAATAAAAATAAAATTCATACAATATGATACTTAAAACATCCTAAAAACTTAGATTCCGTTCAAATGAAATCGAAATAAATCTTAGACTTTTTTTTAAAGTTTTGTATTTTGCATGCATCTTATCATTTTATGCACAATTTTCATAAACATAATGCTAAATCTGCAATACAAATATTTTCAATTTAAAATGGAAGAAGTCTAAGATTTATTTCGATTTTATTTGAACAGAATCTAAGTTTTTAGGATGTTTTAAGTATCATATTGTATGAATTTTATTTTTATTTTTTAATCTTCAATTGGCTTAACTAATTTGTTACAAAAATTTAACATTAAATGTAGAACTAATTGAATGAAATAACTTAATATCTGTCCCTTCTCGGGCTTAAACAATGTAGGAAATAAATTTTGTTTTTTTTTAATTTGTTCTTCAAATTATGTTTTTGTTTAATATATATACCGGGTGTCCCAAAAATGACTGATGGATTTTAAAATAAAATAGCTTCCAAGCGGTGACAGATATTTAAAAAAATTCTTGCAGGAGGGTTATGCATGATGTCAGGAACTTTTGTACTGTGATTCTTGAATTTAGTTCGAATTTCAAACAATAGATAGCGATGAGAGCATTAGGCACTCAGTCTAGAGCCGATTTTTGGCACTGCGGGATCCATTCAGTACATTTTAATCTCTTTTTTACGCATGGAAGAAGAGAGAGGCCGAAAAATCGAGCCTAAATTTAGCGGTTATTGCTTGCAGCACCATCTATAGAGGCTATTTGTAACTAAAACCGAGAATCGCAGCATAAAAACTCCTGACATCTTACATAACACTCCTGCAAGATTTTTTAAATATTTGTCACTGTTTGCAAGTTATGGAATTTTAAAATCAATCAGTCATTTTTGGGACAGCCGGTATACATATATATATATATATATATATATATATATATATATATATATATATATAAGGCAAGTGTGTGTACGTAAAGACATTTCTCCATGATCACCCACTCGTGGTTGTAGTGGTAGATAGCCTTTTGTCTCCTGCGGTAAGTAATGTAGTTTGGTCGCATTGGGTGGAAGTGTGTGGTAAAAATGTGAAATAAGATATCTCCCTTTTTTTTCATTCATTGTGCTTATGTGTCCGTAGTCTAAAATGATTTGAGTGGCATTTCATGTGGCAGAGAGGGACAGAGATGTCTGTAAAATTTTAAAATTTTCTGGAATGATCCAGATTAAAAAAAAAAAAAGTTTCCAAATGTTCTAGAATTTTGGAGAATACCGTAATTTCGCGTATATAACCCGCGGCGGAAGATAACCCGCAGCATAAATAAATTATTCTAGAAAAATTATGACCGAAAGATACCCCGCACTAGAAGATACCCCGCACTTCTAAAATCACGTGATCGGCAATCTCAGATTATAATCTCAAGGCTAATTACTATTATTTTAATGATAAATAGGAAAAAACATGCTAAATATAATATGATAACTAAATATATTTACTTACCTACAATAAACAAGCAAAATAATCGTAATACAGTCGAACCCGGTTAAGACGCTCACGGTTAATACGCGATCCCGCTTAATACGCGGATTTTTTCAGATCTCTTGAAAATCGCCCATAAGGATAATGCAAAAATATCACGTTTAATACGCGAATGGTTATTACGCTATCCCGCTTAATACGCTGTAGATTTTCGGTCGTTTGAGGCAAAAAAATCACGTTTAAGACGCGAATTCATTGAACAAGATGCGAATTCCTCCTTTCTTCTCCACTTTCTTCTCCATTGTTGCCAATTTAGCGGTGTTTTTATTCCGATAAAAAAGACGGTTTCTGAATAGTAATATTTACTGTGTAGATTAAGTAAAGCGAACATTACTAATCGGTAAAACGTAGTAGATATTTGAATAAAATAAATCAGTTAAATTAGCAAAACTGCAATTCTTCTTTGATCACGCGTCCTCTCATTCTTTGCCGCTCGCTTCCTGTATTTTTTTACTGTAGTAGACAGAGAAAGAAGAATTCAGGATACTCAGATATGTCATTTAAATTACTATGAATAGGGATGATTATACCTGTTGTTAATGAGGGTTAAAGTACATGTATACGTTATATCACTACTATGTTTTATAATGCATATTATAGGGAAAATATTGAAACTCGCAAATATTGAACAAATACGACTGCGGTTGTATAATTCTTTACGTTTTCTATTCTTTCGTTACTTTTTGCTATGCTAACAATATTTTGTACACAAAAATTAATAAGGATATATTTTTCTTATATTATGAAAAAAGACAGATTACAAAGGTATTCATTATCATAAGTACTAAATATGATTTTAAGAACTTGTTTGTGCTTCAAAGATTTAATTTGTTTTTTCTTTAAAAAGAATTAGTCTTGCAGAAAAATTATTTTTGTTGTTTTATTTTTGTTTGCAACCTATTAATCGACAATAACGCCATGTTTGAATCCATATTTATTTTCCGTTATTATTCCAGTCGGTCCTATAAAATGAAACAATGAGTAAAGTTGAATATCATTAAATTTATATCTAAATACTACGCATAAGACACAATTTTCAACCGTAAACATATAAATGAAAACTTTAAAGTTCATTTAGGGATGATTAGATGTGTAAATAATTCCAGATCCTGCAACATTATACAAATCCCGTTTAATACGCGATTCCGCTTAATACGCGACTTTTGTCCACTCCCTTGAAACGCGTCTTAACCGGGTTCGACTGTATATTATTATATATATATTACTAATAAACTGGAGTAACTTCTAATGGTAAACATCTTTATTCAATTTCTAAGAAAAATATAGATTAAAATAATAAATTTTTCAATTCATTAAAATCCATCAAAATCGGATTCTTCCGTATCGGAATTGAAAAGTTGCAACATTGTTTGGGGCAGTTCATCTCCATCATGCTTACTATCATCATTATGTTCCTCTTCATTGTCCCCACTTTCATAGTCATCATACTCGAATAATCCAGATTTTTTAAATCCAGATTTTACCGTTTCGATAGTAATAGAATCCCAAGCGTTTTTCACCCATTGAGCTACTTCCACTAGAGACGCTTTTTTAACATTTCCGGATTTAGTGTATTCTTTAAGCCCGCTTGTCATCCAATCCTCCCACTGAGCTCGAACCTTGGCCTTGAATGATCGGTTAACGGAAATGTCTAAAGGCTGTAATATTTTAGTCAAACCTCCAGGGATGACTGCTAATTTTGCTCCAACTTTTGGCGAGGTAAAAGCTTTCTTTACTCCATCATCTATATGAGCTTTCATGGAATCAAAAATAAGCAGTTCCTTAGAGCTAAAGAGCCCTTTCGTTTCCTCCAAACTTCGTCTATCCACTTAATCATAGCCTCTACATTCATCCAGCCTTTTTCATTGACAGAAATAACTACACCATGAGGGAATTCAACTTTAGGCCTCATTTTTCGTTTAAAAATTATCATAGGTTTTAACTTACTCCCATCAGCGCAGCAAGCAAGTACAACCGTCATATTTGATTTTTCGTGACCAGTTGTTACAATCGATACAGTTGATGCACATTTCATATCAACTGTTCTGCTAGGTGGAGAGTCAAAGGCTAAAGGTACCCCATCCATGTTTACAATATGATTATGATTATAATTTTCCCGCTGAACCTTGAAAAACTCTGTAAAATTTTCAACCTTTTCCTGCCAATCTTCGGGAAGTTTTTGCCCGACTGTTTTTCTCATTCGTACACGAAGATCATTTCTTCGCATAAAACGATAACACGAGTTGCTGCCTCCTTTAAAATCAGCAATTCCCATTTCTGAAGCCATTGTTTGTGCTTTAAGCCGTATTTTAATAGTTGATACGCGATTTCCTGCTTCTCGTTGCACTTTTACCCAACGACAAAGGTTCTCTTCCAATTCTGGCCAAAAAGGGTTACGGTAACGCATGGAACGCTTGCGTCTGTCCATATTTTCTATCTTTTCTTTTCCCTTCCCCCATTCACGAACACTTTTTTCATCGACACTAAATTGTCGCACCGCTTCACGATTTCCTAATATTTCGGCTTTCGAAATTACCTTCAGTTTGAAATCAGCCGTATAGCTTTTCCTTTTGGTAGTTGGAGACATTGTATAAAATCAAGATGTTAGCTAAAAAAAGCAACTGAAAGATTAGAACAATGCTCAGCCAATTCCATAAACTAGAGCTTAATAGCTAGGAAGATCGGTTTGCGAGTAACCAATCAGAGTCTGCCAATAGTAAAATTTCGCCTTTTCTTTTCGTCATGTTGGACCATTGTCGAAGAGCGTTCGTTTGCTCACTCTGATTGGTTACTTCTGAGCCGAGCGTCCAAGTTACTAATATCTAGCATCCGATACCGCGCTTACGGTGACGTATTACGTGGACTTGTCCCATTTCTACAGACGGTAGAAGGAAGTTCAAATACGGGGAAAAAAATAACTCTCGATAGATACCCCGCACCGGATGATAGCCCGCAGGACATGCAAATTCGGCTTTTTTCTATAGATTACCCGCGGGTTATGTACGCGAAAATACGGTAATCTAAAATGTTTTAAAGAAAAATGTTCCAGAATAATCCAAAAATTTTAAAATAATGTAGAATGTTCTACAATGTTCTAGAATGTTCGATAATAATCTAAAATGTTCTAAAACGATTTAGAATGATCTATAATATTCCAGAATAATCTAAAATGCTCTACAATAATCAAGAATAATCTAAAATGTCCCAGAATAATCTAAAGTGATCTAAAATAATCTAGAATGTTCTAAGACACTCTATAATAATATATAATGTTGTAAAATGATCTAGAATTATCTATAACTTTCCAAAATAATCTAAAATTCTCCCCAATATTCAAGAGAAATCTAAAATATTCCAGAATAATTTAAAGTGTTCTAAAATAATCTAGAATGTTCCGGGAGTTTCCATAATAATCTAAAATGTTCTAGATTGATCTTTAATGTTCCAGATTAATCTAAAGTGCTATACATTAATAAAGAGTAATCTAAAATGTAACAGAATAATGTCTAGGATGTTCAATAATAATCTAAAATGTTCTAAAACGATCTAGAATGATCTATAATGATTCAGAGTAATCTAAAACGCTCTAAAATAATCAAGAGTAATATAGAATGTTCGAAAATAATCTGAAATGTTCTAAAATGATCTAGAATAATATAGAACGTTCGGGAATCTGAGAAATTTTTATAATCAGTGGTATATAAGTCGAAGCTCAGTGCGTTTTCGTCAGTCACATATTAGCTACAATCAAAGAGAAAAATATCCAAAAGGCAAGAGAATATTCAAAAGATAAATCCAAGTGATTTCGAAAAAATTTCTTTTTCTTTTTTTTTTTCTTTGTATTCAATTGTTTTCTTAAAAATTTTATCCATATGATTATAAAACTTTTTTTAGTTTTATTATGTACTGCTAAGGATTTACTTTTATTTATTTATTTACTTTTGAAAGTTTATGTTACAGATAAAATGCCAAAAATCAAGAGCGTGTTTACGCAATCTTATGTGAATTCGCAAAGAAGAAATGCAGCACGTGGAAACGAAACAGAAAAAAAAAGAGAAAGACGACTTTCAAAAATTCGAGATGGAGTGCAACAAATAAGAGTAAGTCAAGATGAAGAAAAAAGAACAAACATTAATGAAGAAACGCGAATAATATAAGTTCCATTAGAATAAGTTCCATTAGAAATCTTGAATCAGTTCATCAACGTGAAATGCGAAATAAATTAAATAGAGAAAGAATGGTCACTCTTCCTGAACATCAACGAGTTATACTAAGTAGAAACTACAGTTTAGAACTTAAGGCGTTCATTATGATTCTATGAAAAAATACAATGAACATCCAAATATCGGACAAGACAGGCAAGAACTGTGGTGAAAAAAAAATTAAGACCGAAATTTTAGGTATCTTCTATTTGAATGGTAAAGTCAGATTACCAGCATTACAAGTGCCATCGCAAAAACTTTTCGCTAATTTGATCAAAACGGCACCAGAATCAAAATATTTTTTACAAAATCTACATCATTACAAATCTTGCTTTCAAAGGTCTTTGTTTGGATATACATCAATATGCAACGTAGAATTTTTCTGTACATATTTTAAAGTCCAAGGGCAAATTTATAATTGAGTAGGCTCGCTAATGCCCATACGAAATGAAACACCGTGATTCCTACAAATATATTTTGTTTTTGATGAAGAACTTGAAACAGTTGCACTCACATTCAGGGGCTACAGTGATAAATTGTTCAAGAGTTACAACGTATACTGCATTACCATAATCAACTGATCAATGTGAGAAAGACTTCTCCAGAACAAATGGTTGCAGACAACTATAAAATTGTCATTCGGGCTGACAAAAGACTAGCCGATGACTATGAACGAAGGTTTAAGGCACCTCAATTCAATGAAGTTGCAGCATTAATTGATGATACCAAATATATAGCCAGCTTGATATCATCATTCACCGCCAAAACAATGAACTGCAACTAACTGCTGAATCAAATCGCATAAGGAGACTGATCCTCATGGCATTAAGTGTGCGATATATTCTGACCCGGCCAACGTCGGGTATTGCAGCTAGTTTAATATATACGAGTATAATCGTTACATATCTTTGTCGAGTCGTTACACCTTTTATGAAAATCGAATCAGAACTTAAAAATATATTAGCAAAAGTTTTCTTCATTCTATTAAATTCTATCATACGTAATTAATTCAGTGATATCCCATGATAGGAAATCCTTTTATAGGTTTCCATCGTAATTACGTCCTTTTTAGAATGGACTCATATTATTTCCGTATTACTCAATTTAATATTTATATAATCGTAAAAAAAAAATTGTATTCATGAATTTTGCGTAACAGTGCAACATCTATTGCATCAAAATCTGAATATTTATAAAACTTGTTATGGTACGAACGCACCTAATTTGCCACTTTTTACATATAACTTCTGACTTGTTTATTTTAAGACACTATTTTTATCCTGATTTTTGTTTAGTTGAATGACTACAAAATTCGTATGTTTATAAATAAAATTTTTATATGCTTTCTTTTTATTAAATTCTCAAACGTTTAAAGTTAGAAACATGTTTTCCTCTTTACTATTAAATTTTAAGTTTAAGTTAACAACTCGACTCATTTTTATGTTCAAGTGATTGACCATACAGTTCTGAAATTAACATTTTATTCTTTTTTAGTCTTTGTTCTTTTTTCTTCAGCTTGGAAATGTTTAAAGTTACAAATATTATTGAGTTTACAACTAATATATATATATATATATATATAAATGTATAGATATAATTTTATAATTATGAAATGCTCCCTAAAACATTCAAGTTTCAACTGCATAAATTTTGAATTCGTGACGAAGCCTAAAACCAACAGAGTGAAAAAGTGTTTAAGACCGAGAAAAGCCACATATTTGACTTTAACTCAGCTAAAATTTCCTTTAAACACAGTTCTTTAATTGGACTTAACTTTCTTTAAGCATTCCACATTTATAAAAATCGAGAAATTATTGCTAATTCTGACATTGCTATTCCCCTATTTCAAATAGCTGGAAATATTATATAAAAACTATAATTTCTATTAACCTTTTTTGAATTACCAGTTCATTTACATTAACAACTGCTTATCAATTCCTTAAAATTTCCCATAATTCTCTTTGTGAATAAAAATATCCCGCATTCCTCTTCTCCTCCATAATTAAGTGCAAATTTCCATCCTTCATTGCACCTCTGAAGGTATGCTAAATATAACCAATTATTAAATAGTTCTGGTACTTAAAACTTCTTTTTATTTTCTTATGTCAATTATTTTTTAATTAAATGCGTACATTGTTTTTTAAAAAATGGATCTTATTTTTTTTTTCACTTTCTGCTTAAAAACACCAAAAATTTATGTTTTGGGATGCCTGATTAAATTGAAAAGCATAAGATTAATTGAAAAGCTAGTAATTTATATATATATATATATTTAGGTATAATAAATCGCACTGATCCATTATTTGTTACATCATATATCATTAGTTTATATCGATATTTCTTTTTTCATCTTCAAGGCGTGCTTGTTTATATTTTTACGCTGCATCATTATCCCGCTCACTTACACTTCGAAGCGCATTAACTTCAGCAGATTTTATCGATTGGCTTATTATGCAGTAGATACATGTTATTGTTTTCCGTGTTAATGGTTTTCCATTTCCACGCTTTATAGTTTGTAATAAAATTTGTGTTACGATTGCGTTCATAAGGGAGTTTGTAGGAAAACAACTTATAATAGAAAACTTTTAATAACAGTCTACTGATTTTGAAAGAGCTGTAAATCTTATTTCATAAAAACAAGATAAAAAGATCATGCGACCCGCATAGATTATTAAACACTTTCCAACACATTCAGAAAAGTGTAATAAATCTTTACCGTGCTTTAAGGCGAAATATGTCTAAAAAAGCAATTTAGGAAATATATAATATTATTAAAAACTTAATTTTTGCAATTACCATCAATAGTCGGGAAAATATTCGATTTTTTTCGCAGCCTCGTATATGATCAATGGATTAATATGTATATTACCTAGTTTGCTAATAGCTTGTTAAATTAATTGCATAGCACAGTTAAAAATTAGTATTTAGCAATTTCTAAATGTACTTGAGAACTTTGTGTAGCCCTGTATATGATCTATAGAATTAATACAATATATGACCAAAGGTGACGGGTCACTTGTGATTTTAGGCGTTTTGTTAAATATCTAGAAAAATACATGAGGAATTAACATGAAACTGCAGGTGTGTAAACATTATAGTATAGGTCGTATGTTTCCGCGAAGATTTTTTTCCCGAAATCCCATAGGGAACCGTCAACAAATTGAAAAAGAACGAATATCTTTTGGATAACCCTGTAAAAACTAATGTAGCAAAACCGTTCAAACTCGAGATTATTAGTAAGTGGCTTATTGTAATACACTGTGTTCATCTTTATGAGGATAGCATGTATACTCGTAGAGAAATTAAGGTTTTTCTAAAAACAGTCCGAAATTTTGCCAAGTTTTTTGCTCATAATTTACAGAGTTCTTAATATAAAAAAAAGTTCTCTTCAGAAACTATGACAGATAACATTGTACACAACTCTGTTGTACTCTGCAATCAGAATTAAAAAATAATAAAAATTGGATGAAAAATGAGCAGATTTACTAAAAACTTTTTCACTGCGCATGTGCGAATGCAATCAAAATATAATGTAGATAATGTATTAGATAAGTATATAGAGCAACTTTTGTGAAAGTCTCAAAATCATAGCTTGAAAAGTCTGAATTTCCGAGCTTATTCTATCGGCGATAATTTTCAGAATTTTCAAGCTATGATTTTGAGACTTTCACAAAAGTTGCTCTATATACTTAGCTAATACATTATCTACATTATATTTTGATTGCATTCGCACATGCGCAGTGAAACCTGTTTTAGTTAACCTGCTCATTTTTCATCCAATTTTTACTATTTTTTTAATTTTGACTGCAAAGTATTGTGTACAATGTTGTTTGTCATATTTTCTGAAAACAACCTTTTCTTATATTAAAAACTCTGCAAATTATAAGCAAAAAACTTGGCAAAATTTGGGATTGTTTTTATAAAAACCTTAATCTCTCTACGAGTATACATGCTATTCTCATGAAAATGAACACAGTATATTACAATAAGCCAATTATTAATAATCTCGAGTTTGAATACTTTTGTTGCATTAGTTTTTAAAAGGGTTTTCCAAAAGTTATTCGTTTTTTTCAATTTGTTGACGGTCCCCTATAGGGTTTCGAGAAAAAATCTTCGCGGAAATATATGACCTATACTATACATTTTAAACACCTGCAGTTTCATGTTAATTCTACATGTATTTTTCTAGATATTTAACAAAACGTCTAAAATCGCAAGTGACAGGTCTCCTTTGTCCATATAGTGTACACACAAAGTAATATTAAAAAAAGTAGTTAAATTTTAATATTTGTACAAACGAACTACCTGCAATTATTCTTCATAGGCGTTCTTCAAGCCAAATTCTTTTGTTTGTCGCTATAAATGAACGATAAAAAATATGTACATCATATTCTGCAAATAGCGTGATGTAGTACACCTTAGTGATATACATAAATTTAAATATGTTTATAATAGAGTAATATCATTAAAATACGCCGAAAACGATTTTCCCCCATAGGTCGTAATGTAACGGAACTCTTTTGAATGTCCGTGTTAAAGAACCATAAATGCTGTACACTTACAATAATGTATACCAATTTCATGGCAATCTGTCTATATTTACGCGAGATAGAGACAGATAAATCGAATTCATAATTTTTTTTTCAATTATAATGGAAAATGTCAAAAATATATTTGTTTATATTTTACATAATGTTTCAGTTGCGTAAGTGTAATAATGAATTTTGCAAAATTGAGATAAATCATTTTCTAATATTATATATTTTAATTAGAATTTTTAAATAATGAATAATATTTGATGAAAATGCTTCTTTTATAATTTGAAAATTTATTTTGAACCGTTTCTATGTCAAAGTTTTGATTTATCTCAATTTATGCACCTGAAAAAACGATATGAATTATAATTTCAATAAAAATGATTTTTTTTTTTTTTTTTTTTTTGAAAAACAACATTGAACCTAAAATAAATCAATTACTTAAAAAAATCCCGTTGTACACAGATAATTTCCTGAAAAAATCCACACAGTGTGATAACAAGAAAGAAAAATCATGCGTTAAGCATAGATTACGAAACACTTTCAACACTTCCTGAATGCTTTAACAAATCTTCCTTATTTGAGAAATAAGGCAAATAAGATAATTACGTAAATATTTTAGAAAACACATGAAACTTTTGAAAAACAGATTTTAGCAGTTACCGTCAAGAGCCAAATATGTATCCTAATTCTTTTAAACAGCCCTGTATTTGATATATGTACTATATAATGGGAAAATTTAGTTTAGCAAGAAAACGCTTAACAGGTTGAAATTTCTCTTTCAGCAATTTATACTAATAGAGGGAAACATTCTGGAATACTTTTATACAGCCCTGTAATCTACGTAGTACCTTTATTACACACCACTATTTAGCTAACATTTAATTCAAACTAAAGCACTCTTAGAACTACTGAAATCACATTTCCAGAAATTATCATCTATAGACGGCCATGTATCCAATTCTTTGCGTGCCCTGTATATGAACTATAGCATTTATATACACCGTATTGTAGGCATAAATATAATGATACTTAAAAGCGCATATCATAATTAAAAATACATTTCCAGCAATTACTACTAATATAGTAATTCGGATGCAATATATTGGGTCGTTCGAAAAGTCGTGTCCGTTTGGGAAAATCAATTCGTACCGGAAAATTCTATCATTTAATTATTAGACATTGATTACGATATCTAATGTCTAATAATTACTGGGCAGAATTTTCCGATACTAATTGATATTCCCAAACTGACACGACTTTCCGAACGACCAAATAATATTTGAGATCTTTTGTGTGCCCCTGTTAACGCTATGCAGTTCGCATTATACATTAAATAACGTATAGTAAATCTCAGAGGCGTATATTAATTTCAGTATATATGTAACATTTTAACATAATTGAAATACGCACCAAACAATCTCCCCCTATACCGTTATCTAACGGAATTCTTTTGTATGGCCCTATAAAGCAATAACTAGTTTTTGCACCGCATATTCCACAGAATGCATATTTTAGTGCACATCATAAATGCATATTAATTTTATTATGTTAGAAAGGGTGTATCACCATTAAAAATCATTTGAAATGATTTTTTTTCCCATTGGCCATAATGCTGCGAATATTTTTGACTTTCTCTGTAAATGAACCGAACGTGCTACAAACTTCGTTTGAAAGAAGGATCGTGCTATGATAGATGTCAATAACATAAAAAAATTGAGAACAAACCGATTATATTTACAAGATTTAGAGCGCGGACAGACGGACAGATAAACCGAAGTCATGACTTTTCAACTTTGTTGGAAAGTGTTAAGAATGCACAAAAATGAAAATATATCCATCTAATAAATACTAATTCACATAAAAGTAAAATTTTGAATTTGAGTTAAGTAGTTGCTGGGAGACATGCGTCGGCTGTTGGCTTGGATCGATGAAAATATTTTATTTTAAAAAAATGCACAATGTCTGTGACATTTAATCCATATGACAGCCAGTACAACAACAGGAGGAATATAACCAACGAATTTCACAAGAGGAATCGATCTACCCATCTCATGATCAGCAGATGAAGCATTCATGTCGTTGCGGCAGGGACCCCCAATAACAGTTTTAGATATCATATTTAACAGAATATAACATTTCTCGCTACAAAGGCTGATCTATGGTACGGAAAATGCTGTCTTTTTTTTTCTCCAACTATTTGGGAAAATGCTTATTGTTCTCGTCAGGGTACGAAATCAAAAGCATAGCTGTAGCTTTTTATTGGTTTAATCCGCATTTTATTCGTTTTCTGATTGGTCTATACAGTAATCTGTATTTCACTTTACTTTCAACAGAGATGCATACTTCTGTTTCCATTATGACAAAAAAGTAATAAAAACTACAAAAAAAAAAAAAATAATAACTCAGGAACAAATTGAGATACAGCTTTCAAACAAATTGCATTTAAAAGTACATTTTTCTACATACGACGGTGTAAAAAGTAATATTGTGTTATGTTTAGAAGTTTATCTGACGATGGAAAAGCTTTTTTCCCAAACAGCCAATGAAATGCTTGGATAATACGTAAGTTTAAGATGGGTAATACGTAAGTTTCAGGAAATTTTGCAATTTTTACGTGTAATAACACTATTAATGTTTAATCCATGGCGTACGTAATGTATGATCACCACCGTGCAATTTTTTATGTCTTAAATTTTAGTCTTTGAAAAAATCATTTTCCAAATGGTCGTTGTAATTTGTTAAATTGCTTTTTTTTTTTTTACTTATCCATTATACGTAGTATAGGGTAAGACTTGTAATCGTTTTAAAAATCGAAAAAAAATCGACGGTTTGACACGTTTCAGACACTGGAGATTCCAAAAAAATATATTTTTAGAAAAAAAACTTTGCCGTCCATCTGGGTGTGTGTGTGTGTGTCTGTAAACGCTCTATCTCCCGAACAAATTGAGACAGAGACTTGAAATTTGGTGTGTACTTACGAAGTAATAATTGAAAGCAGCCTATTGAATATTTAATATCCTCGATTATCCGGAACGATTTTTTTCGGACTCTCGAAATATTCGTCCTGATAAAATGTATACAAAATTTTCGAAATCGTTTATTTGAAGGAGAGAATATAAAAGACAATAAAAACCACCATAAATTTTGCATAAGGAATCAAATCGATCGGATAATTAGTTGCCGAGATATTTGTAATCACATTTTTTACACTTTTCGATTTTTCATGACCCTGTATTTCATTCAAATTTCGATTCAAAGATTTATTTTAATTGGAAATGAGACACTTAATCCGACGCAGTAACCTGTTATTTAATATGATTATAATTTTTCGAGTTATAAGTATGTTTCTTTTACGCAATTCGGTACTACTCGATTATTCCGCCGACCAAAAAACTATTGCCAAACTATAAGATTAAATGCCAATAATGGCTTATCGTAAATGTCAAGCATTTAATGCATCTCCATACCTATAAGGGGGGACCCTGTTCTGTCACCAAATACCGCCAAGTTTTTTGACAACTTGGCGATATATTGCCAAATTTGGCGACCAAAATTAGTCGCCAAAACGGACGCCAAATTGACGATATCTCTAATATTTCACCAAATTCCCATAGACTTCCATTGTAAACCTCTAAAGTGTTTACTTGTTTACAGATAATCAACAAATTGAGATATTTTAATGCAACAAAAGTAATATTAGTTTAAGGGATTATATTAATTATATTTAAGGGAGTCCAAGTAAATTAAATTATGAACAAAGTAACATGATACAATGCTTAGCATGTATCACATGTTTTATTTTCATATTTTATATTATGCATATCCATGATGGGTAAGTATTATGGTGGCCCCCAATGACCAGTTTTTTATTGCATTATGATAGAATTGCAACATACGGGTCCAATGCTAAAACATTGGACCAGAGAATTATGGACAGCCCAAGATATAATACGGAGGGTGTCATTATCTTCACGCAAGTTTATTAATTTTGCAAGCGTAAAAATTGTATTCTTTGACAAATTAATTCGTGTAAATTGAAACTGCTAAGTCTTGTAACGTAGATCGTTTGAATTTGAATCTCAGAACTTGTCATTTGCCTATATATTTAATCTCTTGTGATCCTTTAATTGAGAGATAAGTGCATAAGCTTAAATATGAAGTAACGGTTTTGAAAGTGCCAAAATAATGCGCATGAGCAGTATTTACTGCTTCAAAGATGGATACAATTAGCTGAATAATTTCTAAAAACTCGTGTTTTACACTTTTAATATATATTTATATTTTCATATGTGTTTCATGGAATATTTTTTGTCCTTTCTAATTTTTAGAGTTACATTATTAAATAATATACTATATGCAGCAAAAAAGTGTCCCATCAGAATTATTGCTATGGAATTTCAAATGTCATTTTCTGTCTTAAATTATGCTAAGTTTATAAGTTGATATCATTAAGATATTAATACGCGATTTAATTCAAGAATGGCACACTTGATTTTAATTTAAGCGAAAAAATATGATAAAACAATGCCTAGTAATTCTTTAATAGGCTTACACATTCTTGAAAACAATTGTATTGTACGTATTTAAGTATTATTTGAAATATTTATTTTATTAACTCTCTAGAAAAATTCTCTGGAATTATTCCAAATGTTTTAAATCAACTTGGGATGTATTTCAATAAGATTGCATGCAAATGAAATTCTTAACGCTTCAGAAATTTCAATTTGTCCAAGTACTACTTATAATGAAAATTATTCAGAATCCATTATATCTTAAAATCATACATGAGTACTTCAATTGATTTGGAATAATTGATATATGAAAGTCCCTTTCAAATAGACATCTTTTCAATAAACAACTGAGCAAAATACGATAATCATTTTTAAAACAATCTAAAGTGATCCATTTATACACTGACACAAAATAACAAAAAACTAAATGTATTATATGGCTTATTTCAGATTGCCTTTGTATGTTTTAACTGAAGCTTTTGGTAAATCTCTAAAGTCATTTACATTAGAAGGTATATTTTATTGAGAAGCATTGTTTAAAAATATTGTGTTCAATTTTTACAAGCTGAATATTATTTTTCCCTCAAACAATTTCAGATAGATTATAAAATTTGAAATTCAACCCATAAAATGATACCGTCAAATTAATAGCATTTTTTTTCCTTTTTCAAAAGATTTTTAAAAAAAGATTAAAATTTACTATTATGAATTTAATGTTTTAATCATAAAATTAAAATATTTTTTATAATTTGTAAAAGTCGAAATTCTGATTAATTCGATTTACGACTACTTTTTGAAGAAATTTCTATTCAAATATTCTATAAAAATAATCCATTTTCATTAAAAGTGATGTACACTATAATTTGCGACGCATACAAGTCGCTATTGCTAGATGAAAACGAATTTCCATTTATAAAAGGCGTGTATTAGGTAGCTTTCTTTACAAAAAGCTACCCATTGCAGCCGTTCGGAGGAAAGCGATTTCAAAAAAATTTGGTATATTTTCATCGATCATGACCCCCAGACTTCGAAACCACCCTCCGTTCAAAATTGATATATATATATATATATATATATATATATATATATATATATATATATATATATATATATATATATATATATATATCTGACCTATGTCACACTGTAACTCTCGTATTTATGAACCGATTTGGATGTAATTCGGTGTGTACATGGTACATACCAATGTCTCGACCGAGTTCGTTGGCCAGCTTCATCCGCCATTTTGTTTCAAAATGGCGGCCCTTTAAAAATTTTTTAAAAATTTAAAATTTGAAATGTGGTACCAAAAAATTGAAAATGGAAAAATATTTTTTTCTTATGTATTTGACCTTTATACAAAGACTCCGTAGCAGTTTTTGTTTCGTCTATATCTTAAAAAATGGCTGAGTTATAGCATTTTGAATTTCTAGCGAAGCTGACATTTTGAAACGTCCTGAAATTTGTCACGCGATAAAAAGCGTATTTATGAACCGATTTGGATGTAACTTCGTTTATACATAGTACAGACCAATGTCTCGACCAAGTTCGTTGGCCATCTTCATCCGCCATTTTGTTTAAAAATGGCGGCCATTTAAAATTTTAAGAAAAATTTAAATTTGAAATGTGGTACCAAAAAATTGAAAATTGAAAAAATATTTTTTTTCTTATGTGTTTGACCTCGATAAAAAGATTCGGGAGCAGTTTTTGTTTTGTCTATACCTTAAAAAATCAATGGCTGAGTTATAACATTTTGAATTTCTAGTGTGGCTGACATTTTGAAACGCCCTGATTTTTGCCACGTGATAACAGACGTATTTATGAACAGATTTGGATGTACCTTGGTGTGTACATAGTACATACAAATAACTCAACCGAGTTCGTTGGCCAGCTTCATCCGCCATCTTGTTTCAAAATGGCGGCCATTTAAAAAAATTAAAAAAAAATTAAATTTAAAATGAGATACCAAAAAATTGGAAAATGAAAAAGAGTTTTTTATATGATGAATGTACCCCGATTTGAATGTACCTTGGTGTGTACATAGTACATACCAATGTCTCGACCGAGTTCGTTGACCAGCTTCATTCGCCATCTTGTTTCAAAAGGGTTGCCATTAAAAAAATGTAATTTAAAATTTAAAATGAGGTACTAAAAAATTGGAAAATGAAAATATTTTTTTATGTGTTTGGCCTTTATACAAAGATTCTGGAGCAGTTTTTGTTTCTGAAAATTTGTTCTTTTGTTTATATCTTAAAAAGTGGTTGAATTATAGCACTTTGAATTTCTATCATGGCTAACACTTTGAAACGATCTTGTATTTGTCTCGCGATACCACACGTATTCACCTATATCGATGGAAGAAGGCATGTGGATAGTAAACATCAATATCTCGACCAAGTTCGCTGGCCAGCTTCATCAACCATCTTGTTTCAAAATGGCGGCCATTAAATAAAAAAAAAATATATATTTAAAGTGAGGTGCAAAAAAATTAGAAATTGAAAAAGGTTCCTTTCTTAAGTATTTGACCTTGATATAAGGATTCAGGAGCATTTTTTGTTTGTCTTTATCTTAAAAAATGGCTCAGATTTAGCAGTTTCAATTTCTAACGTGGGTGACATTTTGAAAAATCTGATTTTTTGCCTGCGACAGCACTCGTATATATCAACCGATTCCGATGTGAGTGAGCATGTGCACAGCAATTACTACGGTCTCGACCAAGTTCACTGGTTAGCCTCATCCACCACGTTGTCTTAAAATGGCAGGCACTTTAAGAAATCGCCGAATTTGGCAGCCAAATATAAGTTACTTTAAATAAAAGCAGCTTGGATAAAGCTGACTAATTTCGCGAAATTCTCATTCATAATGATTTAGTATTGATAAAAATTAGTATTGAATCTCCTACATTCGGTTTCCACTTAATTGAGCTTCGTGTGTTTGAATAATATAAGTTGGCTTTTAAAAAATAAGGAATATGAAAGCTACCTCTTCCTCCCGGCACTGGCCGGAAGGACTTTTTTGAAACTATACTGGATAGTCTTGGCAACTTGGCTGTCCGTCTGCCTTATAATTCCCTAATATCAGAATTTTTTTCGTAAAATAATATCAGTTTGTTTATGTGTACAGTCGTGGAAAAAAAAGGAAACACCCCCTACTAACTCCTCAACAAATTATCGTAGGCGAAAGTTACTGGTTTCGAACGATTGGAAATAAAGTCTAGTTTTAAATGATGTATATAAAATTTGATTAATTAAAATGAATTCAAACTTCATTTTTTTCAATAGAATTTTAACGAGATATTTCAAATCTTTGGTTCAAACTATGCCTAGACACCGAATTTCAAGACATTTGAATGATAAGTTTTTGAATTATAAACATTCAAAATTGAGTGCTTCTAATGTTAAATTACATTTTCATGTTTTTATTTATAACTTCTGGAATTATGATCCTAATAAATTATTTGAAAACAACGTTTAAACACACAATAAAATAAGTTGATTTGATCAGACGTATACGTTTCGTGAGTACTAGGACTCACATCCCCAGTGTAAAAAATTTTAAAAACAATATCCCCCCAACTACATGTACGGTGAAAAACTTGAAAAACCATTTTTGGGGGGAATTTATAGCCGTAATTTAACTATATTCTTGCCATAAAATCGATCCGTTTTTGATAAAAAGGATCAAATGTCTGGGCAGAATGCTGCAAATGTTTACCAGTGTAGTTAAATGTAAATATATACATTAAAAAATATCTTAACCAATCCACATAAACTTACATAGGATGTAGAAATTGCGTAAAGTAGATGCTTTGAGAAATATATCGACCTAGGCTGTTGAATCAAAGTATCCATGCATATATTTCCTTAAATCAACAAAATGAACAATGTTCGTGACAATTGATCCACATGACAGATAGTACAACATGAGGTGCAATATAACCAACGACTTTCACAAGAGGCATCCAACTACCTATTCCATGATCAGCAGATGAAGCATTCATGTCATTGCCACAAAGGCATTTAATAAGAGTTTTAGATAAAATATTCATAACAGAATATAACCATACTCGAAACAAAGGCTGATTTATCACATTGAAAATATAGTCTTTTATTTCTTTTTTCTCATTGGAGAGTGCCAGATATAATATGAAGACTGTCAGATCTCCACGCTAGTATATGAATTTTGCAAGTCTAAAAACAGCATTATTTGACATGTGAGCTCGTTTAATTGGAAATTGCTAAGTTCTGTAAAATAGAATCGCAAAACTCGCCCTCAGCTTATAACGTTAATCTCTTATATCTCTAAATTAAAGATTTAGAGATAAGTGCATAAGTTTAAGTATGAAGTAACGGTTTTGAAAGTGCCAAAACAGTGTACGCGAACAGTATTCACTGCTTCAAAAGTGGATGCAAAAGTGGATGCTAAATAGTTACTAAAAACTCGTTTATTACACTTTTAACATATATTTATATTTTTAAATGTCCTTCATCAAATATTTTTCATCGTTTCTATTTTTTAGATTTGCTTTGTGAAAGACGTACTATAGGCAGCAAGAAAGTGTCCCATGAGAATTATTGATATGAAATTTTAAATGACATTTTTTGTTTTAAATTAGATTAATTTTATTTGTTGATTTTATTTATCATCATAATACACTATTTCATACAATCATGGTATATTTCCTCTTAATTTAAGAGAGAAAATATGATAAAACAATGCCTAGTAATACTTTAATAATGCTTAGGCATTCTTGAAAACAATTGCATTGTTCTTGCTTATTTAAATATTATATGAAATATTTACTTTATTAACTCTCTAGAAAAATTTCCTGGAATTATTCCAAACATTCTAAATCAACTTGAGATGTATTTCAATAACACTGAAAACAAATTAATTGCTTAACGCTTCAGAAATTTCAATTTGTCCAAGTACTTATAATGAAAATTAGTCAGAATCCATTATATCATAAAATCATACATGAATACTTAAATTGATTCGAAATAATCTATATATGGAAGTCTCTTTTGAAATTTTCAATTAGACATCTTTTCAATAAACAACTGAGCAAAATACCATAATCCTTTTTTAAAAGAACCTAGAGTGCTCCATATGCACTCACACAAAATAACAAAGGCTGAATGTATTAAATGCTTTATTTAGAGATTCATTGTCACTTTTAACTGAAGCTCTAGTCAAATCTCCAACGTCATTTAAATTAGAAAGTACATTTTATTTAGAAGTATTATTTAAACATATTTTATTCAAATTTTACAAACTGAATATTACTTTTGCCCGATAAAATTTGCGATAAATTATAAAATTTTAAATTCAACCCATTAAATGTTATCATGAAATGTATTGCATTTTGTTTTCCTATTTCAAAAGTTCTTAGTAACATAATAAAATTTCACTATTAGGATTTTAAAATTTTAATAATAAAATTAAAATAATTTTTTTCTATAATTTATAAAGGTAAACATTCAGATTACTTCGATTTACATCTACTTTTTACAAATATCTGTTAAAATATTCGATAAAAATAATTCTTTTTTTTTTATGTGCCGTACATATATAAATTTAGACTATAAAAGCCGTTATTGCTCGATGAAAACACTTTTAGATTTATTAATACCGTATATTTTGCGACTCTGTTGGGTAACTTTGACACTTCCTTGTAGCTCTAGCTTGTAATTTCACGAAATCAGAATGTTTTTTTTTCGTAAAATCACATCAATTCGTTTACGTTCGTGAAGTTTTCATAAAGCGTGCTTTAACAAAAAAAACTAGCTGGGGATAAAAGCCAATTTCGGGCAATACTGGATGATACATAGCTGACTGTAGGGAAATGATGCCTTTTTAAATTAATCAATGGAAGAAAAAACGCTAACGAAATGGATTCGTGAATATAAAGGAATGCTTCCAAAATGATCCATGATTGCTTCTGAATTATGTCATGAAGTTAAATTAAACCTAAAAAAGTATCAAGGAAGGCAAAGCAATTCACCTTTATATCACGAAAATTTTTTTACTGCGTTTTTAAAGAAGAAATTCCATCATTATTTGGAAAATACATCAACAAAATATTTTTTTACTACGATCAATGTCTAATCTCTCTCATGCGTATTAGGCGACTTTCCAGTGTCTTACCTATGTCCCTGAATGGCGTTTCCCTTACACTCGTTTTAACAAACAACTAGTTGGTGACAAACGGCAATCTTCGATAGCACTGAATGAAGCTTTAGTTAAGTGGCCGTAGTAGACGGACTTTGTTGCTGTTTGTATCTCCAAAGTTAGATACTAGCTAAATGTCAACCAACCTGAGCTGTCTAAAATAGTTTGTCAACGATTTTGGAATTTAGAAATCCTTTAAAATATTTAGAAGCTATTTCTCGCCAAATGTTTTGAGTGTTCCTTACATTACCTCATTTCAAAATATTCTTACTTGCTGGGCAAATCAGCCGCTTGCGCGAAGTAAGAGATAATAACATATATTTCACATCGTATGATAGTACACCACATTGGAATTTAGTGTGAAATATCTTCACATATTTTAATGTGTAAAAAATAATAGCATGAACTCTTCTTGGATTATGCCTAATTTTTTACACCAAAGAATTTTTATGAAAATGAAATACGTAGATAATTGTTTATCCTTTTAAGTTTTTTCCCTTTAAATTACTAAGAATCTTCTTAAAGATCATAATATTAAAAATTTCAATTCTATGTAAAAAGAAAATTAAAAAGAAATGTAAAATTGAAGCTTCCCTGTTTCTTTATGGTATTTTCTGGAAAATTCACTTATCGAAAAATAAAATGAAGAGCCACTGTAGCAAGTAACGACAAGCCTTCACTTTATTAGAGTTAAGACATAGTTGCCGAAATTAACGGTTTTTTCTTATCGCTATTTTTGTTCAAAAAAAATTGTATTATATAATGAATTTAAAAAAAAAAAAATTGTGTTCCGAAATAGCACTAAAAAAGCGCAAAATTTGCCAACTATGTTAATAGTGACAGTGGCATTTGTTAGCTTGAGATGGTTACTAACATTTAGCAATATTTTGAATTTTGAAAAAAAATATACATTATATAGAGGAGAAGGTCCAAATACCGGCTAGGGTCCAAATACCGGCTAATAGGTGTTCTGAGAACTGAGCGCAGCGCACTCCAGAGCGGTGATAGGCAGAGTTTGTAACTTTAATTGAGAGAAGAAAGTTACGAAAAGTACGTTGCTGAAGTCTGTGTCATTTACAAATAGTAAATGCAAAAGTGTCGAATCTACGTAATCTGGTACATCAAAAGATTTTCAGATATGTGTTTCTCATTTTTTTTTTTTTTTTAAATATACTGATCGTATATTGGCTTGAACTGTTGATTAAGTTATTTTCTAGACATATTTAGCTCTCAATCGCCACGCACACAGTATTGATGTTTTATTATATAAATGAGTAATACGCGTTTTAACTTAAACATAGAAGTGGTCCGAATACCGGCTACCTAGAGTCCTCTAAATACTGGCTAGCCGGTATTTGGGCCTCTCTCGGTTGCTCTGCTTGAAGGGGAGGAAAATAAATTTAAATAGTTCATAATTAATAAATTAATTTAAATGTTTCAGAAATAGTCCCCGTCCCATTTTGCAATATGAAAAAATCCCTGCCGGCCCGGCCTACAGGAAGAGGTAGATTTCGAAGTTAAGTATACTAATTTCACCAACAAAAACTAAATCATTATTAGATATAAATCCACTTTAACAGTTTTATCTGTCTGCTTTTGACGAGTTTTTATTTCCTTTTTATAAAATAGCTGGTTTTATCAGAATCATTTAAGGCGATATTAAAAAATATATTTTGCCATACTCAACAACTCAAAATTTTCTGGCACATTTTCAGATTCATTTTTAATAAAGAAAAAAAATATGAAACATGCTGACGTGATTTTTGAAAAGATTTATAAGCAACCTGTGTTTTTATTTTTCTTTCAATTAATTAAAACTTGAATAATAAACAATTATTTTCTCAGTAGGGCAATATTTTTCGTTTCTAACGTAATCGCTTCGGGAAATTCTGTTCAAAATGCCCACTTTGATATCATTTTTTAAAATATATTCTGCCTCTATCAAAACATTGATCATTACTGTACATTATATAGTTTCTGAATAAGAGAATCTAGCAATTGGATGCGTTTGAGAGCAAAAATAAATTTAAAAATGAGTAAGAAAATAGACAGTTTGGATTTGAATGCACCCTTAATAAGATGATTTTTTTCTTCAACCGCTATGTATTTTTAATTGGTTTTTGCTGTAAGAATTGGCCCTATCAAAAACTTGTCTATATAAATGTTGAAGACAATATTAAGAAGATATATGATAAATTCATGGAGATTTTATATCTTGTGAATTGACGGAGTTATGAAAATTTTTCTTCTTCAACCCCCACCCCTTTTTTGTTTTCGTTTTTTTTTTTTTTTTTTTTTTTTTTTTTTTTTTTTTTTTTTTTTTTTTGCGATTCGAATTGGTCCTATCAAAAACTTGTGAATATAAAAGTTGTAGATAATATTAAGGAGATGTATAATAAAATTATTGGATTTGATATCTTGAGAATTGACGAATTAAGGAATTAAAAACCCTATTTTTTGTGGCCCTTAAGCCTATTTTAAATTTTATCAAAAATCTGTGATGCATGAATTTTTGGCGCTATATTTAGGAGTAATAAAAACTTTAAGCTGATTTGATATGTAAAAAAATTAAGAAGTGATGGGGTTTTTTCGGATTTAACAAAACCCCTCCCTATTTCCATCCCCTTTGTCCGCTTTTGCCCATTAACGAACTTGACCGAGATTTTATGTCTCTTGATTTTATGTATCAGTTTGGAAGAGATTTGTGCAGAATTGCGGAAGTTATCGTGTCCAGAAGAAAGTGATAACACAATTGCTTCGTGAAATTCCGTCCAAAATGCCCACTTTAACATCATTTTTCGAAATATATTCGGCCTCTATCAAAAAATCGATCATTGCGGTACATTATATAGTTTCTGAATAAGCGAATCTACCAATTAAATGCGTTTGAGGCAAAAATGAATTTAAAAATGAGTCAGAAAATAAGCAATTTGGATTTGAGTGCATCCTTAATGCAATGATTTTTCCAATACAATCCGCTTTGGGAAATTCGGTTCAAAATGTCCACTTTAACAGCATTTTTAAAAATATATTCTGCCTCTATCAAAAAATCGATCATTACTGTACATTATATAGTTTCTAAATAATAGAATCTAGCAATTGGATGTGTTTGAGAGCAAAAATGAATTGTAGAATGAGTCAGAAAATTCGCAGTTTGGATTTGAATACACCCTTACTTAGATGATTTTTTTCTTCAACCGCTATGTATTTTTAATTTGTTTTTTTCTGTAAGAATTGGTCCTATCCAAAACTTGTCTATCTAGATGTTGTAGACAATATTATGAACATATATGATAAATTCATGGGGATTTTATATCTTTTGAATTGACGGAGTTATGGATTTTTTACTTCTTCCATCCCCCTTTTTTGTTTTCGTTTTTAATTTTTTTGAGGTACGAATTGGTTCTATCAAAAACTTGTGAATATAAAAGTTGTAGATAATATTAAGGAAATTTATAATAAAATTAATTGAAATTGATATCTTGAGCATTGTCGAAGTTATGAATTTTTTTCTCCCAAAAACCCTATTTTTTGCGCCCCTTGAGCCCATTTTTAACTTTATCAAAAATCTGTGATACATAAAATTTTGGCCCTACTTTTAGAAGTAATAAAAAACTTTAAACTGATTTGGTATGTACAAAAATTAAGAAGTTATGGGGGGGGGGGTTCGGTTTTCACAAAACCCCTCCCTATTTCCATCCCCTTGGTCCGATTTTGCCCATTAACGAACTTGACCGAGATTTCATGATCTTTGATTTTATGTATCAGTTTAGAAGAGATTGGTGCAGAATTAGGAAAGTTATCGTGTCCAGAAGAAAGTGATATATATATATATATATATATATATATATATATAGTTAGATAGATAGATAAATTTTTTTACTGAGGGTGGTTTTTGGGTTCTAGGGGTCATGATCGGTGTAGATATGCAAAACTTTTTCAGAAATTCCAACATAGGAACGATCCCAATAGGTAGTATTTCATACGAAATCTACCTAAAAAGCAACAATGGCCGTAATTCTTCAGGACCGACACCGGTTACCGAATCACTTTCCAAAAAAGAGCTGTTGGACACTACAAAATTGCCTGTAATAAATGTGAAGAGAAGGGGAAAATGACGGAGTAAACCAAGCGAAAGAGGCAGAAATTTTATTTTAACCCTCTCGTTGCGCAACCCGAGATTTCCTTGGGCATCGTAAAAGTAGCAAAATTTGCGCACCTCGAGATTTCCTCGGGGAAGCATTTTTTCGTCTAATTAACCCTCCTTGATTATTCCCACCAGTTATTTTTTTTTTATTTTAAATTATGCCTTATTTAATCGGAGCATTTTCCCGGTTAAATTAGACAAAAACTTTTGTTTTGAAAAACCGGTCACAAAGAATAAAAATTCTTAAAAGACGTTTGTATCGAAGGGGTTAAATACGGAATTTTTGAAGGTATTTTGATAAAACAATTACGCAGCGAGAGGGCTAAAAAGGTGAAAAAGGAAAATATCCAACAGATTAAGATGATAAATTTGTGTCTTCTGCATGGGTGCTTTCTCTTTGGACAAGAATGGGGGGAAGGGATTCTGGGTTCAATGTTAAGAATGCAATATGTCGGTTGATAGGGACTATACCGACGCAGAGAGAGATATTATGCTTTTCATTTTTTCAGATAAAATAATTCTTATTTCAATCAGCAAGCTTTTTTTGTTGTTGTTTTACACGTTAAAAAACAAAATTAGAAACATAATGCGAAGAAGACTGCGAGAGATAGGCTAAAGAATTTTAGATATTTGACAAAAATACTTATTTATTAAAATTTCCGTATTTTTTCTGTGCACAAGAAATGTCATTAATCAATACAATTTAAATAATATTCTTATTGCTTAGTAATTGTCATTAGCTCTATTTGTGTGATCTTTTGGAAAAAAATTTAGGTAGCCGGTATTTAGACCCCATTTTAAAAACTCAAAATTTGAAGACTTTCGGAATTTTGCTTCTTATAAACAGAAAAAGCATTTTAAACTGATTTTTTTTTCTCTAAACAGGTGTAAGACGTGTCAAGGTACCCTGCTGTCACTTTTTATTTTATTAATTTTGAAAATTGTATGATCTAGATTGAAAACAAAAGCGGTAGCCGGTATTTGGACCTTTTCCTCTCTCTCTCTCTATATATATATATATAAAATTGAATATAGGTATAACTCGGAAAAAATGATGTTAAATCGGTGATTCAAGGAAAAGAACGATTAAAATCTATTTAATAACTGTTTGGGAATTGTGGTGAGAGTGTCCTTTGTTTGCTTCAGTTGTGTTTCATCGTTAGGTAATCTAGGTTGAGGCAATCATGAAAGAATCTGTCTAAAAAGGTTAAAAGCAGAACATGATAGTCCACGACGAAAATCGTGCGCAAGAGAAAGAACGGTGAATAATTAATTTGCGACTATCATCGGTTTTCTTCCAGCAACTTCAAATATTTGTATGTATAAAAATAGATGATTTTTCCTACTTCTTAGATCTAATAACGTTTGTTTATCACATGTTAATAATTTAATTTTTTTATTCCGAAAATAGGTTTGTTCTTATTTCAAAACATGTTCTGTACTGGAATGAGTAATTTAAAAATATAACTCTACCAAATTTTATAATTACTACCAAAATAAATACACTATTAGTTTTCTTCACGCTATGTAACTTTTACAACACACTCAACAAAATATATTTATAAATAATATACATGAAATTTCTTATTTATTAAATCTGATATTATGTGTTTATCAAATTTTAATAATTTAAACTATAATCCAGAAATTGGTTGGTTCTTATTTGAAACCGCATTCGATACTCCAAACTCTAATTGAAAAGTATGGCCCTATTACAAAATGCCATTATTACCTAAATAATACAGTATTCCTTATCCTATTAAACTGTCAAAAGGCATCCAAGCAAATAATTTTAAATTTAATAACAGTACTAAGTGCCATTTTTTCAACTTTAGTGTAAAATCACACAGTATTGCATTTTCATTAATGGATAAATTGTAATCAAAAACTTTAACTGAAAAATTATCCACATCCATTCCACTGCAGGTTATGAGTTCTAAAGCTTAAATGGAAAATATAACCCCATTAAATACACATTCGTTATTTTTATTCAATAATTTCTTTACTGAAATTGTTCTTTTGAATTATTCTGAAATATTACTTAAGATTTTTCTACGAATGCTTTTAGTTTTAATGTTGAGAATTTTATCATGAATATTTCATTAGCATAGAAGGTCTACCAGCTTAAATGATGAAATATTACGTTAATAGGGTATATTGAACATGCTTTTTATGTATTATTTTTAAGTAATCGATGAATTATTATGAATACTTAATAAACATTATTGTACCATATTCGAATGATCTACTTTATTCTTAATGTACGCATTGCCGACTGCAAATTTTTTCATATTTGTTGATAGATATTTCTTAATGTTTAATGAAGGATCCTATAATGTAGTATTATATTCTCTCATGGAAGATAATTTTTTACGAAAACAGCAAAATAAAGTTACTTTTGGCTTTGCAAATTAAAATAATGTATCTCGCATTTGTTTGGAATTTAGTTGATTCTTACTATTACGTAATAGTTATTAATTTGCTAGATCTATTACTCCATACACAATTAATAGTATATGACCGGGCGTGCTTGAGTTTACCTTCCGGTGACTTCTGGTCAAACGAGTGCAATTTAGGGGATTTTCCTTTTAATCAGAACTTTATCTTTATTTTCAAATAGTAAATATGGCCTTATTTAATAACAGTTTAAATAAGGAGAACTTTACAATTAATATATAGTAAAATACTGGTATATTTTCGAATAAAAAAATTAATTAAATTTGAAAGACTGCACGATTACAATAAATGGTACATGCCTAAAATGGAAACCTCAACGATAACGAAACAAATATGCCTGAGATCTTTTGAATCTTCTTCTTCTTTAAAAATGAGTTAATAGGGGAGATTAGTCAAATTTGGACCACTTCACATATTTTCAGGCGTAACTTACTTAATTTTTAGAATATCTACAAAACATCACTACACAGAGTCTATCTATACATCTACTAACTAAATAAATTTTTAGATCAATTTCTTTTTGAAAATCTTAAGTTTTATTTTAATTTGAAAAATTTGTCAAAAGTGGGCCAAATTCAGCAACTGGTCACCTAAGTTGGACCAATAGTCTCCAAAATTGGACTAAACAATATCAGGTTGTATTAATGACTAGGAATATAACTGATTTTATTAAAAGCGAAGTTTGAGATTAACGAAACAATCAAACAAATCAACAGCAATGATATATAATGAAATCAAATGACTGAAAGTAAGAGTACTTGTTTTACATCGAAAAGTATTTGAAATATAAATCAAAGTTATCAGTAATTAAGAATAGAAATTAAGAAACTAATTGCCAGCTACTTAAGTATCATGTAAGAAGTGATAAAAAGTTTACACATGAATTCCGTTTATTCAATTTTTTATTCCAGCGCGCATAACATGGAACCGTATTTGGCAATCTGAATACTGAATCATTTTTGCTATTTTATTTTTCTTACAAATTAGGCAAAACCAATCGTGACTGCCTAGGGTTTTTTTTTTAGATTCTGAATCATTAGTCCAATTTTTTTGCATCACAAGTTTTCTTTACATTTTGTTTGTAGTTCTTCCATTCCATCATTTTCTTTCCAATTGTATCATGCATTTTTTAAAAAAACTTGATGTTCCAATTTCTTTTGTGCTGCGTAAGCCTTTTTTTTTGGTTCTTTTTTTTTTTTTTTTTTTTTTTTTTTTTTTTTTTTTTTTTTCATTTCAAGGTTTACTTTATATGGCGAAGATGTTAACACAGCTGATTTTTGGCTCCATCTTTACTTTGAATTAACTAATTTTAGGAAGGGAGATAATATTTCTAATGATTATTTGGCCTTTGGTGGTATTTGTAGCTGCAGTCTTCTTGCAGGTCAATTTCTTCAGAACTTACTGTCTCCTTTTCGTTTCCTATATCTTTGACAGATTTTGCTGTCACGGTTGTTTTTCTTCCAGACAGGTTTGTCTGTGCCGTTTTCAACATATTTCAATTATATTAAAAAAAGTGTTTAAAAACTATGCTATACTGAAAAAAATACGCTGCGATTAATCAATCGCACAACATTATATATTCAAACTGTTAAATTTAGGGGATCTCCCCCAGAGCCTTGAAATAACCACTCCGCACGGAAGGTTTCAGAATTATACGTTTTAATGGCAAAAAAGTGTAATTACACCCTCTAGAACTGTAAAAATGCTGCCCCCTTCACGCAACCGCAAATATTCTCCAGCGGAAAAGTGTTTGAATTCAACTCTGTAAATCAAATGCGACTTTGGAAAAAAATAAATACAGATACATAAAAGATAAGACAAATTGCAAACAAAATTTCTTGCATAAACATGCAAAAATATTTTTTATATAGGCCTAAACTTTATAAAGAAATTGAACTAGATATATAAAAAAATACTTTCAAAAACTTGCATGAAGATAGTAATCCACTATAAAATATTAAAAAATAAAAAATTACTGTACTTACTTTTCACATTTATGATGGTATATCTGGTACAATTTAAGCAACTTAAATTGGCCCAATTAAGGCAAATGTATCATTAAAAAAAAACCGATAATCTCAAGACTAAGAACAAAACCGAAATCAAACAAATTCGCGTGAAAAATATGGACAATAAACAGATGAATTCAGATATGTACATAAAAACATAACGAGTTTTTACAACAACATAATTAGTTTTAAAGTATTCACTTAAATTTAGTAGGATTAAAATCAGATCAAAACAGCTAATTTATGTTTTTTTTTAAATTGTATGAAAACAGCACGTGGTAGGCGGCTGCTTCTTCTAATCATAAATCTCGTTATTCTGATGAGTAGTATTTATGCGGTAGATATTTATGCTTTTTCTGTAATTAACGGCAGAATGGCAGGGGTCCATTTAAAGCGGCGGTCCAAATATGGCTACTGTCTCCTATTTGAATTTTTATAATTTTGTCTTTTACTTTTTCTCTATATAAATTGTATTGAGTGGCAGTATTCCAATTTATGTTTCAATATTTATATTACATATTTTATTCTTTACACAGGCGATGGATGTATACCTCCTAATTGCACCAGAACTTAAAAAAAATGCTTTTATAACACTCGTGAAAAAATACTTTACTTCATTTCCGTTTAACTTGCTCGTAAATTCTTTTGGCAGTCAACCCTTTTAAAATCTTAGTAACTCGTCTTACACATTAAATAATACGTCATAACATTACTAACACATTAAAGTCTTATTCTGCACGTTCAATGGTAAACAGTTATTCACACCACAAAATATGTCCTACATAGATTTTTAACCTATGTGTCATATTTTAGCATTAAGAAAGAATAAATAGGTGATTTTGAATGATTTCTTTTTTCGCTATTAAACAATACAAAAAATCAACAAATTGCAGTGAAATATCTGCTAAAATGAAAGATAAAGTTCTAAAGATATAATATAATATTCCACATCAATCTGATTAAGATTTTTGGAACAAATGCATTCACGCGAATATATAAAATCATTAGTTTTGAGTGTTTATTGGTCTTTTAAATAACAAAATAAAAAAAAAATGACTTACATTAAGATAATTCACCAATTTTATTGTTTCTATTGTTTAAAAGAAAATAAGAAAATTTTGAAAAAAAAAGAAGAAAACTTTAAGTTATTAGTTTGTCTCGTGATACAATTAACATTAATTAGTTATTCAAAAGCTTTAGAAAACGAAACAAAAGATATTTGTGCCACTTAAGTGGTTGTTCGTCATTTCTTTTAAGCATTTTTCTTTTGAAGAGGATTAATAGATTCTTGTTTAACTTCTTTGACATAATTGCGTGCTACTAGATTGATATTTTAGAGTCCTTATTCAAAACTTTAGAATTTTTAGCAAATTTAGTGTAATATATTAGCTGTATAAAATATTGAAATAATAATATATTTTGAGTTCAAAACTATATTAACAGTATACATAATTATATAGAACAGAAAATTAAAATCCTTAAAGAGGATTATTCAAGAATTTCGTAGATTATGCTGTTTTAAAAAAGAAATGTCTTGAGTAAAAAATAAATGTGATCGTAAAAATAAATGGAAAAATACATTCTTTTATAAGAATTCAATGTTTATCTTTAAAATAACGCCCAATTTCATGACTGCAGTTAAGGATGTTTTGAAAAATATTCCGCTACAAGACCTTAAATTGGCGTGGATATCAAACCCAAAAATACTTCAATTTTTTTATGCTTTGTAAAAAGCGCGAGCTAGTAAATTTACTAAAAAATATCCAATTTTTTCTCTATTTCTGTTTTGAGATATAGCAACAGCAAATAAGTTAAAAGCAATCTTTAAACTATATTTTTAAATTTCAAAATTGATTTCTCAACGTATAATCATAATTTAGTTAATATGATACTACTAAATGATTAAACAGTATTTTTTAAAATACAGTAGAGCGCCGATTATCCGAACATGTTTGGACCGATCCTAGTTCGGATAAGCAAAAGTTTGGATAAATGGACAGCCAATTTAAGAGATGTGTCTGACTATATTAAATCTTTCATGCGTTATCTAAGCGTAGGACTGGCAGCACTAGTTAGTGCTGGCATGTTTAAATTTTTTTTTTTTTTTTTTTGTCTTTTTAATACAATTTTTTTGTTTATATTTTTATCATAAAATGTTTTTTCATTCTTTTTTTCATCATTTTCTGAACCTCAGAGATTATAATTTAAGCTTAGAAGCTTTTGATTGTTGCTTGTTTTAACAAAAACAATCTTTTCAATGCTGCTAATTCTCTAATTCTAGTTGAATAGGATCAACGTTTTTCTGCCGTTCGAGCCATTTCATAGCTATGTTTCCAAACATTCAAAGGCAACATTCATATTTATGGGATGAACCTCGGTTATTTTCAGAGCATTCGTTTTCATTTTTTCAACTTCTTTTTCATCATGAATTTCATCCATAATCTCATATCATTTAAAATCTGATATACAGGATCATGTACGTCACTATTTAACCACTCGTTAATTCTATTTCCTTCCTAGCTTAGGGTTATTCCCATCTCCTTTATTGTTTTACTTTCTGATTCACTATGAGTTTTTTCTTTATTTAAAATTTTATTCCAAGCCAATGGATAATTGGGAATTCGGTTAAAGAAAAAAAAAGGGGGGGGGGGAGAGAAATATGTTATTCGGATAACTGGAAGTTCGGTTAAAAAATTTCAAGAAAAATAGGCTGTTCGGATAATTGGAAGTTCGGTTAATTGGAGTTCAAATAATTGGCGCTCTACTGTATATACATTACACTGTTTATTTTTCAATTACATTTCCTACTTTTAGTGTTTAAAATATTTTGTTCTTGCTGCTTCACATCCAGGTGATGTATTTTGGTTTGGCGCATCATTATATCCATTGTAGTTGTAATTCTTTCATAATTGTAACCCCGACGGATATTCGCCTAGTTGTCAGCTGTGTCCGGCTGACAAAAAAATACCTTTGAAATTAATTTCTTAACTAATAACGAAGTTTTAAAGATATTAAAATGCTATATTGTCATCAAAAATACATCCCTGAGCATACTTTATAACTCTAGCATATTAATAAATAAACAATTAAATTTAAAAAATCAAAAAACCCGACTGCGTAAAAAACGAACTAATTAATTATTTCTCATCAATGGGAAACATTTTTTTTTTTTTAATTTCTACTATTAGCTCACCCTCTCGCTATATATCTCTTGTTCAAATTTTCAATCGTTAATAAAATACTTATTATTCATCCAATCAAGCACAAATAATTTTTTTTAAACTTGTAGTGGATGACACTTGATGTTAATCCAATTTTGTTTTAAATATTAATTAATTAAATTAAATTAATTAATTTACAATAATCGAGAGACACAATTAATGAACGCAGTTTTGCATGCTGTGAAAATTTTAAGTTTCTTTGATGTTAAGAAGAAACAATGTTTTTGTAAGTTTTTTGATACATTGCATCAAGTTCCTGATTGACTTAACCCTTTAACGGTCGCATTAAATTACGGTTTAAAAATTCAAATTGGTCATTGGAACCAATTTTTTGAAAAAGAAATATTCACCTTATTTAATGGCAGGTAAAACGATACCATGATACCAATTACACTGTTTTATAAAACTGGTGGGAATCAAACAATCTGAGTAAAAGACACAGCCCGTGAGTATCACGGGAGCGAGAATTAAAGGGTTAAAATATATTTTTTTATATTACTTGTTTATATTACTTATCTATTTTTTGTTATTCACTTGTATTGATGACTTTTAAGTTGTATTTAACAGTTAGTTCCTATCTATAAACACTGTTTTGATGAGGTCTATAGATGTCTATGATGGTTAGAGTTGCAGTAAAGCTAGAGATCCACAATACATACACAACTTTCAGGTTGTATGATATTTGAGCTTCTGCTTGTAAAATAGTCAATGAAACATCGTTTTCATTTTGAAAGACCTATCCAATGATATGCCACTCAATAGGGTGCGTAAATTGTTTTCGTTCCTACCGCCATTTTGAATTTATAAAAACAAAACCTAGCCTATAACCATCGGACCATTAAGACGAATCGATAGAGACCTCATTAATTAAAATCCATCCAGCCGTTAGGATGTTTCGAGGTTATAAAGAAATCCACATACACAGATACGCATGAAACACATAACCCTTCTTTTCAGTCCGGTAAAAAGGTTAAAAATCTATTACAAAATCCCGTCTTTACATACAACAACCTAGTTGAATTAAATAAAAGAGTGCAAAAAGTTTATGGCGTGTTTCACGATGCTTCAATAAAAATTATTTAAAAACTGCTGAACACAAAACAAAAGATATTTGTGTTCTTCAACTGACTGTTTGTAATTTCTTCAGAGTGTCTTTAAAAAATAATAGATTACGGGCTCTTGTTTAACGTCTTTCACATAATTTTGAGCTATCGAAACAATACGTATTTTAGTTATAAAAGATATGTATCAGTTATTTACAATACGATAATTGTAGTATGAGCCTATAAGCTACACCAGTAGATTAACAATGTATAAAAATATATAAAACAGAAAAAGAAATTCATTTTACAAATAGTGTGCAAGAATATCCTTGATTATATACTTAAAATAAAAAAAATTCATGAGAAAAAAATAATTATTTACTTGTGTCATGATGTTCCAATAAAAATCAACGCGTCGAAACCCATCGAATTTCATGAATTAAAATGTTTAAAAGATTGCGTAAATTTATAAAAAAAATCCCAAAAATAATTACAATTCATTATTACATCTACATCTGCAAAAAAGTGATTTCATTAAAAAAAATAATTATCAAAATCCGTTCTGTAAAAATCTCAGGCCATTACATTAGCCATTTAAAAGTTCTTTAATACAAAGAAAAATATATTTGTGTCATTTTAATTGTCTGTTTGTCAAATCTTCTAAGCTCCTTTCTTTACAAATAGATTAACAGGTTCCCTTATTTAACGTCTTTGACTTAATTACTTACGGCTGGATCAACATTTTAGGGGTCATGTTGAAGATGTGAATAGTTCAGCACATTTGAATGTAATATTAGTTGCTGTATTATACTTTCTTACACCAACGCAAAAGGAAAATATATAGGTTGGAATAATTAATTTACTTTTGTTTAATTATGTACTGTTATCTTTTCATTGTCTTACTTTTTCATAACGTTACTAGAGGGGCACGCCGCCCCCCTGCTCGCTACGCTCACCAACACCCCGCGTAATCGCTTCGCGATTCCATTCGGTATCACGAAGCAATCCCTATTTTCTAGCCAACCATAGATGTAATTGTTTCGCGTTTCAATTCTGGATAGCTTCGCGATCCCTTATGCTCTATGCATTCAATTTTTAGATTCCACTTGGCAAAAACGTGCTCCTCCCCAACTCCAGACAATTTAATTTCCTTATCTCCAAGCACACAATCATTAGAGCTTACTGAGTTTTATAATTATAAGAATTATTAAACATAAAATTGTATACATAGTGTTACGAATATTGTAAATAACTTGTGTTTGTACGTAAAAATAAGTAAATAGTTCAATAAAGCTCTATTCATAAGCTAGTATTAGTTTTTGTTGCATAGAAATATCTCAATTTGTTGATTTTCTGCAAGCAAGTAAACCCTCGATTTCAATGGGAGTGTAGACTAATTTTGGTCGCCAAATTTGGCTATATATCACCATTTTGGCGACAAACTTGGCGACGCTTGACGGCAGAGCCGCCCCTCTTGCTAACCCCCTTATAGCGTCAGAAAGCTACGACCAATCAGATGCCTTTTACGGTATCTACGCAGATTTACATTAGTCTATTTCCAAGTCGGTATTTTTTTGTTTAACCCCTTGGGGACGAGCGACACGTATACGTGCCGGAAATAGGCCTAAGAATCCTCGTTTATCCTCACCAGTAAAATTTTACTGTAAAATTTGCCTTATTTAATCCGAGCATTTTCTTGATTTGAATAGGCACAGATTTCTGTTTTTTAAAACCGGTAGCAAAGTAATAAACATTTCGTAAAAGGCTCCCGTCACGAAGGGGATATAGAAAGATATATTTATTATTCGCTCGCTGATGCACCCCGCGTTGGCTGGGGTAGTCGATTTTTTTCACACAAATTAAAAATATTTAAAATCTCGATTCATATTAAAATATATATACATCTGAAAATAATCCTTTGGAGTGGTTTATCCGTTCTCTGAAGCAGCGTAGCAGCAGTACGTTCGAGACAAACCTTGGGCCCCCGCTTCTTACGGCACCGTATATCGGACGTGCTGCCAGAAAATCTATTTTTTCCCCTTCCAGCACCAAAGGGCGCAATATGTTCTAAATAAAACTCCGAAACGTGTCCCCGCTGCTTGTTGTACAATATACAAGGTGTTCGCACAATTTGAAAAATCTGTTAGTTCCACTTTCCTACGCCAGGGGGCGCACTCTGTCCTAAACAGTCCAACTTCCGAACGAAATTCGGATGCGTGCCGCCCAATGGCGTGGTCAGTAAGCGGAGGCTGCTGTCACCCCGAGGGCCCGGGTTCGAGTCCCTGGGTAAGACATGGATGTAATTGTGAATATCCCTTTGTAGTTATATAAATATATGTAATGTAATAGAAATAAAAATTGTTGTGACTTGTTGTGGTTTCTATGTATAATAAGGATCATTCGAGGCGACAGCCATTGTAGCTATAGGCCCCAAAGCAATCTTCACTTCGGTGGACTTCAAATGTCAAAAATGTTCGGATGCGTGTCCAGGCTGCCTCCGGCACCCTATAGCAGGCGTGCTGTGCACGCCCTGCAAAATCCTTTTGTTCCACTTTCCACCGCCAGGGGTCGCAATATGTTCTATACGAACATCCGACACGGGCCCGCGTAAAGCAGTCGTGCTGAAAAATAACATAAACGTAACCTATCCGTAAACTAATTGTAAGATAGCCTTTACTTAACAGTAACGTAACCGTAACCTAATTGCAACGCAACCGTAATCAAATAACCTAACTATAACATAATTTTAACGTTATCTATCTGTTACATAACTGTAACCTAATTGTAATGTAATCGTAACTTAACTGTAACCTAATTGTAATGTAATCGTAACTTAACTGTAACCTAATTGTAATGTAACCGTACCTAAACGTAACCTAACTGTAACCTAATAGTAGGCGTGATGCGTTGCGCCCTGCCAATTAGTTCCACTTTTGACCGCCAAGAGACAAACTCCGTTCTAAACAAACCACTTCCCGAACGAAGCTCCGACGTATATCCTCACTGCTTTCGGCACCGTAATTCTTGGAAAGGATTCCATAATCTGTGCTGTACTCATGATTTTTGTTCTTGCTAAGTATGCTTGTTCTTTGCACACGCTGGTATTATTATTGCAGTTGGATGAAAATTATAGGTGTTACAGTATACATGATGTATTGGAAAGTGTTTCATAATCTATGCTGTGCGCATACATCTTTTTGTTATTTTTGTTTTGTTCTTTTCACAGGGTAGTAAAATTACTGCAAATGGATGGAAATGATAGATGATACAGCATTCAGAATGTGCTGGGAATAGTTTCAGAATTTATCTTTCTTGGTATATCTCGTTCTTTGGACAGTTTGTTGAAATTACTGATGCAGTATTCAGCTGCTGCAGTATTTAGAATGTGCTGGAAAATGTTTCATAATCTATACTGTGTGCATGATTCTTAGTTCTATTTTGTTTTCTTTTGTTCTTCGCACAGGGTGTTAAAATTTATTGTACATGAATGTGAATGGTAGATTTACAGTATTCAGAATTTGTTAGAAAGTGTATCATAATCTTTGCTGCCCACATGATTTTTCGTTCTTGCGGTTGAAAAGTGCATCATAATAGATGCTATACGCACGATTCTTTGTTCATGTTAGCTATGTTTCGTTCTTTCCACAGGGTGGGAAAATTACGGTACATGGATGAAAGTGATAGGTTTACATTATTCAGAATGTGTTAGAAAGTGTATCATAATCTATGCTGTAAGAATGATTTTTTGTTCTTGCTAATTGCGTTTTGTTCTTTGCAATGGGTGCTAAAATTACTGGAGATGGATTAAATTATAGGTGTTGCAGTATTCAGAATGTGCTAGAAAGCGTTTCAGAAACTATGCTGTGTGCATGATTCTTCATTCTTGTTAGTTATATATTGTTCTTTGCACAGGGGGTAAAATTTACTGTGCATGGATGAAAACGGTAGATTTACAGCATTCAGAATTTGTTGGAACGTGTATCATAATCTATGCTGTACACATGATTTTTCGTTCTTCTTAATTATGTTTTATTTTTTTTTCACAGCATGGTAAAATTACTGAGATGGATGAAAATGATAGGTGTTATAATATTGGAAATGTGTTGGAAAGTGTTTCATAATCTATGCTGTGCGCATGATTTTGTCTTCTTGAAAGGTTCAGAAAAAGTTAGAAAAGTGTCCCTAGAGGCAAATTGGGTGGAGTGGGGACGAGGGGTGCAATTTTTGAAAGTGTGATCAAAAGGCTGTCTAATGATATATCGAAGAAGGGCGTCGGAAAAAGTTGTAAAAGTTGTAATTATCTAATTAGATCAATTTGAACTAAGTGCCTCTAATTTTCCACTAACCAACAAAAATCGACAATGTTTTAGCAGATATCATTCCTGAACCAATCGAAGTAGATAAAAATCAGAAAACCGATTGGCAAAGAAAATGCCCGCCAGGTTGCCAAGTTGGTTTATAGAGTGTGACGTCAGCTGAAACTGAACTATTCTTTTAAATTTTCATGAGTAATAAATATGATTCGGAAGCATGTGTTTCATCTTCGGGCTAAAATTTAATATTTAGTTGAAAAAACAGTCACTCTTGAAATATCAAACATTCATATTGGTTTGTTTTATGCTACCCGGTTTATTTAATAATTTCTGCGAAAGGTTTACACAACCAACCAACCCGAAAGCAAGCGGAAGGAAAATGCGTATGTTTGATGAGCGAATCTGTATAAACCAACCTAGAGCAAGCTGAGTAAAAAACTGTACTTTGATGAGGGTGTTTTGCAATTTTTAATTAATAGCTCAACTAATTATTAGTGAGACTCATGTGCATCATGAGACAGTTGGGCAAATTCGTAATTACAATTAGTTGCATTGTAATTACAATTTAATTGTATGTAATTAATTAAATTTAAAATTACATGCCGTAAAAAATTCTTGCAGCACTGTAGCATTAAATTGTAATTACGCTGCAGATAATTAGAATTACTAATCTGCCCAACCCTGCATGAGACAAATTGGAGTAGTCTCACAAATAGTTTGAGCATAGTATGTGTCGTTGATTTTGCTAGCCATCGCGAACAGACACACACACACAGAGCGATGTATTATTTTATCAATGTAAAAGTAGATAGACATAATTATCCCTCAATAAAGATTATATACAAATATTTTTTAAGCAAAGAATTTTTTAAACATCGAGGAATACGTTTTAGTATTAATTAGTAGAAGAAAGTTATAAATGTTAACGTTTATTTCAATCTGTTATTTTATATAATATATTGAGAATGTATACAGACGCTTAGTGCCCAATTCATTAATGACTTTTATGAATTCCAGTATTTTCCGACAAAATTTGCGCCAGTTAGTACTATAAGATTCATGGAAATATTATTTTGTTTGTTAATATTGATACTTAATAATACAATGGAATAATCCGTGTACAAGGTCTGTCTGATAATTATCCGACCTTTGTTTTTTGAAAGAGCAGTAATGATTCTAAGACGGCGCCACTGTGAACATTAGAACAAGACAGCTAAATAAGCATGCTTGAAAATTTCCCCCGAATTACAGTGAGCCAGTTGTTGCCTGATTGCTGCCGAGTGAGGTATTGTCATCGTATCGTTCGTCGTATTTTGATTTCTCTCAAGATTACTATACGATCTGAGCAAAGATATTGCATAAAACCTTGTAAAAGCTTGGCGATTCTCAAAGCCAAACAATCCCTAAGATTCAGTAGTTGTCGTAAAATTCATCAATGCTACAGCTTATTCATCGCACCTGATTCAGATTTTCTAAGCGAAACATGCAATTCCAGTCGTTCGCAAATTTTCCTACTCTCCAGACATGGCTCCTTGCGACTTCTGGTTGTTTCCGAAATTGAAAGTGGCATTGAGAATATCCCGTTTTGAGAGTAAAGATGAGCTATACAGAACGCGACGGTGACCGTGTTGAACACCATTCCAAAAAAAAAAAGCCTTCTAGACATATTTTCGGCAGTGGAAGGAACAGCGGGCTGTGTGGAGGCGCAAGGGACCTACATTGAAGAGGATTAGGGTCCCATTCCCATTAGGTAGCTTACATATTTTTTTCGGCCATAAGTCGGGCACTTTTCAGATTGGCGACATATAACTTACAACATTCTATATAGAAGACATTCATAACAAAAAGTATCAAATCGATCTTATGAGACGTATTCTTTCTCTACATACAGTAATTTGTCCAGTACCGCAACAAACAAATTCTTGAATTATAAAAAAAAAAGTTCACAACATTTAGGCACAAGTCTCCTATGTTTGTGAACGAAATGCCACAGAATCCATAAATTTTACTTGCAAATATCTCTTAATAGTGTTTTATGAACTTGATGCATTTTGACTTGATGCATTTTGATATATTAAGAATTATACGTTAAATATAATCCTCTCGATAAATATAAATGCAATCCCTAGTTTCTGAATCTTCATATGCTTTCGATATCCATAAAAATTGCACACAAATAAATAAGCACAATTACAATTCATGATTTTTTTTTTACAATAGGCTAAAAAATAAAATTAATAATAACCTTAAATTAAAAAGGAATGTGGATTTATCGAATCCAAGCAGGGCTATATAATGTCGTTATGTCTTCTACAATCACAATTTCACTTGAATTATGCTTACTAAGTGTAAAGTATAATGTGTGCATCCTAAGTATACCAAGTTCTTAAAGCGCAATAATCTCAAATACATTTAATATAATTACTGGTCAACCAGTTTGGGGTTTATAACAATAGGCCTGCTCCCTATTTCATGTAAAATCTTCCCTTGCAAATAAAGTCTACAAGAATATTAAACCGGGTGCTTCTAAACAATTAACCTGGTAGGGTCATATTTAAAGAATGAGTTATGATAGACTAAACAAAATCACATTTAATTATAGAAAAAAAAGGGGGGAATGGGGAATACCATGAAAGAACTGGACGGTTGACATTAAACTGGCGATGAGAGATAGAGGTCTAGAGAAGGAATGGACCCTTGACCGGGAGAATTGGAAGAGACTACTGTAGATTTTTTGAATAGCGGCATCTGACGCCATAAACCGAGTTTACATATATAGCTCACCGGCAAGAAAAGTGACATAGCCCGCAAAAATTCATTTTGCGTTTTATTCCGCTAATAGATTTGTCAATAGATTGCTGTACAAAAATTTTCATAGGTGTAGTTATACGGAAAACCACTTTATTATGTCTATTTGTGACCGCAGAAGAGGGATGTATTGTGCACGGAGGTACAATTACCCAACCCACCAAACCTCATTCTACGTCCTGATTCTTAAGGCTTTTATACTGTTATGTACTTTTTTATTCCTCCATGCAGAGCTAAGTGCTATAATTTCATGTTACAGTAAAATCATGAAAATTTTCTGTTGCCTCTTCTAAGAAATTTACTTTTGTCGAGATGTGTCACATTTCTTGCGATATAATTACTGTAAATTATATAATTTGAATTTTTGGTGTTCGGAAATAGTACTATTATACTTTTAATTATAGATATTTACAATAACAAAAATGTTCTATGTTTTGGGCATTTTCTCTGGTTATTTTTAAACCCGTGTTAAGTCACAACATTAAAACAGGCATACGCATTGCTGCCAACTTGTACGGATTTTTCACACCACTAAAATTTAATAATAAATTTTACTTAAAACAATCGCCGAAATCTGACGTTTTCTATCGATGAAATAAGACTAAAAATTCTGTTGAATTATAGTGGTATCAAATATCCGTACAAGTTGGCAGCTATGCATACGCAATTTTAGGATAGAATTTCAGTACAATTTTTCAAATGATCTTTTTTGGTTGGTGGGGGAGTGGGCCATTCTCCTTAAGTGCAAAAAATTGAAACTTTATTAATAAGATATAAATTACAAAACCGGATGTTACTTCGTTCTTAAAAAATTCTTATTTGAATGAAAATTACAGTTGAATTAAATATATAAAATTAATAATTACATAGCATTGAAATTTTCAATTGCAAACATATCCATTTTAATGGACACATTTTAAAAATCTTTCTAAATTTTACATTATTTACTTTGTTTATAATAAGACATAGTTTAAAATTTTTCTCAGTCTTAAATTAAAAGTTCCATTTCCGACCATTATTTGACATTAAACGAGAGACAAAATTGAAAATTTTAATTAATTCCTAAGATTGATTTCCTCTTATTTTCTTAATTAAACTTTTTTATAAGAAGATTAATTGAATACCTGTCTTTGACTATTTTATTACTTAACGAGAGTTTAGCAGTTCCTTGATTTTAGTTAATGAGAAATATGGTTAAGTAGAAAAAGAATTCACATAGCGCAAACTTTCAAAATAAAGTGTTTTATTATAATTAATAATAATATTTTATCAACAAAGTAGGTAAATAAATATTACTTTACGTTATTTGTACGTAATTTCAAAGTTTGCAATAAACAATCATTGTATTACAATATATTTCTCTTCTATTTTTTTTAATTAATGTCACACTTGAATTAAGAGAAAATATACAATTTTAATAAATAATCACATAAAATTTGTATTATTGAAGTTAATCTAAATTAATTCCTGTAATGAATGCATCTTTTTTTGTGTGTGTACTTGCTTTTCATACATTAGAAAAGAGTTTACAAATTTAGTATTCTAAATTGAAATTTCCATTTGCGACCTTTATTTGACATTAAACATATGAAATCGGAAAATTTTTATTATGTCAAAAGATTTGTTCATTATTATTTACTCTTTAACTTAATTTAACTGTTTTATGTGAAGATTTATTGAATATTTATCTACTATCAAAGTGAATGTCTAATTACAAAATTTATAATGCATTTTTATTGCAATAGATGACGGTATTTACATTTTTTATCGAAAAGTAAAGCGAGAAAAAAATGTGTATCGTATTTTTAAGCTGCGTTTATAGTGTTCTAAAAGACATTTAAAATCGAATGTGCTTCTGGACATCCTCTTAACTGACAAAATTATTGTATCATATTTTGCATTTAATAATTGCAATGATTACGAGGAAAAGTTAAGTCTATATAACCTGATTAAATCAATTCCGATAAAGTGACCATCCATCCCAATAAGGCAGTCCGTACACAAACTATTGTCAATAAGAATTTCATATACTCTGGCTAGGTGATTTTACATTACCGAAATCACGAGTCTAATTCCTGAAAAATGACATCTATTTACATACGAGGTAGTCCTTTTTATTTTAAATGTTTTTCATTATATGAATGATAAAGAAGGACAAAATAAAAGGTGTGTTGCAACAACTGTTGCATTTCAATTCATGTTGAAACATGGGAATTACATATCTTCTGCTACTAAAGATTGTAAGAGAATATCGACTACGATAAGAGCTAATCATAATATTAGACTTGTTTTTGGAAATTTTCTTATTATTATAAGCGCAAGAAAAACGGGTTAAACTTTTGTATTTGCTAAATCCAACCGTTCGGATTGTTTAAATAAAACTTCGGAGTACTTATTTCTGTATTAAGTAACTCGAGAATAAACTGAAGAAAAATTAATAAGGAATCATTAATATTGTTGTACGGAAATCTAATTAGTGCATATATTCTACTACTTCATCAAACGATAAAGGAAATTGTCCGATGAGTAAAAAATCGGATGAATCATATGAGGTAATTATAGATAAAAAATTGCAAACATATTAATACAGGTATCCCATTAAAAAATGCCCCTATTATAATCCTTAATAGTATCAACGGTAAGCGTTGTAGACTGTTGGTGCAAGCTCACAAATAAAGAATAACTCTAACAGTTTTAGATATGCACATGCGCTAGTACTGCTTTGTTATTTACGCGCTTGTAGTGCCACATATGCAAAATGGCGACTCCTGAGCGTAAAGCATTATTGCTAGGAAAAGATTTAAAAGCCGTTCGAGCCATGATACTTTTTCTTTTGGGGCTTTACAAAAGATCATAGCTATGTTCTGCAGCTACCTAATGATTTTTGCCAGAGTTGAGAAACAGAATTGAAGAGGCTATTGCTTCCATTACTACAGACTTGATAACCGAAGTGTGATAAGAATTGGACATTAGATTGGATGCGTGCAATATAACATAAGATGCACATATTGAACGTTTGTAAAGAAAAATAGTTAGTTAACCTCAATTGCATGTATGCACTCTCAAAAATAATTTACTTAAAAATGAGTACTACCATGTACTAGTATTTTTAGGTAGATTTCGTATGAAATACTACCTATTGGGATCGTTCCTATGTTGGAATTTCTGAAAAATGTTTGCAGATCTACACCGATCATGACCCCTAGAACTCAAAACCACCCTCAGTAAAAAACTTTATCTATCTATCTATCTATGTATCTATTTGTATCACTTTCTTCTGGACACGATAACTTTCGTAATTCTGCACCAATCTCTTCCAAACTGATACATAAAATCAATGGGCATAAAATCTCGGTCAAGTTCGTTAATGGGCAAAATCGGACCAAGAGGATGGAAATAGAGAGGGGTTTTGTAAAAGCAGAACCCCCCACCCCCTTAATTTCTTAATTTTTGTACATATCAAATCAGTTTAAAGTTTTTATTACTTCTAAAAATAGAACCAAAAATTTATGTATCATAGATTTTTGATAAAGTTAAAAATGGGCTTAAGGGGCGCAAAAAATAGGGTTTTTGGGAGAAAAAAAATCATAACTTCGTCAATTCTCAAGATATCAAATCCAATTAATTTTATTATAAATTTCCTTAACATTATCTACAACTTTTATATTCACAAGTTTTTGATAGGACCAATTCGTACCGCAAAAAAAAATTAAAAACGAAAACAAAAAGGGGGTTTCAAGAAGAAAAAAATCCATAACTCCGTCAATTCAAAAGATATAAAATCCCCATGAATTTATCATATATCTTCTTAATATTGTCTACAACATCTATATAGACAAGTTTTGGATAGTATTAATTCGTACCGCAAAAAAAAATTAAAAACGAAAACAAAAAGGGGGGATGAAGAAGAAAAAAATCCATAACTCCGTCAATTCAAAAGATATAAAATCCCCATGAATTTATCATATATCTTCTTAATATTGTCTACAACACCTGTATAGACAAGTTTTGGACAGGACCAATTCTTACAGCAAAAACAAATTAAAAGTACATAGCGGTTGAAGAAAAAAAATCATCTTAGTAAGGGTGTATTCAAATCCAAACTGCTTATTTTCTGATTCATTTTACAATTCATTTTTGCTCTCAAAGGCTTCCAATTGGTACGTTTTCTTACTCAGAAACTATATAATGTACCGTAATGGTCGATTTTTTGATAGAGGCAGAATATATTTTTTTAAATGCTGTTAAAAAGGGAATTTTGAACCGAATTTACCGAAGCGGATTGTGTTGGAAAAATCATTGTATTAAGGATGCACTCAAATCCAAACTGCATATTTTCTGACTCATTTTTAAATTCATTTTTGCTCTCAAACGCATTTAATTGGTAGATTTGTTTATTCAGAAACTGTATAATGTACCGTAATGATCGATTTTTTGATAGAGGCAGAATATATTTCAAAAAAGGACAAAGAGGGCATTTTGAACGGAATTTCCCGAAGCGATTGTGTTAGAAACGAAAAATATTGTCCTTCTGATAAAATAATTGTTTGTATATCAAGTTTTAGTTAATTGAACAAAAAATAAAAACACAGGTCGCTTATAAATCTCTTCAAAAATCACGTCAGCAAGTTTCATATATATATATATATATATTTATTAAAAATGAATACGGAACTATGCCAGAAAATTTCGAATTGTTGAGCATGGAAAAGTATTTTTTTGAATACCGCCCTAACATGATTCTGATAAAACCAGCTATTATATAAAAATAAAATAAAAACTCGTCCAAAGCGGCCAGATAAAATTCTTAAATTGGATTTATCTCTGATTATGATTTAGTTTTTGTTTGTGAAATTACTATATTTGAATTCGAAATCTACCTCTGCCTGTAGGCCGGGCCGGCAGGGATTTTTTTAAGTACAATTGTTTAAAAAAGAAGTACATTGTTAAAAATAATCTACTTAAAAATCAGCATTTCTATGTACTCATATTTTTTAAGTACAATTGCTTCAAAAAGGAATATTAATCTACTTAAAAATGAAAATTTCTTTGTACTCGATTTTTTTAAGTACAACTAATTCAGAAACGTGTACATGATATTTTGAAGTTGTGTATACTTATACTTGATTTTTAAATGTATGCAGAAATGAATACATATATTTTGTATTTTAAAGTCTTAATATTCATGTTTAAATCCTATGTGCTCAAAAATATGAGTTTTCTGATGAACTATTTTCTTATACCGAATTGACAGTAGAGATTTCCGAGCTTTTATTTAAAGATATGTCTATCTTTGTTATAATTTTTAATTTATAATACACACTTTTCAAATTTATTTACAATTTCATTAGAAATGTTAAAGAAGAAAATTTAGTTTAAAAATTGTTTTTTAGAAATTATAATATTTAAGAAAGGGAAAACTCATCTCTGCTGTTAGCGATCTTCCGTCGCTGATTCATAAAAGGTGTCATTTGGAAGCAGCTGGTAACTGCTCTTATAGCATAGTCAGTTGCCAATTTGAGGACTTGGGTTCAAATCACGGGGCGGCTCATACACAAAATTTCAAGAATTAAAATAGTAAATTCGTTGTTCTTTACTCCAAAGATTGTAGTTCTTCGGAATTCAAAATTACCGTAATTAAAAATGGTGATTTGTCGGTTCTCTGTAATTTCACCTTTTTGTTTTCTTATAGTGTATGTGTGTTTCTATACACACTTATTTTCGAGCCCCTGTATGTAATAAAAAAAAAATGAGTACATGCGTTTTTCAAATTTAACCCATAACTACTGTGAGCGGTCTGACGGACCGCTCCAGATTTTCCTGCATGCATTAATACCCCTCAGAATAGATAATGATCCTCACCCTTACCTCTACCTTCCTGAAACAGTCCCCCAAGGTCACATTCCGCTTATTATTCTGCTAGCTGCTTTTGTTGTTTTTTTTTTTTACTCATTTCATTGCGAAAGCGGTCTGACATACCGCTCACAGTAGTTATTACTCTGTTTTTGTCCTCCGAGGAGGAACTTTTTATTTTGTGGATAATTTTATACTTTTTTTATAATATTATGGGAAAAGTGGAATCTAATTATTCTAGAAAACGTCCAGTGTACCTAAACAAACTGAAATTGAGGGGCCTGCTGAAAATTAGCTGGATATAGAATGTTCAGATTCTGAATATTCTGCAAATGAATTTATTGAAAGTGATCACGATTCCAGTTCGGAATTATCACTGGATGATAAAGAAAATATTTTAAGTAACTCAGAGTATTTTTCTGGAAAAAATAATTTTATATTGACTACAAAAGAAACAAATCGTGTTTTTCGAACTCAGAAACATAATATTGTGGTGTTACTGCCGAGTCTAAAAAGTCCTGCATAAACTGGGCATAAAGCAGAACCAGAAGAAACTTGGAATTTACAATTTGTTAAAAACGTTATAGAAATTGTAGTTAAATGGACTAATGTAAAAATTAAAGTATGTAAATTGCGTTATTCTGATCAAACGAGACACGAACCTACTTTGATACAGATGATATTGAAATAAAAGCATTTCTTGGATTATTATACTCAGCAGTTTTCATATCAAATCAAGAGTCTGCCTTCAATGTTCGAGAATGCCAGAAATTGACTGCAACTGAACATTTTATACTGTGTAGTAAAAAAAGTATTGTTTTTACTTATTTTATTTGTACGGTGGTGTATAAATTCTCATGTATTTAATTCCATAAAAAAAGTACATATGTATGTAAACTTTAATTTACGAACATTTTTTATTTGCATAACGATATGTTTTATCTTTTACTATGTAACTATACTTTTATTAGATGTTCATGCATTTTTTACAAAAAAAAAATACGTTTTTATTTAATGATTATTAGATGAGTTTAAAATTACATATTTCTTTTCCTCGATGTCCTACAATAAATCGCTTTTGCTTACTATTCCCATATAACGGGATACCAGTCTTTTTTAGTCTTCAAAAATAAACTTCAAGTTTCGAAAAATGATTTATAAATCAATTAAGTTGATAAGTATTGGTAAAACAAACCATTTTTTACCACTTAGTTGATATTTTATTCATGTTTTGATTTAGCGGTCTGAGAGACCGCTCACAGTAGTTATGGGACAATTTCTGTCACAGTAGTTAAGGGTTAAGAGTTAAGTGCTCGGAGCTATTTTAAGATTGGGAAGTGCTCAATAATTAGTACAATTTACTTATTTTTAAGTATAGAGTTTTAACAGTGTGACTTGTATAAAGTTTAAATTAAACTCTTATAATATATTACTGAAACTGGGAAATTCTTTTATGGATATCCTGTATTAAAAAAAGATAAAGTATTAAGTTTAGGTGCTTATATGCAATATCTTACGGTATATTCATTTCATACTGGAACTAAACAAGTTTCTAAGAGTTTCAAATTTTAAGAGTCAGAAGTAACACTGGCATTGGAGTATTTGTTGAATCCCCATGATCCAGAGTGGGTATATTTTTTTTTAAATATTGCCTACATAAATGTTAATATAAATAATTTTAATAAACAAATGAAGACACAAAATTGCGCTTTTCTCTGAAATCATTACTAGAATGATAAATTAATTCAGCAAAAAAAAAAAAAAAAAAAAAAAAAAAAGATAACTTTCTAAATGAGAATGCATTTCTTGGAAGTATGAAAATTATAATGATTATAAAGGACTGACTACACCATGGTTCTTTTATTCGATTTAATATTAAATTTGGAGAGAAGGTGAGACTTTTCGACAAATTTTTTCTCTGACTAAAAAAACGGTTTTCTTTAACAAGCAATTCACCTGCGGAACTTATGCACACGAAATGAGGTCGAGGCTAAAATTCGTCTCATGGCGATATCTACTTTTGAATATTACCATAGTGCTCTATGGAGTATGTGTTATTAAGGCCTATTTGTTAAAAATACCATAAAAAATTCATTGTTGTAGTACGAGATACTTAATATATTGTAACATAAGTTCAAATGTTGTTCTGTATCAGAGAACATTCGCTAAATTTGCAAAACTTTTGTGAAATTTTAGGCACGCAACCTTGGTCGAGGCTAAAGATTGTCTGCTGACGGAGTTTGCGCCTCCGCATGCTGGCATTCTGGCCGTACATTGGTTAAAATAGTGGATCAAGATACCGCCAGCTCTGGGCTGTGACGTCACGCGCATAAGGTACATCAAATCACTTGACAATCTGCAGCCACCGTGTGCATGTTAACACTTCCTTTGCGATTTTAACATTATTCTGTGATTAGAATTTATATAAAGTTATTGAGCTCTATTGTTTTCTGTAATAAATCTTTATCAGTAATTATATTTGTCATAAAATTTTCGTAAAGAAGCAAGTGATTCACCAATATGATTTATGTTGGAATCATCAAGCAATAGATTTTTTTAAAACTTAAATATACATAAAAAAAAAAAATTCACATTCTACATACTTTTAAAATCCTTTTCTTCTTTAGATGATTCAATATTAGGAAATTTTTGGAAAGTATTTATTTCCGTGTTTGCGGTTACGAAATTCATATGCAATACTCATTCAGCAAATACATTTTTATTAACGAATTTCTATCCAGTGACGTAGTTGAATTAGGGATCCACCTAGTATTCACTTCTTTTTTAATCATTCTCATCTGAATGCATGCTTAAGATGCTCCCGCTTAATGTCCTGTATTGTTCACTTTTTGTAATATAACCATTCTTACTGATAAAATGTCGTATCCTGACAGTGCATTTAGTGCGAACCTCACTTCGGTATCAACATTTGCTCTTTTAAAAAATACATTTTTAATGTTTATACAGACTTGCTACCCAACTTGTATTGCTTCAGATATATTATTTAAGTAATTTCTGATTTTATAAACAACTACAAACTTTGGATATAATCCGAGTATTGAGTTTAATCAAATTTATTTTTTCCAAGAAAGTCAAATTGACCGTAATCGATTTTTCACAATTTTTAATAGCATTTATAAGCAGATATATTAGGTATACATAGATATTGATTTTAAGCCTCTCGCTGCGCAACCCGAGATTTCCTCGGGCAACGTAAAAGTAGCAAAATTTGTGCAACCCGAGATTTCGTCGGGGATGCATTTTTTCTCTAATTAACCCTCCTTGATTATTCCCACCAGTTATTTTTATTGTAAATTTTGCCTTATTAAATCGAATCATTTTCCCGGTTAAATTAGACAAAAATTTTTGTTTTGAAAAACCGGTGACAAAAGAATAAAAATTCTTAAAAGACGCTCGTCGCGAAGGGATAAAATATGCAATTTTTGAAGATATTTTGATAAAACAATTACGCAGCTAGAGGGTTAAAAAAGTGTAAAAGGAAAATATCGAACGAAGTAATATTATAAATTTGTGTCTTCTGCATGGGTGCTTTCTCTGTGGACAAGAATGGGGGAGGAGATTCTGGGTTCAATGTTAAGAATGCGATATGTGTGCTGATAGGGACTATACCGACGCAGAAAGTGATATTATGTTTTTGATTGTTTTCAGATAAAATAATTCTCATTTCAATCAGCAAACTTTTTTTTTTTTGTTTTACACGTTAAAAAACAAAATTAGAAACATAATATGAAGAAGACTGTGAGAGATAGTCGTAAAGAATTTTAGAAATTTGACAAAAATACTTATTTATTAAAAATTGCGTATTTTTTCTGTGCATAATAAATGTTATTAATGAATACAATTTATTAAAATAATATTCTTATTGCTTAATAATTTTCATTAGCTCCATTTGTGTTCTTTTGGAAAAAAACTTAGATAGCCGGTATTTAGACACCATTTTAAAAACTCAAAATTTGAAGACTTTCAGAATTTTGCTTTTTTAAAACAGAAAATGCCTTTTAAACAGACTTTTTTCTCTAAACAGGTGTAAAACATGTCAAGGTACCCTGCTGTCACTTTTTATTTTATTAATTTTGAAAATTGTATGATCTAGATTGAAAACAAAAGTGGTAGCCGGTATTTGGACCTTTTCTCTATTTTCTTTAATTTTTTATGTTATTTTTCCGCTTTTAGAGACTAATTAAAATAAAATACATAAATAAAAATCTTTGTTTTACTAACATCTGTATTGGTTTCCATTTATCTTCGTATTTCTGACGGAGTTCGTTTGAATTTTTTTCTTAAGCAATTTTTCAATGAACATCTAAAGGGGTGTGCTGGTAATATTAAATTTTGAGAAGGGTGAACTAAAAAAAATATATATATATTAACTTAATATTTCAGTTACAGTTTGGAAAGTCTGCTACTAGCAAAATATTATGAGATTATAGTTCAGAAATAGCATAAAGTTCATAGGTTGTAATCAAAAGTCCTATGACCATTATTTATATTTTTTGTAACCAGCCAGTGTTATTTTCAGTGTTAGTTTTAATTTACTGGTTAGGAATTCCTCTGTTCGGTTGAAAAAAGACCTCGGAGATGAGTTTACTTTTTTAAATATTTCGTAATTTTATTTATTCTGTCAGTATTTGCAATAAAATGCTAATTTCAAACATTGTTTGTTTGTTATTGAAATCTATAAAAAAGCAAAAAAGAATTTTTCAAAAGAAGAGGTCTTTGTAGAAATATACCCTTTTTTAACCTATTTTCCTTTCACGAATTTAAGTTAGCAGTTTAAATATTTTTTAACTAAATTGAATTTGCTATAGAATTTGATTTAATAACTGAAAAGTAGGGAGTTTGAAGACTTAATGGTATATTTCGAATTTTAGTAAAATGACCTTTAAAATAAAGGATATACATATATTGTCATTGACTCGAGTACACCGTGTTTAAGAAGAACACCCGAGCTTTACCATTCCTTATTTATGTAAATATAATAAAGGACCACGCAGAAATTGCATGAAATGTAACCAAGGTGTAAATGGCTAAATTTTGCTGTGGAATATTTTATTCATTCGAGGTTCAAAAAATGTCTCAATGGGAATAATCTGGAAAAATCCCTTTTATATGCTATGACCATAAGAAAACTTTAATCCATATTACATATCTGCCAATATAACGGGTTTGTTTAGTCTAATAAATATAATTTGTAACAGAAAAATTATTTAATGAAATGTTTCCTGTTTCTACGTAGTTTGTAGTTAACTTTTGTTATTTAATACATTTTTTCATTTCATTACATTAGGAAAATTATCATACTTGCATTATAATTTAATAGCTGTAAGCCTTCCGCTTTTTAAACCAAATAAAATGAGAAATTTTATTGAATAATAAAAGCAAATTAAGAACCACCTGGGAACTATAAATGTATTTTTTCCCTAAATTAATTTTATGTTTCAAATTATCTTTATTTAATTTAGAAAAAAAAAAAACTCGAAGCATTGGTAGCTTTGTAATATGAAATAAGATCTTTCGATGGTCATAGCTTGGAAATTAGTCTTTTTCAGTATTGTGCTAATTGATACATTCTACCAGCATCACATATGAAGTTTTCAGCCAATTCCATAGGATCCATATTTTCATACAATTTGTGGGTGATTCCTTAAAAATGCAACACACAAAAAATTAAACCTATTTTTTACCCGACTGCCGAGAAGGGTTATGTGTTTTACACGTATCTGGGTATGTGGATTTCTTTATACTCTCAAAATATCCCAACGGTGCGATATATTTTAATGAATGGAGTCTCTGTCGATTCGCTTAACCTTCCGATTGTTATAGGCTAGGTTTTGTTCTTATAAATTAAAAATGGCGGTAGAGACGAAAAAATGTTTTACGCACCCTATTGAGAGGCATATAATTGGATAGGTCTTTCAAAATGAAGACGATGTTTCATTGACTATTTTACAGACGGAAGCTCCTTTTAAATATTACACAACCTGGAAGTTATGTAGGTAGGATCTCCAGATTTACTGCAACTCTAACCTTCATAGGCCCCATTAAAACAGTGTTTATAGATAGGAATTAACAATTCAACACAACTTAAAATTCATCAATACAAGTAAATATAAAAAATAGGTAAGTAAATAAAAAATAGTTTCACATTGATGAGAAATAATTAATTAGTTCGGTTTTTACACAGTCGTTTTTTTTTATTTTTTAAATTTATTTAAACTTATAATTTTTTGCTGTTTCAAGACATTTTAAAAAATAGCCTGGTTTTTATTTAATAAATAGGAATACACTGTAATAAAGATACTGATTAAATTAAATTATATTCTAATTTTTTACAGTCTATGACAAGAGAGTATAAACAAAAAATTATATTTTTCCCACAACCACCTACTTTCCTTGGGGTCTCACAGGATTATGTTATAGTTTGCATTTGCAGCCTTTAAATAGATTTTTGAAAAAAGTTTAGAGATAAATCTTTATGAAACGCACCTAACAACTTAATGCATTTAGAAGAATTGAATATTTCTTGAAAGACTAATTTTTTAAAGCATTATTTTGTAAAATAATTAATTTATTGCAGTAAACATCGATATTTTAACACAAACTATATTTTACAATTTTTAAGAGTTTTAAAAACTCTATAAAGCCTTTGTTGTAGAAAAGGATTTTATACAAAACATGCAATATATATTTTTTTAAAAGTCAATTCCTACTTAGGTCATCAAAGAAAAATTTAATATAATCTCTTAAGCTAATATTAGTTTTTGTTGTATTAAAATATCACAATTTGTTGATTTTTTGTAAGCAAGCAGGTTTACAATGCAAGTCTATGGGAATTTGTCGAAATATTAGAGATATCGCCAAGTTCACGACAAACTTGGCGTATTCGGCGGCAGAACAGAGTCCCCTCTATGGTAACCCCCCTTTATAGATATGAAGATGCATTATTTGCTTCAATAATCAATGGCCGCCCTTTTGTCTCCCATGTAAAACTAAAATTAATTAATTAAAATTTAATTAATGAATTAATATTTGAAAAAACTGTTTTAACATCAATTGTCATCCAGTACAAGTTTTAAAAAATTTATTTCAACTTGATAGGATGGATAATGAGTATTTTATTAACGATTGAAAAATTGAACAAGATATATAAATAAATAAATAAATAAATAAATAAATAATTATAGGGGGAGTGTGAACTAATAGTAGGAATTGAAAAATTGTGGGATATTTAAGATGAGATTTTATCGACCCCTTTGCGAGGAACGTCCTTTTAATATTTTATCAGGACCTTTTTATATACAGTGAAACTTCTTTTTGCGACCACTTCCCTGAACGCCCTTTTTTTTCATGGAACGAAATTTATTCCCATAGGCTCAATCCTAATTTTACCTCCATTCAGAGACCATCTCAGTTGAACTCCCTCCATCAACGACCAATTTCTTTGAAGAAAATGAAACAAATTCCGTTTCTTCCTGGTCGAATGAAGAAGATTTTATTAGAAAAATAATTCCAGAGAGTGCATTATTCATCAAACTTCTAAACGAAGTTTAGATTTTTTTTAATTCCGGTAACTTTTAAGGGTTTAAACCCCTTTGTGTCTTTTTAAGCAATGAATTTAACTCTGATGACAAAATAAGAATGACGGTCGATAAACTTCCCTGCCCTAATCTGTCAGGATACTCTCAAAAGAAATAGATAACTTAATGAAATCGTCATTATATGTTCTTGTCCAAAAAAATGGCATTTATTTACTGAACTTCGAAAAGAGTTGGAAATAAAAGTTATAAAAGATAAAACCGTAAAATCAAAGCAAACGTCAATGTAATCATTTTTTAAAATCTGGAGTAATTAACTTATGTAACTAACTTTTGTTTTGATATTTAAATTTTTGTATTTTTTCCTAATATGAAAAATAAATTTTAGTAACATTAATCGTTACCTTTTCAACAATTAAAATCTAGATTTAAACATGACCTCCATTAAGATGTCACCTGTTTCAGCGACCACTTTCTACTGGAACGGAACATGGTCGCTTTAAGGGGGGGTTTTACTGTATTTAAATCGCAAAAATAATTTGATAAAATAAGACAAAAAATTCAATAAAAAGTTACTGTTGGGAATAATGAATGATTTTGAGAACTTTATGTATCTCACATACAGTGACAAAAGGATTAAGATCAGTAATAAAACAATTTCATAATTTGTTTTGTATCAATGTCCTTCTTCGAAATGTTAATTACATTATTTTTATTGAAAATAATTTTCTTTATAAAATAATTTCTTTTATTTGAATAAAATTATATGCATAAACCATACCGAAAATTCAATTATATCTAGGTAAGATATTGCATGGATTTCATCACTGTAAGATTGAACTACATTTAAAAATGCAAAAAAAAAAAAAAAAAAAAAAAAAAGATTTTATTTTATTTCAAGTAGTACATAAAAAGTGACAAATGTGGTTAATTTAATAATAACTTATATACTGAATTTTACATAGTTTAACACAAACATTATCAAAATTACATTTTCAACACAATCCGTTTTCCTGAGGTCTCTTAGGATTAGATTATCTAATTTACATCTGAAACCTTTAAATTAATTTTGGAAGCAGTTTATACGTCTGTATTTGCATATAGAACGAGGACGAAGAGGGGAGTGGTGTTTAGAGATCTGTCGCACAGTTTAGAGATAAATATCCAAGAAACAAATTTCAACACCAAATAGCTTTTAAAGGAATTTGATATTTTTAAAAAGACAAATTTTCTTAAAGTAATATTTCAAAAAACTTCATTACATAAAGCACAGTTTCTTTAAATACAAGCTACTTTTGTTTTTGTTTTATACAGATTTAAAGAAATTTCAGCTTCAGAAACTACTAATTGTGAAAGAGTTCTGACTTTTATTAAAAAGATTTGTAATATACTGATGTTGGATTTTTATTAAGAACAATTAAAATATAAAATATGAGAAAGTTTTTTTTTTTTTTTTTTTTTTTTTTTTTTTTTTTTTTTTTTTTTAAATAAATAAATGATTTTTTGAGAGATAGTTAATGGTGTTAGTTGTATTGTAAAAAAATCTTCGTTTTAAAGTTATTTGTTTTATTTCTTATACTGAATTTAAAAAACAATTATACTTTTATAAGTTGCAGCATGTAAGTCATCTCAGTAAGTTTGAAATACATCAGACTTTTATCTCAATTGATAGAATAATTGCTTTTATCCAGATTTTAATAAATAAATAAATATGAAGTGAAGAATCAGTGTAATTGAATAAACGTAATTGTTAAATTTTGAAATATTTGACACCAACTATATGAAATATATATTTTTACCGCATTGAATTTTCTTGAGGTTTCATTTGGTTAGATTAAAAATTACAACTGTGACATTTAAATTGATTTTCAAAGAAGTTTAAAAATAAATACTTTTGAAGCACCATTTAACAATGAAATGCTTTTGAAGAATGAAATAGTTTTCTAAACTTTAATTTTCTTAAAACAATATTTCTTAAAATATTTGCTTCATCGCATTAAATACCGATAATTTAAATACAAATGGACATTTTACCGTTCTCTTGGTTCGCAAAGCATAAAACTAACTGAAACTTTTAAAATAAATTTTAATAATATGAACTGGAGAAGAATACTGGCTTTTATCGAAAAAAATTTAAAAGCATATTTTTATTAATATTTAGAAGAATTGGTATCAGTTAAAATTTCAAAAGTTTATGTTGTATATTTTTTTTACCATGTGTCAGTATTGACATTATGACTTTAAATTACAATTTTGCAGATTTTATTGTAAGTTTAAATTCTAAATGCGCTTTTTAACTCTCTAATGCCCATGGTAGAATGCATTTTAGAAATTCTGTAATTCAGAAATTCGGAATTTATACCAGAAAATCTAAGTAATAAATTTGTGTTTATTTAATAGCAAAATGCCTGTTTTTAAATAAAGCAAAAATTTGTATTTTAAATTTCTGGTGTGAATATTTTTTAGATAATTTCAAACGCGATTGCAGTAACTGTAGAATTTTTTTATATATCATATCCGGTGTATACTAACTGATTATTCTTTTTACTGTATTCTATCTTTACCAGAATAAAGTATTGTATTCGCGAAAATTTTCGAATTCCGGTTATCGACGGAATTATACGTTTTAGGGGTCAAAGATCACCAAAAACATGTTTTTACAAAATGTCTGTCTGTGTGTGACACAAATTTTGTGGGCGTTCTATCTCAAGAACTAACCCAAGAAACACGCGACTTCTGACCGCATGGAGGTTTCGTCACGGTCAACGCGAGTTAAGGCCATTTGTAGCCAAACTATACTGTACCGTATGTGACGCGCCGCTACATACGGCAGCTATCGCGGCAAAGATTCCGGATCGGTGGCGAGAAAACTGTTGCGTTTATTCTGCCCGTAAATCAGTGAGGTTTCCGGCAAACATGTAACGGTCCATCATCGTTTAGAAAGTAGAGGGCTAATATTACCTAACTCGCATATTTATTTAAAGAGAGGTAATGTATTTTTTTCTTCATTTTTAGGGTTCCGTACTTAAAAAGTAAAAACGGAACCAATATAAGATCACTCCTGTGTCTGTCCGTCTGTCTGTCTGTCACAGCCATTTTACTCGTAAACTATGGAACGTGGAACGTTCAAATTCGGGGAAGTAATAAAGACCATTGACCTACATATTTTCAGATTAATAAACATTTATAAATATATTTAGTAAAAAAGTAGAGGGGCTAATTATGCTACATGAAAAAAAAAATCTTTTCTTTGTATATCATGTGGGGTGTCCTGTGAAAACTTTTGTAACACTGAACTCAAAAATGAATTCCTTTTAATTTTAGATATTATATTTTCAAAGATATTGTTGAAAATGTAGAGCAAAAATATGACCCCCCCCATCTAATTCCGAATCTTCTGAAACTAAAATTATGAAAATATTAGAGGTAGTAGGCGTTAAAATAAACCTTGCCGGAAAATTATAACGATTACCCTAGGTCACATAGTTTTTGAGTAATTAGCATTTTTCTGTTATACACAAATTTCAATTTACGGTCATTCAGAAAAATTGTTGAGCATCGCTGAATATACCTATCGTTGCAGAAGAATAAAAGCATTGTTGATAATGATTTTCGAAAAAAATCATCGGTAATTAGCCGAGATATTAGCCCTTAAATGTACGGTAAGTTTGGACATACCTAAGGACAGGGGCGGCGTACTCTATGCCTAGTTAACAACTTTTAATGATATATATGTGTAATGTAATGTCTAGTAACAGTAGAAAAGCAATAAACGTCAAATTGTTAAAAACATACTAATTTAAGGAGTCTCGTAACTCTAAAAAGTGGAAAAAATGAAAAAAAGACCATTTTCAATATTTAATGTCTTAAAATGCATATGATTTTAAAACACAATTTTAATTAGGATGAAAGATATAGTATGTTCTTTCGTTTCATGTATTTAAAAGATTGCAAGATACAGAATTAGTATTTATAGGGGGCTCGAAACTGTTAGACATTTGTCGAACAAATAATTCGCTTAACAGTTTACGCGCAGGATTACAAAATAAATATTGCAACTAGAATGAAAATTTTAGTGCTTACTTATACTTCAGATTTTAATAATTTTCCTGAACTTAAATAAATTTGTATTTAAAACATTTTTATATTTTTAACGCAATGTTGCATTTAGCTAATACAAAGTTTTGAAAATTTCAACAGTAAAATCATCTAAAAAAATATTTTTTTGAACAATAAAAAGGAAATTTTAGGTTAAGTTTATACAGACTAACATGAAATATGTTTTGCAAATTTCATGAAAAAATATTCAGAAGTTTTTGAGGTATCCTGCGCGTTATGCCCAAAAAACGCCATTTGGAAAATAATGACTTTTAAGTTTCGGAAACGACGCTTCAGCTATTGAGCAGGTATAATTCTAAAAGCCAAAACTTCTGTTCTAATGGGAATTTCAAAGAAACAATTATATCTGAATATTCAGAAAAGATAGGAATTTAACATCTAAAAAGAATTAAAATTTCTTAAATTTTGAAGCTTTAAGAGTCCTGCGACGACTTAATCCTTTCCGGCAAAGGTAATTTTATTTATAAACTTGTGAAAAAATGAACTGACACCAGAATTTATAAACGAATTTATTAGAAAATGCGAACTTGCTTATTTTCACGTACATGATAAAAGGAAATTTTTAAATAAATAATCTTGGTGCCGTTTGTCTGTTTTGGAATTAAAATTAGGTGTCCGTTTTTTAAGGGCATCGCCCTCGAAAAATTTAATTAGAATGAATCGCATAAATGCTGTGGGATTCGCGATAGTTTGCATTGATTGTATCTATCAATACGCCTCGAGTGACTTTAAAAGCTAATTAAACACCTATCTGGAAAAACGCGGCACTGACCAAGGCGGCGTTGCAACTTTGAGACCTCAATTGGAAGCGCGCTTAGCACAATACCAAATTTAAACTTTGAACAAAGGTTTTGTTTTAGCTACACTGTAGAAATAAAGGTTATTACTACGCTGAATTTAGTTTCATGAAATGCCAAATGAAGTTTAACTATGCACTGCTTTTATTGTCAGTATCGAATAAAGTCCATCATAAACATATTAGGATAATATTAAAAAAAAAGAGTTATACGAATAGCTAAATTTGATATTATTTAGGTTCCATATCTCTTTGAACTTTCATGGTATACCCATTTACACTTTTCTAATATATACAGTTATACCCAACCCTACGTTGTATAGTTTTTTTACAAAGTCTTAGTATTCTTTTAGCAACTTTTTTTGTAATAATACAGTTACAAATTCATATATTTTCTCTACGGAACCATCTGTGCTCGAGTAATGCTCTCACTTGTCCGTTTATTTTTACGTAAGTTTAAGTAATTTTTGAATGTGGCTTTTATTAAAAAATGTTGATACGTTATGAGATTTATATTTAAAGCAGTAAAATAGATTAGTTATTTTTGCTTAGTTTTAAAGTACAGTAAACTCTCTATAAGGCGGACTCTGTGTAAGACGGAAATCTGTCTAACTCGTAAAGATTTTCAAGCCCCTGTGAATCCATAAACATACAGTAAAATTTGTCTAAGGCGGAATATTGTCTACTACGGAAAATTTCCTCGGTCCCGATCGATTCCGCCTTAGACAGAGTTTACTGTATTTAAGGAATATATATCGATAAAAATGTAACAAACATTTACTTTTACAAAATGTAAAATAATATTTCCAAACTATGCTTCGATATCTTTGCATGGATATATTTTTTATCGTCACACTGAAAACAATGAATGTATCATTTTTTTTATTTGTTTATTTTTTTTATTGATTTTAATATTCAAAATAAACAGACTACACAAATTCATAGGAATTACATCTGAATCGGAACAATACAAAATAATTAATTATAGTAAGATGCATTTATTGGGATTGTATAGTAAGCAAAACACTACTCTAGAGGTTTCATAATAAATGTGAATTTTCTTTTAAGTTCCATGAAAAAATATTTTTCATAAAAAAGTCACTTTGATTGTCCCAACAAACACTTATTGTTGAACCTGTGTTGAACATGACAGAGAAAAGTGAAAGACACAAAAAAGGGGGGAAGGGGGTAAGCTGTTTCTAAAGCATAATTTCTTAATACTATTTGAATTATTTTTTCATGTAAAATAAAATACTGTGAGATTTAAAGTTCTGAATTCAGTGTAAGAGAAAAATTAAATAAATATGCTTTTATTAAATTCCTAGAAATTTGTGTATATTTATTTGTTTTTTTATTATTATTTTACTAATAAAAAATACAGATAAAGTCATATACGTGGCGTTAGCAAATGAAAAACCTGGATTTGTTTGAAAACATTAGAACGTTGCACGATTTATATTTTATGGAGTAATATATAATTGTATAATGTAATATATATATAATATATAATATATAATGTATAATATATAATTATGGAGTAATACAAATTCCCTATTTTAACTGAAAAATTTTATATGGAAACCCCCCCCCCCCAAAAAAAAAAACCAAAAAAAAAACACTTAATGTTCTTGCTTTTAAAATATGCATTAATATTTTAAATAAATATATAATTTGTGTGTACATCGGAATAAAAATGAATATATTTAATGGTTATTTTATATAATTTTTAATTGCCAGAATATGAATTTATCAAATAGAAAGAAAAGCGCAAACATGATTTATTTCATACATTTTGTATAAGTTATAAATATGATGAATGATAGTTTATAAATAAAGAAAGAAAAGAAAAGAAAAAGAAAGAAAAACTAAAACAAAAGACAGATTCAATATCAACAAATTTCTGGAAAAAAATGAACTTAAAATTCCTTCTGCCCCTATGCCCTTGTTGAAATTCTATCAATTTCTTTTTCCTCTTGCAGAAAACAAAAAACAAAATGTTATAAATAAATAAACATTAAAAGAAAAAAATATATGATTGTGGAAAAAAGTCGTTTTTCATTTATTAGAATTAAGCATTTCTTCATAATACCAAATAATTATAAGTTCTTTGCATATCTGTTATAAGTTCTATGATAAAAACCTCCGGCTATGTCTTTCCTTGAGGAAGACACTCCTCAAGGTCAGAGGGGTGCAGGAAAAGTTCTCAGAATTCGGCTTTCTGTCGATTCTGCCCCCTTAAATGTGCGTAGTCATCGTCTCCCACCTTCATAAGAGCGAGAGTGTCAGCTCCAGCAGAGATATTTACCTTTTCCAGTGCCTGACACAGAAATCGGCAACGTGAAAGGCCTTTTGGCCACGTATGCCAGTAACGTATGCCGATAGGTGAAGGAGCTAAGCCAAGCCTGATACCAGAGCTGACTGATATGCTTGCTGAACAACGAGCGGCCAAAGGTAGTATGTCTTGCTCAAATAGCGATGGCCCCGAAAAATTTAGAGAAAATCCCGAATTAATCTCGGACGATAGCGATTTTTTTCGGCTCCTAAAAGGAGAAAAATTCAAAATAAGAGAAGTGAGTGAGGAAACTCTCTCCAACTTCGACCAAAATGGAAATTTAAGACCTACGTTCTTTGTTAAAAAGTACGGTGGGGAAAAATTCGAAGCTATTTATTAAAACCATATTAGTAATAGAGACGAGGAATTTAAAGATGAAAATATGGATTTCTTTAAAATGACTAAAAAAGTTCGTAAAAATAAATCTAATGAAACAACTAATGCAGCTGGTATTGTTGTACCGGGTCCCAAAAAACAAAAAAACTAACTACGAGGAAATAAACTTCGAGGTAGACCTTAAGGACAGCCAATCAGAAATTGCTGGCTCTGAAACAACCGAAACTGAAACTATAATATCGGATATGGAAGGTGACTACCTTGACGATTGTCCCATAGATGGCGACAGCATAGCCGGGTACTCCAAACTGACCGGTAACGAAAGTAATGGAGAATAAAATGAAAAAGAAACAAATAGCACTGAATTTAAGCACGTAACTGATAGTACTAAAAGTTTTGTAAAACCCAAACCTATTATGGTTTAAAATGTTACTGAAATTGAAATTTTTACCTCTACTATAGCTAAGGAGTGTGACCCAAATTTTATTGTTGAAATATCTCGAGATGCGATTAGAGTTTTGCCAAAAGATTTAATTGTTAAAAATAAAATCATTGAGTACCTAAAAGAGAAAAAATTCCAATTCTGGGTTGCCCCGGATAGCGTCGCGCCGTTAAAATATGTTATTAGAGGCCTCCCAAAATCTGTGAGGGCGGATAGCATCGAAAAAGAAATCTCGGAAAAAGGCTATGAAGTAATCAAAGTCGTTCAAATGACTAGTAGAGTTGACGCAAGGGTTCTCTCCCTTTTTCTAATACATCTTTCTAAAAATGAAAATTCAAAAAGCATTGTAAATCTCCATGAACTATTCAAAATTAGATTTGATTTCGAAAATTATAGAGTTCCTAAAAAAGCAGTTCAATGCTGGAACTGTCAGGGATTTTTTTCATATAAGCACTCAATGTTTTATGGACCCCAAATGTGTTGGTTGTAGTGAAAAGCATCGCTCGATAGACTGCCCCAGAAAATTAAAACTTGTAGAGAATGAGGAAAATTCAGAAAATAAAGAGAAAGAAAAACTACCGCCGCTGTGTAGCAATTGCGAACTCGATCATCCGGCAAATTTTAAGGGGGGCGAAAAGTACCCGGAAAAACACAAATTCAGAAAATCCTACGCCGAAATGGCAAAAGCAAAAAATGTAAACCAAGTTCAAAAACCAAGTATAAAGAAAACTGCGCAAATGGACCCCAAAAGTACCCCTCCAGATCCGGTACAACTCTACCAGCTTGAGGAATTTGGTAATGGCTTTGTAAAAATTAACACCACTCTGGAAAAAATAAAAAATGAACTAAAAATAGATTCTTTTCTGAACCTTGCAAACTACCTTGATAAAATTCTTGAAAATATTGTAAACGAAGAAGAAATTGCAAAAAAGACCCTAATTTTCATGGAAGGTTTATCTAAAATCCCCCATGTTTAAATCTTCTTCCTTTTTCGGAAACCTTCTGTCAGTAATTCTAACTCATTTCGTTAAATTCGCAGGATTCCACTTGCAACTTCTCTCGGCCAACCAAATCCGCTCTTTTCTCCCTTAGCCCCGCCTCTTTGGCGCTGCAACTATTTGTACCAGGGAAAGTTGACTGGTAGGCTCATTCCTCCCTCTGCTGGCTTTCGCGTCAGACGTGTGTTTCGGCACGCGGCCTGTCATGAGATGACGGCGGAAGGGGAGTAACAGCATTTATGCTGACAGGAATACTAAATTAATTTGTGTATACTCTTTTTTAATCTATTTTGTGGTCACCCATTTGTGTAGGAAAATTTATTCGCATTGTAATTTTTATTATATTTTTTAGTATTAGGAAAAATTTATTGAAAAAATTTGTAAAAATGTATGGTCCCGAATTGGGTCTTTTTTTTTTAGAGGGGAGGCTGACTGCCACCATCGCTGAGCATTTCCACCTTCGGCCGTCCTGGCATCTATGGTTTCCAACCGAGATCTACTTTTCCCATCATCTTATGTACTCTGATGCAGAGTAGTCTCCAGTTGTTATGGCACGGGATGTGGGGCTGATGTCCCGGGCTCCTCGTTAAACCGTCAGAAATCATCCCACCTTCATTCATTTCACAGCGTACTAAGCGAATAGACTGTTGTTTATAGATCATAAGGATTGTACCACTAACACGTATATATTGACATGTACGTGCACATAAAAATTCTCAGTAAGTGTTATTAATTTTTGCTTATTCATTAAAGAATTATTAATTTAAATTAATATGTGTTTTTTGTACATATTGATTTTATTTTGTGTAATATAGGATACTTTTATATTAGATTTAAGAATTTTTTTTAACATTTCCATTTCGGCAAATGTAGGGTAATGTTTACTTTAAAATACGCGATTTACCGTGTTCTGTTATATTAAAATTTTGTTTAATTAAGGAAATAATGACACATTTTTTATATAAAGTTTTATCTCAAGGTATGGAATTTCATCAATTTTCAAAGTTTTGATTACATCGCGTAAGCTTGGATAGTTTAATTTAAATGAAGTTTATTCTTATTGGTAAATAGTACTTTGTGTTCCCATTCTATTTCTTTAAATAGTACGAAATTTCATGTGGTGTAAAATATTGTAAAATTTAATTCAATTGATAATTGTTTCATGATTTTTTTTTCTTTTTATATAGAACTGATTACATTATATTTAAATGTTATATTTATCGGTATAATTTGAGATTTTTTAAAATAGTTTGTTTTAGTGGAATTATAAAAGGATGCGACTTTGAGAAAAATCTTTTTTTTTTTCTTTTTTTGAGTGAAGAAATTTAATAGTATAGTTTATATAGTAAAAACAAAATGAATAAAGATTAATACAATTTGGAAAATCAGAATAACATTGAATTTAATAAAATTTTGAAAAATCATTGGTAACATTTCAAATTATAAAAAAAAACCTCGGGGATTTAGGAAAAGTTAAAATAATATATATGTCGTAGGCTGATTTCTCAATTAGCCTACGACATACATATTATCTTCGTCTGATAAACTGTGGCATAAAACTATTAAAAAAAGCTTTAACTATTTTCTAAGTTTAATAAAATTTTAATATATTAGAGTATCGGTGAATCACGCAATGCAAAGTAAATATTACTTTACATTTGCCGAAATGAAAGTGTTTTAACATTTCTTACAAAACAAAATCAAAATGTATAAAAAATGAATTATAATAAAATAACTAAATAATTCTTTAATAAATAAGCATAAAATACTGGTAACAGACTTGCAAATAAATGTATAAAAACAGTGAACGAAGATCTATCACGAACACATTTTAATTTATAACATATTTTATATATTAGATCATGTTAAGACGATTTTCATTATTTGGGCAAAAATTCAAATTTATTCTATATATAAAGGTACTTGTTGGAAGGTTATTAAAATGATAAAATGCTTTTATATGAAAAAAAAAGTTATTTACATACGCTTTTCAAGAAAATTTAAATTAATTTATCTTAAACTTTTTAAGAATTTTCAAAAACACAATACATGATATATTGAATTATAAATTAGTTTATTTTTCCAATAATATACTTTTAAAATTTGCTTGACATGCAAATATTTAAAAGGACATTGCATATGAACTTTAAAAATTTATAATTGAAAAAAAAATTAGTTCACTATGTCAAATATTATGTTTTGGACACTTTTAAAAAGTTCATCGTGGATTTATAGGTGTTTTCTTTTAAGTGGGCCTTAAGTGAACATTAGTTGTTTTTTTTTTCCATACAAAAACATTTTATCATTTGATTAAACATCTAAAGTATTTTCTTTTATAGAATAAATTTTGGTTTATGCCTAAATAGTTTTTGTGGCATGTCAGTGGGTAGATTTAGGCTAGTTTACATAATTTAATAAGCTTAAAAGGCATTTTTACGGGCAGCTTTGTGTTAAATTTAATTCTTGACAATCACGAATGGCAAAGAGACGGCGAGCTTCTGGCTAGCTTCGACTTTTTATGGCTTTTAAAAGAGTGAATGTGGCCAGTTTGAGGCTATATAGCACTTTTGATAAAACGTTTGTGGCGTGGTTGTGGGCATCTTCTTGTATTTATGGCCAATTCTTTTGTGGCCACATTATGTCCGGAGTGACACTTTTTTGACGGAGCCGTAATGGACAATTATAGCGGTCCCCAATCAAACACTTGGGGTCAAGGCTAACGTAGCCGAGAGCGGCCCAGAAGTTCTTTGTTTGTTTGAGTGGACATAATTTAATAAAACTTTAGATTCAGTTAGTTCCTGATATAATCTGGTGCTGATTACTTTTTGGTGTAAATCGCCCAGCAGGTGGCGCTGCTATGCTGCATTATTCATGATTTCCACAATTGCTATATCTAAAGAACTAAAGCACGGATTTTGAGAAAACTTCAGATTCAATCAGTCCCTGATATTATTTGGTGCTGCTAACTTTTTGGTGTAAATCGCCCAATAGGTGATTCTGCTATGCTGCATTATTCATGATTATCATAATATATCTATCTCAGGAACTAATGCAGGAATTTTGATCAAACTTAGGTTCAGTCAGTTCCTGGTATAAATTGGTATTGTTTAGTTTTTGGTAAAAATCGCCCAACACGTGGCGCTACTATGCTGCATTTTTCACTATTTCCGCAATACCCGTATCTTAAGAAGTAATGTATGAATTTTCATCAATTTTTAGATGCAGTTAGCCCCTGATATAAATTGATCCTGATAGGTTTTGGGTGTTAAATTGTCCAATAGCTTCCACTGCTATGCAGAACTTTTCACTATTTCCGCCATAGCTCTATCTCAAAAACTAATGCACGGATTGTCATGAAACTTTAAATTCAATTAGAAGTTCACGTAAGTTGTTGCTGATTAGATTTTGGATTAAATCACCTATCCGGTAGCGTTGCTGTGCTGCTTTTATTAGGAAGTATTAACATCAGTGAGATAAGAGAAAGTTTTGGGATTGCCACTTCCGACTAATAATTTTTAACACAACATTTCTATTACTTATACATTTGAAAAAAAAAATCAACAAATAAAAATCTAAAGAAAAGTAAAAGAAAGCTGCATTTTTAACACATTTTGTTGATCTCTAATGGTGTCTAAAATTATTAATTGTCCGTATAATTTCTTTTTTTTTAAATATATTTTTGTGCATTAGAAAAGTCTTTAACTGACAAAAAATTTCTAATTCGCCTACATCACGCATAATCCATTCTCCGTAATAACGGTGCTTTTTATTTTCCATGGTTTCGATAACTTTGTGACCTACACTGTGAAGAAGTATTATAAAAAGTTTGTTTTTAAAGTCAATTCCTACTTAGGTCATCAGAGAAAATTTAATGCTTAAGCTAATATTAGTTTTTGTTGCATTAAAATATCTCAATTTGTTGATTTTCTATAAGCAAGTAGGTTTACAATGGAAGTCTATGGGAATTTGGCGAAATATTTGAGATATCGCCAAGTTGGTGACTCTTTTGGTGACTCATTTTGGCATCCAAATTTGGCGATATATCGACCATCTTGGCGGTATTTGGCGACAGAACAGGGTCCCCCCTATGGTAACCCCTGTTATAGATATGAAGATGCATTCAATGCTTCAATAACCAATTGCCGCTATTTTGTCTCCCAAACAAAAATCAATTGTAATCTGTAAAACAAAAATTAATAAATTAAAATTTAATTAATGAATTAATATTTGAAAAAACTGTATTAACATCAATTGTCATCCAGTACAAGTTTAAACAAATTTATTTCAACTTAATAGTATGGATAATAAGTATTTTATTAACGATTGAAAATTGGAACAAGATATATAAATAAATAAATAAATAAATAGATAAATAAATATAGGGAGAATGTGACCTAATAGTAGGAATTGAAAAAAGGCAACTGTTTCTAAATCTACGAAAATATAACCAGAAACAAATATGTACAAAACCGTCCTTCGAGTTCCCCATGATTGCGAAGAACATATTTTATCATTAGAAAACAATGTATTTTCGAAATTTATAGAAGCATTTATGTAAACAAGGTTTGTTTTGCTGCCCTGATTTTTCTTTCCGAGTAGTTTTTATAATGTATTAGTTTTGTCAAACAGGAATATCGGTTTTTACAATTATATCAATTCTTACGTAAACATTTTCACTTGCATAACTGAACTTATACACGCAAACTTAGCAAAGTAGTATAAGTTTAATATCAAAATTATTGTTTTTTATTTATTATGTTTTGCTGTAAAACATATTTTTAAAACATGAAAATATTTATATGAGAATTGATAGCATCCAAAAGACCTATATTCTTTGTTCAGAAAACCATTTACTATATTACAAAAATTACTCGGGAAGGCTTCCGAAAATCAGCTGCAGTAAAAGAATTCTTTTTCTTTTAAATGCTTTTTCAAATCTCGAACATATATTGCTTTCTAATGTTTCTAAATAGAAAGAAAGCTTTTCGGTATAGTAGGTAACCTGAAAGACGTTTATTGTACATTTTCTTTCACGGTTATATTATATTTTCAAAAATTGTGAAACGTCTGTCTTTTTTATAGTGTATACAGAGGCAGGTATAAATATATCTTTCAAAATAGATAATCTTTAAATTGATTCCTGAAGTGATTTAAGTATGGATATATTATATAATATATATATTCTTTCAAAATTTATTTAACAGCAAAATACTTTTGAGAAATCCAATATTTTTCCGAAAGTGTAATTTTCTGTGAAAAATATTTTTTTAGAATAGTTACTTCCAAGTATTAAACGCTGATATTTTTAATACACATAATTTATTAGGTGCGCAAAGAATAAAATAACTTTTAAGGTAAACTTTAGGTATATACATGTAAAACCAATTCTTTAAGAATGAGTTACAGGCTTTTATCAAAAGCAAAATGACTGCCTAATATTTATATAGTAGATTTTTATTGAAAAGTATATAAGAGAAAAATTAAAATATCAAACATGTCAGAAATTCTACGTCAAACGTGGCAAATGAGGTGTGTTCCTAATATAACTAGTTCTATAAATATTCAGATCTTGGTGCAATTGCTGTTGCACTCATTCGCTGAAATGCAATATTAAGGGGGATTATCAAGAAATGTCGCCTAAGTTGAAAAATATATCAATAACTTTAAGTAAATAGTTGATATACAACGAATACATTTTTGTTACATTAAAAGAAACTTTTAGCGTTAATTTGTCATAAAAATTAGCCTAATGTAAATACCCAATTATGCTGATATGTTCTGAAAGTAAAAAATGCACTTTTTTTTTTATCAGAACATGGAACAAATTTATTATCCAAACATGCGGTAGATAATAATATATTTTACAAAACTCCAGAACCCAGTCATATTTTGTCCAGTCCATGTACTTTTAGGAGCGTGGATTAAGCCTCCAATCTAAACTGGCTTACTTCGGAAGCATTTTCTTATTTATGTTCTTTTGCAAACGTATCAAAATGAACGGTGTTTTTAATAAGAAACTAATGTTGTAAGAACCGTTTTTTTTTTTTTTTTTTTTTTTTTCTTTTTTTTTTTTTTTTTTTGTAAAAGTATATACACTTTTTTTTCAGAAAATGTTGTCAAGTGGGCGTTTTGAACCGAATTTTGGGACGTGATAGCTCAAGAAAGGAAACAATGGCCGTCTTGATACAATAGGTGCTTAACATTTAATTCATTTATCGGATAATTCAAAATCTGTCTGATTACAAACCGCTTTAATAATCACGTCTGCAATATATGCTTTTATATTTAAAAATGTGTCAGAAATTTTCGCGTTGTCTAGTATGAAAAATACTTTTTTGAAAACCACCTTAAAATAATCATTGATTTTGAATCATTTAGAAATTCGGAGAAGCTTTTGTGAAAATTAATTTCTTATACATTATGCTTATAAAATAAGATTTTTTTTAGTCCAAAAATTGTTTGTGCTGTATTACAAAATGGTCTATGCATGGTAGAATTGTTTCATGCCAGTCATAGCGATAGATGATATAGCTTTTAAATCAAAAAATAAAATTATTTTCAACATACACCAATACACGATCCTTTTAAAATATTTTTTTTTTCATTTTTTTTATTGAAATGTAATTTAATTTATCAATGTGTGAAGAGCCTCAGCATAGAAGGTAATGTTGCTTACTAAAGCGAATAATATTTGAAACTGTCGAAAGTTATATCTTGCGATGTAACTTTTTTCTGGACACCAATTTAAACTGATTTATGAAAAAAGTAACTAATCTTGTTAATAAAACTAACAGCCATCAGGTAATGCTTGATAATAAAAAGTTTAAAAAAGAAATATAATCCATAATTTTTAACCCTTTCCAACATAGTCATAAAGTATATATAATTTTTGTTTAACCGGCCATCTTTTCGGTGTTTGTCCGCGCTCTGACTCCTTGGCTGAAGCCAAATACTTGGATTTCAACGATTAGGTAAGTCTATTGAGGCAGAGACTATCACAGTTTATGGTGAATTTTAGTAGTGTTATGATGCATCAAACATGATGAAATTTATATGTATCACTGGGGTGAAATATGGCAGGCTTTCTATAGAGTATAAAGTAAGCAGCATGTATATATATATATGTGTGTGTGTAATTCAAAGTGGTGTCAGAAGTCGGAACCACGCCCACAAAGTGGGCGTGGGTTCGAATCCCACTTCTGACACCACTTTATGGGATGTGGCTCTATTTATAAATCATAACTCACTTTTAGGACGAGCACAGACATTTATTGAGACGAGCACACAAACAAAAATACAGATAAAAAATCACTCTTCTCGTTCTTTAATTAACTTAAAAGCTATAATTCAGTCTTCATTTATTACGTCGTTTGATATTTCCAGCATTTCTACACGTCGTTTAAACCTTCCGTTTTGTAGCGTCGAAAGTATTCTGATTCTTTTACAAAATCAATATCGTCGAACTTTTTCTCGTTCCATTACTTCCACTGCGTTTCTACTTCACACAGCTTCGTTGGTTTACGTTCCCTTTTTAATCTCGAAGCAGAGATATGGAGTCGGGGTCATTCGGTCTAATGCAGGTGTTCCTACGAAATTCCCACATATATGTATATATATATATATGTGTGTGTGTGTGTAATTCATTTACAGGACTGACTGTAACATGATTGCCAAAAGTGAGTTTTTAGCTCCGGCATAGGATTTAAACTTTAGAGAATTTTAGCATTGCATAATGACTTTAAATTCTATAGATCATAAACAGATATGAACGAAAGGAATCCTAAGCATTTCCGCTTATGGGTGTGTATTCTCAAAATGTGTTTTAAAATGTTTAATGTATTTTCCAGCTGCAGTATAATTTATTTAATAAAAGATGCTTTCAGAATATAAATAAATTCATATGGCTGCCTAAAAGAAATTAAATATATTGCCGCCTATGGATGTTAATTGCTGTAAGTGCCTCTTTAGTTGTGTTAAATATTTATCAGCTTAATTAAATTTGAGTATTATGTAAAGTTTATCAAGCATATAGATACATGTTTACCACTAAAAATTAGTATTAATATTTATGGAAGGGTTTCCTAAAAATGCACTTTCAATTCAAACCAAATTTTACTGTATAATTGATATTAACGGCTTCACAAAAGGATACTCATACAATGTTTTCTGTAAATGACAATTCATAAGAAAACTTTTTAGTTGTTTTAGGCGTTTTCCAACTGATTTACTATTTAGTTTCACTAAGTGGTATGTCTAAAGCTCCATAGATCATATACATTATCTGCTATAAACAACAGCTCTTGAAAATGGTTCTGTGTATTTAAAATTGTTTAATTCGATACCTCACTTCATTCTATAAAAAATGAAATTTCTTCCAAATAATGTTGGAAAATGTTTTATAATCTATAACCGATGCGCGAGTTTTCGTTCTTGTCTTTCTTCACTTGAAGCGTTGTAAAGAGGTAGAGCTCAAACTTTTCTAAATTCATGGGCAATATAAATTTTTAAACTAAACTGATTCCATCTACTGATTCCATCTCAATTTTAGTCATTCCAATCAGAGCGCTAGTTTTTTAAATAAACTTTTATCCTTTGTCAACCCGCATAATGAAGGCTTTAAACATATTTATCTCAACAATCTTCATCACAACCATTAAAAAAAAAAAAAAAAAAAAAAAAAAAAAAAAAAAAAAAAAAACTTTGAAAGCCCGTGGTTTTGACAAATTTTTATTACATTTCTTTGAATGTTTTTCGAATTGAAGATTGCATCAGTCGTAAGAAATATAATCGGCGTGTGCTCAATATTTTTAAATATTCCTTTAAATACATAAAATGTGCAATTTATGATATATCCCTATGTTTTCTTATATGGTTGAACATTAAAAATTTTGGTTAAATATCAAAGTATTTAAGTGTGTGAATAAGTGGTGTGAAGGAAGGGGAAGTATAAATTTGTACAAAAGTGCCTGGAGATTTTTGCCCCCCCCCCCCCCCCCTTGTCTTAGAGCACAAGTTACGCCAATGAGTGCTACGCATTTATAAAATTTCGAACGTGGCTAAAAATGTGCGCGATATCAATATTTTTTTCGCGTTATCAATAATTTGACCTTTATCCCACAAAAATTGTGAACGTTACTATACAGATTAATTTGAATTACACAGGCCATGCACCTTGAAATTACTGTTTACTTACGGTGTTGAATTTATAAAAGCAAGTTTGGATTACGAGGTATGACAATAATGTTCGATGAATGTGTTTGCAAACGAAAGACATTTAAATCCGAGAAAATTCTATATATTCTTTCTTAGTAATACTTGTGGTTTGCATTCCATTTTCGGCAACGTTTTCACATAAAAATTAAGGGAAAATCACCTCTTTCGGCTTTGTATTCAGAACACTGGCTACGTGGCTTGGAAATTACTGGATCACATTCGGTAATAATTATATAAACTTATTTAGCCATAGCACAGTTCTAAAAATCGGTCCAGCACACTTCATTCTGTTCCCGCATTTGAAACAAGACTTAAAAGGTAAGAGATTGTCTTTCGTATTCAGGCACGTAACGCCATTTGTCGAAGGTTATATACGCGTTACCAGAAAAGAACTTCGTTCAGAAACTATAGCGTCTTTGTCAAAAGCTTATTCCAAGAAACATACATTACTTGCAAAGAATATAAAGCTTTTTTCTTTTTTTTTGTTTTACATAAGAATAATTTGCTTGTAAACACACTCACCCAACATTGTCATATCTGGGGAAATAATCACTCTAATAAACATAGTATATGTTGTTAATTTTTGATAAAATATCGTATTTATTTTGGTACTCGAATATTAAAAATATAAAAAATATTGAATCGTTTCGGCTGTCAAGTTTATTGCAAAGATTGACCTTTCTAAGTTTTCTCCATCTCTTAACCCCGTGGGGACAAGCGACCGGTATACGTCCCGCGTAAGGTTTTCAGAATCCGTGATTATTCTCACCAGTAAATTTTTATTGTAAATTTCGCCTTATTTAATCCTAACTCTTTTCTCGATTCAATTAGGCAAAAATTACTGCTTTGAAAAACCAGTGATAAAAGATTAAAAATTCTGTAAAAGACGCTAGTCCCGAAGGTGTTAAATAAGCTCTGGAATTTGTAATTGTATCCCGCATGAGAGATAGGGGATGCCTAATCTATTTTTTACTAAAATGCTCGTAATTTATGTTTGGCGTATAATAGCATATCATTTATCCATATATCAATAGCTTATTACATGTTCTACCTTTTTGCTGCATCCAAATTTTGAAAAGGCGCCAATGACTTTCAAAAAAAAATATTTCTCGTATCTACGTAAACAGGTTAAACCTTGTAACTTCCGGGAGATCCGGGAGTTCGGGCTACTAATTGATAACAAGTATACTCTCACCAGAAATTTCATTGAATGAAAACTGACTTATATCTATAATGTATTTATTTAAATTTTGTAATGAAATAAATGTAATGAAATAAATATGTGTCGTATGAAACATATTTCTTTGATCTAGCGTCCTAGTAAAATAAATTATTTATAATATGCTATTATCTCACAATCATAATTAATGAAGATTTTTATGATCAGAGAAGTGAAAAATCATTTTAAAGCTACTCTTTTTCAACAAAAACTGATTATTTAATACTGTAGCTTAAAAATGTACACAGAAAACAGTAACTCCATATAAACACAAGCTGTGAATATGTATATTTTACACAATATACAGGGTGTTTCAAATGGTCGTTTACATAAATGCTGGTCTGTCACATCATGATAAACTAGATTTTCATAGGAACTAGTGTTCAAAAATGCAAACTGCAACCGCTAGAGGGCGATGAGTGCAGGCTTACTTGTGATTGGGAAGCGTAATCATTTCAGGCGAGGACGTTGCAGGAGAAGGATGAATCGGTTTAGTAACGCAGAATTGGCCGATATGCATTACGCATATGGCTCCGCGGATGGAAATGCACGAGACGCGGTACGGACGTACCTTGAGCGCTTCCCAAGCAGACGTTAGTCAAGTCTTGTTTTCTTTGGACAAATGCATCGCAGATTGCGTGGAGCAGGAACTTTCCAAGTACATAGCCAAATTAATCGAGAACGCACTACACGCACGCCTATCGTAGTGGAAACTGTGCTACGGGAATTTGAGAGGAACCCGCAAACAAATCTCCGAGCAAGCGAACACGTTTTGGATGTACATCGTTCCAGCATTATGCGCATACTGCATGAGGACACGGAACACGCCTACCACTTGCAAAGAGTACATGCATTGTGGGTTGACGATTATCTCAACGCGTTGCATTCGCACGCTGGTATTTGCAACAACGGGCCGCACAGCCGGATTTTCCATCGTGGACTTTGTTTTCGGATGAATCCTGTTTTACATAGGCCGGCATCCTGAACATGCACATATGGGCGCATGAAAACCCAAGGTCTGCACGTGCCCATGCACGTTAACAACGTTTCGCCGTAAAAGTTTGGACTGGTATTATCGGTGACATGTTAATTGACCCTTACCTACTACCTCAGTGCCTCGACGGGAATAACTATCGAATTTTCTTAAAAAAGAGTCTTGCGGGGTCTGATGAGTTACGTTTCAGCCGCTACACGCCGAAACATCTGGTTTCAACATTGCTCATTTTAGCTACACTGTGCGAGAATGCCTCGATAGGACATATCCTAGTCGCTGGATTGGTAGAGACGGACCTGTCGCATGGCAACCGCGATCCCCCGACCTGATTCCCCTGGATTTCAATTTGTGTGGACACATGAAGTCCATGGTGTGCCAGACGCCCGTAACATCGGACATGGATCTCGTCGCCAGGATCGTAGAAGCGGCGGTAAGTGTCCGTGACACACCTGCCCATTTTGAACGGGTCCGTGAATGCGTCGACGTTGTGAAGCATGCATTGCGGTGAATGGAAGGAATTTTGAACACCGTCTGTAAATTAAACCATGTTCTTTAATAAAAGTCACATTAATACCTCTTTCGATATCCTTTCTTTCTTCCCCTCGACACCTACGCTCATTGACCTCTAGCGGTCGCAGTTTGCATTTTCGAACACAAGTTCTTATGTAAATCTTGTTCCTCATGATATGACACACCAGCAGGTTAATTTGTAAACGACATCTTGAGGCACCCTGTATATGAGCACGGGAGTTTCAAAACGCGCCTTATCCAGAAAATCAAATTTTGGGTTATTGCGAAAATCCTCTGAGTGCGTCCATTGGTTTTCATTGTAGACTACGATTTTACAGTGCCGGAAATACACGATAAAACTATTTTTTTTGGCGATTGTAGTGTTTTTCGGATGCAGATTCACTAATAGAATAGATTGTTAGAGAAAACTTGATATTTTAAAGTATGGATAAAGCGAGTTTTGAAACTCACGTCCTCATATATATACATCTAAATTTTTTATAGCTGTCTTCTGAAGCATTTGCTCCGAATTTAAAAATACTTGTGATTGTATTTTTACTTCATATAATTTATAACGGGTATTTTTGCATTTCGTCGCAATAGAAATACTACTTTGTAGCTCCTATTTAAAACATATTTACGTAAAAGATGCTAATAAATATTGAAAAATGTAACGTTAATTGTTATTATTTCTGCTAAAGTAAATCTCAATTATTAGACTGTGTTCAGTTAACACTAGTTGAAAACAAGAGATTTAAGCCTGGTCAAATATTGCAAAATTTAGAGGGGAAATCATCCCACAACTGCCAGTTTGGGAGGTAAAACAGTATAAAAACATATGGAAATACTGATAACAAGTTCTAACTAACTTTCTTATCTTTCAGATTTCATTAAATAAATTAGATTATAAAACAATTAGTAAGTGCAAAACGTACTCCTTTGGGTGTGCCAGGATGGCAAAGTTCCACTTTTTCATATCATGGCTAAAAAAACTTTACTAGCAGAAAAGAATGATTAAATGCTTCCATCTTGTGCTTATCAGCAAAAAAAAAAAAAAAGATTTTTTTTTAAGTCAAAATACATGTCGTGTGGCCAAACATCGACAGTTTTCACTTTATAATTAAAAATATGACTTTATCCTTCTACACAGAACTATAAATACTCTTTTAAAAATAATTTATGTTTAAATGAGATATAAACAAGAGAGTCCTCTAATGGTGACGTAAAGTTTTTTTTCTATTTAATACTTCTGTGTTTAATTTATGTTTATTTTTTATTCACAAATGTAACCATTTTCATAAAATCTAGGCTTTATATAACCTTAGTTCTTCTTGAACAAGAAAAAAATAATTATTGGATCATTCTATACATATTTCATTATTAAGGCAAACGCAGGTTTTGTTAATATAATTTTATTAATAAATTTATAATCATAACAGGATTATACTATAACGTTTTCAGAAAAAAAATCACAAAATATCTGACCGCTAATATATGATGTCACAGGTGAGCCATCCGTGAATGTAATTATGTTTTTTTTTTTTTTTTTTTTTTTTTTTTTTTTTTTTTTTAAATCGCAAATGCATTTACTATATGAGTATATTAATCATCTTTAGGTGTAAAACTCTTTCCAAAATTTTAATCAGTTACGACGAAGTCCTAAAAAATAGTTTTTCACATCATCAAAATGCAATTTATCTTTAAGTAGATAGAAAAAAAAACTAAGAACGTCATTTGAAAATCTGAAAAAGGTTTTTTTAGAAGTAATTAATTGATAAATAATGAACTACCACACGTGAAAAAGCTACAGTTTTTTTTTCTCGAATAATTTCAGATTTACGGTATATTATCTGTTGGATATGTTCCACAATTGTCGTTTTTACTTTGAAAGCGTTAAAAATATTAAATTGAAGATTTATTCTCGTACTAACAGCGTAGTAACACGAAGTGTCGCAGTTGCATTGTACGGGATCTTACTATTTTTCAAGAAAAAAGACACTGTTCTTGTTCGACATTTAAAATATATTTATATTATTGATTTATCAAGTTTACGATTATAGGTAATAAATAACATCTGTAATATAAGTTAACGTAAAATTACAAAAATTACTTTTTACAAAAAACATGGTTTTTATGCACTTAGAACAGAGTGCTTTTTACTTACCCATCATACGTAGTATAGGGTAAGTCTTGCAATCGTTTTAAAAATTGAAAAAAAAAAACTTTTTGACGGATTTACACGTTTCATACACTGGAGATTCCGAAAAACATAATTTTAGAGAAAAAATAAACTTTTTTACTAAAAATAAAACCGACTTCAAAAACTACTACAAAGTAAAAAATATTTTTTTTTACATAATATAGTTAATAAGAAATTAAATTAAGAGCATTGTATTTACAGATGCGTATTATTATATTTATGTACATTAATTTGATTTTTTGGAGTCGGTGCCAGCCAAACGAAGTTACGTATAATTATCCAACAGACACACATCCAAATATCTACGAGTTTTTTTACGATTTGTTATTTAGTTAAAAAATTTGAATTTTACCATTTTTGAAACATTTCGTCTGATTTTATAAACGTGCATTTTCAAGTGATATTAGTTGTAATTATGTGTGCTAAATTAAGGGTTATTGTAAAATTAATGCGTTTCTGCAGGCTATTATGTAAAAAAATCGGAGTCGAACACAGATTTTCAAATGCAGAATGGTGTCAGAACTGATTGAGAATGGAATTGTTTTCCTAAACGGTTTTGCTGAATCTTGTTACGATTCGCATTGGATAAGCAATTTTAATTTTGAACTTTGCTTGGCTGGCACCGACTCCAAAAGATCAAATTAATGTACATAAATATAATAATACGCATGGTAAATACAATGCTCTTAATTTAATTTCTTATTAACTATATTATGTAAAAAAATTATTTTTTACTTTGTAGTAGTTTTTGAAGTCGTTTTTATTTTTGGTAAAAAAGTTTATTTTTCACTTTTTAGTTTTTTTTTTTAGTTACAATTTTTGCATGATTCTTTTGGAGGAAATTACGGACTTTTAAAGAAACTTTTAAAGATGTTATTTTGATAAGTAAATACTTTTGTCCAGATTTGTGTGTACATTAATAACACAGGTTTTTTGTGAAAATTCTTTACATATATGTATTATATTTATTCTTCTTCAGATTTAATAGCTTTATTTTTTAATTAAATATTTTTGTTTCTCTATTTGGACATGGATAGAACGACAAGAGATGCTGCTCGCATGAAAAAATATCGAACTTTGGAAACTGACACTAAAAAGTTCTTCAGCTTACTAAAAATGCTCTACGAAATAGAGAAGAGAGACCCAATGACTTATTTTTCATACTTTTTAACCGATGACCAGACCCTTATCTTCCGGGTTGCCCTAGATGAGCGGGTTTGATACCTGGCATCGGCGTAGGAGACCACCTAATCGCCACGTAGTGGCAATAAACCTGATGAACGCCTAGATCGTTTTACTATCGGCAGTGCCTATTTCTTAATTATGAACTTTTTTATGCCAGTTACTTAACATTTATATCTTGTTGTTTAGCACCTGCGCAATGCTAATCATGTTGATCTCGTAATTTAGAAGCTTAATCAGATGACGAGACCTTCATCTGACAAGGCACCTCAGAGGTATAATTCATAGGTAAATTCGAGGTCTTCGCACCTATCGACGGAGTTTACATGCACCAGGAGCCATTAGTATGCATGACAACCGAATAACTTATCAAAAAATGATCGTGAAAAGACTAAAGAGTCTTAAATGGCGTTCCCTCAAATGGCTGGTCATAGATGAAATTTCTACGGTGTCAAAAGAGAATTTATATATAATTCATTTGAGGTTTCAAGAATTTAAAAACAATTTAATTTTTGGTAGTATAATAGTTTTCTTATATGGAGATATTTTGCAAGTGCTAATATGTAATGTATAATGTATACGTAATGCCAATGTGCTTAAATGTATGGCAAGCATTTCAGCATGGTACTTTTATTCATAATTTAAATTATTTGCTTAATCTTTCGCCAAATCTAAAGATTCTGATAGAGAAATTGAGAACTCATTGCATCATGACGGCATTTTGTTTATTTTTGTTTGTAATCTTTCTTGACAAAATCAGCTTAACTCACTTAGGCATTTATGCTTCTTATTGCATCATCATTTGCAATACGTTGGGCAGTGGAGATTTTAAAACTATTAAGTAATCAACCGTTATTACGTCCACTGCCAGTTGTTGTTTCTGAGCTAATATGATTTGGTGCATTGAAGAGTTTTGCGAATTAAATATTTTATGATACCCACATTTACATTAATCCAATTGCTGCTGATATTTTTTTTTGTTTCACGCTAGCCTTAACTGTGGGCTCGATTACGGAAGATTAGAAATTCATCGTCATGCTCATTTCATAGTCTTGGTTCAAGTGTCATTACTCTGCATAGTAACTGACGTATTTTAGTGAGTATAGTACTGCAAAACATATAGAATATATAGAACTTTCGGAAGCAACTTATGATATTCGCATTTCCTTTAAACTATGTTTGCTGTTAGTATCGCACACTTTTTGCTTTTATCGGGGAATCTGATTCAAATTTACTTGCTCTCATTTCTTGATACAATTCAAATGTTTTCATGACTGCGTAACTCACTGACTTGCTTTCACCATTATGCTTATGCCTACTGATGTTTAAGTTCTGTGCCATGTAAATGCACCGCACCATAACAATGCTGCCTGTAATATTATTTAGAGTAACTCCTTTTATTTATTTTTATGTTGTTTATCTTGTACTTTAACAGCATAGGGATCTTGGCTCAACTTCTGTTTGCATATAAAAGTAGACAAATGGTTGTTTACAATAAATAAATTTATAAATATTGAAAAACTTGCTTGTGTATATGAGACAGTGGTACTACTTAGTTATCCCGTCGACCAAAAATCTATCGCCAAACTATAAGATTAAATGCCAATAATGGTTGATCGTAAATGTTACATTCACTTGACTTTAAGCAAGATACATGTGTTTACGTCATCAAGTGATTTTTATTTCGACGTTTTATTTGTATTTTTTTAATGTTACACTAATTTATTTGTTCTTTCGTTATTTAAAATAAAAATTATGTCAATTTGTATAATTTGGCGATTTATATAATCTGGCGAAATTGGTCGACGGGATAACTAAATAGTACCGAGACAGTTGCCAGAAAATATGCGTGAAATTTTCATTTTCTCTCCAAGGCTCCTATACAGGAAAGTTATCATTAATGTTGTTTAGTGGAAATATTAAAGGCAATCAAAAAGCATTCATATATATAATTGTTTAATATAATATAATATAGGTATGTATATAATATTATGGTACTTCTTAGTTATCCCGTCGACCAATTTCGCCAAATTATATAAATCGCCAAACCACTCGCCAAATTATAAAAATTGACGTAATTTTTATTTTAAATAACGAAAGAACAAATAAATTAGTATAACATTAATAAAAATACAAATAAGACGTCGAATTAACGGTGTTATTGGCATTTAATCTTACAATTAATTAATTAATGGCAAACCATTATTGGCATTTAACCTTACAATATGGCGACAGTAATTTGGTCGACGGGATAACTAAGAAGGGTAATTGTTAGTTATCCCGTCGACCAAATTACTGTCGCCAAATTGTAAGATTAAATGCCAATAATAGTTGATCGTAAATGTCACATTCACTTGACAACACGTGTTTACGTCATAAATGATTTTCATTTCGACGTTTTATTTGTATTTTTATTAATGTTATACTAATTTATTTGTTTTTTCGTTATTTAAAATGAAAATTATGTCAATTTGTATAATTTGGCGAGTGGTTTGGCGATTTATATAATTTGGCGAAATTGGTCGACGGGATAACTAACAAGTACCCTAAGAAGTACCTATTATATATATATATATATATATATATATATATATATATATTATGTGCCGCCAGTCTGATGTTATGTTTTTATTTAAACTAAACTATTGTATACTAAATTATTGTTTTGTATTAAGTTAGTTTGCTTCTGTATTATTTAGCATTTGAAATAATGGTGTATCTTTAATTAATGTATATTAAATTACTATTTTAAATGCGATTGCCAATTGAGAATTTTAAACATGACTGTCGATAAGAAAATGCGAAGAAACAGATTGGGGAAGATCCATTACTGAATTTGAATTGGAATATCACCAAATTAGTCAGTTACAGCCAAGTTGGCTTCATTTATGGCGACTTATTTTGGTCGCCAAATATGGTGATAATTCACGTAACTGCGCCAAGTTTTGCTACAACTTAGCGCTAACGTATATGAATACATAGTTTTATGCTTATGATTGAGAAACCGGTTAGAACAATGAAAGATAATTTGGGTGAAATCCTTCATTTTATTGGTTTTTGTTGAATTACTAAAAAACTACTCAACCAATTTCGATGAAACGGAAGTGGTACCAATTCGAGAGTATCCTCTTTCAATTAAAACAAAAATCACATAAATCGGACAAAAAGTTCCGGAGCAATCGGTGAACATACATAAAAAAAAAAAAAAAAAAAAAAAAAAAAAAACATACGTACGCGTCGAATTGATAACCTCCTCCTTTTTGAAGTCGGTAAAAAAATGCCGTCCGTCTGTATGTGTGTGTGTGTCTTTAAACGCTCTATCTCCCGAACAAATTGAGATAGAAACTTGAAATTCGGTGTGTACTTAGGAAGTAACAATGGGAAGAAGCCTATTGAATATCAGTAACCTCGATTATCCGGAACTATTTTTTCGGACTCTCAAAATATTCGTTCTGATAAAATGTATATAAAACTTTTCGAAATAGTTTATTTGAAGGAGTGAATATAAAAGACAATAAAAAAACATAAATTTTGCATCATGAATAAACTCTATCGTGTAATTAGTTGTCGAGATATTTGTAATTCTATTTTTCACACTCTTCGATTTTTCATGACCCTGTATTTCATTCAAATTTCAATTCAAAGATCTATTTTAGATTATATTTAAGATTGGATGACAATAGTGGCTTATTGTAAATGTCAAGCATTGATTGCATCTCCATACTTATAAAGGGGTTACCATAGGAGGGATTCTATGCTGTCGCCAAATGCCGCCAAGTTTGTCGCCAACTTGGCGATATATTGCCAAATTTGGTGACCAAAATTAGTCGCCAAAAGTGAAGCCAAATTGGCGGTATCTCTAATATTTCGCCAAATTCCCATATACTTCCATTGTAAACCTATAGTGTTTACTTGCTTACAGAAAATCAACAAATTGAGATATTTTAATGGAACAAAAAGTAATATTAGCTTAAGGGATTATATTAATTATATTTAAGGGAGTCTAAGTAAGTTAAATTATGAATAAAGTAACATGATACAATGCTTAGCATGTATCTGATGTTTTATTTTCATATTTTATATTATATATATCCATGATGGGTAAGTATTACGGTGGCCCCCAACGACTAGTTTATGAGAGTAGCGACATACTAACAATAAAATATGATTAGTAGAGATGATTTTAGAGACGGAAGATGTGAGCTTGTCGTAATCCGGAACTTGCGGAGTCTTCAATTATAACCAATCTAATGTTTTGTTATTTGTCTTATTCACAGAAGCTAATTTGTAAAGTCGATTATCACCAAGTTCTCTAGTGTGAGTTTCAGTGTTTTGGACAAAAATATACAAACTGAACATACATCCTATGCGATTACATTGCCCTTTGCGATTTTGGATTCAAGCACCAAGATCAGAACCCCATGTTTCATAAGTCCATCTAGTTAGTAAATTTGAAAGAAATTCGGAAAATAGTATTCCATATGAGTATATAATATTGAAGTCGTTAATCTTTTAGCTAATAATTATAGTAATTGTAGAACTAAGTCACGTAGAAATACTTTTTACTGCATTTTCTAAAGAGAATTAAAATAAAAAATCATTTAATTTATTTATAAAAACAAAACTATAACAATGACATCCACTCATCTGTTTAGATAACGGAATATATCCCATTATTTTCCTTTTTCATTTTTCGTTTTACAAAAATGAGTAATTTAGTGTCATCTTTGCAAAAATTCCATTCAAAATTACAACGTATATTAATTCCAAAATTTTAAAATTGAGACAATTATTGTAACATCCTCGTATTCATGTAAATAAATGGCATCACTGGTTTCATCGAGCAACTTTCTATATTTTCTGATGAGTAGTTGTGAAATAAAAACACACAGTCAGACTTAATAAAATATATATTGTACCTTGGCGAATATATTTTTGCGCAATGAATAGCTTATAAATGAATGAAAACTGGAGGAAATATTTAGATAGAATAAGTAAGATACAATAAGTAATATTGCAACTTTGTGTCTCTTAAGTTAAGTTTTCTAATTTTCCATGCAATATCAAATATGGCGGAATCAAGCGCCAAAAGTGTGAAAGATTGTTTTTCATTTTTAAAAAAAATCTGAATAAGATAGGTGTAAAAAAAAAAAAAAAAAAAAAAAAAAAAAAAAGGTTCTCTCGACATTATTTCAAAAATAATGCAGAAACCTTCAGGTTGAAGTCGAAGTTAAACAGAGCGAGAGAGAGAAAATACCCTCCCAGACGCAAAACCAAAGACTACATAAACAAAAATATTCTCTTTAACCTATAAGGAAGGTTCTACCTGCTTCCAGCAAAAGTCTAACCTAGTACACATAACCACGCACCCTCATCTGAAGGTCCTAAATTATTTGAGATTATTTCTGTACTATGTATGTATAGGCCGATGTCCAACTTCGACATTTTGTAAAAAAGCCTGTTTAATGTCTTGTTTATATATATTTTTTTGAGTTATTAATACGAAATAATTCACTTTCTGAATAAATTAAAGGGGGGATATTTCTTCTGTTATACCTATGATGATTGTGAAGCGGATGGTGGACTTTAAAAAAATAATGATGTTAATTCAAGAACGGAGATTAAAAATGAATATTGTTCATTATAGAAAGCAACAAATGGGTGGGGCATTGATAATTTGCTACCAATTATATAATAACTGTGATTGATAGGTAGATATAAAAAAATGGGAGTTTTGATATTAGCTTTTTTTTCTACCAAGGTACATATATATGTTTTCCTATTTTTTAAAACAATTGTATATATCAGACTTTAATGCCTGTAGATTTAATTAATATAATTCATACAATAAACCATGCATTATTTCATTGAAGATTATTTTATGAAGTTGAACACAAAAATGATAAGGTAAAATTTTAACATACTTTTGTTGCCAAACGAAAGTAATTCTTGAGTTATTTGAAGATTCATAATAATCGGAGCGACATTTTTATTTATTCTTTAGGGCGTTTGCGAATAGTGAAGAGGTATCTAGATTGATCAGACTTGAATTTCTTTTGTGAGCCTGGTTTTACTGTACACGGAGATCCAAGCCTGCCTAACCATGGTCTACAAATTATCACCCCAGCGCCCAAAATTAAACAAGATCAAACCCAAATAATGAGAAGATAAGCAGAGTGTTTCTTTTCAGTTTTATTTCTTAAACTTCAGTGAAAAAAGAGACTACTATTCATAGAAATACTACGAGCAAATATTTGATTATTTTTGATTTATCAGAGGAAATTAACATAGTTTTAGAGTAAATAGATGTTGACTCAGTATTTTCAATTATCATAACCTAGTAAAATCAATTAACGTTTTAACTTTTATTAAATATTTAACATTTCAGTATCCAATGTTTCAACAGATGAATCATTTCAAATGATGATCAATCAGATTTGCTAAATAAATTATAGATTAAAAAAATAATATATAAAATTTTACTTACTTCAATCTTTTCGTAAAAAAATATATACAAAATTTGTGTGTAATTTCTTTATACAAATTTACAATGTTAGATCGATTTTCTTTAAACGCAGAAAACATAAGTTTTAGAACCTGACAAAAATGTTGGCGAAATTCTCAGAGCAACTCTTTTACACTTTTTGAACTAGTATGCTCCAGTTTATTTTATAGAATTGTAATTTAAAAAAAATTTCAAACACGCATTTTATTTTTTTTGTTACAACACAATAAAAAGAAAACCCAAGAATGAAAAAAAAAAAATATATATATATATATAAATAACAATGTCTGAAACATATTTAAACAGGTTGTTTTTAAAAATTAATTAATTAATTCCGTTTTAATTACGGTAAATATAATTAAACATATGTGTTTCGTTTATATAAGCCAAAACCAATTCATATCTATATGAATATAGCACATATGTTTCGCACATTAATTTAACATTTTTTATACATATTTTTTTGTGTGTGTGGAAAAGTCATGTAGTATTTAGCATAGAACGTGCAGTTTCAGTGTACAGTTCCTAGAGATTTATTACACTATTCCTAGATATATTTTTGAATTTTTTTTTTGTGATATTGAAATTATTTTTAGCGACCCGATTTCAATCTCTATACACAAGATTGTACAATTCCCCTCTTACTATTTTTTTTAGAACGCTGATTACTGTATGAACACTAGGTATACCAAGCGCACAGGTATACGTTATAGTGATTGTTACAATAAAAGTTTATGACGAGAAGCACACAGAGCTCTTTTATAGTAATTAACGTACTGAAAATGTATGAGGCTGAAGTTCACAAAGTTAAATTTTAGACAGGAGATTCGTTATGTAGATTGTCATTATTACTGTTTATAAATGTAACGTGAACAGGAGCCTGTTATAGTTATTGTAGTCATAATGATTTACGGGATGCGAATCAATAAGGTTCCAGTTTTAATGAACATCGTTTTATGGATACGAAGAGGACAGGAACAAGTTATTCTTATCGTTATAGTTTTTATAATTATCCAAATTTGTTAAATTTACTCGGAATCCACAAGGTTTGCACGGGAAACGCCGGGCCTAATATTTATTCTAGCAATCTATAAAATAGATTATTTATTTCAAATGAAAATCAAATTTTAAAGTAATTGCTTAAAAGGCGCAAAGGCCAACATAGTGAAAAAGATTCCAAGACGAGACTCGAACCCGGTCCATCAGTATAGCGCACTGACGTTCTACCGACTAAATCACTTGGAACGATACCCAGCAAGGAAAATTCCTCACCATTATATGTTGGCAAGGCTAACGCAGCACAAGATGGAATATTTACCGTGAGCCACCAACCTGGGGCAAACACGGAATATAATTAAATCCAGCATCGATAGAAACTATATTAATACATGGAAATTATTCCAGAGGGAAACATTCGCCTTGGATACAATATTTCAAATGAAAATCAAATTTCAAAGTAATTGCGTAAAAGGCGCAAAGGCCAACATAGTGAAAAAGATTCCAACCCGGGACTCGAACCCGGGCTATCAGTATAGCGCACTGACGTTCTACCGACTAAACCACTTGGAACGATACCCAGCAAGGAAATAAATATTCCATCTTGTGCTGCGTTTATAGCCTTGCCAACATATAATAGTGAGAAATTTTCCTTGCTGGGTATCGTTCCAAGTGGTTTAGTCGGTAGAACGTCAGTGCGCTATACTGATGGCCCGGGTTCGAGTCCCGGCTTGGAATCTTTTTCACTATGTTGGCCTTTGCGCCTTTTAAGCAATTACTTTGAAATTTGATTTTCATTTCAAATATTGTATCCAAGGCGAATGTTTCCCTCTGGAATAATTTCCATGTATTAATATAGTTTCTATCGATGCTGGATTTAATTATATTCCATGTTTGCCCCAGGTTGGTGGCTCACGGTAAATATTCCATCTTGTGCTGCGTTTGTAGCCTTGCCAACATATAATAGTGAGAAATTTTCCTTGCTGGGGAGCGTTCCAAGTGGTTTAGTCGGTAGAACGTCAGTGCGCTATACTGATGGCCCGGGTTCGAGTCCCGACTTGGAATCTTTTTCACTATGTTGGCCTTTGCACCTTTTAAGCAATTACTTTGAAATTTGATTTTCATTTGAAATATTGTATCCAAGGCGAATGTTTCCCTCTGGAATAATTTCCATGTATTAATATAGATTATTTATTTTCAAGCATTCGATATGCAGATAAACATACACAAATCTACTAAGTTGAACATTTTGTGTGTTTATACCGCTTGAATAACAAGCATTATATATCGTTAATTAATTCTGTTATAATATTCAGAAATATAGGAGAAGTACCAACTGTATATCCAGTTGAAAACTCGGTGAAACAGTAATAAACGTGGCATTTTGAACTAATTTCAAATGTACACTAATAAAAGAAAGTTGTCTCTATGTGTCTCTGTCTGTGTGCGTGTGTGATGGCTAGCAAAATCCATGGCACGTACATATCTAAAATGTTTTGGGAGGGTAGCTCAAAGTGTCGCCCAGTGCACCTGAGTCTCAGAATTTTAAATTTCCTATAATTAGTTGAGTTATCAATTAAACATCGCAACTCACTCTTATAAAAAATCATGAATTTAATACTCAATCAAGGGCAGCGCTCGGGCACGCACACAAACCCATTTACGCATCGGAGGCTAGCGAAGAACAGGGTTTCAATTTTATTTGTGTTTTTTAATACTACTATTTTAAGCTGAATCCACCAAACAGCACAGTACAGTTAAAATTGAAAGACATATTCTGAGAGATCATATTCTTACGTCTCAAATGCCACAATCAATTCGAAAAAATGTTGCAGTTAACCCTTTGTAAAAAAAAAAAAAAAAAAAAAAAAATCGAAAAGGTTCTTTTCTCCGAAAAACGTTTTCCCCTTATTGCAGCGCACCTCCAGGACACAGTTTTAGAGCTACCAACAAACCAAAAATATGCTCGCTTAAAGCTGAAATATTCTTCTAGTTGATTATGTAATCGGTTATAAAAAATATGAATTTTAACCTTTTTAAATACACCGGCGAATGCAGATTACTTCACGACTCACGGACACAATTTTTTTTCTACGATAAAAGTAACTAAACGCCCGTATTTTAACATAATCTTTTTAGAGAATCTTAATAGACCTGATTTACATCACGTACAAAAATTATGAAATGTTCGGAAGGATAGAAATATTTTTTCCTAAATAAAATGAGTGAAAATGTCGAAGGAATCAGTGAAAACCTGTCAATGTCGTCGCGGTTTCTTCTGTTTTCTGTACGCATAGACTCCAAAAATCAAATTACGCAGGAAATAAAATATCCAAAAGCATATACTTTCAATTCAATATCTTTTGCGATTTTTTCATTTAAAAATATAAATTCAGTCAAAATGGAGTTAAAGATAGAAAATTATAGAAATTTGAGTTTCATTTAAGATTCATTCATCACGGGCTCGGGCAAAGCCGGGTGGGTCAGCTAGTAAGATATATTTGCAACATTGTGTAATCGATGTGTTTAAACATATCATAATTAAATATTTAGATAAATATTTAATATCTCGATGTTTCAGGGTATTTTCAGATATATACTGGTTAAGGTAATATGTGTTGAACTATTCCTTATCGATTTTCATCCAGTTGAAAAATTTACAGCATAATGCAGTAATTTCAGTAAGGGAAATATGATACATATGCTACTAGTAGCACAGGCTTTCGATGGAAGATAACCGTGACACATCAACCATCACAAATGGTTACACTTATAACGATGGCTAAAAGATGGCATGTTTCTTTCGTCAAAATATGGCACTCACGTGACCGTCACGTTTTTATTTAACTGCGACATTACTGTCAAGTCACTGTGACCCAAATGTGTACCTCCTCACAAAGTGGGTTATATCTACTTTACATTAACATATTTACATTATAAATTATTAGATTAATTAAAACGAATAAGAATCCTTTCACGCATCAAGTAATGAAGTATGGATATTAGTAATTGTATGTGGACCACGTTTCTTTTACATTTTCGTCACATTTGAGCGATTGTGGTAATATGATATTAATATGACATCACTTGATTTTTATTTTTCTTGAAATTAAAGAAAATAAATCAAATAATTTAAATATATTTTCATTATAATAGTAAGATGAAGTTTTCAAGTTGAAACAAGTCTTATTTGATTCTTGACTTTTTATATTCAGTGCTTATATATTTTCATTGAAATGGTAAAATTTTTGCTCCCCTCAAATAAAACAAATTTGCACTTTATGGAATTTTTTAAGCTAGAATAATAAGAACTATTCTATGATGCATAGAAATAATTCCTTTCAACATAAGAGCGAGCTTTTCATAGTAATTCATATCTGAGTACCCAGTTCATAAAATAACATTAAAACACACAATAATTAATAATAATAATGGAACAATGAAACAATGTGAGCTGTTTTTTGGATTTCCTAGTTGCCTTGCAACTGCACATCCAGTTTAGAGGTGTCTTTTTAAATGCAATTGGAGCCATAACAGAATGTTTAAACGCGGCTGGTGGCCACAATAAAAAGAAAAGTTAAGGAGTTAGACAACTTATAATAAAATTGTTAGTATAACACGATGAGAGAAAAAAAATGTCCCATGTGATCCTAACAAACTGACAGTCGAGAACAGACGAAAAGCTACCAAAGGGAAGTCCCAACATAAAAAAAGACTCTTTTCAGAGACCATACATTAAAGTTTATCATAATATAAAATGTTAAACACAGTGCGAACAATTTAGAAAATGTATAAAAATACTTACATATTTAGAAGAAAAAAAATATAAAATAAAACACACGAAAAATAATTAAAAAACGGTTATAAAAAGCTTAAGTGAGAAGATTTCAAAGTAACTGAACAGAAAAACGCATATACAGAGGAGAACGTAAGAGAATAAAACGACGGCGTCCGCCCAGTCTGGTAACTTGTAGGGAAAAGGTGAAAAAGCTTTAAGAAGAGAAGAAAATAAATGATTAGACAATATAAAACGTGAAATGAACAATAAAATGCAGATTAAGAGTTTTTTAATACAAGACAATACGAATCATAGAAAAGAGCAAAAAAGTTTAACTGGATAAGATTTTAATCTTCATTAATGTTAAGTTGATTAGCGAGTTTGCCGAATTTGGTTATGATAACTAACAATTTTTGCATAGGATTATCGATTTTTTTAGTTTGGGTTGAAATATTTTTTACACAGTTAAGAAATTAGTAATTTGTAGGACTTCTTTGATTTCATTGAAGGTATATCTTGGGTTTCATTAGAGTAATATTTAGGATTTTTGGGATTTTGAGTGTTATTGGAATTTTCTTTAGTAGGGGAGGAAAGGGTATTTGCGTTATAGCTATCATTAACTTCAGAGTTTAACATATCAGAACTAGTTGAGGGTTCAGTGATCTTAGTTTTTTTGGTATAGTTAAAATCCTTAAGGATATCTGCAAGAATTTGGGTTTCTTTGGAGATCTTGCTGTCGCTATTACTTGAAGATTTACGGTTAGTTTTGTTTTCCAATCTATATGGGTTTTGGGGGCAACCGCGGACGCCCAAGTCCACAATTGGCGCATTTAGGGGTAATTCAACACTTGTGCTCACAGGATGTGCTCAGATGTAAATCGCCACATTTAACGCATTTGACAACAAAGTCGCACACCTCTGAGGAGTACCCATAGCCCTGACAGCTGTAACATTTTTTAACACGGTTTTTGCTTGTAAAGGCTTCAATTTTGACTGAAATATAGTGTATCACATTAATTTGGTAGATTTCCTCGAAATTCTTACGCGGTAGAACATTAATAATGCAAAGTCGCTTTAGAGCATGGCAGCCCTTGGTATGTAAAATCATGCTCTTTAACCACTTCCCCGTCGAGGGTTATGGGGAAACAGTGCTTTTACCCTCGAATTATTTCGGGGCGAACTGTGAAGTGGTTAAGACTTTCTTCCATGATTTTGATGTCGGTATAACAGGGAGGCCCCTAATGCAGATTTTTTGGGGCCTTAACTTCCTAGGGTCAAGACTAGTGTATTTCTTTTGATTTTTGTCTAACCACCTTTGCGTTATTTTGAAATCGTTATCAGAATTACATTGAATAACTAGGCGTTCGCCTTTTAGCTCAATTTTAGCTTTACGGAGTTAAACTCCGCAATTTGTCGGGCTAGCGTCGTCCAATTATTGTCAATTTCGATGTAAAATGAGTTAGCAGTTTTTTTGGAGGTACCAGCATTCACTAACATTAGACTGTTCCCTATCAATCTTTTCACTTAGATTAACTTCATTAGAAATGTTGCTTAGAAGGATAGCAGAACTCTCCTCTGATAAAGGACGTTTAACTCCTTTTTTGACAGCGTTGAAAAGTTCATTTTTAGGGTGTCGTTCATCTGACGAAACCCCATTCCTATTACTCCTCTGTCTGTCAGGCTGTCCGTCTGTCTGTCCGTCACAGAGCCCGTTCTCAAAAACTATATATGTCGGAGACTTGAAATTTTGCATACTTATAGCTGGATACCTGAGATCAAATGACAAATCACAAAATTTTGAAAATTCGTAATTAATTGACGTTATTAATTAAAAACTCCCAATTTTACGCCTCATTAATGCAGAAACGGTATAAAATGAATGCAGGTACGAACGGACTCTTGAAATATTTTCATTTCTCCTCCGGGTTGCCACACATCTGCGCTTCGAAACTGCAGGTTTGCCAGAGCGCGCTTTAAGCAAAACAGCGTACTGGACATTTTTAAATCGACTTATATCTCAAAACGTTTTTAGGCGAGACATTTTTAACTTACACAGACATACGCAGAAAAAAATCTACTTTCATTTGGTATACAGATCGTTTCTCTGCGTTGTGTATAACACGAAAAATCCGCTAAAAATCGATCGATAAAATTTTAATTTCTTTAATTGCAAAAACAGGGAAAATAGATTTCATTTTCGCGGGAAGCAGGTGTTGTACATGATGGCGCTTGCGGTTTTCCGTAGTAGAATATTTTAATACGAAATTTAAACTTTTTAAATATTAAATTTTTAGATTAAATTTTCAGACATCCCGGAGTGAAATTTTTCGCTCATTTCATAGATACACATTTCTAACTCCTATCTTAATTACAAGCTGATATATTAATTATTATTGAATTAATTGGTTTTACTTCTATCAAATGCGTATTGCATTAAAAAATCCCTAATGAAGGCACGTGATTTCAAGAACCGCGATTTCATTTAACCCTCCTCATTCCAGATTAGGAAATCTAACAAGGCAATCTGTTTGAAACTTGAAGATAGTTAGTTCATAACACACAAGAAAAAAGTTTAAATAAATTGGCGCGTGAAATTTCTGGTAAAGGAGGGGAGGGGCGCTAATTTCACTAACTGATTTATTTCTATTATGTACTTATTTTAAAAGGCAGTCACGTGATGTTTCATTGCATTCTTTTTCTGAACGATGTCCGATTTTTAAAAATACAGCATAAATGTTACTTATGCCAGATAAAGTTTCAGAAGTATTGATACCACTATTTTCGGATAGTATTTTCAGCAAAACTATAAAATTCTTGGTTAAGACCAGCCCCCCCCCCCCAACCCATGTATCTACCAATAGGTTGTGTAAAGGAAGTTCAGATACACTTTTATTAAGAATAGAGTGCGCTCCCTGGTGGTGGAATGTGGAACTAACATACCGCGATGTCATTTTAAGTAGGAATTCCAACAAAGCGATCTGTTTGAAACTATAAGATATTTATAACAAATACTAAAAGATTAAAAATAGAATGGCGCGTCACATTCCGGTTCGGGAGTGGGGAGGAAAGGGTAAGGGGCGCGAAAAAAATTAGGCAGTATAAGAGGGCTTTTTGTACTATGCGATTTTTTGATGGCGTTATTGGATAACTATTACTAATTCAATATCAAAAATTTTATAAGTGTTCATACCACTATTTTCGAAAAGTAATTTAATCAAATATCTTAAATTCTTGGTTAAGACCGCCACCCCCTCGACTAGCATATCTCCTGATAGGTTGTTTAACGGAGTTACGTTCAGATACAGTTTTGTTAAGAATAGAGTACGATCCCTCGTGGTGAATGTGAAACTAACAGACTGCGATTTCATTTAAAGTAGTAAATATAACAAGGCGATATGTTTGAAACTTTAAGAGAGTTTATAACACATAGGAGAAAGTTTATAAAAAATGGCGCGTGAAATTTCTGGCTGGTGGGGGGAGAAGAGGGGCGGAATATTTCTTTTTTTTTTTTACCTTTGCGTATCATACTGTTTCAGGTGCGGTTTTTTGACGGAGTCCTCAGATACATGCTAATTATTAAGTATAAATATGTCAAAAGATACGTTACCACTATTTCCGAATACTATTTCAACAAATATCTTAAATCCTTGCTGAAGACCGCCACCCCCTCGAGTAATATATCTACTGCTAGGTTGTGTAAAGGAGTTTCGATCACGTACGCTTTTGTTATGAATTTAGTGCGCTCCTTGGTAGTGGAATTTGGAACTAACAGACCGTGATTTCATTTAAAGTAGGAAATCTAACAATGCAATCTGTTTTAAAGATAATTTATAACACATAATTAAAAATTATAAAGAAGAACGGCGCGTCACATTTCGAGGGGGGTGAGGTAGGTGCGCAAACAAAATTAGGAAATATAACTGGACGATCTGTTTGACTTTAATATAGCTTATAAAACATAACATAAATTTTAAAAATCAGGCCGCGTCAAAAATCATGGTGGCCATTTGCCCACTTCCCCATCCCAAAGGGGGCACTTTTCTAAATTTGGTAGATACCCGTCATGTGATATATCTTAGCATTTCGGGGGAGGGGTGCACGAAAAAAATTAGGAAATATAACAAGGCGAATATGTTTGAAACTTTAAGATAGTTTAGGATGGGTTTGCCAAAATTTAGAAAGTATTCCATGACGATAAATGTACTGGACGTTTTGAAAGAAAGTGTTTTGAGAGGAATATTAAACGAAACCCTCGTGTGGTCTATGATTACGCTTACCCACTTGTTTAGGTTAGTATTAGTAATAATTGAGTGAGCTGTTTTCTTAAACTTAATGGAGCAGAAAAAACTAAAAATGGCTGAATCTGTAGTTGTAGTTCGATAGTTGGCTCTCTTAGCAAAGAAATGCCTCAAGGCAAGTTTTTCTTACCTCCTCTTGCCCACAAGAAGATGTAGTATAACCTTCTTTAGTTTTTATATCCAGTATATATTGGTCCGTGAAGGCGAAAATATCACACAATATTTTCCTTGCATAGTTCTCAAAATTCGCAGAAATGCTGTCAAATTGCTCTTTGAAATTACTGTTTAACGATCCATTTGAAATATTATTCAGAATATCCTCCACATAATCAGAAATATCCATTGATGACATGTTGCAGCCTCAAACTGTGACAAAGCTATTCATAACGAACCTCCCGCTCAACACTGCGAAAATTTATGATACGAAGCAAAAACACGCCCTCTCCCTACCAGCACCAGACGTCTTCTGAAACAGTAACGAAACAGACACGTAAAAAATAATAAGTGTATTCTCAATCTATGCTCTTTCAGTATTTAGGAATATATCTCAGTTTTTAAATCCTCATTCTATTTAGCTTTTGAAAAGAAAAAAAAAATATTTGAAGAGCTGAGCGGATGAACATGTTATGCTACATTTTCTAAATTTCTTTTTTATCTTTTCAATGAAAGCGTTATGAGTTATCCTATCACACGGAGAAGCTAAAATACTATTTAAGAGATTATTCATTAATATTTAATATTTTAATATTGAATAATGCCAATTAATAATTTTTAATATTTGAAAATTAAATACGAAAAAGTTTTTCTGAGAGAGTTTAGTATCATACCTGTAACTATTTTAAACACATGGTATCAAACAGAAAATAAATCATTAAAATTTACAATATAAACTTTCACCTCAAATTTCTTGAAATGTAATTTTTGTTACTTCACATGTTCTTCCATTTAGCTCTTCATTTTTGTTTTTAAATTTATGGAATAATTTGAGCATTTTTACAAACTGAGGCACCACAGTTCAATCTATTTATTAAACTTAGAATTATATTTTATACTAGCAAACCCCGCGGCTTTGCTCGCGTAAAATTTGAAATATGCCAAGTGATATTTATATGTCTAATTTTTATTAAAAGGTACTAACTAAATTTTTATTTTATTAAAAGGTAATAATTTATTTTATTAAAAGGTACTTATTACTTTTAGGAATAATTCAAAAATTATTATTTAAAACACAGTTTTATTAAACATCCTTATTACACTGCATTAGGTAGAAATGAGACTTAAATTAATAAAATGAAATAAAAATAAATAAATGATAATTTAGAAAATATTTTGAAACTTTTATGCTCAATTAATACGCTCATTTCAGTATTCATTTGAAGTTTTGAATTTTTTAAAAACCATCTACTTAAATTTTAAAATTAACCATCATGTCAAATTCCAAGTCCTACCACCACTCTCAACATAAAGGGCTATGTTGAAACAGGAACTGTCACCATTAATTTGCCAACATTAATTTTGAAATAGGTTTGTTATTTCCTAATATTCCACAGAAAAGTAATTTAAAAAGCTTTTAAAGCCCTTTTTTAGAACGTTTGTTGTTCCTGTGAAACCCAGGTGGTAGAATCACCGGCATAAAATATAGCCTGTGTAGGATCAGAGACTGTTACCATTGATTCGGAACTATTACTTTTATAATCGGTTTATATTCCCTGAAATTGCATAGAATCGTAATTTAGAACTTTTTTAGAATGCTTTTCGCACCTCCCCTTCGCTTCACCCCTTTTTAATTCGAATTTATTTTCGAAGTTCCTTCGAGGGCATTTATATTTTATAAGTAACTACCATGTCATATTTAAAGTTTCTAGCTTTTTCAGTATCACAGAATTCGAAATTTAGAAAGTTTTTTGCTCCTGCAATCCTCTGGTGGTAGTGGCACATACATGAAATATAGCTTATGTTTGAGCAGGTTCTATCACCAAAATTTGTCATCATTATTTTTTAATCGTTTTGGTAATTTATAAGTTTGGTTAAAAATTGTAATTTATAACGCTTTTCACTCACTTCATTTTTTTAAATTTGGAATTTTCTTTCGACTGTTCTTAGAAAGCAGTTGAATCTTGTAAGTAAATACCATGCCATGCTTCAAAGTGTTAGACCCCTCAGTTGTGCAAAAAACGCAAATTAGAACATGTTTTGCTTTTGCAACCCTCAGATGGTAGTGACAGCAACATAAAATATAACCTATGTTATAACAGGGACTGTCACCATTGATTTGCAACCATTATTTTTGAAATAGCTTTGGTATTTCCTTAGATAGAGTAGAAATCGCAATTTAGAACGTTTTTAGGACGCTTTTCGCGCATTTTCACCCCTTTTTAAATTTTTAGTTTTTTTCGAAACTGTTCTTAAAGGACATTTATATCTAATAAATATGTACCTTGCCTAATTTTAAGTTGATAGCCCCTACCGATCACAAAAATCGAAATTTAGAACGCTTTTTTGCTCCTGCAACGTCTTGGTGATAGTCATACCGACATAAAATAGCGTCTATGTTAGACCAGGGGCTGTCAGCATCAATTTCCTAACATTGCGATTGAAATCAGATTCATTCTTCCTGAGATATTGCTGACAAATCGGCATTTAGAACGTTTTTAGAACGCTTTTCTCGCCTTTTGCTCCTGCATCTCCTCTGGGGTAGTGGAAACAGATATAAAACACAGCCTATCTTGGAGCAAGATCTGTCACCATCATTTTTACACCATTATATTTGAAATCGGTTGAGTACTTCCTGAGATTGCATAGAAATCGCAATTTAGAAAGTTTTTTACAACGCTTTTTTGCGCATTTTGACCCCCTTTTAAATTTCGATTTTTTTAGGAAATGTCCTTAGAGATCACTGATATCTTATAACTAACTACCATTCCAAATTTCACGATTCTAGGCCCTTCCGTAACGCAAAAGCCGCAATTTAGAATGTTTTTCTCCTACACTCCCTTTGGGGTAGTGGCACCGACATAAAATATCGCCTATGTTGGAGCAAGGGTTGTCACCATTATTTTTTAGATCGGTTTGGTATTTCCTGAGATTGTGTAAAAATCACCATTATAACGTTTTTTAGAACGCTTTTCGCGCATTTTCACCCCTTTTAAATTTCGAATTGTTTAAGAACTGTTCTTAGAAATCCTTTATATCTAATAAGTAGCTAATATTTCAAATTTCATATTTCTAGGTCCTTCGGTAACGCAAAAATCGCATTTTTAGAACGTTTTTTGCTCCTGCACCCCCTTTCGGGAAGTGACACCGACTTAAAACATAGCCTATGTTGGAGCAAGGGTTGTCACCGTCATTTTGACGTCCTTATTTTGATACCATTTTCTTTAATCGGTTTGGTATTTCCTGAGATTGTGTAGAAACCACCATTTAGAACGTTTTTTAGAACGATTTTCGCGCATTTTCACCACTTTCAAATTTCGAATTGTTTAAGAACTGTTCTTATAAATCCTTTATATCTAATAAGTAGCTAATATTTCAAATTTCATATTTCTAGGCCCTTCAGTAACACGTAAATCGCATTTTTAGAACGTTTTTTGCTCCTTCACCCCCTTTGGGGTAGTGGCACCGACATAAAAAATAGCCTATCTTGGAGCAAGAGTTGTCACCATCATTTTGACATCAATATTTTTTAAATCGGTTTGGTATTTCCTGAAATTGTGTAGAAACTACCATTTAGAACGTTTTTTAGAACGCTTTTTTGCATTTTCACCCCTTTTAAATTTCAAATTGTTTAAGAACTGTTCTTAGACATCATTTATATCTTATAAGTAACTAATATTCAAAATTTCATATTTCTAAGCCCTTCAGTAACGCTAAAATCACATTTTTAGAACGTTTTTTGCTACTACACCCCCTTTGGGGTAGTGGCACCGACATAAAACATAGCCTATCTTGGAGCAAGAGTTGTCACCATCATTTTGACACCAATATTTTTTAAATCGGTTTGGTATTTCCTGAGATTGTGTAGAAACTACCATTTAGAACGTTTTTTAGAACGCTTTTTGCGCATTTTCACCCCTTTTAAATTTCGAATTGTTTAAGAACTGTTCTTAGACATCATTTATATCTTATAAGTAACTAATATTCAAAATTTCATATTTCTAGGCCCTTCAGTAATGCTAAAATCGCATTTTTAGAACGTTTTTTGCTCCTACACCCCCTTTGGGGTAGTGGCACCGACATAAGATATAGCCTATGTTCTAAGTTCGACGAACACCATCATTTTGATACCATTACTTTTGGAATCGGTTTGGTAGTTCCAGAGCTTACCTCCTACAAATAAACAATTTTTTCCTCTTTATAATAGGAGTATAGATTATAAAAATATTATGAGCTACCTCATGAAGACTCGGCACTTTAATTACTATATTATATAAACTATTGACATTTAATTGTTTTGCTTACCAAAAAAGTAGTTTAGATGAACACAAAATATGATTTCGGAATATCTTGACAGAAAGTTTTGTAAAATTCTGCATCGTACATTCAATTTTATAATATATTATTATTTACATTTATATAATATATAATATATAATTCCGTAAAAATCTATTATTTTGATAAACCTTTTATATATCGAGTCTATATAATTTTCTACAGAATTCATAGTATCAAGTCAAAACCTTTAATGCCATCTACAACTGTATGAGAAATCACAGCTGTAGCATGAAAAGAAAACTCGGTGAAGCACGCATAAATACAGAGTTTCAATGTAAAATAATACAAAGTATACTAGTTTGAAGTATACTATAACTAACTGGAAAATGTTGTAATACGTGTTTTCAAACCGCTTATGTAACACCTTACCGACGTAAATCGATTAATATTTGATTTCACATATTTACAAGAGGCAATTCCAAACTTAATTTGTTAACTTTAATCGATTGCAAGGAGATTCTCAAATTTATCCGTTTTAGTGCATACTAATATAGAACTGAGAATAGGGTGATATCTATTGTGTGTTATTTTTATGTCATATGACATTTTTTGAAACTTTGAAAGTGTGAGTGATATAAATTGGAATGCGTCTATGATATTTTTATTAAAGTACTTTAGAGATAGTTCCGTTTATTAAAAATATTGTAATGCACACAAAACAATTTCTACAAGCAATTTATGATAGACACTAAGTGAAATCTTTTCAAAAATGACTGGTAAAAAACATTACATAGTTAAATAACAAAATTTTCCATATTTATTTACTGAATGGTCTTGGAAACTATGATTTATATAAAATGAAAATTACGCAAATAAAAGGATTTAATCAGACTTAAAAAATTGCATTCCAATAAAGTAAAAAAAATATTTTTTACTATACTTTTGGGTTAACTAGTTATAAAAGTGCACAAATTAAGAATAAAAAACATTATTTCAACGAATTATAATGTAGTTCTTTCTCATCATTGATTTTTTATGGGACTTTAATAATTCTTATTTTGGAATTGCATTAACTTGAAATGCTGAGTCTAATTTGAAAATAACTTCCTTTTTCCCCCATTTAGTGTATTTTTTATTTTTATTTTTATTTTTTTGCCATGATGAAACAGATTTCATGTCTTAGTCATTAGCTGACTTTATCTCTCTAATGCAAGCAATAAAAAAAATAACGTTCAGTTGAATATACGTCCTTACACAGCTAATATGTTTCTTTTTTTAATATCTTAGTTCTGCGCATTTTACCCAATGGTTACCTCCATTACAATTTATATTGTCCCATAATCGGTTTACCAATACCGTTTAAAATGCTAAAGATACACCTTTTAACGTCTAAACGATATTAATTTCTCAAATAACATAATGTTTCATATTTTCGTGATTTAAAACAAAACTGCAACAGTTGCAATAAAGCCGCCTGGAAAAGGATTGCAAGTTAGTCTTTTAAAATATATATCAAATGTAAACATATCAGGTAATATAACTTAGTCAGTAATAGCTAGAACAAAAATTAACTTACGGCTTTTAGAACTATAACCGCTCAATAGCTGAAGTGGCTCACAGCAGAAGCGGCGTATTTGACCCAAAAACCTAGTAAAAAATGCAAAAATTGAAATTTAGTCAACAATTGTAAAAATTATATTTTTTAGTAGCTAACTAATTGGTGCGTCGATCTATGTCTATTTTAGGAACCGGAGTTATATCCGATGGCTCCTGGCGTACATTGAGGAGGAAGTTTCTTTGTGAGAAGGTGGTTTTTTTTTTTTTTTTTTTTTTTTTTTTTGCTTTTTAACATTGTCATGTTTAAATATAATTTTTTTTGTTTCTCCATGAATTATTAAATTGAAACTAAACAGATATTACGTAACTAACAAAGGTCAGTGCTTACTGTTAAACTATGTGTTAATTTAAATAGTTTAGTTTTTAACGTAATAATTAAAAAAAAATGTGTAAAAGGATTATTTTTAAAGCGTTTTTGGCTCTAATTTGAACATATAGAAAGCTTTTTAAATATGTGCCAGGCTTTGCCAGACCATGTTTGAATTATAATCGTATACGTTAAAGTCTCGAGTGCCAATTTCTGTAAAACAATCTTCCGCATATTTTTGCCATTTTTTAGATAATTTTTTTCGGGGGGGGGGGGGGAGCTACATAAATTCCATTTTTTGCAACAACCGAACTGAAGAGATAAAAACTATATTTTTACTCACTATTGCAGGTTTTTAGCTTACAGGATATTTCCTGAGAGCTTTTGCCCCTAAAGAATCTGTATGTATGCATGTACGTACGGATGTAAGTATGTACAGTAGTGAAAACAAAGTAAACACCCGCTACTAACTCCTCAACAAATTATCGTAGAAGAAAATTGCTGTTACCGAACGATTGGAAATAAAGTCTACTTTTAAATGATGTATATAAAATTTGCTTAGGGGGCCATCTACATATTAAAACGAACCTAAACTTCATTTTTTCCAAAAGCAATACCCAATTAAAAAAATATATATATTTCAAATCTTCGGTTCAAATTATGCCTAGAAACCAAATTTCAAATCATTTGAATGATAAGTTTTTGAATTATAAACATTCAAAATTTAGTGCTTCTAATGTTAAATTACACTTCCATATTATTATTAATATCTCCTGAAAATATACTCCTAATGTGCTCATTTTTTGTGTAGCAATAATACTAAAATACCCAAACATAAATACGTTGAATTTGCAATTTTTATAATTTTATGATGAGAATTATGAATTATGAAATTAATACTAAAAGAATTATGAATTGCAACCTACAATTTTTTTGATAGATTTAGATTTATTAAGTCCTGCTTTATGGAAATGCAAAATTTCACATTTTTCTCTAAGTAGTTTTCAAATTATGCTTAAGAAACGGCAAAATGCTGGTTTAAGGAGCCATCTATGATAGAAGTGACTAGATATTTTGAAATGTCTTATGCTATCCAATAATCTAGCAGTTTTCAATGATTGCTTCAGTGGAGCTTAAGACGCCTTGATCAAGAAGGGGGCTCTCATCACTCGAGAACCGAACTTCAATTTGGATACAGCCCATAAAATACGCTCGTTTTAAAATAATTAATTTCTAGGAAACTTATCGTATGAATTGCATAAAAATTTATTTTTAGGCTAAATGAAGTAGGTTAGGTTCATTTATGCTGTCAGAATTGTGTACTGCTATTGAAAGAAACAAACTTATGGTTTTTTAATATGTAGATGGCTCCCTAAGCAAATTTTGTATACATCATTTAAAAGTAGACTTTATTACCAATCGTGTGATACCAGTAACTTTCACCTATGATAATTTTTTGCAGAGTTAGCAAGGGGTGTTTACTTTTTTTTCCACGATTGTACATACGTACGCAACTCGATACCTCTTGATAGAAATATCAGATTGGCTTCAAACTGTAAATAATTATTTGCTGAAAAAAGGTTCTCCAATTAGTTTCGGGGGCTCATAGCTAGAGAATAAGGGGAGAAAGGAGGGAATTAAAGAAGTCTGGAGAAGACGCGGAAATAATTAAAAGGTTTTCAATAATATTGGAAATCATAACAAGTGGGCATCGCATTGACGAAACAAAGTTCCAAACAGCTGATGATGAAACAGCAAGACTGTATGTGAACCTTTAAAATTGGTACTCCATGATTCCAACAATGGACAAGGGTTTGTTTCATGGTAACAGTATAATTAAGAAAGCAGTCGTACCCATTGGCCAACGGTCGGAAGCAGCTGCTGAGGACAGAAACAAACACTTTAGACAGTACCGTACAAAGTACTCAAGAAAGTGCAATAGAGAAGTTTGCAATAGAGATGTTCCAAATTGGCTTGTTTTAACAGTGATCCTTTTATAAACTGCTCTACACAAAGACCAATGGAAAAGAGAGAGCCATACAGTAGCGGGACCCTACAACTTCTTCTTCCAGCTAGGACTAATGGTAGTCCTGATAAAAGCCAAGAAGAGTATGATGAAGAAGATGAAAAATAGACTTCTGAAGAATCAGATTGAAACTGATAACCTATTAAATGCACTGAAAAATCAGCATCTCTGTACTGTAGAGACCCCACTTTATTAAATGTATTATTAAATGTGACTTTATCAAATGTAAATAATCTTTATTAAATGTAAATTAAATGTAATAATAATTATTAAAGTAAATTAAATGTAAATAATATATTTTATAGATAGTACAATTAAATACATTTAATTAAATATTACTAGTAAATAAAAAAAAATCTATCAACAATTACATTTCTCTTATAAACAGTAAATATTTAAAGCTGTTAGTCACTCATCTTCCAATCTCACTTGGGTACTGTTAATTCTATGGGCATGTGGTGTATTCGTATTTTAAAAATATTTACTCGGTAAATTAATATTTTAACTTTTTTTTCTTTGTGCTCTTCTTAAAAGATGTCTCTTTTCTTCTTATTATCAGAATATTTATAAAATGTATACTTATTATTATGTGGAGTGTTAAAATCTTACTTACACTTCGACAGCTTTTAAGATATAAAATATTAAAGTAAGTTATGGATTTGTATGTATACTACATAGCATGCTAAAAGTTAGTTCATTGAAACGCATAGCACTGTTAAACATTTCCATTCAGCCATTTCCTTAAATAAACGGAAATGTACTTGAGAACTTTTGTGCAGTCCTGTATAAAATCTATATATCCATACGAAGTAATATTTAAACTAGGACTTCCCTTTGAGTGATTAGTCTGAGCGATATTGGTGAGAACATAGATTTAATAATAACATGTGGAAGCAAAGAAAGTGAGATGTTATCTTTAATTGTCCATATACTGCGATAAATTGAGATGATGAAAATAAACGAGTCGCAGAATTACAAAATCTTATATATAAATTAGTATACACTGTTTAAAAAAATGGGAAAGCAAACCATGCAAGACAGACATGCATGGATATAAAATTGTACGTACGAAATATATTAAAAGTAAAATAAAAAAATGAAACTCTAAATTATTTTATATCGTGAGTGTAACTGTATAAAATGATGTCAAAAGCACAATCAGACGCCCCGGACCAATTTGAGTAACTTTAAATGACAAATATATGATGTTTGAAAAGAATAGACTATACTTTATATCATGTGTGCTTCCCCGGAAAAGTTAATATTGTACAGTATCTGTTTTCAACGCATGCAATGAGGTTGTGTTTAAGAATTAAGGAATTCTCACTTCTAAATCTGATGTAGTATCAAAGTACCGAACACATCAATAGTGGCATGCAATGCATCGTTTGAGTCTGTTTTAGATATGCTCGATCGGATTTAAATGATGAGTGTATGCTGACCACTACATACGCAGTATTGTTTTGTTTTCAAACATATTCTGCACAAGTTGAGCTGCATTTAGCATGTATTAAATAAAAGAAATCAGCAATGATTTCAGCATAAAGTATGACACAAAATCTGGATATATCGTCTGCATAAACTTTGAGCTGTCAAAATGTCATTTGAAGTAATTTACAAATCCATACATATTTTTTCAGCAAATCATGCAAGCTAAAATACGTTCATATGAACCCGATTACGAAATTTCACTAGAATAAGTTAATATATAAAAAAATCCACTAATGACAATTGAGAATATGACCTTATGATAAAATCTCTAGAAAAATGAATCAGAAAAAAAAATTCATATCAGATTTAAAACGGCATTTCCAGCTGTCAGTGGCCTTGGCGCGAGAGAGAAAAGCCTTGAGAAGGAACACTTTAACAAGTACTTTCGGGCAACCTACTCACTGTTTCATACAGGTCTTTATTTAATATTTACACAAATTATTTAATGCTAGGTGGGTATCTATCTGTTTTGTTACATTTAAATTGCATGTTTTGTGGAGGAAATGCAGCATTATGAAATATTTAAGGGGTCTTGTACATTTTAAACGCGCCGAAAATTAACGAAAAACATCAAAGTTTGAATTAGCCTATCTTCAAAACATTTTTATGTATAAACATGAAATTTTGGATATTGATTAAACAGATCGTGCTTTGTAATATACTACCAACAGAAATTTATTAACCCTTTGCAGAATTTGTGTATGGTTGAAATCAAAATTGCTCTTTTTTTTTTTTACTCCATAAGTCATTGCGCGCATGATATCTTGAGAGAGTATGTATGGATTGTCATGAAATTTCGTAAATATACTAAACAAATATGTGTGTTTAAAATAATCTACTTTTGAGTATTTACAATGGTAATATTTTTTGTTATGATTGTTTTTATTCAGTAAAAATACAAAATTTTTATTTTTTTTTTTACGAAAATATTTTTTTTATATAGTTACTGAAATTATTTTAGCATAAGAGTAGATCATTTTAAACACACATATATGTTTAGTATCTTTACGGAATTTGATGCCAATCCATACATACTTTCTCAAGATATCATGCGCGCAATGACTTACGGGCTAAAAAAAGAGGTATTTTGATTTCAACAATACACAAATTCTGTAAAGGGCTAATAAATTTCAAATGGTAGCATATTACAAAACACAATCTGTTTAATCAATATCCAAAATTTCATGTTTATACATAAAAAGGCTTTGAAGATAGACTAATTTAAACTTTGAAGTTTTTCGTTAATTTTCGACGCGTTTAAAAGGTACAAGACCCCTTAAAGTTCCTTTGTCTAATAATTCCATATTAATGTTAATTGGGAACGCTTTCCGTTCATTTTATCTTTTTAGATTTAAAGTTTTTTAGAAACCATTCACAGAGACAATTTTAAATTTTAAAACTAATCCGAAGCAAAATTTCAAGGTTTTGGGATCAGCAGTAACACAGAAATAGAAAATTTTCAAACGTTTTTTGTTTCTGCAGTGTTTTATATAGCGACACATTTAGAAACTGTTCTATTGCGAGAATTTACGTCATGATAAACACAACCATGTCAATTTTCATGTTTATATTCCTAACAATTCCATGTACTTTGTTACTTAGATCATCTTTAGATCTTTTTTTCGCTTTGTTTAGTCTTTCGATTTTTTAGAATTCATTCTACAACGAGCATTTATATCATATAAATTACTGCCATGCCAAAGTTCTAGTTTCTAACCCCAACAGTATCTCAGAAATTTCCGTATTCCAAATAAATAATAATTTAGAACCTTTCTAGAAATTTTTATGTTTATCTGTCAAATTGAATTTTCGAGCCTTTTAGAGAGCGTTTATAACGAGTATTTACATCTTAAAAGTAACCATCACGCCGAATTTAAATTTTCTAACCTAATCACTATCACAGAAATCGCAATTTTTGAATTTTTTTGCTCCTGCAGTGATGTAGGTTGATGAACTGAGATAAAATATAGACTTTTCTTCGGAGCAGAAATGGCCACCAACATTTTTTTTAAGTTGGCTATGTAGTTTCAGACTTAACACCTCACAAACGCGCAAACATTATCAATATTATACACTTTATAATATTATATCGCTTTATAATATTATCATAGATGTACAAATACAGAAGCCATTTATCTGTTACAAACTAAAGTTTCCGGCGTTGCCCAGAATTTCAAGGATGTTTGCTCTGAAAAATTATTTCAAAACTTAACATGCAACATAAAACAAACATTAAAACATGTAAGAAAAATCATGCGTACAGCATAGACTATGAAACATTTTCCAACACTCCCTGAATGCTTTAACGAAACTTCGTTACTTAGGGAAATAAGGTAAATAAGATAACTAAGTAAACATTTAAAAATCTGATTTCAGTAGTTACCACTCATAGCCAAATATGTATTCCAATTCTTTTGAACAGAGCTGTATTCGATCTGTATGTTGATATATATACTATATAATGGGAAAATTTAGTTTAGCAAGAAAATGCATAACAGGTTGAAATTCATCTTTCAGCAATTTATACTAATAGATGGAAACATACTTGAATACTTTTGTACATCCCTGTAGTTTACCTAGTACCTTTATTACATGCCACTATTTAGCTAAAATTCAATTCAAACTAAAATACGCTTAAAACTACTGAAATTACATTTCCAGAAATTATCACCCATAGATGGCCACGTATCCAACTGTTTGCGTGGCCCTGCATATAATTTTATCTATATTCTACAAATATTTCTTTATACACTAAATTCAGATCAGCGTAAAAATGCATAGCTCCTTTAAAACCCACCTATAAGCAATTTATGCTCATACTCAGTAACCTTTACGAATTCATTTTTGTAGCCCTGTATATGAACTATAGCATTTATACGCACTTTATAATATGTATAAATATAGTGAACAAGTAGGTCAGTGTGATCACAGATCGCACAGAGGGTTTCGTTTAATATTCCTTGCAAAACACTTTATCCTTTTGAAAAATCACTTAGTTCCACATTTCACAACCAGAAGCGCACTGTATTCTAAACAAACCTCTATCCAAACGAAACTCCGTTTTATAGACTATCCGTAGGTATATTAGTCGAGGGGATTGGGCCGATAGCAACCGAGATAAGAAGCCGCCCCTGGCGGTAAAAAGTGGGATTAAAATATGTAAGGCTATGGTGCATAATATGAGAGAATGGTCAAAGGGGTGTCGACAAAAGTTGGAATTTATGATTGTCGCCTGGTATCAAATGTTCTGCTATAAGTATGCAAAATTTCAAATCTCCAATTTCTCAGTTAGAAAGAATTGCTTAAATTACGTATGTGGGAGCCAAAAGGTTAAATGTAGGATTTTTTCAAAATTTTATTATTTGTCGTATGATATGTGGTGCTCAGCTATAAGTATGCAAAATTTCACGCCTCCAAACTAAGTAGGGGCTCACTTAGAATGAATTGTTTAAAATACACATGTGGGAACTCAAAGGGTTAAATGTACATATTTTTCAAAATTTTATGGTTTGTTATTTGATGCGAGGTGTTCAGCTATACGTATGCAAAATTTCACGCCTCCAACCTAATTAGGTATTCACTTAGAAAGGATTGCTTAAAGTACCCATGTAGGAGTTCGAAGGGTTAAATGTACGAATTTTTCAAAATTTTATAGTTTGCCATTTGATGTGAGGTATTCAGCTATAAGTATGCAAAATTTCACGCCTCCAACCTAATGAGGGCTCATTTAGAAAGAATTGTTTAAAATACACATGTGGGAGGTCAAAGGGTTAAATGTACGACTTTTTTCAAAATTTTATGATATGCAGTTTCGTGTGATGTGATCAGCTATAAATACGCCAAATTTCACTCCTCCAACCTAATTAGGTACGCACTTAGAAAGAATTGTTTAAAGTACACATGTGGGAGCCCGAAGTGTTAAATGTACGACTTTTTCAAAATTTTATAGTATGTCATTAGATGTGAGGTGTTCAGCTATAAGTATGCAAAATTTCACGCCTCCAACCTAATTAGGGCTCACTTAGAAATAATCGTTTAAAATACATATGTGGGAGCTCAAAGGTTTAAATGAATGACTTTTTCAAAATTTTATAGTTTGTCATTTGATGTGAGGTGTTCAGCTATAAGTATGTAAAATTTCACGCCTCCAACCTAATCAGGGCTCACTTAGAAAGAATTGTTTAAAATACATATGTGGGAGATCAAAGGGTTACATGAACGACTTTTTCAAAATTTTATAGTTTGTCATTTGATGTAAGGTGTTCAGCTATAAGTATGCAAAATTTCACGTCTCCAACCTAATTAAGGCTCAATTGGAAAGAATTGGTTAAAATACACATGTGGAGCCTAAAGGATTAAATGTAGGACTTTTTAAAAATTTTATGATTTGTCGTATGATATGTGGTGTTCAGCTATAAGTATGCAAAATTCCAAGTCTCCAACATGTGTAGTTTCTGAGAACGGGTTTGTGACAGACGGACAGACAGACAGAGGAGCGAGACGAATTGGGTTTTGTCAGATGTACGAAACCCTAAAAAATAAAGAAAATAAGAAAAAATAATGCTATAAAGCAAAATATTTTATTAAACATCATATAATTATTTCTAATTTTCACACGCGAAATATAAAATATGCTTTTGGCGATTAAAGATGCTATTGAAAGATTATCGCAAAATCTCAAATCAACGTTTTTATGCCTTTTTTTCTTTTTAATGGGATAACAAACAGATTTATTTTCCTGTTTGATTAAATTTAAATTTTTTATGGCACTTCATTATTACTGCGTGCGTTTTTTTTAATTATTATTATTTACTCCATGTGTTTAAACCAGTTGTCTACGAATACACCTACCAGTGAAAGTGACGCGCAACAAATATCTGTGACGTATGCAGATAAATTTTGCTTTTTTATCAGTTTTTTTTATAAAATTTTTAAGCGGTTTGGAACTTATTTTTCATAGTAGGTGCATTCAGTAGGCGACCTTCATAGGTATCTTCTGGTGCAATCAGAAACGAAATCCGGCAAACATTTTTTGAGTTATGCTTGACGAAAGTTTTTATTGGGGCTTTTTTTTTTAGTAGGACATGGCCTTAATATCAATCGTAGCTGTAATATTGCGTTGAGTATTAGCCTTCGCTTCGCTCAGACAAAAATAATAATAATTCATTTTAAAAACGCATATCACAACTACAAACGCACTTCCAGCAATTATTGGTCATAGTCTTCAATATATTAATTCATCAGCCAAATTCTTTTGTGTGTCCCTGTATATGAGCGATATATTCTATGCACACCATATTCTACAATAAGTGCCTTAGTACACCTCAGTGATGTATATAAATTTCAGTACGTTTAAAAAAGTGTGATATCATTAAAATACAGAGCAAACGATTTTTTGCTATAGACCATAATGTAAGGGAAGTTTTTGGGGTATCTCTGTAGATGAACCGTAAATGCTATACACTTCATTTCCAATACCAATTATGTCATAGTGATACCCAAGAACATCTAACAGTTTCAAGGCAATCGGACTATATTCACACAGAAAAATATTTTTGGCCAGGATTTCGGATCAAATACTCCACTATGCGGCGTTTCCGAAGCTTGAAAGTCATTTTTCCACAAATGACGTTTTTGGGTATAACGCACAGGATATCTAAAAAACTTCTGAATGTTTTTCCACGAAATTTTCAAAATACATGTTTTATGTTAGTCTGTATAAATTGAACCTAAAATTTCATTTCTATTGTAAATTATTGTCTATAGAAAATTTATTTTCGTGATTATACTGTTGAAATTTTTTTTAATTATGTATTAGCTAAATATAACTTTGTATTAGAAATGTAAATTACTTAAAAAAATTATTTAGGTTCAGGTGGGTATTTATCTGAAATATAATTAGGCACAAACATATTCCTTCTAGTTGCAAAATTTATTTTGTAATCCTACGCGAAAGCTGTTATAGTAATTTTCTGCTGGACAAATATCTGAAAGTTTGGAGCCCCCTGTAAATACTAATTCTGCATCTTGCAATTTTTTAAATGCATGAAATGAATGAGCATGCTTATATCTTTTACACCATCAAAAATTGTGTTTTTAAATAATATACATTTCAAGATATTAAATGTAGAAAATGGGCCATTTTTTTCATTTTTTTTTTTTTAATTGTAAGAGTCCTGAGACCCCTTAATTGTGAATCTTAACGCAGTGGCGGCTCGTCAAGAGGTTCACACACTCTTTACAACAAGAATTTTCGTACATTAAGTTTGACTTTATTTAATCGTGGTATGTTGTAGGATTAAACAATAAGAAATTTAGTTTACAAAATTATTGGTAGTAAAGTGACAGTGCACCCCCTAACTTACCGCCACTGTCTTAACGTATGCGTCGTGTAAATAATAGCAACAATTAGAACTATCTTTCGTTTCACATATTTGAAACTGAAAATTAAATTTGAAGTATTTTTTTTTCTTTTCAGTTTTTATCCGGTTCGTACGACGGCATGAAAATCAGCTCGTAAGTATATTATTACCCGACTGCCAAGAAGGATTATGTGTTTCACGCGTATCTGCGTGTGTGGATTTATTTATACTCTCAAAACATCCCCGTGGCTGGATGGATTTTAATGAATGAGGTCTCTATCGATTTGCCTGAACCGTCCGATGGTTATAGGCTAGGTTTTGTTTTTATAAATTCAAAATGACAGCCGTAAAATATAAAATGGCGGTAGAGATGAAAAAAAAATACGCACCATATTGAGTGGCATATCTTGCTCATATAGTGGCATATCTTGTATAGGTCTTTCAAAATGAAGACGATGTTTCATTGACTATTTTACAGTCACACTGCAAATAAAGGCGTCTTAAATTAAGATACATATGTGACTGAAAAAGAATTTCAGACACTTAAGTGTCTGAATCTGAAAATTCAGTCACAATAGATGTCTTAATTTAAAACACCTAAGTGTCTTACTATGATCATAGTGTACACGAACTGATAAAAGTGTCTAAAAAATCTGCAAGTGTCTAATTTTAAGACACTTTGTAACTCCGCTCCGCATTCACCAGGGGGCACTCTCAGTTGCACATGCGTCTTCCTTTCGAACTCGATGTTCGTTTGTAATTCAAACTGAATGCTTGTTTTTATGTACGCGTACATTTTAACTAATAATTTATTTTGACTTGATTGTTTTTTGCGGAATGTGAAGTTCCGGGATTTAATTTCTATCGACATAGTGGTACTCCGTATTAATATTTATCTATAAAACTAATACAGTGTTCTTCATCTCGTCAAATTTCTAAAGAGAACTGTTGTCTGGCGGGCTATGTTTTCAGGATGGAAATTTTCCATCCTTTTAACAGAGCTAGCCGGATGTGCAAGGGGATTTTATTTTTTAAATATCCAAGTCTGCCTAACTAACGGATACTAACGTAGCCTCCAATCCGGACGTCCTCTGGGCGAATGTGCTTTTGGAATAATCAGACCTTTTCCCAGGTAAGTGGGGTCTTAACTATGTATATAAAACTCTCTGTGATTTTTTTCTCTTTAAATGAAGACCTCACACGAGTCTATAGTTTATTAGTTCCTGAGTTATGCCAAAATATGTTCAAAGCATTTTGCCTATGGTATTTCCATGTTAAAATTTTATTTTGCTAATATTTAAATTTCTACTCTTCAAATCATCTGCAATCATATTTCTGTATTATTTTCTATCCAATGTTATCTTTAAAATAAATTTTGGTGTCTCTGCATCCTGTATATTAGCGGTTACTAAATTTATTAATTTTACACCTTCCTAAGCCTTTTCTTATGTAGCCATTACTTTAAAAATCGCAGTGACATCGCCTGTTGATTGGCTCATACTTCTTAATTACCATCAAGACTACCTTAATAGTATTTTTTGGTGTAATTATTACTCTGAAGTACCCTTTTTAATTATTTATTTACGTATACAATATTTTTATAAGCCTTTAATGCGGCAGCATTTGTAATGTTTACATCGATTTTTACATTTCTGATAGATTTATTATGTGTTATGTACTGGAATTCAAAAGCATTTATAGTAAAGATTCCTGTTAATAGCTGCTTTTATTTATTATTTATGCTTTTCTTGTCTAATGAAGTTTTCTTCTGCCTCATAGTGTGTACATCATAAATTTTAAAAAAGAATATAGTTCGAACAGCCTTCCATTCATTGATTCCCCCATATATTTAATACAGCGAATTACTTGTGTTCATTTATTTATTTTAAAATATTTTGACTGATAAAACTCATTAAATCCGGTCATTCTAATTAAAAGATTTCCCTTTGCTATAATTTTAGTGTTTCCGAGTATTTTAGAAATATCCCATTTGCCATACTGAAAATAGTCAACATATAATCTTTTTAAGATTCAAAAGTCAAAACCACAGCTTCACGATTTGATTGTTTGAACGGAAATTGACGTCACTAATGTAGACGTTGAATCAGAAAAAAATTTGTTGATGTCAACAAATATTTAGAAAAAGGATCTCGCGTTATCTGTAGTCACTTTGTTAAATTTTAAAGATTATTTTTAGATTCTTAAATTCATGTAATCATGTACCGTTAACGTAATTGTAAGAATGCGGTAAAAATATACAGATATATTTCATTTGAAATAATTATATAATATTGATTTTTTGATTACTTTTAGTTAAAAAGTAATTTGAAATTAAAAATGAATACAAAGTAAAGAGGTAGATTTTTATAAAATATTTATTTGCATATAGCTAGATTTTGCACTTAAAACTGACACGTACATTTATCGAATCATAATACAGGGTTGGACTTTTTCCAGAAGGAGGGCCTGATTAAAGCATGGGCAGACCCCCCCCCCCCCCCCTACGATTTTACGTGCTCCAAATTCGAAATGGATTTTTTTTTAAAGCTTATATTTTAAATGTGTTTCAACATTGTATTGATTATAATCAGCATTTTGAACTTTAAAAGTAGAATTAGATTAAAAACTAAATAAAAAAATAAATACAGTAAAAACTCTCAATCGCGGCCACCTCGCGAATTGAATGCGTTTTGGAACGTTGAATTTGCCTGCTATTCGATTGTGTTCGCTTTTATGAGGTAAAAAAAATGTATTTATCTTGAAAAAGGTCAGTGTTCGCTGAAGAAAATTGTCCTACGAAAGTTTTGTTGTAAAATCTCCATAACGGACACTCCTACATAGAGGACACAACTATTTAAGAAGCACATTTTTTATTAACAACATGCACATATTTTATATTTTTTACCTCAGAAAAACAGACACTTCCGAATGGCGAACAAATTCCACGGTTCTAAGGTGCCTACTATTGAGAGGTTTTACTGTATTGTGACAAATATTTTAATTTTTAATCTTATTCTACTCTATAAATTCAAAATATTGATTATAATCAGTACAAAGTTGAAAAAGATTTCAATTATCAGCTTTATGAAAATTGCATACCATATTTTGGAGCCCCTAAAATTAGGCTGTGTGTGTGTGTGGGGGGGGGGGAGAGTAGGGCAGAATAATGGCCATATACTTTTCCAGGATCAACGTGGTCAAACATGGCTACGTATAATGCTTTAAAAAAATGGCTGTGATTCAGACGTTTGAAGTGTCTAAAATTCAGACGCAAAAAGTGTCTGAAAAAATTCAGACATTTTAAAATGTCTGAAAATTGAACACTCCGTTTCAGACACTTAAGTGTCTGAATTTAAGACATTTCGATTTAGAGTGCAGAAGATCCGTTTAAATATTACACAACCTGGAAGTTGTGTAGGTAGGATATCTAGCTTTACTGCAACGCTAACCTTCATAGACATCTATAGGCCTCATCAAAACAGTGTTTAAAGTTAGGAACTAAAAATTAAACACAACTTAACCCTTTAGTGCGCAGCTTTCCATATATGCAAACAACAGTGTTTTGAATTTAATAGATTATTTTATATTTATATATCAAATTCACACCAGAAAATTAAAATTGCTATGTTTGCTTTAATTAATAACTGGCATTCCGTGTTTAATTAAAGAGAAGTTAACCATTGAAACTTTCTGGTTTTGAGACAGATTCTCTGAATTACGTAATTTCTAGAACGTATTCAATCATGGGAATTAAAGGTTCTAAAGTTATGTGTTATAAAATAACTAAATATATAAAAAAGGTATATTTGGAGACATACTTATTAAAATATTTACTAATTTGCTCTATTTTAGCGTAAAACAGCCACACGACAGTAGTTTTTACTTGCATTGCAGCAACAACTTGTATGTGCAACATAAGAAAAGACTGATATATTATATGGACAATGTATCTCTGATTTTTTTTCATTATATTTCCTGCGTAATAAACCTTTCAGAGAATCATATATATTTTTTTTGAAAGAAAATAAAAAATCGCGCATTTAAGGTTTAAAAGTCACCAATACAAGTAAATAAGAAAATAGTTAAGTAATATAAAAAAAAAGTTTCACATTGATAAGGAATAATTAATTAGGTCTCTTTTTACGCAGTCGGGTTTTTTGATTTTTTTTAATTTAATGTAATTTTGAAATTTTTTTATCATATATATGAAAATTTTTAATCACAAACATTTAAATATTCCAAGCTATACGTCATATGAGCTTTTAACTAAATAAATTATTCTGTATATTTATACTCTTCAAAACATGCGTTCAATGAATTAAGCCATTCGATTATACTTACAGCTATGAAATAA